>CM053788.1:353505212-354705212 GCA_028749045.1 Cupressus sempervirens
CATTTGTAATCAATGGGGCATACGAAAGGCCTCAAATTCAAAATGAGCCCAAAGGGTCATAGATTTGGTCTTGAATGAGAGTTGGTTGGCTCGTGTGGCATATGTATTGGATTTCATTGAACCCATCATAACTATGCTCCGCTCTTCTGGTACAGATTCACCTTGCTTGGGGGATGTGTATGATGGCATGGACACCATGGTTGAGAAGGTAAAACATTCTATACAAGCACGTGAGAGTGACCCCACACAAAGTGAAGCCTTATGTAATCAAGTGGAAGCAATCATCCACCATCGCTGGAATAAGATGACTACGCCATGCACCTCCTTGCATATGCCTTATCTCCTAGGTACTATAGTGAGGAGGTACTTGGTATGTCGGGTAGAATTGCACCATTTGTGGATGAGGAAGTTGTTGAGGGGTGCCACAAAGCTCTTACAAGACTTTTCCCACTAGAAGAAATGCATGAAAAAGTGAGGGTAGAATTTGGGCTGTTTGCTTCGGGATTTAAGCATTCTCCATTTGCATTAAAGGACCAAAATAGAATGGGAGCTATCACATGGTGATACATGTATGGTCAGCCTATCAAGCATCTTCAATCTCTTTCAATCAAGATCCTATCACAAGTTTTAAATTTTATTTTATTTTATTTTACCACTTGCATTCTAGAATTTAGCGTTTCACACATTCTTTAAAATTATTTTGCTTTTCATTTGTATGTTTTGTGGCCACTATCTAGGTTGCTAGTTCTTCTATTGCTGAAAGGAATTAGAGTACATACTCCTTTATCCATTCAGTGAAGCGTAACCGGTTGGGTTCCAAAAAAATTGAGGACTTGGTCTTTGTAGACACCATCTTGCATCTTTTGTGACGTAAGAATGACCATTACAAGGAAAGGACAACAAAGCTTTGGGATGTAGCCCCTGAGTGTGTGGATTTGGATGCAACACTTCATGATCTTACTACACTTGGAGATGGTGATGATGATAGCGCGGCACATGGTGCATCTAGCATAAGTGGAACCATTGTTTGCTTAAAATGATCTTTCAACAATTGGAGATGATGATGAGAATGTGGATTTTCTTGTGAATCCTTATGATTCAGACTCTGATGCATATTAGTTGATTGATTCTTTAGTCATGAACTAAGTTTTTATTTTGTTGGAATCTTGAACATGACCTATTGGAACTTATTGTCTAAGACTAAACTCTAATGTTGGACAAGCACATATTGATATATCATATTAATTTTGAAATATCTTGAATTTTGATAACGGGTAAAGTATCATAGTCATACTATCAAATGATTTGTTTTTGTATATTTCTTGCATTTCTTTGCATATACTATATATAACATTATATATATACACACTTTCTCTTGCATCCGCATCCAAAAAAAAATTCCCTGCATCCCATATTCGCTTCTGGAATCCACTTCAAAATCCACATCCGAATCAATAACTTAGTTTTAACTATATTACTAATTTACCATTAACACGTTGTTAGGTGGCTAAAACTCATTTTGCCTCTCACATAATCGTCTTGAGATTTGTAAAGGTCACAAATGGTCATTAGCAACCAGTGGGGCATTTGGAAACAATCTAATATAGTAAGGGCTCAAATAGTGAAAGCAATGATATTGGAATATGATTGGTGGGTTCGTGTGGAGTATGTATTGGAATTCACCATGTCAATCATGTCCATGCTTCGCTTTGTTGGCACTAATGAACCATGCTTCAAGGATCTCTAAGATGCCATGGACACTATGTTGGAGAGGATAAAAGGGGTAAGTTATAAATTTTAATCAATACATGCCTCTATCATTGTATATTGAGAGCTATCTAAATTTTTAATCGACACAACTTATATGAACATCGTTTGATATCCTAGGTAATACAAAGAAGAGAGAATGATCGTAAGGACACCATTTATGAAAAGGTGGAAGCAATTGTTCTACATTGCTGGAACAAAATGACCATACCTCCTCACCTATGCTCTCACTCCCAGATACTATAGTGCATAAGTACTTGATATTCTTGGTAGGGTGCCAACATATAGAGATGTTGAGGTTGCTAGAAAGTACAACTGGGGCACTTAGCAAGATCTTTAGTGATCCAAAGGTATCCAAAGGTAAGGGCAGCTGTTAGGAGAGAATTTGGATTATTCATCTTAGTAAAAGATCCTCTCCCTCGTACTATAAATGGTTAAAGTAGAATGCACGTGATTACATGGTGGTAACTTCATTGTTAGGATTATGTGTACCTCCAACCTCTTCTCATTAAGATCCTCTCACAAGTTTTTTATTTTTTATTTTTTTTCTTTTTTTGGTGATTTTGTAGAATTTAACACTTCATTCTTGAATTTATCTTGTACTTTTTATTTTTTATTTTGTTTGTTTCCTCTCTAGGTTGCTAGCTCTTCTATTGTTGAGCGGAATTGGAGTAATTACTCCTTTATCCACTTAGTCAAGCATAACCAGTTGGCTGCTGCCAAAAAAGATGAGGGTTTGGTGTTTATTCACACCAATTTGTGTCTCGTGGCACGCAAGGATCCAAAATACAAAAAGGGGGTATAGAAGTTGTGGGACGAGCACCTAAATCCGCTGACTTGGATATGACCATTCAAGATCTTGCTAGAGCTACTTTGCTTGATGTGGATGATGATGAAGACATGACTCTTGGTGGACCTAGTACTAGCAGAACCAATTTGGGTCGTAATGAGTATCTACTAGCAGCTGCGGAAAATGAAAATCCTATGGACGATGATTTTTTTGATAATCCATTTGATGATTGATCAAAACTTTGATTATTGATGAAAACTAAACTTTGAATCGTATTTCAACTTTCAAAATTTCATGAACTCTATTTTTAATTCAGTAATTCAATGCAATGGTTTTCATTAGAATGATAGAATCATGTTTTAATGTTTATCTTTGGCATTTGGCATAGTAGGGCCCTGTGCTTATTAATAAAGCACCTTCAACTCAACTAATATATCAGCCCAACAGACTACCTATAGAATGGTAGGGGCTTGCATTTAGAATAGTAGGGGCCATCCTGATGAATAATCTATTTAGTTGGAATAGTAGGGGCCCGGTGGATATAGTTGGCCGGCATGCATAAAGCATGATTACTCCCATTTCCCAATTAGCCGCTTCTTTTAATGCCTCAGATGTATGGTTTATTTAGTGCCTTCTCAGGGAAGGTAGGCAAGCCTAGAGTTTTTAAAGCGCCCCTCCCCCCTACTATTCTATGGCCCCTACTATTCTAAAGGGGGCTTGTGCCTTTCGATCGAGATTGAGTGAGATGGAGATGGAGATAGGTTGAGTGCTATTAACCACCTTAAGGCCAAGACAATAGGTACTCGGGCCCCTTTTTTTCTACCCTAGAAACTAACCGACTATTCTAACTATGACAAACAAACGGGTGCTTGCCGATGGATAGGACATACAAGTCTTCTTGTTGCCCAACCACCGACCTTGTCCCTATCATATAGTAATAAGATTGGACCCTATCCCTATCATCTAGTTGGAAGATTTTCTTTGTATAGGAATCGGATAGTATTCATTAGTATTCGCAAGCAAATGGCTCGGGCAACCTCTAGCAGGCTTAAACATGGCAATGGGTGGGAAACTATAGCCCATAGAACCACCTTAGAATAGTAGGCCCTCACATGTTGCCGCATGTGCTCTGGCTGACTACTGACCAGTATAGCATAGAGGGTTGTGAAATATCGAGAATACGGAATAATCTAAAGGCCCTACCTTTATAGTTGCTAAGGGACTGTGACCAGTTAGTAATGGCTAACCGGTGCGCTACCCACCATCGTGCTGGGACATGCTGTAGAGTCTAGGGAATAGTGGTGAGGCGCTCGAGCTCTGTAGAAAATTCGCATTCTATGGAATCGCAAAATTCGGCTGTATAGTCCCATCAAAGAATGGTGCAGCTTCGATTTGGCGTAGTTGGCGTATGCGCAAAACCGCACCTATCTCCTCCCGGGGCCCCTACTATTCTATGGTAGCTCATTGAACAAAGTGATGATGAGGCCCTACTATCTATAGGCCTGGTTATGTTGTTCAGCTTAGGTACCCATATGCTTTGTTACTTTGCGCACAGGTTATCTGGGGTTAGGTGCCAAGCGCACATGATGGCGAACCTTTGGTGGCGCAAGCCTTTCCTCTCAGCAATAATGAATTGTCACCCACTAGCCATCTCTCAAGTTGAGTGTCGGAACTAGCTTCAGATGTGCTGTCCCGCCCCTTCAAAGTCAGGTTGGATGTTCTCTACCCTGCTTGCGGTCACCCAATAAAGATCTTCCAAGACTTTATCCTCCCCCATATATAGATTGCACCCTTTCTACAAAAGGTGTCCCATCAATGCAGAATTATGATAGATCGTACGCGCTTGTCCAACTGTAGTTCTCAAAGCTCATGGCGCGCTGCCTGAAACAATCAATGATCAAGCATCATACTATGAAATGATTGTTATACTATGAAATGATTTAGTTTTACAATTTTGTATGTTTCTCATTTTTTGTATATATAATGCATATATATATATATATTCACAAACCACTACAAACCATAATACAAAATAAATTCCTCGAATCCACGAACCTGGTTCTCCTACCCGAACCCGAACCTAATCCAATAACTTAGGTCTAAATATAAATGACTAAAAATAAACTAATTAAGACAACTCAAAATAGAACCTAATTGACCAATACCTAAGATTCTAAAGTAACAAGCTAAGAATAGCAAGAACCTAGGATATTAAAAATAGTCTAATTGAATGCTCATAGTTCAAATGTTCTAATAAGTTCCTAACAAATGCTAATAAGACTTGGTTGCAGAGAATGGATAGATTGGCAAATAATTACAAGAAATCTTCCAAGCACACTTTTGTCAAAGTGTCATCACTTATAACACTCTTCCAACATATTATGATGGTGAACCACTTTCATCCTAACAAAATGGACAAACTTTGCCTAAGGTTAGAAGCTTCATAGGGTCAGTCAATCGAAGAAAAGAACTTTCCTTTATTTCCATTAACAATTTGAGGGAGTTATAAGTCATCTTCTATGGGTCATATGAGTACCTTCATTATAAGTGATTAAGTTTTTCCAATTATTAAAAAATAAAAATCAAATCTCATTCTACTTTATACGTGGTTTACCATATATTTCATTGGCATATTATCATAAAATGATCAATTCACTGCATACAAGGGTTAATTAAAACCACTATCACACTTTAGTTGCAGGATTAGAAAGGTCCTCAACTAGTTCTAAATATTCACGTATTTGTGAGTCAATCATTAGTGTATTAAAGACTGGAAAATTCTCCTAGATTGTGCCATCTTCAGCTTATATCATGTGCAGATATGATTGTCAATTGGTGAAATGGTAGATTTAACCTACTATCTAACACTTGTGTCAAACACTTGAAAAGGCTCATAAAAGTTTCATAGGTGTTAGAAGGCCATTGTTCTTTAGACAAAAGTTAAAAATATAGCTCTACAATAACTGTGTTGTCAGCCAAAAATCAAAATTTGCACTTTTCTTGCATTGTGCCTTAGTCAGCAAATTGGCACCAATAACTAATTAGTAATCAATAAAGTTACCTATCTTTTGTTTATCGTTCACGTCAAGTTCCCACCTGACAAACAATTCTATTCCATCAAAGCTATAGAAATTTGTGTACCATTTAGCTTTTTGCAATATCAAATTTCATATAAAGATTTTGCCCCGGAGTTCTCATAAGTGATTTAATTATGATTTGTTAACCCATGTTTGCAGAATTCAATTATGGAACACCATTAATGGCTTGGGCGTTTTCGAGTAATCATGTGTTGACACACAATAAGAAAAGGTAAGCAAGGTGGATTGCTCCTCCTTTCCCCAATGCACAATTGAAAGGAAGATGACCCAATACGGTCAAGAGGGACCTAAGCGTAGAATGAATCAATGATCCTACACAACAATGAACCAATTGAGATGATTTAGAGCAAAATGATATTATGATGCTACATATGAGGCTTAATAAGCAAATATTGATAGTTTCAAAAAAGACTGACTAATGGAAAACAATTAGGAAGCTACAATAGCCTAAAATGGAGACCCAAGAGCTAACTGACTTGTAAACTGAATTTGAAGTGGATTTGTAAGGTATAAAATGCGCTGGTTGTTTTGTTCCTGGGAACAAGAAGCTTGGGGTGTTTTGTTCCTAGGGATTTTTCTTGGATTCAATTGCAAACTTCCTGGCATATGCTATACTTGTCAAATCAAGTCTTGACTGTCACACCCCCATACTTGCATAGGACAACAAAGAAGGTTAGAAAAAGGGGTTTGCCTTAGTCAAACCTCTTTCTGGAAACAACCTTGAAAAGAAAAGTAAGAAAGAAACCATGATATCGTATAGCAAAGGCTATCTTTAAAAAATAGAATGTATCATACCTCGATAATACAAATGCTCCTTTGAATGAGAACAAATATATTGATGCAATAGATTTGGTTTAACACAGAATCCCAAAACGAAATCATGGAAGACAAAACCTTATGTGATTGATGGTGTAGTTTGATGCAGGAGCATCTTGGGTTTGCTTGCAATCTTGCATGTTTGGAGGGATTTTGGTTAAGTGTTGTGGAGCTTGGCAAATACTGGTGTCCAACATACACTGGGAGCTCGACATGGTCTATGGAACTCGACATGGTCTTGGAGCTCAACATGGTCTATGGAGCTCGGCATGGGCTTGGAGCTCAGCATGGTCTATGGAGCTCGGCATGGTCTTGGTTGCTTGGCATGATCTTTGGTTGCTCGGCATGGATTGAAGAGGACCTAGATTTCTACCTATGGTTCGAAGCACGAGTTCTAATTCATTCAGAGCTAGGAGACATCGTGATTTTACTCGGATATTGATTTTGGGTATTTAATTATTGTTGCAGGCCGACTTGTGGCATTTAATTTATGTATTTGTATTTAATTTGTGTTCTCGGCCGACTTGTGGCTTAGATTGGTATAAGTAGGGGTTGTGGGTAAGTCTTTTGTCATTATTCATCCATCGTGGACAAGAGGAGGAGCTTGAAAAGCGAATTTGGAGAAGAGCTAGTAGTTGTGGCTTGGAATACAAGGGGATTGTTTGGTGTGCTTGCGAGCACAAGTTGAGATCTTCCTTGAGGGTTTCTACTAGAGTGTGGCTCTGGACTAGCTAGTGTTTGGATTGGATCTTGAGGGATCTTATAGAACTATTACTTGCTTTGTATTTGGCCGTAACTGGGAAGGCCTTACAGCCCGGCACATTGCATGTAATCAATTATATTTTATGAATATATTATTGTAATGTGGTATCAGATCTTGCTTTGTTGTTTCTTGGTGTTGTGTTTCCGCTGCATGGTTATTTAGCTAGGCGCTAGGACATCTCCTTTGGGGATACTCCAGCCTTGCACTCCATCATAGTTTGCCACAATGCTTGGTTGAGAAGAAGAATGAAGACATGGATGAATGTAAATGTATCGCCTTCCTTGATAGACAACTCCTTTGCTAGGCCTTGATTGCTTAGACTTGAGTTCTTGATCATGAATGTGAATGCTTAATAATCTTGATCATGGTTACCAAAAAGAGGAGAGATAAGGTGTTTAAATACCTCTCACAACATCTCAACGGTTTAAACTCACACAAGTCACAATAAACCCCAAAATCCCACCAAATCACCAATACAGGGCCCTAGTTCCAATTTTAGCCCAAACCTCAAGGAACAACCTAGGAACAAAAAGCCCTAGGCATTTTGCACCAACGAGAATGAGCCATAATTAAAATGGGAGCTCAAGGAGATAAGGTAGATGTCGGAATAAGAGGAACAATTGATTTTGATGTCACAAAAGAACACGGAAACCACAAATGGTAACATGGGGCCTAGGTGTTGAAATAAATTATGTGATTGGAGGAAAATAGAGCACACACAAAAATAAGGGCTTACCTCAATTTTAAACAAAAGTGAAATGATAAAGGACCTATATTTGAGCTTAGGTGTCCATTGAGTGCCATATGAAGTCCTATCACAAAAAACACACTAAGATGGAAGTTAAATAGTCATGAAATTGTACACTAATTAGGCGCTTACAATTTACAACAGTACAGTTGATAATCTTAAACAAATATCCATGGTCAAGTGTAGTGCCCATAATACACTTGGATATGGCATGAGTTCACACACATACCTTCTCAGAAAGTTCTCTCATCTATATACTTGCCATCGGAGAGAGAGAAAGAGAGAGCTTGAACTCTTTGTGATGACCATTGCAGTAGCTATTGGCATCAATAACTTTCTTGAGTTCTACCATTAAGCCTAGCTCTGAATAAATATGCAAGTGTATCAAGCATTCTATCAAGTTCTTAATTTTGGGTTTCACAGCATCACGATAAAAAATGCACCACATTAATGGCTTAGTTTATGGGTACAACTTGTTATAAGCCAACATTATGGAAACCTCTGCACATCAGCATTGTGCATTCACTCATATCATGGCTTATATATTTATGACAATAATATGCTAATGGTCAAACAGGAAATTTCCTTTATAATGAGGAAAATGCAACTATGAAATTTATTTCCATACATTGCTTTGTACGAGAATTCTAGAATATTTAACTGAATGTATAATGGCACTACTATTCTATGAATCCCAAATTTATTTAAACTTCATATATAGTTTTTCTCATGCTTTCATATGAAGGAAACATGTTACTTCATTGATACCAATGCTAGGTATGTATTAAATTTTAATTCCACCTAACATGCACTTGTACACAAATACCCAAAAAAATCATCATAAGGGTTTCCCACATTTACAATTAGAATTCATTTACGCTAAATAATTTCTTAATCTGCTGGCTATAAGATATTATATTATCATTTAATATTTTTTAATATTCTACTTATATTTATGAGTCAAGTATTCCACAACGTGACAAGCTTTTCCTATACTTTGGGAACGATCAATAGCCACGGAAGCCAAATTGAACAAAACCTACAACTTACAAGCTATACCTCATCGAATTGTTCAATATCTTCATCATCTGTATCTGTGACCTCAGTCACTGAACTCTCTGATTGAGTTTGTAAATCCTCGTGTGAACTTGATTTCTTCAATAACCTTTTCTTGAACATCAACTGTCGATGTAAACCAGGAAATATAAATTATTTATGCTTTCAAAGTAATTAGGAAAGGCATAAAAAGAATAAGCAGTGTATGAACTACCTCATATGTCAGGATGGACTCAAAAATTCCAGCCTCATCCTCAATTCCTAAACCAAAAAATCAGCAGGCCGTTAGTGAGTATATCAAAGAATAGAATTAAGCATTTTGCCATTATAAATCAGCATAAAATGTCATCATTCATAAAACCATGCTTAAGGTGTATTCCATACCACGCTCTTCAATAGCTTTATTGACAATATCAGACGGAAACCCCATTAACATAAAATGATTCCTTATAGAAGCTGAAGACGACTCACATGATCTTCCCTGTAAATCAAAAGACATACATCACTACCATTCTAATTACCCCACATATTTTTGTCACAATTTAAGAGAAATTGAATATGAAGAGTGAATTTTCTGAATTGATAAATCAAGAAAGTTTATAAAGACAATGGCAAATGACGGAATTAAATTTGAACAGACTACCTGATAATTTGTGAGGAACTCAAGTATTGCCTCATCCTCTGTCCCTAAAGCAGAAAAATGAAAAAGGAATTTCAGAAAAAGTCAAAGAAATATAAATAATATACAAAAAAGCTTGAGGTGTATCCATAGATTCCATACCACACTCTTCAATAGCTTTATCGACAACATCGGAAGAAAATCCCTTCAACATAAAGCGATTTCTAATTTCGGACAAAGATGACTTGCATGAGCTTTCCTGTAAATCAAAGGATATTCAACACTGCCACTCTTGTTAATATTTCCATATTCTTTACCAATCAAAAAAAAAATCCATATTCTTCAAAGATTTTTAAAAATTAAGATAAAATTATCCAGTTACCACAGACCAAAACTTCGGAGCTGACCCACATCTTCAGCTTAATAACCCACATGTTTTTGTCACATTTTAAGAGAAATTGAACAAGAAAAGTGACTCTGCTGATTTGATGAGTCAGGAGAGATAATAAACACAAATGGTAAAAGAGGAAATGAAATGTAAATGGACTACCTTATAATTTGTGAGGAAATCAAGTGCCTCATCCACTGTTCCTAAAACAGAAAAATGAAAAGGAATCTCATGAAAAGTCAAAGATAGAAATATAGAAAAATCATATAAACAAGCTTAAGGTGTTTCCATAGATTCCATACCACACTCTTCAATAGCTTTATCGACAATATCAGATGGAAAACCCATCAATGTAAAATCATTCCTGATTTTGGATAAAGATGATTCGCATGAGCTTTCCTGTAAATCAAAGGACATACAACACTGCCACTCTTATTAAGATTTGCACATTCTTTCAGGATTTTCAAAATATTAAGATAAAACTATCCCACCACCACAGACCAAAACTTTGGGGCTGACCCACATTTCCAGCTTGACAACCCACATGCTTTTGTTGCAATTTAGAGATAATGAATGAGAAAAGCAAATTTGCTAATTCAGTCAGGCAAGAGAGTTTATGAACACACATAGTAAAAGATAAAATGAAATGTAAATGGACTACCTTATTATTTGTGACGAAATCAAGTATACGTGCCTCATCGTCTGTCCCTGAAACAGAAAAATAAAAACGAACCCAGGAAGAGTCAAAGATAGAAATAATATTTATAAGTCAGAAAAGTATATCAACTCAGACTAAATATATTTAAGGCATTCTCATACCATATTCTTCGAGTGCTTTGTCCACTATGGAAGAAGAGAAACCCATGTTCACAAAATGCCTTTTAGTTAGGCACCAATCTGAATCAGAGGAGCATTCCTGTAAATCGAAATGATGTTTATGACATAAACTATCTTAATAAGAAACATTATTAACTCCCCAAAGTCTCAAGGGTGAGTGACATTAGCAATCTCAAGGAGCATTTCAATGAAATAAGGAAAGCACAGAGTCACTGACCTGATTATTCCTTATATATTCCAATATTGCATTTTCATTTGTTGAGCCTAGAATAATAAAAGTGGGGCAATAATATGAGAGATTACACAATGAACTTCAATATCAACTCAAATGAAACTAAGGCTTAAATATTAATCATAAAATCTATGACAAAAAAGAAGCCATACCAACTTCTTGTATTGCCTCATCCACTACTACAGCATTGTATCCCATACCAATAAAGTGACTTCTGGTTGGCAACCAAGAAGAACTTGAAGAGCTTGCCTGAAAAAAGCATAAAAGTAGTTTAAGGGAGAAATTTAGAATCCTTAATGCCAATTTTCATCCTTCTCTAAATTTCCTAAGAGCGTAATGGTTTATATTTTCTTCTGCATCCTAAAACAAATTTTAAATTATCAGTAGACTAAATGCAGACTGCATAAGGGTTTCCAGGTTGTGTAATTTCCATTAATGTTGCAATCTCAAGCAAACCTGTTTTGGTCCTTGAACTCACATTCTCCTTGTATTTGGTTTAATTGAAACACTGTAAAAACTCCATCAATATTATTGATCTTCTATTTAATTAAAAGAAAAATATATCCCTTCAATTCCCAAAATTTGACCAACAATCCAATGTTCATATTGTGTACATTTGAAAATCAGCTGCCCTCTTAGAGCTAGTATCTTGTTAAAAAATAATAAGGCGTGTTCAGTACTCACTTCAATGCATGACTTTCTAAATATATGAAATTAATGCCTTGTATACGCATAGAATCAAAGAATAAGAAGCTCAAAAAGGTTGAAAGTAAGAACCATGTAGCTTGTCAAAACCATTCAACCATGCCATTTTATATTCCAAATTATGTAATTCTCTTATTAAATTATCTGCTCCAAAAATTGAACTAGCCACCCACTTTTCAATGACTTCTAAAATGGATGATTTCCCATCGTGATACATTCAATTTTATGGTGCAAGTATTGTTTTCTCTATGGCAACCTCCAACAGCATGTAGATAATAAAATCTGAATCTTCCCCAAAGAGAGTATATCTGTCCAGTTACATGGAGTAAAACTTTTTTAGTTCCCACATTGAGAGAATTTATTTTTTCTATTATTTTTTCTCAGAAACAGTATAAATTCTAAAGCATGGGAGCATAGCACAGAATTTCCTGTAGTTAGCATAATTAAAAATAGTAGTACTAGGATGGGAGACCACTCGGGAAGGCCCAATGCTTCACCTCTTTGAGCATCACCTAGATGCAATGAGCATTGAGTATTCCATTCATTCTCACCTAGATGCAATGAGCATTAAGTATTCCATTCCTTCTCATGAGAGACCGGCTCTTGTGACACTACTCGTGATTATTCAATAAAGGATCTATTTGAGTGTGGCTGGATTTTTCTGCTCAGGCTGGAGGGTTTTCCCAGGATAAAATTCCAGTGTTGTTTTCTTCTTGTGTGTTTTTGAGTTTCTGAATTTTGCATTTTTGTTTTCTGGTTCTAAATTTAACACCAATTCCAGGTACTATATTATGGTTATAAATGAAATTTGGAATAAATTTTGGTTATTGAAACTTCATTCCAACTTGTCTACAAGTTGACTGGTCCAAACTCATGAGGGCTCCAACCTATAATTACCATCATACTCATTTTGAGATCAGAGTGGTGCAACAAAAACATGGTGGCGAATTCATATGCCAGCCTTTGGTCTTATGAGAGTTTGTGGATTCTTTCGTTCATCATAGAAAAGAGCAGGGTATGGAGATTCTGAAGCCCCCATTGCTCAACCCAAGTTGAATATGGAATAGCATGATGGTGCATCTCATCACAAATCTCCCAGATGAGTTCTTCTGCTTGACAGAAACAAATCCAGATGCTAAAGCCTGATTCATGTTGCTGACACAATAATATTTGGGCATCCAAGTGTGCCTAATGTTTTTGGGAAAAAGTTGTTTCATTTGGCAGGCATTATAACATGATACATCATCCAGGTTTGCGTGCGCAATTCCAGGAAGGACAAACTTTCATGTCCCTTTTTTTGCAAGTAAATGTCATCTTTAGCTGTCAGAGCATGATTAATTGTTACTATGTGGATTTATAGAATTTTGGCAATTTTCCGGCATTAACTAGGACAGATCTGAGTTATTTCCATTACTGTAATTGGGTGCCATCATAGGAAGGAGGAAATTTAATCACGTCGAGCAAAAATTTTGAAGTCTCTTACTGGTAGGCTCCTTGTTTCCCAATAATTAACATACATCATTGCACATTATTATGCATTATATTAAGTTAATGAGATTATAAACCATCTAATTATTCGTAGTCTAATAAATAAACTAGATATATTTAGGGTTTATCATCACTACTTCACTAACCCTAATGGAGGAGAATGGTATTATTGCACTAGGGCACTTGTAAACCATCTACAAGCTGGCTTCCTCAAGGTTTTAGGAAAACATATTCATAGCCATCTTGGGACTTCTCCCTCAAGGCTTTGGAAATACATGTCAGGTATTAGCAGAAGACCAAGGACTAGGCCACTAAGTACATTGGTCTTTCATTATTACAAATGTATATGCATATAAGTGAAATTAAGCATAACTGTCCTATAAATCCAAATTTTAGCATTATACATATATTTCAAGACGAGTAAATGAATCTGACTCTAATGAAAATTCCATTCCTTATTTAATCAAATCTGTCCACTTTCTTCAAATGAACCTTCTTCCCTTCATATCTCTCACTGTGAGGGAAAGGTCACAACGTCCTATCATAAATACACTTTCACAAGAGACACAACATTTCACCATCAGCAGAGTGCAACTCTTTATTATTTCTACCCTTTGAAAGGGACACAACCTTTCACAATGAAATCCACTTATTATTTAAACCAGATCTGTACTTCTGATTCCTCCTTTTCCGATTAGAACAAACACTTATTTCCTTTTTATTTCCTTGATCCTTTTTGGATGTCCATTTCAAATGATTCCTTGTCCCTTTCATATCTTCCCATATAAGGGAGGAGTCATGCCTTTTCATTATTTTGCCATTTTGAAGAGTTGCAACTCTTGACCCTTAATCCTTAATAATATGTTAATTATCTTTTATACTAGGAAACTGTTGTCTTGAACTGTTTTATCAATTTAAAGATCATTATTTCCTTAAACTAATATTGCACAACTTTCTTATTTAAACTGCTGTTAGAATACAATTTAGAGGCTGCAACTTTATGTAATCAAGACTGCTGTGCCCTCTCGTTTTGGTTGGGACATAACAAGAAATTTCTTATCCAGCTGCCGATGTGTACTAATTCAACCATCAGTCATCAGAAAAGTCATTTAAGTGAGGCAGTAATTTGCAATAGGGAGAATTCAGAACCATCTGCACGTTATAAACTTGTAAAGTGTTTCCAAGGCAGCTCGGCCTTTCATTGGTGAATGTTTGAGTTCCCAACTTGTTCTAGCATCTTATGAAGCTATAGTACCATTCCAGAATTTGTTTTGGGTGATAGGTGATAAAGATCAACAGTAACACCAGCATAAATCACCAACATCATTTCCAATGGCGGGAAAAATGCCAATGAGAGGGTTTGATTTGGAGAAAAATTCTGCCATTTGGTGAAGTTGTGCCCTTCATTAACTGCCGCCAGTAATTTTTTTAGCAAGGGTGAATCTTTTTAAAGAGCTTCTATGTTGATTTATAGCCCTTTGACAGTTTGACAGCTAAACAACTAGGGTTGTGTGTGCACTTACTAATTCATTTTACTATAATACATTTCCCTGCAGTTGAAATCAAATTTCAGAATTTATTTGGTAAATCCAATTGGCTGTTATACCATCTACAATTTGAATATCAAATCTGAGTGTATTGTGGTCATATGATGAGTATATAAATGAGGGATTGGTGTTGTTTGTCACCAATAATTTTAAAGAATTTTTGTGTCAATCTCACTCAGCTGGAGTTTATCATAATAAATTATTAAAGTCTGATCTTTGTAGCAGTTAGGTAAACCTTTTAAAATAAAAGTAAAAATAGAAATGATGTGTTGTTACATTCCAGTTTCATTATTGAATAAGCAATGAAGTCAAGGTTTTGCCATTACATTAATCAGGGACACGACATTTAAAATGTTCTCCTAATCACATTCTCTGATATGGATGTTACATTTGACAGTTGTGTCAACAAGAAGGCAATAAAACTCCTCGCAATGATTTTGTAAGGAACCTTATCAAAGTAATACAGGCAGTTTACAGGCTCATCATGGATAACTGAGGTATGTCCAACTAGTTGTGCTGCAAGCTAAGATACTGATACGCTCAGGACAACCTTGGATGCGGGTGTGGATGCTTGGATGAGTTTGGGTGCTGCACCAATGCTGGCAGGAAGCTGTTTCGTCACCTGCGGATGGGCACGGGATGCGTCCGAGAGCATCCGAAGAGAATCCCAAATCATCCAGGTGCATCTGGAGAGCATCTGAACTTTTTGAATGCCCAGTCAATTTAGTGAATTTTAAAAACATGTGCTTAATTGAGTTTTTAAATTATATTTTTGCTCCTTTTTGCCCCAAAACCCTAAAAAAGGCCATTCATTGCTCATTCTTCTCATTTTGTTTGCAGCTGGGCTCTCTTTTCATTTGGTCTCCATTTTGGCATTTTGAAAGCAAGGTCATTATTTTTGAAGAGGATCATTCATAGGGTGTCTAATAGCTTCTACAAAGGACATCTACACATCTAAGATAAGCATTTCATCCATTTCATGAGTTTTCTAGTGATTGTTTTTAGATGTTCATGAATTTTTCAAGTTTTGGAAGAATTTTTTCATGTTTTTTCCTATATTTGTTTTTCAGAAATGAAGGAACAAGTTTAGCTATCTTTTTTTAGTATTTTTGTATCATATATTTGCACTTGTATGTTTCATATTCATAGTTTATTTAAATATTTCTAATTTAACTTTTTTATTTTCTTATTAGATTCATAGTTTCTATTGTGTTGGAATGGCCACTATTGGTAGTCAAGGTTCAGCAGCAGGGCAAAATGAACAAAGTGGTAACTTCAATATTGATGTAGCATTAGCATCCCCATTATGGAGACACACTACAAGATTATCATAGGTTTCAGGAGGTGGGCCATACATTTGGAAATGCAATGTATGCCATTGTAAACCGTTCAACAGCTCATATTCTCGGGTCAAAACTCATTCTATGGGCCCTACTGGTAAAGGAATAGCATTGTGCAAGGGAAGCAAAGATGGAAAAAGGATGCGCGATGCACAGTTAGCTGGATTTATAAAAGAAACAGAAGTTGCTGATCGTTTAGTGAGCAAATCAAAAACAAATTTGTATAAACCTTCATCCACAAAGAGCAAAGTGAATGTGCCCACCGCTCATGTTGCATCCTCCAAACATCCATTCTTGGAAGTGGGAGAGGAAGATGATGAAGTAGAAGTTATTACCCACAAAAGAGGTCCATTGGATCAAACATTCAAAATGAAGGCAAGAGAGCTTGCTGATGAAGCAATTGCACATTGCCCTTATGCCAATGGTCTTCTTTTCAACTTGGTAAGATCGCCATATTGGAAGGAAATGGTCGCAGCCATCCTTAAAGCACCAACTGTGGGTTTGAAAAGGTGTGTACTGCTCTTTTGCAAAAAGAAAAAAATTCTGTAGACAAAGCTCTCCAACCAATTAGGACTTCTTGAAAAACTTCTGGTATAACTATTGTGTCGGATGGATGGAAAGACATAAGAAACCCACCATTGATTAATGTGGCTGCAATGTCCACCAAAGGAGCAATGTTTTTGAGGGTGATTGATTGTGAAGGAGAAATATTCACAATTCATTTCTAGAGTTCTCAATGAGGCAATAAAGATGGTGGGGAGTGAGAATGTGTTCCAGCTGATCACAGATAATGCAAAAAATTTAGGGAAGCATGTGCTTTGGTTGAGTCTTGATACGACCATATTTTTTGGACACCATGCATTGTACACTCTCTCAACTTAGTCATGCAATGAGTTGGCACCCAAATAGATTGGATGAAGCAAATATACCAAGAGGGAGAAGAGATGCAAATGTTTGTGACAAACCACCAGATGTCACAATCCATATTCAGAATATTCTCCAAGTTGTAGTTGTTGAAGGTAAATTTAAAATTATAATTAGTTAGTTTCATTCATTTATTTATTTATTTTGAATAAGTTTTATATTCGCGTCCAATTATAAAATTATTACTTGTTTATAACTTTGCTTCATATTTGTCGTCATATTGTCAACTTGCTTAGGTTGTTGAGACTAGATTTGCATCTCAAGGTGCGAAAGACATTGAGCCAAATGGTTATTTGTAACCATTGGGGTGTATGGAAGGCTTCAAATTTAGAGAGAGCCTTGAAGGTCAGAGGTATGGTCTTGGATGAGCATTGATGGGCTCGTGTGCAATTTGTATTGGATTTCACCGAGCCTATCATGACTGTGCTACCACCTTGCGTGGGGGATGTGTATGATGGCATGGACACCATGGTAGAAAAGGAAAATCTTTCCATACAAGCACATGACACTAACCCCACAGAATGTGAAGCCTTGTGCAATAAGGTGGAGGCAATCATTTATCATCGTTGGGAGAAGATGGCTACCCCATTGCAGCTCCTTGCATATATCTTATCTCCAAGGTACTATAGCCAAGAAATGCTTGCTATGCCTGATAGAGTTGCACCATATGCACCAGAAATTACTACTGGGTGCTACACTACATTTGCAAGACTCTTCTTAGGTGATGAAACGCACAAAAAGGTGAGGCTAGAATTTGGCTTATTTGTTTCAGAATCAGAACTTACTCCATATGCAATAAAGGACCAAAATGACATGGGAGCTATCACATGGTGGTACATGTATGGTCAACCATTCAAGAATCTAAACCCTCTTGTAATCAAGATCCTCTCACAAGTAAGTTTTCATTTATTTATTTTTAACAATTGTATTCTACAATTTAGTGTTTAACATTCTTTAATTTGCTTTTCATTTGTATGTTTAATTTTATGAACACTATCTAGGTTGCGAGCTCTTCTGCTTCTAAATGAAATTCGAGTACATAATCCTATATCCATGCAGTGAAGCGCAACCAATTGGGCTCAAAGAAAGTTGAGGACTTGGTTTATATACATACCAACTTGTGTCTTTTGTAACATAAGGAGGATGGATACAAGGAAGGGTCAACCAAGCTTTGGGATGTCGCCCGTGTATGCAAACTTGGATGCAACACTTCAAGATCTTATTGTAATGACAGATGATGATGAATGTGGATTTTTTTGAGAATCCTTATGATTCCGATTGACGGAATTTGATTTGTGACTCTTGACTGATCAACATTAAACCATGAACCATGTTTTGATTTTGTAATTCAAATTGCATTAAAATCTTGAACTTGAGTAATTTACTAATTAGACTATTACTGTTATTTCAATTTGAACTATCAATGGTGAAGTATCATGCTATGGAATAGTTTATTTTTTTATATTTCTTCCATTTATTTGCATACATTAATTATAGTATACATATATATATAAAATAAAAAAAAATTAATATATTTATATATGGATGCATCCAAAATCCCCCAAAAACAAATCCGCGCATCGGCACCCCGAACCTACATCAGCATCACGACCAGCATCGGTAACTTAGGCTACAAGTTATATGTTTTTTAGCTCACATGCATAAAGCCTAGCATATAATGGGATTGAGAGGATCATTATTGCTACCTTCATTTTGGCAGTTTATGTAGGGTTGCATTCATGTTATCATTGGGTACTAAAAATTTAACTCTACTACCCCCATTGGATAAAGGCACCCATCTGTTGTGTCCTCAACAGATTATAAATTTATAAATCTTCCAACAAACACACTGTTGAGTATCCCAAGCTTTACTTTAAGAGAGGTGTGCTTTGTTGTTTTGTTTGCATCCATGTGATTATTTACTAAGGGGTGAATATTATTAGAGGTTACCAAGAACCATTTTTAAATTCCCTACATGGTTGCGTATCTACTCATTGAAAATAGAACTCAATGCTACCTTTATTAGCAAAACAACGTATAGGTGATTTGAGTCCCTTATGCAATGGGTATAGATTGTCTTAGGGACTATTTTCATGTCATGATCATTTGATTCTCTTTAAGATAACACCTCAATGAATATCCCTCTTGACCCAGCAAAGCCAAAAGCAAAAGGAACTATCCATTCTTATCAATCGGTCCTTGGCTGTTCCTGCCTAATCATAAGTTGTCAACTACTACTTTTAAATTTGACACCCATGATCCACGAATAGACTAAAATTTAAGAGTTTTGGAACCTGCACCTTTGAGCACCAACAACATCAACATGCCAAAAATAGGGATGGTAATTTTCTTGCCAGGGCCAGAATAAAAACGATCATTTAAGCAACTCTTAAAGAAAGTGCCTGAAATTTTCGAGCGCACTTCTAAGATGACTTGTTGACAAGTTGCAGCCACCAAATCTTTTTTAATAATTCGCTACCAATTTTTTTAATTCGAGTAAACCAAAAAGTGCCTCTAGGTTTTCCCCATATCCCCGATCTTAAGGAAATCAATGGACTATTTTCCTGCAAATGGTTCTTATGTTTTCTCAGTATCTACTACCGAAAAACTTAAGCTCCGTCAATAGGACCACTATGTAAATAAAATATTACTTCCACAATTCTAAAAAATGAAAATCTTTCTTATGACTTTTAGTTTTTGGTGTTCGCTGTTATGATTCTTCTGCTTCTGATCATTCAGGTCTATTTTATTCTCTAGACTGAGTAACTTTTAACTAATCATATATGCAATATTCAACCCAAAAAAAGATGAGAAACTGCAATGTCAAACGGAAGGACCTGAGCCAATTAAAACAATAGCGCACTTCTACAACAGATTTCGAGCTTCAGATCGCTAGAGACAGGTTGAAATATTCACATTGGAAAAATTGCTACGACCTACAAAACGAAGCCAAATACTGTTCGTTGTCTACCCTTTCCAGTCACATGCTGTCAACTGGACCTCCTAAAATCGTTCAAGTGCCGAAAGACCCTCAAGCAAAAGTGTTTTAAGTCAATTAAAACCACTTGAGGAAAGACAAACGAACACAGGTTTCAAAAAGCTGACCTCTCAAATACAAGTCATCAATATAAATCAGTCTATCTACCGAGGAAGATCTCTCTCGCCTTTAATAGTACATTATTAGTATAGTTGGTCCATTACTACTCCAGCTCCAGTTGGTCCAGCCAATTGCACTACCTTTTTGTATTTATTCGATTAAAATTTGCACTTCGGCACCGTGCTTAAACTGCAAATAGTTTTGGATGTGGGCATTTTAATTCGTTTGCATGGTTCCATCCGTGCACCAAATTCACCGAGCATTTGCAATTCCTTCCTACACTTGTTTACATGGAGTTATAAACACATTACCAATGCTGAGAGAATAATATGAAACAGACATTAATTCACCTCACTGCACATGTTATTCGTCCGGTCCCTTTCCTCTGTAATGCAGGCCACCGGAGGAGATGCTTCTTCATCACTGTCTTCGTAATCGACAAGACCTTCCTTCAAGAAATAAAATTGAAATTTAAGAAACCAGTGAAATATAGATTCATGCAAACCCAACTGAGATACATTACCATGAAAAGGTAACTCAACTACAATGAGATCTATTACCATGAAAACGTGATATCCCCAATGTAGATGAGCTGAAGAATTAAGAAGAGCAACTATTTTGGTCTAAAGAGACCCTGGTACAAACTTTATTGCAAAGGGGAGAAGGGGGAAAGCAGAGCAACTATTTTGGTCTAAAGAGTCCCTGGTACATACTTTATTGCAGAAGGGGAGAAGGGGAAAAAGAGAATACTGTACATGCACTTCAACTTCTTGTATTAAATCTATACCTTACATTTGTCAAATTTTGAGTCATTTTAGGGATTCTCATAAGCACATCACATCACTACTAAATGTGTTTTTAGTAGTTTTCAATTATATTTTATTGGGACAAGTTTTCTTGATGTCACTACAATATGTATATTAAATTATATTTTACAAGGGTAAGTCTCCATGCTGCTGTTTAGCTTATTTTTGTAGTAAAATGTTTTAAATAAAAAGTAAGTTTGTGAAGTGAGTGAGTTGTAGACATAATGTTTACTATTTACTTTTTGTAATTTTAAGAAAAATATTATTTTTTAATTTAAAAAATTATTAGTTCTTGTTAAACAAATTTGAATTAATTATTTAGATGAATTATTTTATCATATTATTATTCATAATGTTTTCATCACTAACTATAATTTTTTATTTTTTTTCAACTAGTTTTATTTTAGGATAGTAGTTTGAACATGGTGAGTTTCAATTTATTTGTTTCCGCAAAAATATTAAATCTTGTCTATTGTCAATAAAGTTTTCTACAAGTGCTTTGATAGGAGAATATTTATTTATAATCTTTTATTTCTTTTGTCATTTTTTGTGCACACTCTTGGAAAGAGACATGAGTGGACATGTCTTGAATTCTTAGTCATGTGAAGTGTACCTAAAAAAATTAACCAAAATATTGTAGCTAGAGACTTCGGTTACATAAGTCATTTTTGTGAAGGATGTGTCACTAAATTTATGGAATATTTGAGCTTTTTATTGCATTATTATTTTCTTGAATCTAATATCCAAAGGAAACTTGACGTAAAACAAATCAACATTACCATTAGTTATGTGTCCTTATTAAATTAATGCAAATACATTTGAGGATAAAATTGTAAGCGAAAAAGGAGATGGAAAAAACATGTTGAAGACACATATTACTTTTTTCCAAAAAATGTTAGATAGCTTGTTGTTATAGAGCATTTATATGTAGTTGTAAATTATTTTTTGGAAAAATTCCTTTGGACAGTAAGAATTATGTTCAATCAAATAGTTTCTTTAGATTTATTTTCATATTTAATTAGCTTTAGTTAAGTAAATAGAGATTTTTTTTTTGAATAAATAACTTTTACATGAAAAAAATTATTATAATTAGCTTGGAAGATTTATTTCAGATTTTAAATTTGTATTTTCATTTGATTTATTAGTAGCTAGGTGTGGATAAGTATTATAGAATCTATTTTAGGAAACCATGTTTATTGTGTTAACTACTTAGACATGTCTAGATGTGATTTTTTTACATGTTATTGTTATATAGTACATTTTGAATTTTATTTTATTACTGAATAGTAGAATTGAATTTTTTATCATATATTGCTTAAGATTTCAATAGTTTGTAATAGTCTTTTATTAAGGGAAAAGCGAGTTTTACAAGGACTCAAAACCCATTACAAAGATAGATAAAATGTCAATAAGTTTCAACCAAGCCATATGTGCTAGAAGAAATAAAATATCAACACCAAAAATAGGTTAGGAAGCCAACAATAGAACTTACACCCCTATAACAATAGGTGCTAAAACAAAAAGACCAGAAATAAAGCACAGCACAAAGCCTACCAAAGCTAGACCAACTCCCTAATGGTATTAGCCACCTATTTTCCCATCTTAGTCATCCTCTACACCACCTTCCCAATATCCTCCAAATCATTAGTCGGAGCAGTGGTTGTCATTGTCCTTTTGTTGGATTTGATACACTTTTTTGGGCTAGCATAATCATCTTGATCTTTATCAACATTAAAAATCACAACACACCTCACCATCTTCCTCTCCAGTCTTTGAATGAGAGTATTCATGTTGTTAGTTGAGGCTTTCATAATTTTGAGGCTATGCTTCAGGATCTTCCTCAATGTGCCCTCCATCTTCTAAGCCCTAGCAAAGAGAGAGTCAATCTTCTTTTCTAGCAGTCTTCTAGCATTTCCTTATAATTTCATCGAATCAAGCACCATTTTCTTCTCTTGAGCAATTCAAAGGGAATTCTTCATCTCTCCCTCTGCAACATTAACCCTCCCATTCATCCTCTCTTCAAATTTGGTAAAGAGAGCCATGAACTTAAGATTCAGGCTCTTAATCTCATGGAAGGTCCACATGTTGACCCTAAAAGAACTTAGGGATAACATCCTCGCAATCTACAAAACCCTATAAGAAAGTTCTTTTTTATCCTGGAACTCAGTATACCTAAGATTCGCAGACACATCCTTTGGTCTATCCTCTTCATCCTCATCGAAAGATGGTAGAGAAATAGGGACATCATGGATAATGTTATTGGTAAAATCCTTAAGAAGTGGAATTTTTCTCTCCTTACCAATCTTAGTAGTGTTCTTATCCCTATCAGTAGAACCAACCTCTTTCTTCAACTCCTTAGGAACTATAAAAACAAGGGATTCAATACACGTCTATTGGAATCAACCTAATTTTATCAACATGTGTATTAATCACGGGCACCCCCTCAATAGTATCCTTCTTATCTAGATCAAAGAATTCTAAGTCAGGGCAACTGTTGGGAACCCTTTGGCAAAGGGCTCACCGTCACTCTAGTCTATATGATTTCCCTCCTCCCCTTCAAAAATCATCTTCTTATGGGTGGGCTTGGGAGGGGACTTTCTTTTCTTTCTTTTTTGATAGCCCAGTGTCACTATCCTTAGTACCTTCTCCATCATTATCCCAGTAAATTGTTATCTAAGAGTTGTTTGATTTTTAGTATTCTTCTTCTTCTTTCCTTTAGCATTCCCTTCCTCCTTCATCTCCTCATAATTACTTTCCCCTTTAGTTTCTATACAAGAAACCCCCTTAACCCACATCATCAATTCTTAATTTGGGGTTTTTAGCATTCTTAATTCTCATATGATTATGCATAATAAGAATAAGCCCTTGATACAAAACTATTTTCTTAAGGTTTTTCTTGTGGTCATAAATGCTCGCATTTAGAGAAGAAATCAAGTAGAAGGGAAAGAGATGCAACACTTGTGTCTAAAATGATTCGGGAAAAAAAAGTGAAAGAGATGAAGGCAAGTGAACTTATCATCCAGGGTAAAGAACTTCACAATGATTCTAAACATCCACTTCAAAAATGGCTTAAGATGATCAAGGTTATAGAAGGAATGATTCCCTTTATCTAGAAAAACTCTCTTCTCTTGATTTTTGGGGGCACTTAATGGAAGCATTATCCACAAATTTTCTGACATTGTAATATTTGGTACTGGCTGCCAACATTCTAGTAGCCTTCATCACCATCTCCTCACTAATAATGAGTCTATTGTCCTCGATAGTTCACAAGAATAGTTTGTAATAGTTGCTCTCCAATAAGATAGTTAATAAAATTGTTCCAAATATCATTTTATTGTAGATAATGTATTTGAGTGTATAAGTATTGACACATTTTTATTTCATAAAATAATGTTTGGTTTTATTGTTTCAATTTAAATCCTTTAGTAAACCCTCCCCCCCCCCCCCCCCACCCTAAAAGACTGTCTAACTCTCTTCCTACTCAAGAAGATTCAAATTCTTGTTACTAAACATGGTGGGATTAAGGGGGAGGGCATATCTCCTTTTGATCTTGACCCTTCTCTAGCATTGGTACCAACTATTTACTCTGGTCTAGCACTTGTCTTGGGTTCCCAAAGTGATGGTTTTTATACTAGTATGTGTGCCTAAAAGTCTTGCGTTGTTTCTCATAATAGGGATGGTGTAGTAGTGGTTTATTAGGTGCCCACAATCACCAATGAAGGTAGCCCTATTACCAAGGTAAGGAACATTGGGTATTAAGACACAAAAGACCATAACAGATATTGGAAAAATGCACTAATAGGCCATACCACTAATGTATGGAAATTCATTTAGCCTCAACTATCTCAAGGAAAGAAAGGACTATGAATTAACTCATAATATAGGGTTATGGATAACATTGTTACCTCCTTGCATTTATCCTTACTTGGTAGGTTCCTAGCTTTTAGGCCTACCATTGACATGGTGAGACACTAGGTGAATTCTGGATGGAATCTTAAGGGCAATGTTAGCATCTCAATAATGCTAGGAAGGCTATTCCTATTTAACTTTACATGGAAGAGGACTTCATTCATGTTATCTTGGGAACCTAGAGCTATGGTAAGCACTCTTTGACATTACGTAAGAGGAAACTAGGTTTTTATCCTAGCGTTATGGCCCTAGTTTGGGTTCCTTTACCTAGTCTCCCTTATGAACTTTGGGATGACTCGGTGTTTAGGTGGATTGGAAACTCATATGGATATTATATCTTGTTGGAAATATGAGAGGAGTAACTAATAGGGGAGGGGCGAATCAGTTACCATTTAAATAAATCCCAGATCCCTTAGATGTTAACACAAAACACAAACTTCATTGAAAATACTATTGCTCGGCAAACATACAAGCACTCAGTTAATACTGATAATATGTTGTAACTTAGTAACCACTTGAATAACAATTGTAAATCGGTAAATGCTTAACATGCAAATCTTATGATATTGTCTATGATTAACCTTACTTAACTTAGTTACATACACATAAAAGAAATAACATGAACACAAGTGACACCAAGATTTAACGTGGAAACCGAATTTGGGAAAACCAACAATTGCAACTAGTTACTGATTTTCACTCTTCTGAAGTGAGCCCTGTTAGGAGCCAACCTTGTTAAAGGTTACAAAGTACACTATTAGGTGTGACCCTATTAGAGGATTTAATCACCTTGTTAGGAGTGGCCTTGTTAGAGTTCTTTAAACATTTCAATTTAGAAATGCCATCTTGTTAGAGGATTTACAAATAGCTATTAAGTGAACTCTGCTAAGAGATTTAGATCACTGCTACAATGGTTAGAGAGTAACAATGAGATGACCTGATTTTTGATGCAACTGAATTGCTAATTATAGATCTCAATTTTGGCTTGTATACTTGATCCTTTATGATCAAATGTATCTTTGTAGCTCCACAAGGATATTATTCTTATCCTTATAATTCACTTCCTCTAAGCATCTTCTATTCTTCCATACACTTGCACACATTCAATCCTCAACTTGGCCTTATACCTTATGCATTTTCAAGTTAGCTTGAATATAACTCAGAATAATTAATATTCATCTCCTCAGTCGGCTAGAACTAATAAATAACTCCATTAAACTTAATATTCCAAAACAAGAAAATCCTTCATTAGTCAAGCATGATCAGTAGACAATAACTTAGAAATGATTTTCTTGTATTAATCAAGTGAACTCGATTAACACCACATCTTCACAAACTTCCTTTGGTAACTGAGTGAGCTCAATTAACAATGGCTCCATCCAACTTTTCCTTCATTAACTGAGCGAGCTTAGTTAACACTCAACTTCTGCAAACTTCTCTTTGCCACCTGAGTGAGCTCAATAGACACTATCTTCTTAACTTGGTAGACATGTGAATGCTTGATGAACACAAGAAACTATCTTCATCACCTGAGTGAGCTCAACATACACTAATTGGAAAAGTTATGACATTTTGTGTAACATCAAAGACAATACACAATCAATCTCCCTCTTTGTCATTAATGGCAACACAACATGTCATAATACAATGAAATTTTAGAGAAAAATAATAGTAAGGAAAGTATCCTTAGTTTCATTCTGATTCTCATCCATGAGAGTTCCTTCTATCAGTGTGAACTATTTACTCTGGTCTAGCACTTGTCTTGGGTTCCCAAAGTGATGGTTTTTGTACAAGTATGTGTGCCTAAAAGCCTTCTGTTGTTTCTCATAATAGGGATGGTGTAGCAATGGTTTATTAGGTGTCAACAATCACCAATGAAGGTAGCCCTATTACCAAGGTAGGGAACATTGGGCATCAAGACACAAAAGACCATAATAGATATTGGAAAAATGTACTGATAGGTCATCCCACTAATGTATGGAAATTAATTTAGCCTCAACTATCTCAAGAAAAGAAAGGATTGTGAATTAATTCATAATATAGGATTATGGATAACATTGTTACCTCCCTACATTTATCCTTACTCGGGAGGTTCCCAGCTTTTAGGCCTACCATTGATATGGTGAGACACTAGGTGAATTTTGGATGGAATCTTGAAGGCAACATTAGCATCTCAATAATGCTAGAAAGACTATTCCTATTTAACTTTACATGGAATAGGACTTCATTCATGTTATCTTGGGAACCTAGAGCTATGGTAAGCACTCTTTGACATTATGTAAGTGGAAAATAGGTTTTTATCTTAATGTTAAACTCAACTATCTAGTCCCAATTTGGGTTCCTTTGTCTAATCTCCCTTTCAAACTTTGGGATGACTAGGTGTTTAGGTGGATTGAAAACTCCTATGGATATTATATCTTGTTGGAAATATGAGAGGAGTAACTAATAGGGGAGGGGTGAATTAGTTACCACTAAAATAAATCCTAGATCCCTTAGATGTCAACATAGAACACAAACTTCACTGAAAATATTGTTGCTCGGCAAACATACAAGCACATAGTTAATACTGATAATATGTTGTAACTTGGTAACCACTTGAATAACAATTGTAGCTCGGTAAATGCTTAACATGCAAATCTTATGATATTATCTATGATCAACCTTACTTAACTTAGTTACATACACATAAAAGAAATAACATGAACACAAGTGACACCAAGATTTAACGTGGAAACCTAACTTGGGAAAAACTACCAATTGCAACTAGTTACTGATTTTCACTCTTCTAAAGTGAGCCCTATTAGGAGCCAACCTTGTTAAAGGTTACAAAACACACTATTAGGTGTGACCCTATTAGAGGATTTAATCACCTTATTAGGAGTGGCCTTGTTAGAGTTCTTTAGACACTTCAATTTAGAAATGCCACCTTGTTAAGGGATTTACAAATAGCTATTAAGCCAACTTTGTTAAGAGATCTCGATCACTGCTACAATAGTTAGAGAGTAACGATGAGATGACCTGATTTCTGATGCAACTAAATTGTTGATTATAGATCTTAATTTTAGCTTGTATACTTGATCCTTTATGGTCGAATATATCTTTGTAGCTCCACAAGGATATTATTCTTATCCTTCTAATTCACCTCCTCTAGGCATCTTTTATTCTTCCATACACTTGCACACATTCAATCCTCAACTTGACCTTGTACTTATACCTTATGCATTTTCAAGTCAGTTTGAATATAACTTAAAATAATTAATATTCATCTCCTCGGTCAACTAGAACCAATAAACAACTCTGTTAAACTTAATATTCCAAAACAAGAAAATCCTTCATTAGCCAAGCCTAATCAATAGACAATAACTTAGAAACTATTTTCCTATGTTAACCAAGTGAACTTGGTTAACACTGCATCTTCACAAACTTCCTTTGGTAATCGAGTGAGCCCAGTTAACACTAGTTCCATCCAACTTTTCCTTCATTAATTGGGTGAGCTTGGTTAACACTCAACTTCTGTGAACTTCTCTTTGTCTCCCGAGTGAACTCAATAGACACTATCTTCTTAACTTGGTAGACACTTGAATGCTTGACAGACACAAGAAACTGTCTTCATCACTTGAGTGAGCTCGGCATACACAAACTAGCAAAGATATAACATTTTGTGTAACATCAAAGATAATACAAAATTAATCTCCATCTTTGTCATTGATGGCAACACAACATGTCATAATACAATGAAATTTTAGAGAAAAAATAGTAGTAAGGAAAGTATCCTTAGTTTCATTTTGATTCTCATCCATGAAAATTCCCTCTGTCAGTGTGAACTCCCTCTGCCTTTAGTTTCTCCCTCTGTTAGTAAGCTCTATCTTCAACATCTTCTTCCGATAGAAAACTTTGCCTCTTTGATATAAGACCAAATTCTTCTTTTTTGACATCTTTGCAAATTCTCCCCTATCACAGAACTCTCCTTTATAAAATTTATGTGAATATGATAGTAAAACTGTCCCTCTTTTACATCTAATACCAAAGACAATATTCAGTGAAAATCAATGTACCTTATGTATTGATTCATATGCAATCTTTTCTTTCAATACTGCATCAACTTGATTGATCTTCAACATGCTTTGGTTGATGCATCACTAAACTTCATTTAGTGAGCTTTGGATAGGGGGATAACCCCTAACTTACCTCTTAGATACAAAATTGCATTTTTAGGCGATGGTTTAGTGAATATGTTTGCAATTTGTTCTTTAGTACTCACATATTCCAATCTTACCTCTTTATCTTGCACCAATTCTCTTAGAAAATGATATTTTATTGATGTGCTTGGTCTTGGTATGCATCACAGGATTCTTTGATATATTAATTGCACTGGTGTTATCATAGAATATAACCATTGGATCCTTGATCTCTACCTTCATACCTGCCAACAATTGCTTGAACCAAACAACATTGGAGCAATTAACTAATACTACCACATACTCTACCTTTGTTGTACATTGAGAAATGCAATTCTGCTTCTTACTTGTCCAAGACACTAATCTTTTACCAAGAAAGAACGCTTCACCACAGGTGCTCTTCCTGTCATCAACACTTCATGACCAATCAACATTTGTGAAGGCTTTCAAATCCAGATTGTCTCCTTTCTTGTACCATAATTCATAGTCTTTAGTACCCTTTAGATATCTCATGATTCTTATGATTTTCATCATATGATTTTCTTTAGGATTTGTTGAGAATCTTTCCACCATACCAAATACTAATGCAATATCAGGCCTTGTATGCACTACATATTGCAATTTTCCAATCATTGATATGTATGTGGTATGATCTACCTCCTTGGAATCATCATTTTTGGAAAGCTTATGTCTAGTAGACATAGGTGTTTCAACTAGTCTTGAATCTTCCATTCCAAACTTCTTTAGTATCTCCTTAATATATTTGGATGGAGTAATATAGATACCATCTTTCTTTTGTTGAATTTGCAATCCAACAAATAATTTTATCTCTCCAAACATGGACATCTCAAATTAGTTACTCATCTCTTTTGAAAAGGCTTTGCACAAGTCATCATTTTCAGTAAATAATGTGTCATCTATAAATATTTCTGCCAATACAATCTTCTTGTCTAGTCCTTCTTTGATATATAGGTTGTTGTTATCATTTGTTCTTTGAAAACCAATCTTCATCAAATAGTTGTGAAGTCTTTCATACCAAGCTCTGGGAGCTTGCTTGAGAACATGCAATGACTTGTGCAATTTACAAACCATATTCTTTTTAGTAGGATCTACAAAACCTTCTGTTTGTTCTATGTAAACTTCCTCTTCAAGAATTCCATTCAAGAATGTAGATTTCACATCCATTTGATAATCTTTAAATCCTCTATGTGCAACATAAGCAAGTAAAGTTCTAACACCTTCTTGTAATAGGAGTAAAAGTTTCACTATAATCAATACCTTCTTCTTGAGAATAACCTTTGCATACTAACTTTTCTTTGTTTCTAGAAATGTCTCCATCTTCATTCAACTTATTTCTGAAAACCCACTTTGTGCCAATTACATTCTTATCCTTGGGTCTATGAACAAGAGTCCAGGTCTCATTCCTTTCAATTTGTTCTATTTCTTCATTCATTACTTCAATCCAACTTTCATTATCCAAAGAATATTTAACTGATCTAGGTTCAAATTTTGTAAGCAAACATGTACCTTTTAATTTGTTTCTTACCATTGTTCCATCTAACTTGTCTCCAATGATTTGATTAGGTGCATAGTGTCTTCTGACATATCTTTCCAACATAGGTACTTTGGATTCAAAACTAGTTCCACCAGCCTCACCATGATCTTCTATATCAAGCTTGGGTCCCATTGTTTATGATTCGGGTCCTTCAGACTCAATTTGCTTTGGTTGCAACTCAATAGCCTCTGATTGCAACTCGGGTCCTTCAAACTATGACTCAGTTTGCACTGGTTGCAAATTGGGTGCTTCTAAAAGTTTCGAGGACTCGGGAGGTGAAGTCTCCTGACTTTCAATTAGATTTGTCAATGTATCAAGTTCAAAGTAAATAAACCTTCTATAATCCTTAGGTTCTTTGTTGCTCTCTTCTTCACTCTTTTTTGAAACCTTGTCAATTCTCACATGTGCACTTTCTATGCTCTTATGAGTTGATAAATTCAAACATTTATATGCCTTACTTCTGCTGGAGTTTCCTATGAATATACCTTCATCACCTTTGACATCAAATTTACCTTTCCTAGTCTCTTTTAGAATATAACATTTGCTACCAAATACTTTTAAGTAACTTACATTAGGTTTGTAGCCATACCACAGTTCATAAGGAGTTTGATTTGAGTACTTCTTCAACTGTACTCTATTCAATGTATGCACTGCAATATTGATTACCTCCTTCCAGTATTTGATTGTAACATTCTTTTCTATCATCAAAGTTCTTGCACAATCCATGATGGATTTGTTCCTTCTTTCAGCTATATAATTCTGTTGAGGTGTCCAAGGGGCTAATACGTGTCTTTTGCTTCCTCTCTTAGTGCAAAATTCATTTAACTCATTAGAAATGAATTCACCACCTCTATCTAGGTGAACCCACAATAATGGGTTCCACTTTAGTGGGACGAACAAAAATGGAAAAAAATTGCAAAATGCGAAATCAAATATAGCATTCGTTCATGCGAACATACTTAATATGTTCAGTGTAAACATATTTAAAAATAATTACGGGATTTCACAGCGAACATATAAAACTTGACTTCTGGCATGTTAAAATGTCATTTTTTACCCTTTTTTCTTATTGTTACGACATTTACTATTGAATCAGAGGTTGGAGCGAATATGTGCTTTCCGTCAGCATTGCCTTGTCATTTTCCTTAAGATTCTCGTCTTCAGGTATGTCTATATATTATTATTTTAATATTTTTTTACGTTTTAAGTGTTTTTAAAGCATTTTTTAATATTTTCAAAGCATATTTTAATGTTATTTACATTTTAAATATTTTCAAAGAATATTTTAATGTTAATTGAATATTTTTATTGTTTATTTATGTTAAACTTAATTATATTAATTTAGAAAACATTAGAAAAAACATTAGAAAAATATTATATAAAAAAATTAGAAAACATTATAAAACACATTAAAAAACAAATTTAGAAAACATTAGAAAAAATATTAGAAAATTTATAATAATATAAAATTTAGAAAACAAATTTAGAAAAAACATTAGAAATTTTATAATAATATGAATTTTAGAAAACAAATTTAGAAAAATATTAGAAAAAACATTAGAAAATTTATAATGATATAAATTTTAGAAAACAAAATTAGAAAAATATTATAAATTTAACATTAGAAAAACATTAGAAAATTTATAATAATATAAAATTTAGAAAACAAATTCAGAAAAACATTAGGAAAAAATTAGAAAAACATTTAAAAAATTAGAAAATTTATAATAATATAACATTAGAAACAAATTTAGAAAAACATTACAAAAAAATTAGAAAAACATTAGAAAATATATATTTTTAAAAATAGTTTAGAATTTAATATTAGAAAACTATGAGAAAATAAATTAGGATTTAAACATTAGAAAATATTAGAAAAATATTAGGGAAAACATTAAAAAATATTTTTAAAAACATTAGTCTTGAAAATTACAAAACATAAGAAAAATATTTAAAAATATTAAAAAAACAATAGTGTAGAAAATAAAATTTAGAAAAATATTTTCAATATCCATATAAATTTATTAATGTTAATGTACATGCTATTTATTTTTTAATACATCTTAATCTTTTATGTTTACATATATGTTTTATTCATGTTTTGTGTATGTTATTCATCTGAATGCCATATTCATGTTTTCAATATTCATGTTTATGCATATGTTATTCATCTTTATGCCTTAATCTAAACTGTGTAATTAACTATATTCAATGGAATACATCTTAAAGGGAGATCCTAAATTATACATAAGAATGCAGATTAAAATATACATATTTTATTTCATAGATATATGTATATATGTTCATGTTAAATGTAGATGAATGTATGTTTTCAATATTCATGTTTATGTATATGTCAAATTCATCTTAATGTCTTAATCTAAGTGTAATTAAATGACATGTCTTAAGGGTCCATATCCTAAATTATACATATAAGAATGTAGATTAAAATGTATTTTTTATTTTGAACATAGATGTATGTATATTTTATCATGGTTAAAAGTAGACATGTACATGTTTTCAATATTCACATTTTTATATGTACATATGTTAACTATTGATCTTAATTTGTCTTAATTAACTATAATTAACTATATTTAATCTAATTGATCTTAATTTATTATAATTAACTATATTGATCTTAATTTATTATAATTAACTATATTGATATTAATTTATTATAATTAACTATATTGATCTTAATTTGTCTTAATTAACTATAATTAACTATATTTAATCTAAGTATAATTAACTATATTTAATCTAACTATAATTAACTATATTTAGCCTACTAGATTGAATTAAGCCCTCACATTGAAATTGAAACCTCTTAAGGATACAAAGATACAACTTCAGATGACCCTACATCAAAGAGGCCTAAGGATTCAATATCCTCTTGCCTAAGGATTCAATATCCTCTTGAATCTCACATGCAAAATGCTCACATAAGCAAGTATGTGGACTAACCCAAATAGAGTAGCTTATCATTGGACTTACTACCCACAAGATTGGATTCTCATGCCCTCCTTTCCCTAAAATCAACCTCCACCCCATCATCTTCCACCACATGTACAACCCTCAGTGTCTATAAATGTATTTATCATTCAATTTTAAGTGAGATAGGTACCTATAACATTTCCCTTGTCACCGTTCTGAATTGTAAGCAACTATATATAAGACCCCACAACTCACTATGAACAAATCAACTTTCTTCTCTAATATGAATATGTTATTATTTTTAATGCCTTAATCTAAGTATATAATTAACTATATTCAATAACATGTCTTAAGGGGAGATCCTAAATTATATACGTATATAAGAATGTAGATTAATTTGCATAGGTAATGTAATATAACATACATACATACATAAGAACATATAAAGAATGTATGACCTAAAGTTCATACATTTTACAACATTTAATTAATAAAACTTAATTATAAGAACATAACTTGATTAACTTGATCATAAGATTTAACATAAACAATCTCTACACATAACCCTAAAACTAACTATAACCAGGCTAAAAGATAACTCTAACTATGTAAGGTCATTTAGCCCTAACTCAAACTCTAACCCTAATTTCTAATCCTAACTTGAAAACTGTAACGCTAGAATTTCTGACACTAACCCTAATTTCAAACTCCTACATATTTGTACACTTTCTTAAGACCAATTATATATACATGTCCACACTAACTTAGCTTGAAAACAAAGAGAGGTACCTAGATCTACTTTTATTAAATATGTTAACAACTTAGAGAACCTGAAGATATTATACACTTGAAGTTCATGCAAGGTTCACAACATTGTCTATCCATTTTAATTCTTTTGTATCTACCGAGAACCTAGTCATCACCATCATACCCATGGCTTTGAATGATCTAATTGTTTAAAGTTACCAGTGTTATGTTGCCCCTAGAAAAATAATAGTCAAATTGGAGTGTGCACATAAATTGTATTTGATATACCTTATCATTCGTGTGAAAGACCATAATTCACAATTCCTTACTGTAAACTTTTCTTCAATCCTCAACTAGATTCAATAAGTTCATGCTTTGATACCTTGAATGAGAGAGTTGATCTCTAGTTGCTTAGATTTGAAGCACAAGAAGCAATCATGAAGGTTAGGTTCTAATCTCGTGGCTTATTATTCAATTTTCTAAGGTTCAACTACATCACCCTCTCCCACATAGTACAATGGATAAATTTCAAAGTCTCTTTATCTTGGGGCATTTACAAATTGGTCTACTGTCAAATGTTCTCTTATTGCTCAAGGGTTAGAGTGAATTCATTTATCTCTCCAAATCAATGAAGAACAAGGGAAAATATGTGATATTAAATTTTTAGTTTTGAGGATAACATTCAATTTATTTCTCTTCTTTGTCATTGGTCACATTATTGAATTTTTAGTCTAGCCCAATTTAGCTAAGGTTGCAAATGAGGGATCCCATCTTAGGTGAAGATATCATATTAACATGAATAGTCCTAATCCACTAGCTCAATATCTTGTTAGGGGGTACAATTCTCATGGGTATACTAGCCCAACAAGCATTTGAGTACTAAGTCGTAGATATGAACTCTAACATTGTGTTAACTTGAAGTTTTAAATATGCAAGCACATTGAATATCTTAGGGGATAAGGACCAAAATCATAAAAGCCCAAAGGTTGTTTGAACCTTAGTAGAAACATTAATAAAAAATTATTTAGCCATCATATTAGACCTTGGACAACATATCTTGTGATAAAAGATTGAGATTCTTGTAAATGATTTAAAAACTAGTTTAGATAAAATCTTGAAAATAAGGGATTAAAAAAGGTGTCAAAAGTTGACTTTTTTTCCCTCAAGATAACCTAAACTTGAACATCTATGAAAATTTGGAGATATGGTTAAAAAATTAGTATGATAAAAAATTGACTGCACATGCATTTTTTATTTCATAAATCTAAATTATAATACAACATCTTTAATCAAATGATACTATTTTCACTTATTTGAAAACAACACACATTAAAATACATTATTATATATTATGACATTGTGTTATTTCTATTTAAAGAAAATCTAGAAAATCTAGCTAATTTAACTCATTTTTAATTAATAATAAGTAAATATATTATCACTTTCTTATTATATGTTTGAAAGTTTATTTTGAATAAATTATTGCTAAATGAAATATAGAAAATCTAAGTTTACTTATTATTTAAGTTTATTATTAATTAAAAATGTGTTAAATTAGCTAGATTTTCTATATTTTCCTTATAGAAATAACACAATGTCATAATATATAATAATTTATTTTAAGTGTACCTGGTAGACTTAGCTAATTTTTAATTAATAATAAGTAAATATATATAGCTAATTTAACACATTTTCATGTTTGAAAGTTTATTTTGAATAAATTAAATTGTTAAATGAAATATAGAAAATCTTTTCAAAACATGTCATAATATTGATAAACTTAGAAGACATTCTCATGAGAAATGGATTCATGTGAATCACTGCTCTTGAAACATGGGTCAATGAGATTGACTCATAAACTATATGATTAATTCCTTATAGAAATAACACAATGTCATAGTATATAATTTAATTTATTTTAATAGAAAACTTGAATTGTCTCATATGTATAGAACTCAATGTTTTGAATTGCACTTCTTAGAAAATTATAAAAACATATTAAACTTAAATATCTAATAAGATGAACCCTTTATATTTCTTATACAATTTTAGTAATCAAACTAGAAAATAGGAAAACTATATATATATATATATATATATATATATATATATATATATATATATATATATATATATATATATATATATATATATATATATATATTAGAATTAAACTACTCCAAATATTTGATGTAGGGGATAAAATGAGATCTAATATCCTTAGATCATGTTCTTATTTTACATATATTTTAATTGATGGTTTATAGACCAATATGTTCAAATTTATAATTAATTACACATATTTAGACTAAATTTAGAAGGATTCATGAACAACCTTTGTGACACCACATGTGATTTGTCTCAACAAAATAAATTTACTTAGATTATCACATGAAATCGAGTAATATTTCGAATTGTTTAAACTTTTAAATTTTGCATATTAGCAAGTTTTGATTATCCCTAAATAACTCTAACTCTAACTCTAACTCTCATGTACATGTATATGCATTCAATCATATATTTAAATTTTATCAGATCATATGTACGTGTTACAGATTATCTAAACATGTGTGATGTACGTTCAATTACATGTATAATTTTTAATATTAAAAAAAAGTGTTTATATAGTAGACTTAGCTCTTGATACATTTAGATGCAGATATGGCTTCACACGATCAACTTGTTGTGGCTCCTAGTGTGGGACCTAATGCAGTTCGTGCTGCAACACCTACTGTAGCACCTGATGTGGTTCTCGTTGTAGCTCTTGATGCAGTTCATGTTCTGGCTCCTTGTGTAGCTCATCATGTTGCTTGTGGTGGGACTCGTGTTGCAACTAGTGGTGGGGCTCATGGTGTACCTCGAGGTAGGGCTTGTCGTGCGACTCTAGATGGTGTAGGTCCTGGCATGGCTCCTAGTGCAGCTCTTGTTCCAGGTCAGGCTACACTTGTAGCTATTGTTGGAGGTCCTGCTGCACCACCTCCACACATCGATATCGATGCTTTATTTGCATTTCTAGAGTAGGAGGTTGCTAGACTACAACATTCTATATTGTCCTTTGATGATGGTCTTTATAGAGACATATGTTCTACTCTATGTAGGAGTTTACAGGATCTGACAGCTAGATTTAGAGCTCACCATTCATTTACTTCTAACATACTAGCTTCCATATTTAGGGAGCTTAGGGTTGAGATTCCAGGAGATGCATCTTTTGATGATGTCAAGAGGGTGGCCCCCAAAGACATCATCAAAAGAGATCTCTTTCTAGGATATGAGGGAGCACGACGTAGGGTGAGAGGCTACTGAGTCACATGATGCACAGATCTTGTTATTGCTAGCATGACCTATCCTCAGTTTTTAGCTGCACATGGTCATTATCCTAATAACGACCAGATACCTCTTTATTTTGCATAGTAATTGTACGCTGAGTTCTACATGGGGCTCAACGTCAACTACTTGGACATTCCAAATTATTGCAGACAAGGGCATGGTCAGATCATAGATCGCGACTAGTATCACATCGCACATCATCTGCCACCTCTAGATGTCAAATAGTTTGTTGGATAGAGACTACCTCCCGTGACTCTAGCACATGCGCCTATTGCAGATAGAGTTATCATTGCTTCCCAGAGGGGAGCAATTGACACTATTGGACACATTGCATCGGCGGCCGCTAGTATCACATCTGATTCTATTGGTCATTATATTCATAGTCGACGTCCTCATCCACTTGGTCAACCATCTTCAAAGGCATCTAGTAGCACTTCAGGCACCTCCTCTGATGATGCATATAGAGCTTCTGGGCTACCACTACCATGTGATGTTCGTGCTCTTTTAGGACATCAGACACATATGGATTTGGCACTGTATTTTTTGGAGGATATGTTGTAGATTATCAGTTACATTTCTAATACATAAGGGATGCCAGTTCACTTAGTGATGGATGTTGTTAAACAACATTGAAGCCCCATAGTTCCACAGACACAGGCTACCACACCAGTGACAGATGATACACCTGTGTGTAGCTCACAACATTCAACACCAAGCTCACGACACTCTACAGATGAATCAGGCATAAGAGTTGGAGATGTCGAGATCATAGCTAAGGGTCTTGATGATTTTGGTGAGCAATTTCGAGGCTTGTCTAAGATTGATACTAGTTCAAGCATGAGTATTTCATCATACATGGAGATGTTATTCTGACCTGATAGCCATGATTCTACACCATAACCCAGACAGTTACACAGTCAACTTCACTCATCATTGCTAGTAGTTGGACATGGTGCTAAGGGTGGTTTAGTAGGTGTCAAAGTTTTAGGAGGTGCATTGATAGACGATACGATGGAGTCTATTGATCATCCTCCACCTTTGAAGACCCAGGTACACATATACATATACATATACATACATACATACATATATATATATATATTATTATTATTATTATTTTAAAATTTAAATATGTACATGAAATTAAAAAATATGAATTTATTTAAAATTTCAATTCAGATAGATATTTAATTTAATCTTTAACTATAATAAATCATGCAGGCACAAGTCGCTGAGCATATGGTTACATCTAGTGTTGGTTCAAAGCATCATGTATGTGAGAGAGATGATTCTATTGAGGCACCCGATAGTGCTCAGGTACAAGTTTTAAATAGTTTGTTTAAAGTTAATTTTATGTTTCAAACTATATATATATATATATATATATATATATATATATATATATATATATATATATATATATATATATATATATATATATATATATATTTGCAGGGCTTGGTTGATGTGCCTCGGCGAGAGGATGTACAGGAGATGAGTCGATTAGAGGGTCGTTCTATTCGTATGCGTCTTGAGGGGTCCCTCTAGTAGTACAATAGATCTTTATATATTCTTTGATGCATTTATATATTGGAGACAATTTACATACACATATATGTGTATTTTAGTACCTTGACATGACACATGTATACATATGTTTCACTATTTATTTGATTATTTAGTACTTCAGTAGTTAGATGGTCACATGTATTTATGAATTTTTATATTTTGCTACATACATGTATTTATTCGAGATTTACAGTTTGCATATGTATGCATTTTAGTTGTGGAGATATATTAGATGTAGATGTTTATTCTTGAGACGTGTATATATGTGTACATGTGTTTTTTTTTGTATTATATAGCTATAGAATGTTCATGTTCTTGAGACATGTATATGTGTACATATACATGTGTTATTTTTTTTTGTATTTAGTAGACCATGTATAATTTTTAGATTATAGCTTTTAAACTTTAGATTTTATTGTCATCATTATAAAATAATCAAATTAACTTCTCTAAATACCTACTTCAATAGTTAAATAGTCAAAGAAGTTCCAAATTGATCTCTATCAAACCTAATTAAAAATTTTCAAAAATAATAATAGTTTATAGGGTGATTGAATTGAATTAATATAGGTGCTTAAAACTACTAAATTAACCCAAATGATTTAGATTAAATAAATTTAAAATATTTTATTTTATTTGTAATCATTATATGAAATAAACAATTAGTAGGACTAAAGATATGTTTAAATTTGGTAAATCGGTTAATAGGAATAAAGATACAAATTTGTTAAATATATTAGTAGGAAGTTAGAAAGATACATGTATTTATTAAATTATCAATTACTAACCCGCTAAAGATAAATAATAGTTTTATGTGGATAAAAATATGTTAATTAGGTAAGCCAATACATTATTTTAGAAAACTTTTACAAAATATAATATTTAAAAACATATTAATTTAAACTAATTTAAACTAAGAGGATGACTGTAGACATAATAAACTAACATTAAAATATATAGTTTTTTAATAGACTAATGATCTAACTAGATGAACTTATTAATCTTACAATTTTAAAAACACATCTAATTCACTTATGAAATTAATTTATTATTAAATTATATAGTTTTTTTAATAAACTAATGATAATTAAGAACTTATGATCGTACAATTAAAAACACATTTAATTCAAGATGAAATTCAATAGTTTGAAAAGAAGTTGATATTTAAGAATTCTAACATATTAAATTATCTTTGATGTATCTATAGATAATGATTATGTAAGTGCGAACTAACTTAGCCTATTTATACATCAAGTTATTAAATTATTAAATTCATCCATGGTACAATTAATATTATTAATTTATATATATTTTTAATAAACTAATGATAACTAAGAGTATGATTGTACAATTAAAAACACATTTAATTCAAGATGAAATTCAATAGTTTGAAAAGAAGTTGATATTCAAATTATTATAAAATAAATTTCAAATGTCAGTTCAACCATGATATACACTTATAGCATGTAATATCTTCTCATGATCTTCATTGTCTAGTCTCCACTTGTGATGTGCACGCTTGACTTTGACTGGATGTAGACAAAGCCCGGTAGCAATGACCAGGTGGCTGTATTGTAAAACCTTGTTGTTAGGTTGATAATAAACAAAGTGTATTCCATGTTGGACTATTTTGTCTTGCTTCAAATATGTTCCCTCTATCACAACAAAACCTACACTACAAATTTAAGTATTTTAAAATTTGATAAATATAAAGTTTCCTATATATATATATATATATATAAAGTTATATGGGGAACAACATTCCATCACTTTCTTCAAGGTCATATAACTTTGTCCTCTTTGCAATACATTGCAATAAATAATAATTGACACCTTCATAATTTTCAAGCTCAACAATCACTGCAAAGATATCTCCTACATAACAAATATACATGTGTATGTGTACAGTACATATATAAGATAGTTCAAATTGATAATTAAATAATACTTGTTCAAATTAATTTTTATGATACTTACTCACTTTTACCAGTCCAAAGATATGATTATAATCATTAGAAATCAATGGAATATCATCAAAATTTTCATCATCTTTATCAAATGTATCGGTAACATCAAGTGGTACCGAAATCCATGCACATGTATATCCACATGCTTGATTGATGCATTCTTCATAATCTTCATCAATGCAACTATCACAAAAACATGAATATTCTCTTGTCTTCAATGTCCAATTGCAATTATCTGTACTCATGATTGAATGTAAGGAACATGTGTTCTCTATCCTCTTGCAACCATGCATGTTTTTTCTATTAACACTTGAAAGTTCATTAAATTGAAAATATGGAGAAATTGAATTTAAACTTCAAAGAATTGAAAAATAAAACTTAACAATAAAATTTTATAACTCAATTGCATAAAATTAAACATATGTACACATCCATACCTGTTATCTCCCAAAAGACTCTATATGGTACCTATCGACTCGTTGTTGATGATGTCCCAACCTCATCTAATGCAAAATGTGTCTTACACCATTCAACAACATCATGTGCATCATTTATATGAACTTCCTGATAATTCATTTGATACTTTCGTAGAGCACATTTGATGCAAGCTCCAACACCATCATGTTCACCTTTTCCATGACCACTCTCGAAGAAATTCCATATGTGTTTTATATTCTCATTGCAATGATATCTATATAATGCATAAAATGGTCTGATGATTTGAACTATGTGGCACATCCATCATACCAAACATAATGTTTATCGACATTTATGTTTCTTTCTTTCAAATAAGAAAATAAGATATTGAAGCAATGTTTGACATAGTGAATGTCATGTTCTTTATCATCACTTATATAGAAATGATATTCCTTTTTAATTACTCATGCTTGAACTGTACTCTGAACACCATCCAAATCTAACTGTACATGTCTATAACAAACATGTACCATAATAGTGACTTGCTTAGAAAAATAATAATCTAATTGAATTTCTTTCTGATGAACAAAGGAATAGTTCTTTGCAAAATCAACAACTGATACAGTTGTTCCAAGTGGGAAATTATCTCTCAAATTTTGAAACTATTATGCTTGCCACTTTGCAAAAAATGCATGACGAATATAAGGTTGAATCAAATTCTTAAATCTATCCATAAATGTTAGAACAGGTAACTCCTCTTCAACATATTCCAACCTTTTTGTCTCTTTTCTCAACTTTGTTTCGTTCTTGACATACTTGTAACTTTTGCAATTCAATTTTTTTGTTGCATCAATATTTTCAATTTTCAAAGGAAATGGAGCCAATTACCACATGTTTCATGTAATCTTTTGATTCAATTTATTTGACAAGCTGGATCATCTATTTTGTCACATAGAATGGATGATATAAACTCACTTCTCCTATTAGGAGGAGCAACATGAAAATCATATGTGTCTTCTACAAACTTTTGAAATACCTGATAGTGGAGATCAAACTCAATATGATGATGACAACAACATGTTTCAAACACTTTGTTTGACCTCACAAAGTATGGCTTCAATTTTTCAAACAACATTTGCCCAACTTTTACATTAGGATGTTCACTACAAAACGACACATATAACTCATGTTGTGTTGTGTCCAACCAATGTTTTGTATGATGTTCATATTGACTAGATGAAATCCTATGCCTGATAACATCTCTAATATTTGATGAAGGATGAGTGTTATCAATCCAAAATGATATGACTAAATTTTTTAATGACTCTTCAATCCTATTAGAATGAGGTGCTCTACACATGGTTGCCCAATTGCCCTCCATAGTACTATCATCTACAATTAATCTTCTCTTAACATATTTTCTCATTGTTTTCCTACTAAAACCCATTTCAAATGAAATTGAAGATATTTGTCTATTTTGGGTCATATCCTTATTTAAAACAAACATCAACATCACTTTTCTTGCCACAGACTTATCTTTAGTTCAAGAGTATTTTCTTATGTTTCTCAAACCTTGTTTAACATTTTCAATTAGATCAGTTTGCATGCTAGAAAATCTTCTCTTCTTTGATGTTGTGTCTACACCTAACAATTTCAATGCCTCTTGCAACTTCTTTTGTGTAAGCAAAAGTGAAAGTAACTGAGCTTGTTCAAGTGTTTTAGTCTTATCAAATTGTGTCATAATTTCTCTTATCTTCTTATTCATTGACCTTTTCTTAGAAAAACTTAATGGTTGAATAGTAGCTGCAAGTCTTCTCAATTTATCCACATCCATTTTAAGTAAATGATCTAATTTTTTTGGAGAAATAACATTCTTTACAGATTGGGCAATATTTAGGAGTTCATCCATTCCAGTTCTTGCACTTGATCTTGATCCTTCTCTGACTTTTGTTATTGGAATTTCTATAGGGAGTGATCTTTAGCCTTCTCCAACATTCATTGTTTGAGATTCTGCAGGGAAATATTTTGACCCTTCTCCAACTTCTATTATTTGAACCTCTGTAGGGAGCAATCTTGAACCTTCTTCAACATTCATTGTTTGAGATTCCATAGGGAGTGTTCCTGACTTCTCTTCCATCTCAACTTCTTCTACTTCTGTCGAGCCTTCTTCAAGATTTCCTTCACCTTGTTGATTGGCTGCAACAAATTTATAAATAAATCAAATTAGATTAAAAATAAGATTGAAACATAATTAAATTCAAAATCATAAAAAAAACTAATATATATAATTACATAACTTGTTTAATTCAATGATAACGTGCCACAGTCTTCTAAAGATTTCTTTGTTCTGCTTCATTAGATCTCTTCCTTGCATATTTGTTTTTCCTTCCTTTCTTGTTTCCCATTATAAAATCATAAAAAAAAAAAATTTAGTCCTTGCCTCAACATAAATTTCATGCAATAACTATATAAAAATGTCGTTGTATGAATTGGCAGTACGACTTCACTATTTTAAGCTGACTTGTTTGAAGCTGATGTTAGTATTTTTTCTTTTTTATGTTCGCGTGAACGTAAAAAAAATACATGTTCGCACGAACATATCCAATTCAATTTCAGATTGTGAAAATTTTTTGAGCAAACATGCGAACATGCAAACATTACATCTACTGTGAACTTACGTTCGCTGCGAACTTATGTCCATTACGAACATTACGTTTGTTGTGAACATACAAAATTACATTTTTTGGGCCCTTTTTTTTTTTTTTTTTCTCTTTTGACACCCATAATTTCAGATAAATGATCTCCTACTATAAAATAAAAATTGCCAAAATGTGCTGCTAAGAGCAAGCTTTCCAATGACTATAATTGTAATACATATTTTAATCATTAAGACTTTCAAAAATGAGTTTAACTCATCATAGGTTCATTACCGATTGAACATCAACTGACTTAAACACTTCAAGAAAATTAGTAAATTAGGTCAATTTTTTTTGAAAAATATCTAGGAAATAGCTTATTGAGTTAGCTTTCTATTCAAAAAAAAAAAAAATTTATGATAAATTGACTTCAAGTTATCTGTGTCAAAATGAATGTATGTTTGAATTACAATTAGTGCCACTTCAAAACTTCATAAACTAGACAATATTCAACCAAATTGAATCAAACCAAATGCATCCTCTGAATATTGATGTTACAAATCCAACACCAAAAGAATTACCTCATTATCTTTTCTAGAAAAAAAGTTATGTGTGTCAAATGGATTGTCACTCTTTAAAAATATTGAATTTTATTATGTACCACTTTTTGGAGGAGAAGAAAAAATTGACAAAAATAATTTTTTTTTAAAATTAAAAAAAATGGTTACAAAGTAGGAATAAAGTACTAAAAATCAATAGTTTATGTCATCTTGAAATTATTTATAGTTTTAGAGATATAGTCATTCGAACATGGGGTTTGTTTCAAAAATATTGATTTTAGTGTCAAAATTGGTCAAAAAGTGGAACCCATTATTGTGGGATCACCCATTTGACCTTAAACACTTCAACTTCTTTCTAGTTTTCTTCTCCACTCTTGCTAGATACGACTTAGACTTTTGAAAAGCTTCTGACTTCTCATTTAGATACATTATAGTCATCATTCCAAATTAATCATTAACAAAAAGAATAAAATACTTATCTCCATTATAACTCTCTATTCCAATCTAGGTCCACATAAGTTTGTATGAACTGGCTCCAAGAATTCTTTAGAATGATAGTTCTTGCTTTTGAAACTTGTCTTGCCCATCTTACCAATTTGACAATTTTTGCATAGGCCCATATCAGGTTTCCTCATACTAGGAATACCTCTCACTCTTTTGTTTTTGCATATCTTGACCATATTATCAAAGTCCACATGACATAACCTTTTATGCCATAACCATCTTTCTTCTACTTAAGCAATGAAACATTAACTTTCACTGAGATCTAGGTAGAATAGATTGCCTTTAGTTTGTTTACCAGACCTAACTAGATTTCCTTTTCCATCCAATAGCTTGGCCTTCCCCACTCATGAATTCTACCCTGAATCCAATGTTATTCAACTATGTCACACTCAATATATTATGCTTTAGTTGTTCAACCCAATAAGCATTATCACATCTAAGTCCATTGGTTAGTGAGATACAACCTTTTCCCTTTATGCAACATGGTTCACTATTTCCAAATCTCACACTTCCACCATCATAATGTTCCATATGTTCAAACTTTATTCTGTTACTAGTCATATGATGTGAGCTACCAATATCAATAATTCATGTATCATTTTTTCTAACATGATAGATAAGTGCTACTTTATCCTCTTCATCATTAGATTCATCTTTTACAACAATATAGACCATTTCATCGTCTTCACTACTATTGGAATCTTTAGCCATAAAACATTTTTTTTTACCTTTTTCCTTGTAGTCCTTGAAGTTCTTGAAATTTTTCTTTCCTTTGTACTTGTTGTGCTTCTTTTCGTATTTGTCTTCTCTATTTGGACATCTTGCACCAATGTGTCCAACTTCTTCACAAGAGAAACAAATCAAAAGAATTTTACCTTTGTACTTTCCTTTGCCTTTAGGATAACTTCTTGCAAGTAATTCTTCAATGGCTTCAAGATTACTATTATCTTCCTCTTCACTCTCATATTGTTTTCCTTTAGACTTTGTAGATTTCTTCTTCTTTAGTAACAACTTGGCTTTAAATGCAAACTCAAGATTTCTAGAACTAGGACTATAATTATCATAGTTATCTAGCTCAAATACAATCAATCTTCCAACTAGAGCATCCGAATTTATCTTGTTATTTGGATCACATATCATCTCTTGAATAACAAACACTTTGGTTGCATAGATAGGAAGAAGGATTTTGAGTACCTTGCTTAACACTGTCACATCTTCAATTGTCCCTCTGGAGGCTTTGATAGCATTAACACTAGTTTTGATTCTTTCAACATGTTTTGCAATTATTCATCCTCTCTCATCTTCATTTGCTCAAACTAGCCTCTCAAGCTTTCTGCCTTGCCTCTTTTCACATTATCATTGCCTCCATAGATATCCTTCAGTTTGATCCACATGTCATGAGCAATAGCACATCCTTTGACCTCATCAAATTCAACATAGTTAAGAGCTGATACAATGTCAATAATCATTATGTTATGTTTTTTCTTTTCAACAATCTATTCCACACTCAATGTTCTAGTAGGAGCCTTTTAAGCATTTTCCAAATATTTCAAACTTAAATCATTGATGGTTGCCAAGTGTAGCTTCATAGGTTCTTTCCATGCCTTGAAGTTATCTCTATTGAACTTGGGAATCTCTCTTCTATAAGACATCCTAATCTTTAGTTTAGGTCCTTGAAACCTTCTCTACAAGCATCAAAAGCTCTAATACTAATTGTTGGAAATATAATGGGAGTAACTGAGAGGGGAAGATTGATTCAGTTACCACTAAAATAAATCCCAAATCCCTTAGATGTCAACACAAAACACAAACTTTGCTGAAAATATTGTTGCTTGGTAAACACACATGCACTCGGTTAATACTGATAATATGTTGTAAATCAGAACCACTTGAATAACAACTATAACTTGGTAAATTCTTAACATGAAAATCTTATGATATTATCTATGATTAACCTTACCTAACTTAGTTACATACACATAAAAGAAATAACATGAACACAAGTGACACCAATATTTAAAGTGGAAACCCAATTTAGGAAAAACCACCAATTTCAACTAGTTACTGATTTTCACTCTTTTGAAGTGATCCTTATTAGGAGCCAACCCTATTAAAGGATACAAAACACACTATTGGGTGTGACCCTATTAGAGGATTTAATCACCCTATTAGGAGTGGCCTTGTTAGAGGTATTTAGACACTTCAATCTAGAAATGCCACCTTGTTAGAGGATTTACAAATAGTTGTTAAGCCAGCCTTGTTAAGTGATTTAGGTCACTGCTACAATGGTTAGAGAGTAACAATGAGATGACTTGATTTCTGATGCAACTAAATTGTTGATTATAGATCTCAATTCTGGCTTGTATACTTGATCCTTTCTGATCGAATGTATCTTTCTAGCTCCACAAGGATATTCTTCTTATCCTTCTAATTTGCTTCCTCTAAGCATCTTCGAGTCTTCCATACACTTGCACACATGCAATCCTCAACTTGACCGTATACTTATGCATTTTCAAGTTGGCTTGAATACAACTTAGAATAATTAATATTCATCTCCTCAATTAGCTAGAACCAACAAAAAACTCTCATAATCTCGGATCCCAAATAGTTTTTATAGTATTTTTTTCAAATTTAGTTGATTTGTCTAACTGATTTCCAATGTGAGCTTTGTACTTCAAGATGTAATTTCATAATATCTATCTTTACATTTCAAATATTATCCTTTCATTGATTTGGTTATCATATGAATTCTTTCATTGTTTGCATCTCATTTAGTTAATTTATTGTCACTTAATAAACACTTAATAAAATCTATCAATCATAATTATGGGAGATAATATTCAATATCTAAAGTAATCCTTTAGGTACAATATTGAAAAGGATCTTAAATTTAGCATTGGCATCCCATACATGCACTTGGGTTGTGTCAAACTAGTTTTAGGCCTTTCAAAGTTTATGCTTAAGGATCCTTCTTTCATTTTCTCTAATGTGACATCTAAAAATTAAGGGACAATCAATCTACACCTTGAAAACTATAATTTTATGCTACATTTTGGTGAACCCAACAACTTACCTTCCTTTTTTATTTTTAAAGTTAGATTGCCTTCATTAGCTCACTAATGCCTTTGAGTGCATTTTCCAATGAACAATTTTGATAAACAAGGCATTTTGTGTTAAATTTGTTTTTTCAAACATTGCTTGCATTCATCAAAATTCTAACAAAAGGACTTTGTGTATTCATCAAATTTTCAATTAGAGGTTTTCATCAAAAGTCTGACAAATGTGGGAAATATTTAAAAAAAAAATGGGTTCATAGTTTCTCATTTTTCACTACTTCAAAAAATGGTGACCATTTCATCATTTCCCTTATACTGACGAAGTTGGTTCTCCCCTTAGCATGTTAAGTTTATTTCCATGCATGCTCTTTCTCATGGATAGAGAGAATGGTTTTGTCAAATTTGTAGATCTTGGATTGGAAAGGACATTCAAAGGTAATATTTTTTACTTCATTCTATAATAATGCCCCTTTATTTTCATTCTTTGTAGTTGGAGTAGTGAAATTTTTGTGTTTGAGATGAATAAGGATTTAGGTCCTTGAATGATAAGAATAAACAATACAACTTGACTCTTGATATCATGTGTCATCTGTTCATCCCTAGTCCTCTATTTGAATTTTCATTTCTCACCTTCTATTTGATTTCTCATTTGTCATTAGGGGTTGTGGGAAATTTACTAGATCTTCAACATCTTCTAATTGTGTGTGAGTCCCGATTAGATGCATCTCCTTATTTGTTCAAGACTTCTAATACTAATGCACTCTCTTATTCATGTGATTTTAGTTCTAAATTGGGCTATATGTATTGCCATTACTTAGTCTATGTTATGGGCTTTGGTATTACTATTCATGTGCATTTTGATGCTCCTCAACATAACACAAAGTCATCTCCTAATACCTCTTTTTATGGATCTTATGTGTGTGAGCTTTGCTAATTCTCTTAACTGGAATTGAGTTCCTTTAAGTGGCTCCCTGAACTAGAGTTAGGCCATAAAGTGACTAATATTTTACCTTCTTCTAGTAAAGGGTTAACTAGCAGATTTAATTTCTTGTGCCTTTTACTTTCAAACTTGCATCAATGCATTTCCAACATTTGGATACCTTTAGAGGAGGGTAAGTTGGAGCTTTACATTTTTACTAAGGACTTTATTTTATTTTCTTTAATTGTTTTGATGATTGAGAGGTAAGTTTAGATGATGGTTTCAGGAGTGTATTTAACATCCTAGGTTGATTTAACCTTAGACCCCCTTTTTCAAAATCTTTAAGGAAAATTTCAATGTTTTTATGTTAGGGAAAAACTGCCTTGTCTTCTCTTACAATTTTTGTGCAACTTTACGAATGTCATAATTAGAAATGCTATTGGCTATTTTTTTGAAAGTACACCCATCAAAATCTTTTTGTTAATTCAATAGTCAAGTTATCATTGAAAGGGGGCATTATTTCATTTTCCTAAGAGAACACCATATTAATATAGTGGGCCCTTTATTTTCCCATGTCTTTATTATTTCCCTAAGGTCATTAACCTTTTATTTTTTATTAATCTTGATATTTATTATCCTTTTCATTTGCCATCTATCCTCATCAATGGGTCCATGGTCTATATTACTTTATCTTATGTTATTGTGCTAGTTAAGTTTCATAACATCAATGGTCCTATATTTAAGCATGGGTAGAAATTGGACAACAATGATATACTATGTCAGAAAAGTTGTGCATTCATTATTGAATCTCATAATTGTTGATAAGTTAAAGGTATATCAAATATCTATAGTTCTTGTGATCTTGTGCGAAAAAAGTGATCAAATTTTATTCATCATGAGATCATAGGATTCAACTGCATGTTCAAGGCCAACAAAAAATGAAGGGTGGGGCCAGATTTATGTCCAACTTAGTGAGGAGTGTACATTCCCTGATTGGCCAATGATGATGAATAACTTCTAATGTTTATGAAACTAGTTATTATGGATGATATGTTTTATGTTTTAATTTATCAACTTGTGCCACGTGTCTCAATTGAGTAGAGATCCTTCAAGGTATAAAAAAATAGTGCAAATTTATAATTCACCTTGAGTGTTAATGAGAGATTAAAGGTTGGGAAAGATCTAGAGTTCATGGGATCTTATGCTCAAAGATGCACAATAGATATTCATCGTGGGATCTCGAGATATTGTTTCATGTTTGAGGTTGATAGATTCCTACAAAGTGAGACCACCCAGGTGTATACCTGCTAGAATTTTTGATTGGTTAAAATAAATGACTTGGAACTAACATGTCTTGAGCCATGGGTATGGGAGGTAAGTAGTGATAAACTAAAGAAGTCATCTTTAAGAACATACAATTCTTTGACAAAGATGTTTTAATTGAAGGATAAAGTTCCATGAACAATAATCTTCCTTTCACCATGCATTCTGCTATCTTTCTGATAAGATCAATGTCTTTTATGAAGAAAATTTATTAATGGTTATTCATCATGGGATCATGAGATGATAACACATGTCGTTAACTATTGAGAAATAAGAAGGGTGTTAGATGCTTTCGTGGAGTTTTTAGTTGAAATGAGGCTTTCTCATTGGCTAAAATGTGGACCCCAATAAGATGTAATGAGTCAAATAAAGGTGGACTTTTTATTGCCATTTGATGAAGCATGGTAGATGGAGATTTAAAGTTGCAAAATTCTTCCTTTTAGTTTTTTTTCATCCATGTGAAATTAATGATAGAAATGGTTGTAGTTAAGAGGGTTAAAAGGGGATCAAATCAATGTTCTCTTCTATTTTACCAATCTAAAGATTTTTCCAAGGTGCTCTATTGCTGGTGTGTGATCTAACAAAGTTTTCTACAAGCAAATTGAGCAAGTGTGTGCACAATAAAGTTGTAAGTTGTTTTTATTCTCTTGTGCTCATTATAGTATTTGCTATGATAATTGATATTGGTTCTTGTGGGAAATCTTACTTTTTAGTTAAGGTGAAGTGAAGTGTGAAGTAATTTTGAATAGTTGGAAGCGTTTTGGAGTCAATTTGAAAGCTTGTAGTAGACAAATGTAGCTCCTAATTTTTAGTCGAAGCCCTAATTTTATAAAGACGTCGCCAACTAGAAAGCATTCAAGGAAGATTTTTTATTTGGAGAAGAACATGTATGATGAATTTCTAGACTTACTACCACCCTCTGCTAATGATAAATCCATAGGTTCTAAGTTAATTAAGGATAAACAAATTGTTGAAGAGTTATGGGATAAGTTTAAAAATATGGAAGATGCTAGACTCTTAGTATCAATATTAGAGTTATTCAAGAAATGGTATGACCAATCAAATTTGAATAACCTTGGATTTAATGCATGACAATTTGATTTGGGAAAACGTGTGGTCCAAAACATATATTTAGATATTGACTTTTTATTAGCCCTCATTGGAATATATGACCTAGTGTCTAGGGTTATTGGAGATACTGTATACACTTAAAAATCATCAAGTCAATTAATTAAATATTTTAATATTTAATAATAAAACCTCTTCTATTAACTATATTCAATTATTCAATTTATTAAGTTAATTCACTTTTTTCTTAATTAATTAAATATTATATATTTAATTAATACTTTTTCCTCTATTAACTTTAATAAATTATTCAATTTATTAAGTTAATTCACTTGCTAATAATTAATTAAATATTTCATAAAAGGAGCAAATGAAGAGCATCTTAGATGAAAGAAGTTACTCTTGAGCATAAAGAAGGATAAACTCATTTGGTGTGGATCCCTTTGAGGTAATTATTCTATCCAAACTTGGTTATAAAATTCTAGCTTAAACAAATAGTGAAGCATTTACCTCAAAAGATCTATCTTGGAATAAGGATATACTACCCAAGGTAGGAGCCTTTGCATGGTTGGCATACAATGGTAGAATTTTAACTGCTAAAAGGCTAAAGAAAATAGGCATAATTGGACTGTCAAGATGCCCTTTGTGTGAGAAGAATGAGGAAACACTAGATCACCTTTTGGTTCAATGTAAATATGCAAGGAAATGTTGGGACTTGGTCCAATTTAAATTGAGATGGCAGGGGCCGAGAGCCCAAAATGTCAAGGAGGTGTTTGATGGATGGCCAAGGGAGCAAAGCAAAACTACTCTCTCAAGCATATAGTTATTTGCACCTTCATTGATTATATGGGAATTATTGAAGGAACACAATAGAAGATTTTTCAAGGAGAAAAAGAGACTTTGAGAAGATGCTTAAATAGGATTATTAATGCTATAGAGGAGACAGTAAGTACCTCTGCCACAAAAAGGCCAGTGATGCAGATCCCTTATACAAAGGAGGATAGTGTGTTACAATTCTCATGACCAAGGATAAGATTTAAATCCCCCTCGGGTGCACTAGTTACTAATAAGAAAAAGTTCAGGTTTGGAAGGATAGTAGGGAGAGCTCCATTGGTAGGATAAATAAAAAATTGATGGAGCTGTGAGTGGTAATCTAGGGGCTTCAGGTCTTGGGGTTGTTTTGAGAGATAGTGTAGGCCACATTTTATTTAAAGGAGAAAAAAAGCTACCCATGGGCACCAATAACACAATACATGTCAAGCATCTCTGTTAGCAGTAAGGTTATCTAGAAAGGAGGGGATCAAAAAGCTACATTTAGAAGGTGATTCCCTCTTAGTGGTACAGGCAATATCAAAATTGCACATTAATGCATGACATCTCCAAATGACAATTGATTTAATTGTGCAAGAATTGAGTAATTTAAAGGATTTCAAGATTACTCATATCAAACGTGAAGGAGACATAGAGGCAGACACTCTATCAAAATGGGAAACCACTTTAAATAATGAATTGGTGGGGATAGAGTATTCAGATCTTGGGGTGGATTTGAATCACTTGACTCAATGATTATTTACTGCAAGAATCATTAAGTGAAAAAGACTCCCAAGGACAAAATAGTCAAAAGAGGGTGTAATTGGTCCTTTTGGCATGGGTTGGAAGTGAAAAATGTGTGGCAATAAAGGCAATTTAAAAAAAATGAATGCTAGTGCATTAAATCAAGATAGAGCCGCATCTAATCGAAGCATGTGAAAGGTTCTTTTAATAAGAGGGGTGGGTAGTTTCAATGCATAACTCTAAATTAAGAAAGAGCAATTGAAAATAATTAATGGAGTTGACATTTACCTTCAAAACAAAGAAGCAATAAAAAGCCCTATTTGGGAAGGTGGCGGATAGATGTCTTAAACAAATGGTGAAATGCCCTTCCACAAAAGTTATTCGTACAATGCAAGAAACCATGGGTCCCCTCTTCTAAGAGGAAAACCACCAATGGAAGGTGCAGGTTGATATTGTGGCAATGTTGATGGCATGGGGTTTACAAGTTGGTGACCATGAGCAAAATGTTGCTTGGGTAATGGAGGCACTTTTTGAAAAGGCCTTAATTCCAAATATGGATTCACTCTTGGAATGGGTACACCTTAGGTGGGCCTTTGATTTTAGTGAAGGCTATGAAGATGAAGATGAAGGGAGGGAGAAAGGGATTTTCCCCTTTGTCAACTGGCAACTAGTGTAGGTTGACAGAGATGCTTATAAAAGAGCATCATTAGGCATGGGGAAGCTTGAAGGTTGCAATTCATCTTTTTCATCAACAATAGAGGAAGGCCATAGTTCCTACTATTTTCCCAAAGAAAAAGTGCTCAGTAAGGAAAATTCACAGAGTTTAAAAGAGATGGAGGGCAATCATTTTTGTAGAAGATGGTGTGATCCCATTTTGTAGAAAGGATGATAGCAAGGGATGCCTTTTTGCTAGTAGCATTGGAATGTAGTTTTAAGAATGATGCCATGATTTTTTGGAATGAAGGGCCTATGAAGCGAATGTCAGAGCAAGGGGAGATCAAAGGGCTTTGAAGATGACATAACAATTTTGAGCAGCGGAATCAATCAAAGTAAAATTTTCTAGATTTTTGCCACTGTGGAAGTTTGTTTGGCTTGACCATGCTGAGGTCATCATGACCTAGATAACAGGTTTAGTGAATACATAGTTTTTAGGTTTTCATATTAAAACTTTATAAGCTTCCTAAAGAGGCTTCTATGTAATGGCAGTATAGGAGAAATTAAGGCATAGTGAGTATGATGGTCCTCTAAGATAGAGATGTTGGACCCTTTTGTTTTTATGTAAAATCTTATTATATCAATGAAATATAGACTTATTACCAACCAAAACAAATATTTAATTAATATTATTCGTCTATCAATATTAATAAATTATTTAATTTATTAAACTAATTCAGTGAAGTCAATCACATTATCCTAAGTCTCTCAGATAGTTTTATTAAGTAATCTATTTAAATTAATTAATTATCTACTCACCCAGATGACTAAGTCCTTCAGTCCACTTAAGCAATCCAAGTCATGTGCCACCTCATAGTTGCACCAATAATTAATTTTAATTAATTATTAAAAAATCCTATTTATCCACATCCATGTGTTCTATTTGATGGGATTAAAAGAGGAGATGTGACCTTGATTAACTCAACCTTTGAGACACATGTCTCTGGGAGACTAAGCTCTCTTTCTCTTCCTCTACTAACTTGGAGTTAGTCAATCCACCTCATGCAGTCAACAAGGGCTCACGAGACACTTGTCCTTGGAGTTTTCTCTAGATTTGGAGTCCTCTAAAAAGGTCTTCATGAGATGACTATCAAGTGTCTTTCTTTTTCCTAATTTTCCTGTCATAACTCAACTAAATCCTTGATTTCCTCCATCTCTTCAATCAAGTCAATCTCATCCATCTATATGTCCTTAATTATCTCTTTACCATCAGATGTTGCCACCTAGGCTAGGGTCTATCTAAAATCTATAAAAGAAACCTCTTTCTCCTCTTTTTAACATCTAGATTCATACTCAATTGTAGCACTTTGAATTAGCATTAGAAGCATTCTCAAGAAATCAATTATTCATTTTTCATAACCCATTTACATTATCATCCATCTTCATCATTTAGTTATTTTAGGATCATTCCATTTGATATATAGTATTGAAGCTCATAAATCTCCAACATCTTGAAGCAATCTTGTAGAAGGGAGCTAATCAAAATCTGAGGGTTCACAAATCAAGAAGACTCAAGACTAGGAGGACAATGGAGGCACATTGCATATGGTAAGGAAATGTAAAGATTTTATTTTGATTTGCTATCCTTCATTGTGTGTGTGTTTATTAGCTTAGATTTGATATTCAGGTATTGACACATAAATTTGCATACATCTTTGGCATCCAGCGTGGGGCCCTACCCCATTTTAATGAATATTTGTCTTTCTCTCTTTAGCAGGTTTCCATTTTTTGGAAATTTTCTATTTTTAGCAAGTTTCCATTTTTGGAAAGTTTCCCTTTTTAACAAGTTTTTGTTTCAAGAAAGTTTCCAATTTTAGCAGGTTTCCATTTTGGCAAGTTTCTATTTTTAGAAGGTTTCCATTTTTAAAAAGTTTATGTTTGTAGCAAGTTTCCATTTTCAAAAAGTTTATATTCTTAGCAGGTTTCTATTTCTAGAAAGTTTCCATTTTTAGTAAGTTTCCATTTATAACATATTTCTATTCTAGGAAATCTTCCATTTTTAGTGGGTTTCCATTTTTGGAAAGTTTTTCCAAAGTTTTTTCTAAAGATTTCTAACATTTTAACTAGTTGTTTGTTCTTGTAGTTTTCTAAGTTTGTTTTGCAGGATGTTGTGTCGAAGGCCCCTCAAAAATATGTTTGATTGACCTTTGTTTGTAGGATACTATAAAGGGGTTGTTAAATGAAAATCATAACCTTCATTTGGGCTTAAAATATATCATGCTTTTCATTTTAATGTGTCTTCTTTAAATTAGATCATCGTGTCAATTGTGTCTTATGGGCTCGCCATGTTCTATGTTTACCCAATTTTAGTATGAAGAAGTATCCTCTCCCCTTGGAATTCATGGATATTGGATGTAAGAGAAAATTTGTACTAATCTTTAGAGGGCCACCTGCCTCCCGAGAATGGCTTTAGCGTAGTTGGTGAGAGGGAATGACCCAAGTGGTAAAGAGCTAACTCCAAGCTCTTTTGATCCAATATAAATAAAAATCCATTCGGATGAAAGTTTCACGGAGTGGTTGTAATATTGTTATGTCAAGATGCAATTCTATCTTAGTACCTACATGGTGCATTAAAATCTACAGAGCATAACCTCCGTAGATTGAGGGATCCCCTTAATAGGTATAAGCTACTAAATGCATAACCTTCCAAACAAATGCATTTACTAAATATTGTGTTATAGATTGCCAAAAAGCTTTTATTTGCTGATCCTAAGGGTTCCTAAAGACATCCCACACCTCTCGTGGCTTTGTTGTGGGGTAGTGGTTCCTTGGGATTTCATCACTCTTGGCATTTGTAGCTTGGTGTGTTTGAAAAGTGAGTGCACTGTAAGGGGGAGTTTGTGCCTCCAAGCTACTGTTTTATCCACACTGAGTTAGCATGACTGGACCTAGTCAAAGTGGAAATTTAGTAGATATTATCCTAGCCAACCTAGGATTGTGGTGTGTTTGTGCATTGCATTTTAGAAAATCTTTTTTTAATTCATCCTGCTTTATGTGTGTGCATATCTTTCTTCCCAAAATTTTTAAAAAAACCAAAAAACTAGAAAATTAGAAAAAAAAACCAAAAAAATTGAAAATAAAAAAGACAACAAAAAACAATAGAGAGAATTCTAGGGCACCCATTTGAGTTTTCCTTCTAGTTTGATAAAAAAAATTACAACTTTTAGATAACAAAAAATAGTTTGAGCCTCATTTTCATACTTCTAGTCTACCATCCCAAAAATTTGCATCCCTAAATTTCTAGTGTTGAACAATTTTTTTTTAATCTTAGTGAGTGTCCTTATTAGGACTTATAATTATTCATTTAGAAACTTACCTATATTTAGTTGAGACCTCTTTGCCTACATCATAGTGAGTTTCTATCTCCTATAGACTTAGATTATCATTGTCTACATCTAAAATTTTAACATTTGATCAAAACCGTCTAACAAAAATTTCCTCTTTTGCCATTATATGGTAGTTCAAACAAGAGCTCAAAAATTAAAAGCCCAACAACAACAAACCAACATGGAAGAAACAAATACTTATGAGAATCCTCAACCCACCAAAACTGTTAGGTCCTCTAGACAATCAATGGATGATGAACCAACGGAAGTAGAGATTAAGAAAGCCATAAAAGACCCTAGGTTTCAAAAAATAATGGAAATGATACTATACCTAGATAAAGAGTGATATTTCATGGTACTTACAAAACAATGTGTCAAGCTTCCTACTGATTTTGATCTCTATCAACTTAAGGACACCTCTAGTCATCAAGAACTTCCTCAACAAGGATTAACCCATCAACATCTTTTTCAACAAGGTTCTTTTCCATCAAGTGATCTTTTACAAAAAAATATTGTGCTTTCCCAAGGACTCATTCATCAAAGTTCCTCTTCTCAAAGTCCTTTATTAGGTGCAACATCATAAGGGTTAATCCAACAAGATAGTCCTCAACAAGATTTACCATTACAAGGACCTCCTCAACAAGGTTATACCCAACAAAGTACTCCTCAACAAGGTGTAACCCAGCAAGGTCCTAGTCCACCTATGGTACATTACAAGGACCTCCTCAACAAGGTTATATCCAACAAAGTACTCCTCAAAAAGGTGTAACCCAACAAGGTACTAGTCCACCTATGATAAGATTACAAGGACCTTCTCAACAAGTTTATACTCAACAAATTACTCCTCAATAAGGTGTAACCCAACAAGGTCCTATTCCACCTATAGTAACATTACAAGGACCTCCTTAACAAGGTTATACCCAAAAATGTATCCCTCAACAAGGTGCAACCCAACAAGGTCCTAGTTCTCTTATAATAACATTACAAGGTTCTACTCAACAACCAAACAACACATATCAAGGATCTTATCAACTAGGGATAACTCCACAAGGCATAACACAACAAGGTTATCCTCAACATGTTTCTTGTCAAGGTTATAGTCAAGAAATCCTTTTTAATAATTCAACTCAAAATTCTAGGGATCTCATCAGCAAGGGCATAACATTCCTAGTATGAAATTTCAAAGTTTAAACCCTCAAGAAATCAATGTTCAAGGAAATGCCCTATATGGACATACATTATCATTAGACCCTTTGGTACAAAAAATCCAAATGCTTCAACAACAAATCCAAGAAATTCAAATTGGATCTTCATCCAAGAGGTACACCTTATAAGACATATGTACATACCCTTTTGACAAAAGTTTGGTCATGATTCCATTTCCTCCTTATTTTGAGGTTCCCAAATTTGACAAATTGAAAGGGAATATAGATCAACGAGACTATGTTAGAGAACTTTGTGCTACCTAAATTGAAGTAGATCATGATGAGACTTACCTTATGAGATTATTTCCATGAAATTTGTGAGGCCAAGCTATGGAATGGTTTTCTAAGTTACCACCTAGTATTAAGTCTTTTAATGAGTTAGTTGATAAGTTTGCAACACACTATTTCTACAATATTAGACATGAAGTGACCATGTTAGACCTTCCTCACCTTTTTATAAATATGGCATCACCTCTTATCAAATTATCCATGAATCATTCCTAAACATGAAAAGATGGATATTATTATACAAAATCTTACACTAGATATGAGCTATAGTGTACAATTGCAATGTCCACCAAACTTCAAAAAGCTCATAGAAAATGGTGTAAAAATTAAAGAAGATATGGTTTGAAAAGGAGAACTCAAACTATACACAAAAGACAATGCTATTTCTTCAAATTAAAACAACAACAACAATTCCAATAGTAATAATGACAAACCAAATATTATAACAAGAACAAAAACATTGTAAGTGACAGAGTAGTTGATAATCTAAATGTCAAAACATCACAACTAGTATTGAATCTTGGAAGTAAATCTACTACTCCTCAAATAAATCAAAATGCTCAATATGTCCAAAACAATCAATATTTCATGAGGAGATCTCCTATAACTAAGAAACAAACATTCATGCCTATAGGGGAATCTCTTGAATCAGCTTTGAGAAATTTAATCACTCAAAAACTTATCATGCTTCCTGAAGTAAAAGATTATGAACCAAAGGTGAAACCATCATGGTGGAATGATGATGACTATTGTGAATTCCATAGAGGTAAAGGACATAAAACCAATGATTATCAAGGATTAAAGAATGTCATACAAGACCTAGTGGAGAGTGGTGAAGTTAATGTTGATGGCATTCCTCAAATGAGACACATACTACATTTAAATATCCACTTCTAGATCATGATAAAGGAAATTCCTCCAGCGATAAGACAAGAAAACAAGCTAGTTAAAATACCACATCTTGTACATAGATTAACAACCTATTTGAATGTGATCCTTCTCAATACTACACCAATGTCATTACCTTTCATGAGAAGGATGAATCCAAGCAAGTTGATGCTACCACTAGAAATCAAGCAAAGGTTATACTACAAGATGTTTCATCAAAACTGTTTACATCTCAAACCAAAGTTATTTATGTACCAAAGTCTGTATTTGAAACATCAAAACAATACAACATCTTGGAGCAATTAAAGAAAAAACTAGCCCAAATATCCATATTAGAGCTTCTATAGTTATCTATATCCCATAGAGAAATTCTTGAAAAAGCTCTAATAGAGACCACAATACCTACCAATCTAGATCATAATCAATTCCAAGCAATGGTCGGACATTTGACTACTCCAAATTTCATATCATTTACTAAAAATGATGACCTTATCATTCATCAACCTCATAATGCTTTACTCCATATTAAATTCCTTGTACAAAGTCACAAGATCAAAAGAGTCCTTATGGGTGGAGGAGCTTGATTGAATATTTATACTTGAAAAATGGTAGTTGCACTGAGATTTTTTGAAAATGTAGTAGATCTAAAAAGAAAATCACAATCAAAGCTTATGATGAACAAGAAAGAACATCCAAGGTATCAATTATATTACCTATCAGGGTTGGTCCCATGGTCAAAGATGTACCTTGTCAAGTCCTAGATATGGAACTAGCCTACAACATTCTCTTAGGATGTCCCTGGATTCACTTCATGCAAGTAGTACCCCAACACTTCATTAGTATTTAAAATTCCCTCATGATGGACAAGAGATAACAATTAAAGGAGATCCCAATCCTTTTCAGTATTGCAATGCCTTGAAGTCATCAATAAATTATCTCATACCATACAATCAGGTTATATCCACTTCCCTCAGTCAAGACCCTAGTAATCTAGCATCTATGTCCAAGTCTTTAGATATAAAAGTTGATGTCAAAGAATAGAGTATGGGATAATATACCTTAGGGAAAACTTTTTGTATCATAGAATTACCCTTGTCTCCTAGATCATATGGTAGATCATTGATAACAAAACAACGGTCAGAACCACCTCCTACTACTATTCTTGGTAATTTTATGAGTAGGGGCACCTTAATTGATGAAGAAACTGACAAAAATGTTGAACAATTCCTGTACAAAGAAAATAAATAAAAGATCATCAAATATGAAGATACATCTCCTGAGCATATGGAAAAGGATATGATATTTTAGTAAAAATGGGGTATAAAGCAAGTGGACATCTTGGCTTGCCAAGAGAAGGCATCTTACAACCCATCTTGAAAAATCCACAATATCAAAGAGATACTATAGGATTGGGATATAGATCATATCAAACATCCAAAATGAAAGGGAAACAGAAGGTCACCCTAGAATTTTGGAATCAAATCCAAGATAATAAAGAAGACATTGATTTTGATGAAGATGATTCTAATACCCTCACTAAAGAAAAACAAATTGATATTGTTAGGACTTATAGTGACTCATACCATGAGGGAGAAAGTTCATAGTTAGATTCATTAGAGGTATCCCCATATTGTGCTAATCATGACGATTGTAAAGAAAGAGAGATTTATCAAAAGCATTACATTTTGAATGAGAGTATTAAAATAGACCTTGTCGATATATTCCTAAATCTCGATAAATTTTCTATCAATACCATTACTACCTTTGAATATGACCCAAAGGATCCTTTACCACCAATACATCTTGAGCTTATTGACTGGGCTTCACCTCCTATTCCTAAAGTAGATGTTTTCCATAATGATGACGTAGTCAAAGATTATCTTGAGATTAGAGATCATATACCATAAGGAGATCATAAAAAAGTGTTCCTATTGAACTCAATGACATGGCTTACTTTAGTGAGAGTGCCAATCCTTTTAGTCGTAAAAATGTGAAAATAATCAATAGATCTAACGGTGAAAACCACACTGTGGTAGTATTAGATCCAAAAATAGTAAAAATAAAAGACATATCTAAGGGTGAAAACCTCTCTGAGGCATCTAAAGATAAAATGATTGAAACTCTTCATGATTATTTATATCAAGAGCAATAAAAAGTACTCATTAAACCAATAGTGCCAACCAATATCAAGACAAAAGAATCTCAATGCATTCTGAAAATAGCAACATCTTTATCAATATTGGAAAGAGAATAGTTTATACAAATTTTCAAATCCAATTTTTTTTTTTTTTTTCATGATCATATACCAATATTCTAGGTTTAGATCTAAATCTCATAATGCATCATTTAAATGTATCTCCAGGAACCAAACTAGTGAAACAAAAACTCAGAAATCCACACATGACACTTCTAGTAAAAGATGAAATAAAAAAACTATTAGATGCTAGTTTTATAAGAGCAATTGATTATGTAGAATGATTATCAAACATCTCTCCTATTTCAAAACCAAATAAGTCTATTAGGGTATGCACCAACTTCAAAGATCTAAACAAAGCTTGTCCGAAAGATGATTTTTTGATACCAAGCATTGATAGTATTGTAGATCTTACTGTCAGGCATGAAATGCTATCTTTAATGATTTTTTTTTTCTAGTTATAACCAAATCAAAATTGAATCAAAAGATCAAGAGAAAATTGCATTCACATTCCCATGGGGTACTTATTGCTAGAATCATGCCTTTTGGTCAAAAATGTAGGTGCTACGTATTAGAGGGCAATGGATACACTTTTTCATGATGCATACCATAATGGAAGACTCTGTTGATGACATCCTAGGAAAATAAAAAACAAGGAAATATCATTTACAAATATTGGACATGATATTCACTAGATTGGAAAAGTACAATGTTAGACTAAATCCCAAGAAATGTGCATTCTGTGTGACATCTAGAAAATTGTTGGGATGCAAAATGAATAGAAGTGGATCCTAATAAAGTCAAGGCAATTATGGAAATTCCATCCCCAAGGAATGTAAGTTAGTTAAGATCATTACAAGGAAGATTGCAATCCATCAGGAGATTTGTCTCACAATTGGCTGATAGAAGTCATCTTTATATGGACCTACTACATAAGAATGTGTCATTTCACTAGAATGCCATGTGTGAAGAATATTTTGTCAAGATAAAACATTATTTGACAAATCAACCAACTTTGATGTCACCTATACATGGAAAACCACTCTTTCTATACATATTAGTGACTGAAACTTCTTTGGGAGCCTTATTGGTACAACAAGATCATTAAGGGAAAGAAAAGGCTTTCTATTATATCAGTTGCACTCTGGTGGGATATGAGCTTAACTATTCATCAATTAAAGGAACATGTTTGGCAATGGTCTTTGCATCCCAAAAGTTGAGACACTACATGTTGTCCCACAAAGTCACACTAATTGCAAACATAGACCTGTTGAAGTATTTGCTTAGTAAATCAACATGAATAGGCAGAGTAGCAAAGTGGGTTATGGTTCTAATTGAATTTGACATTGAGTATGTGGATCAAAAATTCATAGAGGGACAAGTGATAGCGGATCAATTATAGATGCTCCACTATCATCGAAACAACTAATATATGTTGAAGTTCTAGATGCCAAAATCATACAAGTATCAACATAGTCCTAGAAATTATATTTTGATGGTTCATTTACTTAAAATGGCTCGAGGGAAAGGGTATTCTTTGTTACACCACAAGGATGAACAATACCAAAGTCTTACAAGTTATTATTCCCTTATACTAATAACATGGTATAATATGAAGCATTACTTATGGAACTCAAATTGGCAATACAATGGAAAGTGATAGAGTTGCAGGTCTTTAGAGACTCCCAATTGATCATCAATCAAGTTAATGATGAATATCAAACCAAGGATGATAAATTGTTACCATAGAAGTAGATGACAGATGACTTCAAATAGTTTTTCACAATAATCACATTTGAACAGATTCCTTGACAAGTGAACAAAGCTGTAGATGCTATGGCAACAATTGCTTTATTACTCAATATGGAAAACACACAAGCTCATTTTGAGTTCTTAGTGGAACCCTTATCTTATACTTCTTATGACGATCTTCACTCATCAGTCATATGTCCTTTGGTGAGTCAAGATTCCCCAATTTATGGAAAAATCTATGCCTACCTAAAAGACAATATCCTACCACCTGATTTATCTTGAAATTACAAGAGCAACTTCCTCTGCCAAACATCCCATTACACCCTAATTATCAATAGCTTGTATCAACAAGGTCTTGATGGTACTCTCTTACACTATCTTGAACATGATGAATCTTAAACTGCTTTATGAGAAGTACATGAGGATATATGTGGGTCACACTCTAGTGGTGTTTCTTTGGCTAAGAAACTTATGTGTATGAGTTATTATTGGCCTATAATGGAGCTAGACTCTTTTCAATATGCCAAGAAATGAAAAAAGTGCCAAATACATGGGAATCTAATTCATGCACCAACTCAAGAGCTTCATCATTTTACAACAATATGTCCATTTAATCAATGGGGATTTGACCTTATTGGGAAAATTCATCCATCTTCTTCTAATATCCATAGATTTATCATTACAAAAACTAAATATTTTACCAAATGGGTTGAGGCCATTCCACTTGTAACCACCATAGGTAAAAAAGTCTCTATGTTCATCCTTAACTATATAATTTGTCGATATGGCATCCCTACATCCATAATCACAGATCATGGTAAACAATTCCAAAATAATGATATCAAGGAACTAAACGAGAAATTTCACATCACCCATCATTCTTCATCCATATATTTCCTGCAAGGAAATGATCAAGCTGAGGCATCAAATAAAACCATTGTTAAAATCCTTAAAAAGACTGGCAATGATGCTGCTCATGATTGGCATGTTCAACTCAGTCCAACATTATGGGCTTATCACACATCCATTCACACACCTACTAGAGCCACTCCATATTCCCTAGTCTCTGGTAATGAAGCTATACTTCCTCTCGATGTTGAATTACCATCTCTTAGAGTGTCATTAAGGGATCTTATTCTAGATGAGGATTATAGAGTATCACACTTACAATAATTTGAATTGCTAGATGCAAAGAGATATGGAGTATTTGACCATTTGAAAGTGTATCAACAAAGGATGTCCCATCAATACAAAAACAAAGTGAAAAATAAATAATTTCAAGTGGGTGACCTAGTCCTAAGAGAAAATCCAAAAGATCAAGCTGATAGAGAAAAGAAAGGCAAATTTGAAACAAATTGGCTAGGTCCTTTTGTGATCACAGTAGTGTTCGGATCTAGGGCATATCAACTATCAACTTCTAATTGGGAGCTTTTAAACGAACCTATCAACAACATACACCTTAAGAAATTCTATATCTAAAATTACAATGCAAGGGACCAAAAATACAAAAAATACAAAAAAAATAAAAAAAATAAAAAATAAAAAAAACAAAAAATAAAAAAGAAAGAAAGAAAAGTGAAAATGGTGAAAACTTGGAAATAGGTGTCATTTGTGACAAAACTAGCTCCTCCATCTATTAGGATTCCTCTAAATTCTCCATCATCTAGAATATATCCCACACCCCTTTTATCAACCCTCATCATCTGTCCTGTACATAACTATAATAAATTGTTGACCATGCACATATCCATAATAAACTTCCATCATAGCTTGTATTGGATCTTCACCCATTCCCCTCTTTTGTGTCTTTCTTTATCAATAAGTTAGTCCAATACCTAAGTGGGGGCATGTCCTCAACCTAGTTCTGGAAGTGGATCTTTGGCAATCCATGTCTGCAAAGAGGATTAAAAAAAAAGAGGATTTTTTTTAACAATCTTGAGACAAACAAATAATAATCATGTGGTTCTTATCAGTGGATTCAAATTATTGACCCAAACACTTATAATTCTTAATCAAACTATTTTCTACATCAAAAGTTGTTGACTAATCCTCAAACATATAGATGAATCATATTGAGTGATAACATGATCTTTGGCAAGATATTTGTGCATCTAGTAACAATTTTGATTGATTATTAGAGTACATGAATTCATCAATTTGATTTCATTGTTATCATGCTCTTATGTTATTTTAGGATATCTCATTGGTACAAGTTAATCACTCCTATTTACCATTGTGACTAGAATAGTCGGGATGGAACATGATATTTTTCTTTGTTTGTTGTTTGTGGTGTGTTTTCATATTGTATTCATTGAAAGATTTATTTTGGGTTATTTATGCCTAAGGGTTTTCATGGATCAAATTGCATCAATCATGAAGAGTCACATATATCATTATCTCAAATACTTGTTCATATGATAAAATGGGAAAGCATTCCTTATCTATTCATCACGCAAACGAAACTCAAGTCATCTCGGTTCAATTATACCTAGATGCTTGTCAAGATTGCAACATTAAAATCCATGTAAAGAATGCTCTAATCATCATGGTTTAATTATACCATGACACTTGTGTTCTCTTACAACAATAAAGAGCCCAATAATGATAAAAAATCATGTTACCTTCGGAAGAAAGATATTACAAGGAAATGGAGATTGTGAACTTTAGTATTGCATTTTGTAATTTTCGTTTTCATATCCACATTTTTTCCCCTTATTCATCCACCTGCATGTCATTGTGAGCATGTGAGGTTCTTTTTATAGATTTTAAGTATTTTTCATACTGATATCTTCTTTTCTTTTCTTAGGTCTTTTTGGTTGAGATCTTGTTATTATCCAAAATTGAAGTTATTGGTACATTAATCAAAACACTTGCATTTCATATAGATTCCATCATTACAAATTTCATTTAGTGTGAATACATATTTAAATTCTAGGTTAATTCATCATTATCATTTTGTATTACTCATTTTCATTACCATTTTCCATACATGATAATATAAAATGCAGTCATAAATCACATAACATCTATCAATAACTATTTAAAAGCATTGCATCAGATATATTGCTTTTCCCACATTTTCATCTCATAAAAATAAAACATCATACACATTTGAAAATTCAATTGCATCACATCATGAGAAAAAATAAATTCATACATATATCTACAAATAAAAATAATGTCATAATCATTTCATATCACATCTTGCATAATATGATGTCAGTATCCATCACATGTAAATATCATTAATCCATATAAAATCATTAGTGTCCAATGTCCATGCATGACCGAAAATAATATACAATGTCTAATAGTTGATGATATATCATGATAATAATATGTCTCAAAATACAAAATCCATCAGAGTTTGATAGGTCTATCCATGGTGTATACATAATATCTAAAAAGCACTGCCACTTGACTCTGCTTGTCTATCTCACCAGCTCGAAATAAATGATCCAACCTCACCAATCTCTCTACCAATCTTTGTCTACCCTCACTAGTGGTAATTAGTACCCAATCACTCTCAGTCAATAACGACCTCAAAAACTGTGTGTCAGGAAATCTCTCTCAAGATATAAGAATATCTGAAAGATCCTCCTACACAAATATACAAAATACAACATCAACTATCTTAGAAATTCTTAATTGTACATGTTCTATCAAAAAATTGATCCTATCACATGTTTATCACATAACTAGTGATAAATTTATCATTTGTCTGTACCTATGTGGGTTTCTAGCTAACATTGCTACAATGATGCCTATCTGGGTCACATTAGTATCCTACCTGAACATTCCAATAGATCCCTTTCCTATTTATTCAATAATTTCTATCATATTATTCCCTCTACCTAGCCACTCAAGAAATAAAACAAATGCATAGCTCTGTTCCATAGATGTGCAATATAATCCAACACTTGCATAATTAATGCATTTGCGCAACAATCGTGGACCTATGCGATAAATCTATCAATAATAATGTATTTAAAAAAAATGTACATGATCCCTAATCCAAACATTGCTCATATTTATACCCTGATCAGTCTTTCAAGGGGGTAGGGGCAATAGAGTCAACCACTAGTTGTCTTTGAAACAATATGTTGTCCACACATTATTATGAAGAGGGGCAAAATGTATACACTAAAAAATAGTCAAGTCAATTAATTAAATATTTTAATATTTAATTAATAAAACCTCTTATATTAAATTTATTAAATTATTAAATTTATTAAGTTAATTCACTTTTTCCTTAATTAACTAAATATTATATATTTAATTAATACTTTTTCCTCTATTAACTTTAATAAATTATTCAATTTATTAAGTTAATTCACTTGCTAATAATTAATTAAATATTTTTATATTTAATTAATATTATTCATCTATTAGTATTAATAAATTATTAATTTATTAAACTAATTCACTTGAGTCAATCACATTACCTAAGTCTCTCAAATGATTTTATTAAGTAATTTATTTATCTACTCACCCAAATGACTAAGTCCTTCAATCCACTTAAGTAGTCCAAGTCATGTGCCACCTCATAGTTGCACCAATAATTAATTTTAATTAATTATTAAAAAATCCTATTTATCCTCACCCATGTGTCCTATTTGATGGGATTAAAAGGGGAGATGTGACCTTGATTAACTCAACCTTTGAGACACGTCTCTGGGAGATTAAGTTCTCTTCTTCTTCCTCTACTAACTTGGAGTCAGTCAATCCACCTCATGTAGTCAACAAGGACACATGCGATGCTTGTCCTTGGAGTTTTCTCTAGAGCTGGAGTCCTCTAAAAATGTCTCAATGAGATGACTGCCAAGTGTCTCTATTTTTCCTAATTTTCCTCTCATAACTCAACTAAATCCTTAATTTCCTCCATCTCTTCAATCAACTTAATCTCATCTGTTTGTGTATCCTTAATTATCTCTCCACCATCAGATGTTTCCACCTAGGTTAAGGTCTGTCTAAAGTCTATAAAAGGAACTTCTTTCTCCTCTTTTTAATATCTTGATTCACACTCAATTGTAACATTTTGAATTAGCATTAGAAGCATTCTCAAGAAATCAATAATCCATTCTCATAACCCATTTTCATTATCATCGATCTTCATCATTTAGTTATTTAAGGATCATTCCATTTGATCTATTATTGAAGTTCATAAATCTCCAACATTGAAGCAATCTTGTAGAAGGGAGCTGATCAAAATCTGAGGGCTCACAAATGAAGAAGACTCAAGACTAGGAGGACAATGGAGGCACATTGCATATGGTAAGGAAAGGTAAAGATTTCATTTTTATTTGCAATCCTTCATTATGTGTGTGTTTATTAGCTTAGATTTGATATTCAAGCATTGGCACATAAATTTGCATATAGATACAATGGGGAATTTTTTCTTACTATAAGTGCAAAAGAAATTAAAAGGGTGTTTGATATTAATGAGTTGTCCCTTGCTTTAGATGAAAAAAATTTAAATGGTTTTCTAGCATAATACACTAGGACTAGAAATATAGTAAGGGGTAGGCTTCTTCCCACTCATCTTTCCAAGATAGGATCAGTGAAATTTTTTATGAAAGGATTTCACTTGAGTCTTTCCCTTTGGATGCTTTTGTTGAAAATCTATAGGATACATATTACTCTTTGGGTTGAGTTTTATAAAAAAACATATAGGGCATAGTATGCCATTTAAGTACATGTACATGGTCATACAAATTTAGCAACCTACTTTTGTGACTGGCTAAGATTACTTGAGTTTTCTTTCAAAGAAGATTCATGAAGGCCTTCTAGTTTTAAAGAAGAACAATGGAGAAAATTTCTACTGGTGTTAATTTTTGATACATATATTATTGTCCAAAAATGTTGACTATTTTGGTATGTTTATGGAATTGACTAGAAAATCAAATGGGAAGTATATGCATGTGCAAACTTGGTCTAGAGTGTTATCCAAGGATAGGAGTGAGTTTAGTTATATTGTTTTTTATGACCACTTTTCTTATAGGCTTAGGGATAGATTGGTTTTGAACCCACCAAGGATTCCTAAAGCATTGTTAGATTTTTTAAGGCAAAACGAAAGAAATCATCATCTAAATGTTGAGCACAATTGAGGGGGTATTAAATCACATCCAATCAATACAACTACCAAAGTCAAAGGAATTTTGTATTTTCCTTTTATCTTTCCTTATCATATTACATTAAGAGTTGGTTTTGCAGAAATAATGAGACAAATTGGTGAAATTCAAGATAGTGAGCTAATATGTAGGAATAAGGGCACATTTTTTCTTGTTTATAAATTCTTTCATCATTTTGTACTACCAAGGGAAGTTGATCACATTTGATCATATTCATAGATATCTACAATGTGGGGGTTAGTGTTTCTAGGCACAATGATCCTGAGGGTTTTTTAAATGTATCCAAAAAGAGTATAAGAATTTAGAAATATTTTTTTTTCCATATTTTCTATTACCTAGAGGATTGTATAAGAAATATGTGCAATGAAGAATAACATAAAGAAAATAAGAGGAATAGGCTCACTTTCATGGTTTAGTGGGATTGAAATTCAAACCACGGTATGATCTCGTCAATTCTTTGATTCCATTTGTAGTCAAGATGTCCACTCTTTTCAATTATTTTAGTGATGCATATGCTACCTTGAGATAGAAAAGGTGAAGATTGATATAATTCATATTGGCATTTTGAAGGGCCCTTGAAAAACTAGAGGAGGAAGGAAGCTAGAAGAGAGACCTAAACCAACAAAGGTTCTCTTAGGACTATATAAGAGAATAAGAATTGAATTATAAAATAATTTTGATTTAGATGAGTAGGCAAGGAGAAGAATAAAGGGAAACCAAATAATCACTAGAAGTAGGTTAGTCTCCCCTCCTCCTAGGCCATATAAAGGTATTAATATTCTTGAGCGACATGACCCTTCTAGGAGGGATCCATCTCCACCATCACCTAGGCCACTACATATTCCTCTTCCATTTGAATTACAAGAGTAAGAGATTGAGTTTAAGTCAGGAAAGGATAAGGAAAAGGGGAAAAATTATGAATCAGTCCGAATTATGAAAGTGTTTGAAGTAACATTGACATTGATGAGAAAAACATCATAGTGATCCCTGAAGAAGATTTAGAGGTTAGTGTTCCTCCTCTTTCCATTACATTCCTTCCTAATTTCATTTTTTTGAAAATATAAGAAAAGGTCCACAGGGACCTAAGGATGGAGGAATGTGCAAAAAATATAAATGATGAGGGCTTCATTAAGTCTCCTACACTTGAACAATTTATGTGGCAGAAAAATATTGAGGAATATCAAAGGAGATTAGAGGAGAGAAAGGCTCAAACACCCATTTTTTCATAACAAAAGGCTATTAATGAGGTGCAAGTGGAAATGCATGATGAGTTATAGGCTATCACACTAGATCAGGGAGAAAGATTATACATAAGGCTAGTGTTCTGATTTTGTTAGAGTGGGACATTGCAGATGCAATAGCATTTGATGTTGTATGGAAAAGCATGAGGTTGAATGACACAAATTGTAAATAGGTGGACATACTGCTAAATGATGCACACTACAGTTGAGATTGTGCAAGCTTAGCAATCTGGTCCCTTACACCTATAGAGGGAAGAATGAATATATTTGATGTGAACCATAGATTGAAAGGAAGTGTAATATTAAAAAGGGTTGTAGATACCAAAGGTGTAGAATCTACTACAAAAAATGTTGAGTTTACAAAGCTTTCCCTTGCTAGAGAAAAGAAAGGGGAGAAGAAAATGGAAGAACTTGCATTGAGGAATCAACACCTTTTCAGGGAGTACAACAATAGATACAAATTATGTACCAAATTGAAAACACAAGTTACTTTGTTGTAATAGAGGATAAATATTTTGGAAGGAGCTTTGCCACTTAGTACTATTTTAACATCTACATTAGAAAGGGATTAAGACAATTGATAATCATGATAGTTTTAATTGATAGGGCTACATCCCCACCACCTTTTGCTATGGATTTTCTAGAGGAGGCCAAATATTCAATTGAGGCTTTTAGGACTCAACTATAGCACTAAATTGATGAATTGGAAAGATCCATTGTCAAGGATAGGAATTTTTTTGAGAAAATCAAAAAGTGGTTGGTATAGTCTATATTATACCATTTAAATTAAAAGGTCAATGAAAATATAGAAAGTATTTACACCTACTACTCTTTTTGTTTTGATTCTATACACAATTTTGAGAAGGATAAGGAAGAGGAAAAGCCACATTATGATAGGTCAAGATGAAGGATTGATAAAATGAGATTGATTAATTTGGGATCAAAGCACCATGATAAGAGGTTTCTAAAGATCAAACCCTACTGGATTTTTAGATGCCACTTGATCACGTTGAAGCTTGAATTAGTGAGTTGCAAAGAAGTTTTAATGAGATGAAGGACACCCTCTTTCCTTCAATTTTGGATAGTAATGGTAAGGTTAAGTGACTGTAGGTATGGAAAGATGAAGTAAAAGTGAATTTGGAAGCTTTAATTGAAGAGATATGTGATGACATAGATAAAGGGTTGTTAGAGGAAAGCATGGACAAGATGATTACAACTAGGCTATTCTTTGACAATTTTGAAAAGGAAGTGAACCAATGTGCTATAAAGTACAATCCATATAGAAGAAATTTGATGAGTTAATAAAGTCTAACTAACCAACAAAGAAGAATATGATGAGTGGGAACATATATATGATAAATAATAATGTACTTCAATAGAATAGTAGTTTTTATAGTATAACATCATTTTTGGAAAGTGTACCACCATCTTTTGCAACTTAGGTAGTCATAGGCTGACCATTAACTCTACATCAAATGGAATATGATAATGCAAGTACAATGAATCTTCTACCCAAAGTTGAACTTCCATCCATGTTGTTGGCCTTTATTTTTTGACTAGTTTTAAATCTAGAATTTTTTTTGTGAAAATCCAATTCTCATCCTAAACAATTAGGGTTTGTAATTTTCATGAGCAAAGTAGCCCTAGAAAAACCCAAGTTCATAATTTGTGCCTTTGTCACACTAGAAACCCTCTCTTATTTTAAATTGTTTTCATGCTTTCAATAGACCTTTGAAAATTTTAAGTTGTAACCATGTGACCAAGGTGATCGCATGGTCGTTACAAGGTTTGGCTCTTAACATGTTTATGTTGCAAACACATGAAATAATTAGAAATCCCTTTGATCATTTGGTTGTAGCGGTTTGCTACAAAATGGCATTCTAGACAATGAATGAGCAAAATGGTTAAGGAGAAAATAGTTATGTGGTAGCATAGTTGAAAGGGATGTTAGAATTTCAAGAAGAAACTATGTGAAGAGAGGTTATTGCTTAGTCGTAAACCTCTTAGCATGTAAAAGATCTTGACATGTGGAGGTATTTGAGAAGGCCTATAGATTATAATAGTGAGTTTATAGTGCAACTGTGTGACCAAGATTAGCAAAGTGCTAGTTGTTGTTTTACTACTTAAAGATCAAAAAGTTAAATTGATGAAATGATGCAATGACCAAATATGAAAGCATGGTCTAAGCCTAAAGATAACAACATCCTGAGATAATGAATAAAGAGAGAAATTGTCAAAGTTAAAATGCTTGATCACACATTTTCAAGGCTTAAAAGAAAACAAGAGAAATAAGTCATGATTGGGTGACACGGTTAAGAGCCTATTAATTATTGTTCACTTGTGCAATCACGCAATTAGGAGGTGAAGGGTAAATGAAGACATGACCTAGAAAAAGGGTTTATAACCTTTGAAGGATCCTTTGATCACATAGTTGTAAACTAGAAGCTTTAAGCTAAATGGAAGACTGTGAACTTGTGAAACAACTAAGAGCTCATAAATAGTTGTCTGATTGCATGGGTGCACAGTTAAGATCTTAAGAAGGAATGAAGGAAGTGATGCAATGAATTCTAAAATTTAAAGGACTTCACATGGTTGCAAGAAAGAAATGCTAAGGTTGAGATTAAAGTGCAATCATACAACTCAGTTAAGCAGATGCTAAGATCTATGAATGTGCTCAATTGTATGGTTAAGTGCATGGAGCATAAATGAAGCTGTAAAGCAACAACCAAGGGCATTCACATGGTCATAGGCCAAAGCATAAAAGGGTAAATAAGCCTTGTGAAGTCATGAATAGCCAAATAGTTTATAGTGTCTGCATGGTTGCAACATAGGCTATTAATATGAATATGACTGTTGAGAGCTAATGATGATTAAAAAGGTAGGTATTGTCTGAAAAAGTATAAGAAAGATTTTGAAAGGATGGAAATACTAGCACTATAAATCCAATTTTTTATGCTTTAGGAGATTTTGAGAATTCTCATGCATGCTGACTTAAAGACACCATACATTTTTTTCTCTTTCTCAACTACTATTAAATAGCTGATGTAACAAATTTCTAATTACAACATTCATAGAATTCAAAGTAAAGAAGATTGAGTGCAAAATTGCTTTCAAAGTTTTTAGTTGCAGAGAAATTATTTGAGGAGTTGAATTCAAGAATATGGTGCAAGAAGAAGGAAATATAATTGCTCAAGTAAATGTGGAAGAAGCTTTATAGGGTGCCGAGCAACCTAAAGCTAAATCGGCTAGCTTGTATGCTGAGGAATGGTATATTGATATAATTCTTTAGAATAACTAGGGGGGGAGGTGTGAATTAGTTATCCAAGGACCATATGTATAAATAAAACTTTTCACAGCTTAGTGAACCCATAAAACATTTGTCATCATGCATGCATCCATAAGGTTATGCATTCACTTAAATCTTGTAGGCTACTATCAAATCAATTTGTAAAAATGTAAACATGAAACATAACAAATTCAACAACACATTTGACACAATGATTTATGTGAAAACCTATTCTGGGAAAAACCATTAGTAACATGCTACTCTTTTTAACTCTTTTAAAGTGATGCCCTATGAAAGGCTAACCTTGTTAAAGGTTACAATACACACTCTTAAATATGACCTTGTTAAAGGATTTCAATCACCCTATTAGAAGTGAGCCTTGTTAGAGGACTTTAACCATTCACTTGGAATGTCACCCAGTTAAAGGATTTACAAATAATTGTTAGGTCAACCTTAATCCAAAGGATTTACCCTAGACTGATACAATTATTAGAAAGTAATAGTAAGGCTTTGATCTAATAACAACTTACAACTCCATTTGCAGATTACAGATCTCTATTTCAGTCCTCCATTTTGCTTAGCTTTCACACATTTTAGCTCTAATAGCTTGTGCAACCTTCAAGCATTCATACCCTTAAGCCTTCTTGATTAACATGCCAATGTAGATTCTTCACTTAGGTCACTTGATGAAGCAATACCCTTGACTCTTTGTCTTCCTTAGGTTCTCGCAAATGACAACCCTTGCTTTTGACCAACCATCCCTATAAATAAAGAATTAAGATCTTTTGTTGTTCATTCTCCATTGTCCAATTTAGGGTTAGACAAATTAGGTAGGATTCAATGAATCTACCCCTCATTCCTTATTACTTTTAGAAGCTTCTCCTTCAATCCTCTATAAATTTTCCTCAAAATAGTTTACCATGAATTTTGTGCCACTAGCTCATCAATCTTATCTTCCATCTAGTTCACACAATCCAAGAAAACAAACTTGTCAGCTTAGATCCATTGAATTCATGATCTTTCTAATAATGCTATCACTCAGTATTAACTTATTTTTGATGCTCAACACATACTGTGTTGCTCGACATCCTTTGAAAAATCACTCGATATGAACTAAACTTTACTCGACATCCAATATTTTGCTCAACATTCACTAAAATGAAGTTTTACTCATCTTCAACTAATTTGCTACTTAGCTTGCACTCGCTTTGCTTGGCACCTACTATCCATTTGGTCAAGATTGGTAGACAAGCTTTGTTTAACTTATTCTTTTGAACTTACTTAGTGTAACTAGCCTTTGTAACCTTAAGTAGATTATGAATGCACTATGACATTACTGTCTTAATTGATTTTTGTACTCCTTTTCATATCATAACTCAACCTTTCCTCTATGTGCTTTTGTTACATCTTTTTGATCAAATCATCTTCATCAGCCAAACAAGTGATAGTACTTAAATCATATAAGCAATTGTCTTACCAACAAAAAGTAGGTTTGACATCAGTGACAAAACAATGATTGAAACACATTTGTCATACTTTTATCAATCTATTTTCAACAATCTCTCTCTTTGGCATTGATGGAAAACCAAACTAATCAACCAAACTAACTTGATAAAAATAGTAAGACCAACGATATACCAAAAAGAAAATAATTCCTTGTATTGAAATCTCTCCCTCTATCAATAACTTTTATCTTCTGAATAGTTTACAAAGGTTTTGTGTCATCCTTATAACTCTCTTTGAACTACTTCTTATATCTCCTTCTACAATATCTCTTGTATCTCCCTCTTAATAGGTAGATGATCTCAATAGATACACTATCTTTCTTAGTACTCAACATTTTCTCCCTCATACTATGTGTTAGGATTTATCCCTCTTTGTTCGATTCAATCTCTTGTATTTCTCCCTTCAGGATCAATTTGCTTCTTGTATTTCTCCATCTTTGACAACAATGCCAAAAACTTGTCATCTTAATATGTAGATATGAACTTTTTTTAGTTTCTCCTATGTCACCTTGCTTGTGACTAATTTAAAATTTCAGAGCTCTTTGATTACTTTAGGCAACTCCTAAAGTGAGATCATTGCATCAAGTTGTAACATATGGCAATAAGCTTGTTTGATGCAAAGCACTCTTTTTGTTACTTAGATAGCCTTTGATAGGGGCATCACACCTCTTAGATACTCACAAGCATCCTTAGGTAATGCTTTTGTGAAGATATCGACAATTTGCTCTTTTGTGTTAACATATTTGATCTTCACCTCTTTATCTTGAACTAATTCTCTCAAGTAATGATACTTGATTGCAATGTGCTTAGTCTCTATGTGCATCACATGATTCTATGATATATTTATAGCACTTGTATTATCACAATAAAGTGTCACTAGTTCAGTGATCTCTTCCTTCATACCTTTGAGTAGCTATTTGAGCCATACAATGTTTGTACAATTTATAGCAGCAACAACATATTCAACTTCAATAGTAGATTGTGAAGTGTAGTTTTATTTCTTACTAGTATATGTAACTAGCCTCTTGCCTAAGAAAAATGCTCCTCCATTAGTGCTCTTTTTTTCATCAATATTCCCAGCCCAATCAACATTAGTATAGGCTTTTAATTCAAATTTCTCATTTTTCTTGTAATATAGACCATGTTCCTCTATTCCTTTTAAATATCTCATTATTCTCTTTACAACCATCAAATGATTCTTCGTAGGATTAATAGAGAATCTTGTAACTATCCCTAAAAATAATGCAATATTAGATCTGCTATGTACTACATATTGTAATTTTCTAATCATAGACCTATACAATTTTTGATTCACCTTAGTTGAATCATCATTCTTTGACAATGTATGGCTTATCACCATAGGTGTACTTACTGGTTTGGGATCCTTTAGTCCAAAAGCTTTCAGTATCTCCTTGACATACTTTGACTAAGTGATGTATATACCATGTCTCATCTGATGTACTTGCAAACCCATAAAGAAATTGATTTCTCTGAACATATACATTTCAACTTCTTGCTTCATTTCATTTGCAAAAGCCTTACATAAAGCATCTTGACTTCCAAATATGATATCATCAAACAAAATTTTGGATAACAAAATACCTTTGCCTTTCTCTGTCTTCACATACATATTGTTGTTATCATCAATCCTTTCAAATCCAATCTTCACAAGATAATTATGCAGTCTCTCATACCATGCTCTTGGTGCTTGTTTCAAACCATATAGAGCTTTGTGTAGTCTACATACCATGTTCTTATTGTTAAAATCAACAAATCCTTCTTACTATTCTATATAGACTTCTTTCTCTAATATACCATTCAAGAATGCAGATTTAACATCCATTTGATAAAATTTGAACTTTTATATGCATAATAAGCAAGTAGAGTTCTCACTCCTTCCAATCTAGAAATAGGAGCAAATTTTTCTCCACAGTCAATTCCTTCTTCTTGTGCATACCCTTTGCAGACTAATCTTGCCTTGTTCCTTGTGACTTCACCATTTTCATCCAGTTTATTTCGAAATATCCACTTGGCACCAATCACATTTTTGTCTTCTATTCTTCTATGGATTTACTCAAATCCACATTTTATATGGAATCTTTTAGTGATTTAGACTCTTTTATGCTCAACAAGCATGTATCATTTCTCAACTTGTTTCTTGTCATTGGTCTGACATCTTTATCTCCAATGATTTGTGTTAGGATGATGTCTCTTAACATAGTCAGATAGTCCTGGTTCAACTCTGGTTTCTTCATTTGGCCTTTCTAATTTAGAGTCAATATGTACATCTGTTTTAGGTGTTCCAACATCTCTCTCATGTACACTAATTTCAGAATTTGAATGTGCCTCAACTTCATTTTGTAACTCATCATTTGAATGTAGCTCAATTCTTGAATGAAACTTGACATTCATGTTATGTGACTCGACAGTCACTAAGGCTTGCTATTGGTTTGTAGCTTGATTTGTAACATCTTATTTAGTAGGCATATCTTCATATAAGTATACAAATGATTTGTATTCTTTTGGTTCTTTCATAGGTTCAGTCTCATGTACTTCTATATATTCATCAAATTCTACATTTGCACTTTCCACAACTTTGTTAGTGAGTAGTATTTAAACCCTTGTAGCTTTACTTCTTGTGGAATAACCTAGGAATATACCTTCTTCACTTTTTGCATCTAGTTTACCATCCTTGGAATCTTTGAGAATAAAGCATTTGCTTCCAAATACTTTAAGATATTTTACATTAGGTGAGTATCCATACCATAGTTCATACTATGTTGAATGAGTACCTTTCTTGACTTGTACAGGGTTCAAGGTATAGAGAGTTGTACTTACAACTTCTCTCCAATATTTTAAAGCAAGATTTTTCTCTATCATGAGTGTCTTGGCATAGTCCATTACAAACCTATTCCTCCTTTCAACAATTCCATTTTGTGGACAACTTCTAGGAGTAGATGTCTATCTTTTGATTCCTCTGTCACTACAAAACATCTCAAACTCATTTGATGTAAATTCTCCTCCTCTGTTAGATCTCAAACATTTTAGGCTTTTACCTATTTCCTTCTCAACTCTTACTAAGTACCACTTAAACATTTGGAAAGCATCAGATTTTTGTTTTAGAAACATAAAGAAACATAACTATCATCATTCTAGAATAATCATCAATAAACAACATAATGTTCTTATCTCCTTTATAGCTTTGCACTTCAATTGGTCCACACAAGTTAGTATGAACAATCTCTAGTATTCCTTTAGAGGTATGAGTTTTTCTCTTAAAACTTGACTTTGTCATTTTGCCTAACTAACATTGTTTGCACATTATATTATTGAGCTTCTTTAGCTTAGGAAAACTTCTAACTTTTCTCATGTTACTAACACTAACCAAGCTATCAAAATTAATATGACATAACCATTTGTGCCATAGCCACACATCATCAAATTTTACAATTAAACAAATAGCATCCTCTATATCAAGATAGAATAGATTACTCCTAGTTTGATTACCCTTTCTAATCAGTATCATATATCTTATCAATCTTATTTTTAAACTCAACCTTACATCCTAAATTATTCAATTGTGACACATTCAGTAGATTATAGTTAAGTCCTTCAACATAGTAAGAATTGTCACATAGAATCTTTTCTATGAGTTTGATAGAACCTTTTCCTTTTATCGAACATGGTGCATCATTACCAAATCTTACACTATTTCTATCATAAGAATTCAAGGTAATGAAATTAATTTTATCTCTAGTCATATGATGTGAGCATCCACTATCAATGATCCATCTATCATTCTTGTTTACACAAGTCACAAGTGTAGTTGGCTCATCTTCAACAAATTTTTCCTTCATTGCAACATACACCACTTGATCATTATGTTCATCAGATTCATCTTTTATTTCCTCTTCAACAATGTAGTAAGACTTCTTTCCTTTTTATTTGTAATCTTTACTATCTTCATCTCATCTACTTTTGTATTTGTCACCACCTCTGTAGTTCTTCTTCTTTGGACATCTGGCAGCAATATGACCAACTTCATTACAATTGAAATAAATGATAGGTAATTTACCTTTAAACTTGCCTTTACCTTACTGAAATATCCTTGCCAGTAGTGCTTTAAGTTTTTCTACATCTTCCTCATCTATGTCACTATCACTGTACACATACTTTGTCTTTTTCTTCTTCTTCTTCTCATCAAACTCCTTCAATGACAACTTATCTTTGAAAGTAGATTCAATATTTTCAGGTTTGTAATTGTCAAAGTTAGATAGATCAAAAGTAGTGAGTCTACCTACTAGACCTTCAAGAGATATAGTATTCCCTGGTATACATCTCAATTCTTGTATTGTAGAAACTCTAATAACATATATGGGTATGTCATGTCCCCTTTTCAAAATAATTAAAAATAATAAACTTTGCTAAGGCAGGCAGGCTCCAAATAGGTGAAGTTTCGGCAAAAGGGGCTAATCTTTGGAAACCAATGGACTAATAAATAAAAATTATTATTAAATTATATTTTATTAACCCCTCTTGGATGTGAGTTAGGGTCATGCCCTCTTTTAAGGGGTTTGGAGGCATTTTGGGCTCATTCCAGAACTTGATTTTTGCTCATTTTCTTTGTTGTTCTTCAGAGGCTGCCAAACCTGTGGAGAAGGAGACCCAAGAATGAGAGTTTTTAGGTTTCTAGGAAAGCTAAGAATGGGAGTTTGAATCCATTCCATGTGCATGCTCATACATAGTTTTCCTTTGTGCTGAATAGTGCAGATTTGTGGATTTTCGGGGTTATTTTTTTTGTATGAGTTTGGTGTTTTCAGTTGAGTATTTCATATCAGTTTGGTTTGCTGCTATATTTAAGACTTTAAGATGTTAAAATGGTGCTGAATATATGTATTGGGATGTGATTAAACTTCTAAGATAGATTATTAGTGTTTTTGTGGTGTTTCCGGGCATTTTTGTGTTAATTTCGGGAGCCCGATGAGCATAGTTTTTGTCCTACATTTGTGAGCTATTGTGTAAAGGCTATACAGATCTGGAAATGTCATTTTGTAGGCTATTATGCTGCTGAAATTTCTGTAAAAATTTTCATTTTCAGATTTATTAATAATTTGTGAAGTTGTGAAGTTTTTGGGCACTATTTCGGACATACCCGATTTGGGTTTATTTGAGAAATTGGTGGATCTTTGTAATATTGGTTGTTTGGTTTTAAAAATCTGATTTGAGGTTTGAAATATCATGTAAAATCAGAAAAGGGACATTTCAGTGGTATCAGAGCCATGATCTTGCCAGCCTGAGGGTTTGTAGAAGCTTGCATGTCAGTTTTGACAACTACCCAGATCTTGCATATCAGTTTTGACATCTACCCAGATCTTACACGTCAATTTTGACAACTACCCAGATCTTGCATGTCATAATTTATGGTTGCATGTTGCTTCTAATTAGTTGCATGTCAAAATTTATGGTCGCATGCAACTAAGTGAAAGAGAAAAAAGATATTTGCAGCGAGAAAAGAATAAAGAAATTTTGATCAAACCTCCAGTTGAAAGTAAAAGTACAAAATCAAAGGAAGGAAAAAGTATGGCTGATCCAGATGAGATGGAAAAGAAATTATTCCAAGACATCCAAAATACTCAGAAGCAAATAGTGGATAGTTTGGCAGAAACTAGAGAGGCTTTGAGAATATTGACAGAAAAACTACAAGGAGTTGCATCTATTAATGAGAAAGGGAGCACTTCAGAGGAGCCAAGAAATCTGAGATCCACACCATCTAAATCAACCAAAACTATTTTCTTGCCTGTAGATGAGCCACCAGTACCAAATCCAGCCATTAATCTTGTGGAAGAGGTTACAAGTAACTTGATTACATTAAGAGCTACTTACAATGGCTTAGATGATGACTTTCGTAGTTCGGTTCCTTTTAGAGAATATGTGGATATGATGAACACTTTGATGCCCAAGAAAGAGAATAGGAGGGAGCATGAAATAAGTGGAAGAGAGCTCAAAAATAAAATAAGCAAGTTTACAACACTTACTTTTGATGGAACAAATAAAATTTCAGCTAGAGCATGGCTACAAAAATTACAAACTTTCTTCACACTTAACCCCATGAAGGAGAGTGATGCTGTTCAATTTGCAAGTCTACACTTGGAAGATGTAGCCTATGATTGGTGGTATCATGGAATGACTACTCAAGGTCACGATCAGGTAACTACATTTGATGATTTCAGTCAAAGAGAGATAGATAGATTTGACCTCAAGGATGATGAAGAGTACTTTAAAGAATTGTCAAAGTTGAAGCAAACCAAATCAGTTAATGAGTATATAGAAGAATTTCAAAAAGTGGCTATTATGGTACCTGATATGAGTGAAAAGAGGATTGTTTATCTTTTTCTTGATGGTTTAGAAGATTCTGTTAAGGGTTTGGTTATGGTTTTCTCACCCTCAACCTTACAAGAAGTTATCAAAAGAAGCTTGCAACTTGAAACTTGCATGCCTATAAAATCAGTCACTAATCAAAAACCCCCAAATCTTTGGCAACATAAGGGAAATTTTCAAAAATAGACTTTCCCAACACTACCACCAAAAGATGTGATAAATGTGGCAAAAAAAAAGGTAGATGAAGAGACTAGGAGTGAATTACGAAGGAAAAAGCTTTGTTTTACTCATAGAGAACCATGGGTTCCAGGACACAGATGTTTGGGGAAAGGTCAAGTGCATTATATTGAAGTTTCTTCAGAATCTGATTCAGATGAGCATGAGGAATTTCATGATACTAAGGAGGAGGTAGAAGAAGAGAAAGAAAAAGAAATAAGCAAGGATGGCACTTTAGCAACATTATCAAGAGTCCCAAGATACCATCCCTTCCGAATTCGAGGGGTACTAGCAGGGAAAAGGTTGACAGTTCTTCTTGATAGTGGGGCAATTCACAATTTTATTGATGAGGGATTTGTCATGAAAAGAGGGCTTAAAGCAGAAGATTTTGAGGGATTCAATGTTACTGTAGCTAATGGATTCACTATGCCTTGCACACGGGTGGTGAAACAACTCAAGATGACCTTAGGAGATTATGAGTTATGTGATGACTTCTATGTGGTTGGTATTAGGGAGACAGATCTTGTATTGGGTGTTCAATGGTTGCACTCTATTGGAGGCTATTACATGAACCATCAAACTATGGAGTTTAAATTTCATTCCAATGGGAAAGAAGTCATATTGAGAGGTTTATCGAATGGAGCACCTAAGGCGATCTTTGCAAAGAGGTTGGAGAGGACTTTTCGAAGAGAACAAGTAGCATGGGAAGAAGGAGTCATAATCCATCCAACAAGCTCTCCAAAGAATCAAGGTAATTTTCATTTTGAAATTCAAAATATTCTTGATAAGCATAGTATAGTTTTCAATGACTTGCCTCTAGTATTACCACCAAATAGAGGTTTTGAGCATGTTATAGAGTTAGAATAGGGTGCCAAACTAGTTATAACAACCCCATACCGCCATCCAAGAGGTTATAAGGAAGAAATTGAAAAAAATATTCAAGAACTCCTGGACATGGGATTCATAAGGCCTAGCTCTAGTCCATTTGCATCATCTGTGGTACTTGTCAAGAAAAAGGATGGTACAATGAGAATGTGTATAGACTACATGGCTCTAAACAAGAAGACCATAAAAAATAGGTATCCCATACCATGCATAGATGAACTCTTTGATGAGTTACATGGTGTTGTATACTTCTCAAAAATCGACTTAAGATCAGGGTACCATCAAATCCGAATGAGGAGTGAAGATGTGGAAAAGACTACTTTTAGATGTCACTTTGGGCACTTTGAATTTCTTGTTATGCCATTTGGCCTCACTAATGCACCTGCAACATTCCAATCTTGTATGAATAAGGTATTCAGCTAGCATCTTCAAAAATTTGTTTTGGTATATTTTGATGATATCTTGATTTACAGTAAAACATGGGAAGAGCATCTAAAGCACATAGACACTGTTTTGGGAATCTTGGAGCAGCAATCCTTCTATGCTAAGCTATCTAAATGTGAGTTTGGTTTGACAGAGATCCTTTATTTAGGACATATTATAAGTTCTAAAGGAGTACAGGTTGATCAACAAAAAATTCAGGCAATTTTGGATTGGCCTCCACCCACTAATCTTACACAGTTGAGAGGTTTCTTTGGGTTCTGTAGCTATTATAGGAGATTTTCCAAGGGATTTTCTCAGCTTGCTGCCCCCTTGACTGATTTGACAAAGAAAGGAGCTTTTTTTTGGACAGAAGAGGCACAAAAAATATTTGATAAGCTTAAGGAGGTAATGAGTTCATGCCCTGTGCTTGCAATTTCAAATTTCTCTTTACCTTTTGTTGTTGAATGTGATGCTTCTAGAGAAGGTATAGGGGCTGTCCTAACTCAAAGGGGACATCCAATAGCATTTGAGAGTAGAAAATTAAATCAATCAGAGAAAGGTTACTCCATCTGTGATAAGGAAATATTGGCAATCATGCATGCACTTCATAAGTTTAGACAATATTTGGTATGTGGGAGATTCCTTGTAAAGATAGACCATAATAGCCTCAGGTTCTTCTTGAACCAAAGGGATTTGAATGATCATCAACAAAAATGGGTAAGCAAATTGCAAGCTTATGATTTTGATATTGAATACATGAAAGGAAAGAATAATGTGGTTGCTGATGCTCTCTCAAGAAAGCCCACTTTGTGTTCCTTATCATCTATCTCTGCTGATTGGAAAGTCTCCATAATTTTAGAGTATGCTAAATATTCCTTTGCCACCAAGATTTTGGATAAGTTAGTGGATGATAACAAGTACAAGGTTTTTGATGAATTGATTTATTACAAGAACAGAATCTTCTTAGTGCCAGGATCAAAAACTAAGGAGAGGATATTGAGGGCCTTTCATGACACACCTTTGGCTGGTCATCAGGGATACTTCAAGACATACAGGCAAATTCGAGAGTGGTTTTCATGGAAGGGTGTGAAGGAGGATGTCCTTAAACACATTAAAGAATGTATTGTATGCCAACAAAGCAAGAGTGAGCAAAATTTTCCTGCAGGGTTGTTGCAGCCACTTCCTATTCCTGAACAAAAATGGGAAAGTATTTCCATGGACTTCATCACTGGGTTGCCCAAGGTTCAAGGTAAGGATTGCATATATGTGGTGGTAGATAGACTAACTAAGTATGCACATTTCTTTCCTATCACATCTGATTTCAAGGCATCACAAGTGGCCGAATTGTTTTTCAAGGAAATTTTTAGATTACATGGCTTGCCTAGAAACATTGTTAGTGACCGAGACAGTAGATTCCACAAATCTTTTTGGAAGGAGCTCTTTCATTTGGTAGGAATTGAACTCACTCCTAGTACTAGGTATCACCCTCAAATAGATGGACAAACAGAGATAGTTAATAAATGGATAGAGGGATATTTGAGGAACTATGTTTCAAATCAACAACATGCTTGGGTGAAATGGTTACACCTAGGGGAGTATTGTTACAATACATCTCATCACATGTTTATTGGTATGCCTCCTTTTCATGCTCTTTATGGTTATGATGCCCTTTCCTTTGTTGATCTAATACTTTTAGATAGCAGAGTACCTGCAGCAAGTGATTTCGTCAAGCAAAGCCAAGACATAATAAGGTCCCTCAAGGATAATCTACAACATGCACAGAACCAACAAAAGTTATATGCTGATAGGAAAAGGATTGAAAGATCTTTTGAGGTGGAAGATTTGGTATTTGTTAGGTTGTAGCCATACAAGAAAAGCACCTTGAAGAGGAATGGGATAGAGAAACTCAAGCCAAGGTTCTATGGGCCTTATAAGATCATTAAGAAGGTAGGAGAGGTAGCTTATGAATTGGAGCTCCCACCAAATAGCAAAATACATAATATTTTCCATGTATCTTGCCTTAAGAAGGTTTTAGGCCAGAAAACCATGGTATCTACAAAATTACCACCTCTTGATGATGAAGGGAAATTAGTTTTGATACCAGAAGAGATTTTGGATACAAGAGAGAAAAGATTGAGAAATAGGAGCGTCATAGAGCATTTGATCAAATGGAAAGGATTACCACTAGAGGATGCAACTTGGGAAGGAGCACATATTCTTGAGAATTCCAACCTTCATTTCTTGAGGAAAAGCAATATTTGGGAGGGGAGGACTTGTCATGTCCCCTTTTCAAAATAATTAAAAATAATAAACTTTGCTAAGGCAGGCAGGCTCCAAAAAGGTGAAGTTTCGGCAAAAGGGGCTAATCTTTGAAAAAAAATGGACTAATAAATAAAAATTATTATTAAATTATATTTTATTAACCCCTCTTGGATGTGAGTTAGGGTTATGCCCTCTTTTAAGGGGTTTGGAGGCATTTTGGGCTCATTCCAGAACTTGATTTTTGCTCATTTTCTTTGTTGTTCTTTAGAGGTTGCCAAACCTATGGAGAAGGAGACCCAAGAATGAGAGTTTGTAGGTTTCTAGGAAGGCTAAGGATAGGAGTTTGAAGCCATTCCATGTGCATGCTCATACAGAGTTTGCCTTTGTGCTGAATAGTGCAGATTTGTGGGTTTTTTGGGTTGTTTTTTTGGTATGAGTTTGGTGTTTTTAGTTGAGTATTTCATATCAGTTTGGGTTTCTGCTTTATTTCAGACTTTAAAATGTTAAAATGGTGCCAAATATATGTATTGGGACATGATTAAACTTCTGAGATAGATTATTAGTGTTTTTGTGGTGTTTCCGGGCATTTTTGTGTTCATTTCGAGAGCCCGATGAGCATAGTTTTTGTCCTACATTTGTGAGCTATTGTGTAAAGGCCATACAGATCTCGAAATGTCATTTTTTAGGCTGTTATGCTGCTGAAATTTATGTAAAAATTTCCATTTTCAGATTTATTAATAATTTGTGAAGTTGTGAAATTTTTTGGCACTATTTCGGACATACCCGATTTGGGTTTATTTGAGAAATTGGTGGATCTTTATAATATTGGTTGTTAGGTTTTAAAAATCTGATTTGAGGCTTGAAATATCATGTAAAATCAGAAAAGGGACATTTTACGGTAGTAGTATTCTTAAAACTTTTCTTAGTATAGTATCATCGTCTATTGTACCAGTAGCTCCTCTTATTGCATTAACACCATCTTTTATCCTCGAGCAATATTGAGCAATATTTTCACCTTCTTGCATTCTCATATAATCAAACTTACATCTGAGACTTTCAACTTTGGCTCTTTGAACATTCTTGTCTCCTCTATAGATGGTGGTTAAAGCATCCCAAATTTTCTTTGCACTATCAAGATGTTTGATATCATCAAATTCAACATAGCTAAGGGTAGAAGCAATCTCCAATGTTTCCTAGTTGTGTTCTTTCTTCTTTTTCATATCCTCAGCAGTTAGGGCTCCAACAAATCAACATGCTCAATAGCAATAGTAGTTTGTGCATGATATCCAAGTTCTCCAAGATCTAGCTTCATCCAAATTTTCCATGTAGGAAAGTTATCTCTATTAAGCTTGGGTATATCTCTTTTTGACATCTTGATCTTTGTGCTTCTAGTAACTTCAAACTAGTCCTTTTAAGCAAATGACTTTGATACCAATTGTTGGAATTCTTTAGAATAACTGGGGGGGGGGGGTACATTAGTTATCCAAATTCCTTATGTATAAATAAAAATTTTCATAGCTTAGTGAACCCATAAAACATTTATCATCATACATGCATCCATAAGGTTATGCATTCACTTAAATCTTGTAGGTTACTATCAAATTAATTTGTAGAAATGTAAACATGAAACATAATAGATACAGAAACACATTTGACACAATGATTTGCGTAGAAACCCAATTTGAGAAAAAACACCAGTAACATGCTACTCTTTTTCACTCTTCATAAGTAATGCCCTATGAAAGGCTAACCTTGTTAAAGGTTACAATACACACTGTTAAATGTGACCTTGTTAAAGGATTTTAATCAACTTGTTAGAAGTGAGCCTTATTAGAGGACTTTAGACCATTCACTTGGAATGTCACCTAGTTAAAGGATTTACAAATGACTATTAGGTCAACCTTAATCCAAAGGATTTACCCTAGACTGATACAATTATTAGAGAGTAACAATAAGGCTTTGATTTGAGAACAACTTACAACTCCATTTGCGGATTAAAGATCTCTATTTTAGTCCTCCATTCTACTTGGCTTTCACACATTTCATCTCTGATAGCTTGTTCACCCTTCAAGCATTCATACCCTTAAGCCTTATTTCTTAACATGTCAATGCAAATTCTTCACTCAGGTCACTTGATGAAGCAATACCCTTGACTCCTTATCTTCCTTAGGTTCTCACACATGAAAACCCTTGCTTCTGACCAACCATCCCTACAAATAGAGAATTAAGATATTTTGTCATTCATTCTCCATCATCCAATTTAGGGTTAGGAAAAATAAGATAGGGTTCAATGAATCTACCCCTCATTCCTTTTCACTTCTAAAAACTTCTCCTTCAATCCTTTTTGAATTTTCCTCAAAATGGTTTACCATGAATTTTGTGCCACTAGCTCATAAATCTTATCTTTCACCTAAATAACAAAATCCAAGAAAACAAACTTGTTAGCTCAGATCCATCGAATTCACAATCTTTCCAATAATGCTGTCACTCATCATTAACTTGTTTATGATGCTTAACACATATGGTGTTTCTTGACATCCCCTAAAAAATCACTCAGCACAAACTAAAGTTTATTGGTGCTCGACATCAACTAAACTTTACTCGACATCTATTGTTTTGCTTGACATACACAAATGAACTTTTACTTAGCTCCAACCGATTTTCTATTTAGTTTACACTAACTTTGCTCAGCACCTACTATCCATTCGATCAAGCTTGGCAAAAAAGCTTTGTTTAACTTGTTCTTTTGAACTTGCTTAGTTTAACCAACCTTTGTAACCTTAAGTAGATTATCAATGCACTATGATATCACTATCTTAATTGATTTTTGTACTCCTTTTCATATCATAACTCAACCTTTCCTCTATGTGCTTTTGTTACATCTTTTTGATCAAATCCTCTTCATTAGTCAAACAAGTGATAGTACTTAAATCATATAAGTAGTTGTCTTACCAACAAAAAGTAGGTTTGACATTTGTGACAAAACAATTATTGTAACACATTTTTCATACTTGTATCAATATGTTTTCAATATATATTTTCTCTTAGGCTCGTCTCATGCACAAATAATGAACTCTCACATTTTCAAAGACACATACAACTTTTGTAGGGATGCCATTGTGACTGAAAGAAATGGGAACAAGCTATTCTTGTACTTATACAACAATAGATTTGATAAGCCACCAATATGTAACCCTTGGATTAGGAACTTGGAAAAATTGATTATGCCAGAGGTCATAGTTGATGTAGACTTGGTAAAAGAATTGATAAAATCTTACAATCCTACCACCCATGGGTTTCAAAGGAAAGACATGAGTATTCTATACAAATTAGATAGACAAACTTTCATTGAAGTCTTTGACCTTGGAGGACCAATGACAAGGCCTATTCAAGACCTTCAAGAACCAAAAGAATTTTTTCATTGGTAGGGTCATGAAATTGCATATCCCTAAGGTTAAGAAGGAAAAGGGCAAACTACCAAAGAAGGTAGGAGACTTCATGCCACTGGAGTTTTTAGCAAGTACTTCTAGTACATTGTAGTCAAGGTTGATAAAGTAATTGGATTGGATGGAACAATGAATGCCCATAGTTATATCTATATCATGGCTCTAGACATCCAAGATTCACATCATAATGTAGAGTATGACTTTATGACACACATAATTAATGTAATGCACAATGAAATTATTTTTTCTAAGAACAGAGAGATGGGGAACTTCAAGTTTCACCACTATTCATTATTAATGCACATCATCCTATATAAGAACATAGGGTACATTAGTCCAAATTTTATTGAATGGATGAAGGAGAATGGAGAGAATTTGATGGTGCAACTATGGACTTAGTTTTGGTAGAGGTTTTATCCTTGCTCTAATGCCATTTCTTTTTACAATGATTTTGTATTTGCTATTTCTAATATGCTAGTTGACATAACATATAGTGTTCCTAGGGGGGTAAAAACACTAACAAGACCTTATGCATGCCCAAATCAGAATATAAGACTAAGCCATGATTGGGCTAGTTTATTTCTTTTTGATAAATTTTTATTGATAAGGGTTTATGGATGTTCTCAAACCCCCTATCTTACCTAGATATATCCTTGAAAGGATGGGACAATTAGAATTCTTTTGGCAATTAATCATGATGAATAGGGAATACTTAGCTCTCATAGTAAAGAAGGGTTCCTTTGTCCCTAAAAATGTAAAAAATGGAGATTTTGTCATAGGGGAGGATGCAATAGAGGAATTAGATGCATGTATGAGTGAATTCATGTTACCCTTAGCCCTTGCTAGAACTTATGATCCAATTTTTTTGGCTAGGCTCACCCTCAAAAAAATGAGGAAGTGCACTCTCCCACTATTTAGAGATAGAGGATTATAGAAATAGGACCCTGAGATGGAGAGAAATCATGCGGATTGTTGGATACAATTTTTCAATTGTGTGTTATCTTTGATGTTACACAAATGTCATATTAGTTATCAGTCAGAGTCTACTGAGCTCAGTTGGTCAGCAAGGTAAAAGACAGAGTCTAACGAGTTTAGAAGGTTAGTAAAGAAAGTTTACAGTGTCTACCGAGCATTCTTAGGATTTACCTTATACAGACAACTGTTATTGAGATTTTAAGGTTAAACAAAGAAATCTAGTTATTATCGAGCTCACTTGGTCATCAAAGGAAAATATGGCAGAGATAGAGTCTACTGAGCTCTCATGGTCAATGAAGGAAATTCAGTTCTTACCAAGTTCACTTAGCAACCAAAGGATTTTGCAGATTTTGTAGTGTTAACAAAGTTGAGATTGTTAACTTAGGAAATTATTTCTAGAATAGTGTTTACCAAGCAGGGTTGGCCAATGAAGGATTTCATTGTTTTGTGAAATAAAGTTTATTTGTTTAATATAATATATGTAGCCGACTGATGTATGGTTTACTGGTAAATGTGACTTGTGATGAGTTGACTTGATAATCTGAATGGTATATATAAGAGGTCAAGTTACAAATTCTAAGTGTGATGAATTTTATGTGAAATGAATGTGAAGAAGGACTGATTATTGTGAGAGCAAATTTTGAAGGCTGATTAGAGATCATTGAGGAGAAACAAAGCTATATTTGATCAAGGAGGATCTATTGGTGGAGAATTGAGATATGTAATCAGCACATTTAGTTGCATCATATTCAAATCAATTGATTGTTACTTTCTAACCATTGTAGTAGTGATTTCAAAATCTCTTAACAGAGTTGGTTTAGCAGCTGTTTTGTAAATCCTCTAACAAGGTGACAATTTAGTTGAATTGTTCTAAAGACGTCTAGCAAGGCCACTCTTAACAGGGTGATTAAATCCTCTAACAAGGTCACACCTAATAGTGTGTTTTGTAACCTTTAACCGGATTGGATCCTAATAGGGCTCACTTCAGAAGAGTGAAAATTGGTAGCTAGTTACTTGTTGGTTTTTCCCATACTGAGTTTCTACATTAAATCTAGTGTCTTTTGTGTTCATGTTATTTACTTTTGCATGCATGTTAATAATTATGAATGCTTGATGACCAGTAACAAATTAATCTACCAAGTTACTCCATCTATAATTCCAACAATTGGTATCAGAGCTTTTGGTGCTTGCAGGAAAAGATTTCAATGATCTAAGCCAAAGGTTAGGATGTCTTATAAGAGGGAAATTCCAAGACTCAATAGGGACAACTTCTTAGCATGGTAGGGGTTGATGAGACTTCATCTAACTTCTATTGGTGATATAGGGCTGAAGTACCTTGATGAAAAATATGTAGAACCTACTGGTACATTATTTGTCAATGATATTGCTGAAAAGAAGACTCACAACAACATGATGATAGATATTGCATCTGCTCTAAGTTATGAAGAATTTGATGACATCAAGGATTGTAAAACTACTTTTGAAATGTGGAACAAGCTAAAAGAGATCTATGGAGGTGATGAGAATGTAAGAAGAGCTAAGGTAAAAAGTTTGAGAGGACAATTTGATCAAATGAGGATAAGAGAGGATGAAAACATAGCAAAATATGTTGAAAGAGTTAAAACAAGTGTTAGTGCAATCAAAGCATCTGGAGGAGATATCAAGGAGGAGACAATTATAAGTGAAGTTATTACAACTCTACTTCCTATTTATGCAATCAGAGTTTTTGCAATTCAAGAAAGAAGATGAGAAGCAAATCACAAGATAAATTTAGAAGCCATGGTTGGCAGATTGACTGCACTTGAGCTAGATAACTATGACAATTATGTTCCAGCTACCAAGAACATTGAATCAACATTTGAAGCCAAGCTTTCACTTAAAGAGAAAGGCAAGAAGATAAAGGATTCTCAATCAAATAGTGATGAAGAATTAGAATAGAGTTCAGACAGTAATCTTGAGGTGGTTGAAGCTCTGCTAGCAAAGAAATATTCAAGAGGCAAAGGGAAATAAAAAGGTAAGGTTCCTCTAATATATTTATCTTGTGAAGAAATTGGACATATTGCTGCTAGGTTCCCAAATAAGTAGAACAAGGATGAGAAGAAAGGTCACAATTGTAATGACAAGAAAGACTTTAAATAATTCAAGGATAAAAGTAAGAAAACATGTTTCATGGCTAAAGATTCTAATGATGAAGAAGAAGAAGAAATTGTCTACATTGCTGTAAAGGATGAATCTAATAATGATGAGGAAATGACACTTATTTCTCATGTGATAAAAAATATACATGGATTATAGATAGTGGTTTTACTCATCACATGACTGGTGATAAAATTAAGTTTGAACATTTTGAAGATTATGATGGTGGCAGTGTGAGATTTGGCAATAATGAACCTTGTTGCATAAAAGGAAAAGGAAGAATCTCTCAAACCAAAGAACTTGTATGTGATAATGCATATTGGGTAGAAGGACTAAAAAACAATCTGTTAAGTGTGGCACAACTACTCAATAATGGAATCAAAGTGAAATTCATGCATGGAAAAGCAAGACTGCTGGATGGCAAAGGAAAGCTGATTGGATCAGGCACTCAAACAAAGGTAACTTGTTTTATCTTGAACTTGATGAATGTTCATGTTTTATTGCTCAAGTTGAAGAAAGTTGGTTATGGCATAGGAGGTTATGTCATGTGAACTTTGATAATTTGGTGAAAATAATTAAATTCAGGAAAGTAAGAGGCATTCCTAACATAAAGAAACCTAAGGTTGGTCTATGTAAGAATTGTCAAATTGGAAAGATGGGAAAGACTAGCTTTAAAAGCAAAAACTATAAGTCTAAAGAAGCTTTAGAAATTGTGCATACTGATTTATGTGGACCTATTGGAATTGAAAGTTATACTGGTGAAAAGTTCTTCATTCTTTTTGTTGATGATTACTCAAGAATGATGACTGTCATGTACCTAGGAGAGAAATCATAAGCATTTGAAAAGTTTAAATGGTATTTGGATAGAGTAGAAAAGTAAACAAGCAAAAGAATAAAATGTTTAAGGTTAGATAGAGGTGGTGAATTCATTTCACATGAGTTCAATAACTTTTGCATCGAAAGGGGAATCAAGAGACATGTTTCAACACCTGAAACTCCTGAACAAAATGGAATAGCTGAAAGAAGGAATAGATCTATCATGGAATATGCAAGAACCTTAATGATTAAAAAGAGCATTGCTATCAAATACTGGAAGGAAGCTATCAACATTGCAATTCATACCTTGAGCCGAGTATAGCTGAAGAAGGACTCATTCAAAACCCCCTATGAGTTATGGTATGGCTACAAACCCAATGTAAGTTACCTAAAAGTATTTGGAAGCAAATGTTACATTTTGAAAGAATCTAGAAAAGGTAAATTTGATGTAAAGGGTGATGAAGGAATATTTTTGGGATATTCTTGCAAAAGTAAAGCATATAGATGTTTGAATTTGTCTACTCACAAAGTCATAGAAAGTGCACATGTAAAAGTTGATGAGTTTGTAGAAAGAACTGAAGAAGAAAGCAAAAGGGAACCTAAAGACTACAAGAGATTTGTTTTCATTGGACCTGATACAGTGCCAGACACACCTATCAATAAAAAATCTTTTACTCTAGAATCTTCTATAACTGAGTTGTAGGAAGTTCAACCTAAGCTAATACCTATCGAGTTGCAAGAACTTGAGTTACAAACAGAAGCTACTGAATCAATAGCTACCGAGCCCGAGCAACCACAACTAGAACCAAAAGTTGAAGCACAGAAGGTTAACAATGCAAGTCATTCAAAAGGCAAGGATCCTATGTTAACCAAGTATGTCAGGAAGCATCGTGCACCAGATCAAATCATTGGAGATAAATCCGAAGGAACAATGACAAGAAGTAAGTTGAAGGGCACTTGTTTACTTGTTGATTTTGAACCTAGAAATGTCAAAGATGCTCTAGAAAATGAAAGTTGGATTGAAGCTATGAATGAAGAAATAGAGTAGATAGAGAAAAAAAAAACATGGACTCTTATACCTAGGCCTAAAGACAAAAATGTGATTGGTAAGGTGTCAAGGAACAAAACTAGAATGGTATGCAAAGGATACTCTCAAGAAGAAGGTGTAGACTATGGAGAGACTTTTGCTCCTATTGCAAGATCGAAAGGTGTTAGAACCTTAATTGCATATGCTACATACAAAAGATTCAAATTTTATCAGATGGATGTCAAGTCAACATTTCTCAATGACATACTAGATGAAGAGGTTTAAATTGAATAGCCTAAAGGTTTTGTTGATCCAGACAAGAAGGACATGTTCTGCAGATTACATAAAGCATTATATGGTCTGAAACAACCCCCTAGAGCATGGTATGAAAGACTACATAGCCATATTATTTAGATTGGTTTTAAAAGAACTAATGATAACAATAGCTTGTACATCAAGGAAGGACCAGATAATAAGATTGTTTTGGTAGAAATATTTGTAGATGATACTTTGTTCATAGGAAATGATGATCTTTGTAAAGAATTTTTAGAACAAATGAATAAGGAATTTGAAATGTCAATGTTTGGTGAGATCAAATTCTTTGTTGGTCTTCATATTCATCAAAGTAAGAATTGCATCTACATCACTCAATCTAAATACATCAAGGAGATACTAAATTTTTTTGGTATGGAAGACTGCAAACCAATTGGGACTCTTATGTGTACTAGATTGAAACTTACCAAGGATGATGAATCAAAGGAAGTGGATCAGACATTGTATAGATCTATGATTGGAAAGTTGCAATATGTAGTGCACATAAGACCAAACATTGCCCTTGTAGTAGGAATTGTAGCAAGATTCTTAGCAAAACCAAAAGAAAATCACATGATGGCAATCAAAAGGATCATGAGATATTTAAAAGGAATGAAAGATTATGGATTATGGTATAAACTTGGAGGAAATCTAGATTTAAAACTGTTCACTGATGCAGATTGGGTAGGGAATATTGATGAAAGAAAGAGTAAAAGTGGAGGAGCTTTCTTCTTGGAAAGAGGTTGGTTTCTTGGATAAGTAAAAGTAGAACTGTACATCCCAGTCCAAAAAGAGGCTATATATGTTGCAGCATCAGTAAACTACTCAAACATTGTGTGGTTTAAATAGTTATTGGAAGGTATGAAGAAAGAAATCAAGGAACCTATTATTATGTTTTGTGACAATACAAGTGCAATTAACATATCCAAGAATCTAGTGATGCATTAAAAAACCAAGCATATTGCTATAAAGTATCTCTTTGTCATGAAATTGGTGCAGGATAAGGAGACCAGTCTGGAATATGTTCACACAAAGGAACAAATTTCTGACATATTCACAAAGCCTTTACCTAAGGATGCATTCTTGTATCTAAGAGGTAAGTTAGGAGTCATTCCCCTATTTGAAACTCACTAAATAAAATTTTAGTGATGCATCAACAGGTACAAAATTGAAGATCTATTAGTTGATGTAGCAAAGAAATGAAGACATTGCATATGAATTAGTACTTAAGGTACATTGAATTTCATTTAAGTTTGAAGTTGTGTTGTCTTTGGCATGTGTTGTCAAAGAGGGAGAGTTTACTGTCATATCTTTCTAAAATTTGCAACAAAAATAGAGTTTATGTAAGAGGGAGAGATTACTATGAAAGAGGGAGATTACTTGAGGAGTTTTGTGGAATAAAATATAAGAGGGAGAAGCATTTTGTTAGAAAAGACTTGTTTTCAAATTTCATTCTACGATGACATGTTGTGTTGCCATCAATGCCAAAGAGGGAGATTGTTGGATACAATTGTTCAATTGTGTGTTGTCTTTGATGTTACACAAATGTCATATCAGTTTTAGTCAGAGTCTACTAAGCTTAGTTGGTTAGCAAGGAAAAAGACAAAGTCTACCAAGTTTAGAAGGTTAGCAAATAAATTTTACAGTGTCTATTGAGCATTCTCAGGCTTTACCTTGTACAAACAGTTGTTTTTGAGCTTTCAAGGTTAAACAAGGAAATTCAGTTGTTATCAAGCTCACTCAGTCATCAAAGGAAAATATGGCAAAGACAGAGTCTACTGAGCTCTCATGGTCAGCGAAGGAAATTCAGTTTTTACCAAGTTCACTTGGTAACCAAAGGATTTTGCATATTGTACAGTGTTAACCGAGTTGAGATGGTTAACTCAGGAAATTATTTCTAGTATAGTGCTTACTGAGTAGGGTCAGCCAATGAAGGATTTTATTGTTTTGTGAAATAAAGTTTATTTGTTTAATATAATATATGTAGCCAATTGATGTATGGTTTATTGGTAAATGTGACTTGTGAATGAGCTGACTTGATAATCTGAATGGTATATATAAGAGGTCAAGTTGTGAATTCTAAGTGTGTGATGGATTTGATGTGAAATGAATGCGAAGAAGGACTGATTATTGTGAGAGCAAATTTTGAAGGATGATCAGAGATCACTGAGGAGTAGCAAAGCTATGTTTGATCAAGAAGGATCTATTGGTGGAGAATTAAGATCTGTAATCAGCAAATTTAGTTGCATCATATTCAGGTTAATTCATTATTACATTCTAACCATTGTAGCAATGATTTCAAAATCTCTTAATAGAGTTGGTTTAGCAGCCATTTTATAAATCCTCTAATAAGGTGACAGTTCAATTGAATTGTTCTAAAGACCTCTAGCAAGGTCACTCTTAATAGGGTGATTAAATCCTCTAATAGGGTCACACCTAATAGTGTGTTTTGTAACCTTTAACTAGGTTGGATCCTAACAGAGCTCACTTTAGAAGAGTGAAAATTTGTAGCTAGTTACTTGGTGGTTTTTCCCATATTGAGTTTCCATGTTAAATTTGGTGTCTTTTGTGTTCACGTTATTTACTTTTGTGGTGCAGGAGCACCTAGGTAGGCTAAGCATGAAACCTAGGTATTTTCTTATTTTTGGCTTGTGGTGATGCTAGCTACATCACTAGTCTAATAATAGGACCAACTAGGTCCTAAGGTGAGGTTAGATAGGTTAGAAGAGCCCCACAATGCAATATTGCTCCTAATTGCTAAAAATTGCTCATTTGGCTCAATAAAGAATTTTTGGTTTTTGAGTGCCAAATAGGAAAATCAAGTGTTTTAGGTTCCTTATTAGGTGTTTTGGATCCATCTTAAGCCTTTTGGAAAGTTTGATAGCAAATAGAGCAATTTTGGATAGATAATTTGCAAAATTGCAAAAATTGCTCATTTTTTTGCAAAGTTGTCATTGACAACTTTTGTAACTTTTATGCAAAAAGAGAAACTTCTTTGTGGGAGACCTTTAACAACTTAAAGTATTTAGAAATTTCCATGTAAATCCTATATTAGGTTCAACTCAACCTTTTCAAGAGGTTGGAGGAAGGAGAAATGAGAGTTTAAGAATTGTAATTAGCATTTTTACTACGTTACAACAGTTTCTTGCTTTGGAGTGTTTTTCATGCTTTGTACAAATCAGACTTAGGTTTTTCTAAGTTTGAAGTGTTAGTATTAGTTTTCCTTCAATTCTATTTTTAGTTTTTGTGTTGTTATAGAGAGTTGTGTGTGGTTGAATAAATTATTTTGTAAGTTAGTAGGTTGCTGTTCTGAACTGGGCAGCGAATAAAAAATGGAGTCTTAGGGCCTTTTCCCACTGTATAAAATGTACGACCTCTTGGGATTTGAACTAAACTCCTTGTAAATTATGTACAGCAAAGGATATCCCATGGGAAGCAAGGAAAGTATTTTTAAAGTGATGCCCTAGGCAAGCCAAATGCAACTTGGCTAGGAATCACAGTTGGAAAAATGAGCTATGGAGGGGATTGAGCATGCAAACACCTCAATCTGGCCACATAGTGAGTAAGGAGAAGGTATAACCTTGCTTTAGTCCAAGGGATAGGTCTTGGAACATTTCCCAAGGTGAAATCCTCATTTTTGGCCTAAAATTGTACTTTAGTTGTATAGATAGTTTGGGGGTTGAACAATCACAAAATATTGAAGTACTCTGAAAAGGGTATCCAAAAATGTAATTTTTTTGCAGGTTTGTTAAGAAGTTTTTCAAGAAATCTTGTTTCCAGCTATTTAGGAGGGCTAATTCCTAGTAGCTTTTTTCGAGCAATTTGGTGTATTTTCCCTAGTAGATTGAATGCACCTATGAAATCAAAATTGTTTAGGGTCATGGATGTTAGAAGGAGTCTAAAAAAACCTTGGATGAAGAACTAGTACCCTTGGAGCTATAAATGGACTTGAGGGTTAGTAGTGGACTGGAGTCGGCTAGTAAGAAATTTGATGTTACTTTGTTGGTGTGCCCCCAACTGAAGGATTAGGATCTCTTGAGCAAGGTCCTAGTAAGCATAGTGTGTGAAGAAGCCCTAGTGGGTCTAGTGAATGACCTAAGGTAGCCCTGAGAGAGCTTGGGGTTTGGAAGCAAGGTTGGGGTGTTACATCATAGTGGTATTAGAGCAAATTAAAGATTTGGGAAAAGGTAGTAGATGTTTGAAGCTACTGAAGAATCAGTAGGAGAATCCATGATGGTGACTAACATGGAGTTAGCCAAAGAGGTTAATGAACAAAAGGAAAGAAATTGGCTTCTTGAAGAAGCACTGGAAGAGGTGAAGCTAAAATTGGATGTAGTTGCAGAGGAAGCCAAAAAAAGGGAAGAAGAAGAAGATGGGAAGGGTAAGAAGGTAGCAGAGGAAGACATCATACCTGAACCTGATCCTATCTTGCAAGAACCTTTCTTGAAGGCAATCAAAGCCTTGGGAGGTAAAGCCTTGGAAGGAGTTCCACTTTTTAGTGGTAAGATGGATATTGATGCAGTTATAGATTGGTTAGAGGGTATGGAGAACCACTTTGAGTGTGAGGGTATCTCAAAGGCATAGAAGGTTAAGGTGGCTAAGTCAAGGCTTAGAGGCTCAGCCTTAATATGGTGGAAGTATTTACAAGATGAAAGAGTCAGCGTGGGCAAGAATCCAATTGCAAATTGGAGTGCTATGGCAAGAAAAATCAAGGAGAACTCCCCACCTGAAGACTTTGAGATCCAACTCCATAAAAAAAGGCAAGGACTAAAGAAAAAAGATCTTGATGTGACCTCCTATACTGATGAATTTTAGAGGTTGTGTTTGAGATCCAAGAAGCAGGAAGATGAGTCACTCAAGGTGGCAAGGTATCTCAGTGGCTTAAAGTGGGACATTCAAGAGGAGCTTAGCTTATGGGCCCCTACCACTGTCCAAAGATGTCATCAACTAGCTTTTAAGGTAGAAGAAAAGAATAAGAGGAAAGGAGATTCTAACTGCAAAGATAGAGGCAAAGGTAGAAATCAAAAAAATCAAAGAGTAGGCTACCAAGGCAAAGGTAGTGATCAAAAGAACCAAGGAGAAAGCAAACCCATGGAGCAAACTAGTGACCACTCTTCAAGAGGTGGTTATAATAGAGGGAGAGGAAATCAATTAGGATCAAGCAGGGGTAGAGGAGGTAGGAATAGCTCTTACTTTGCAATAATGAAGTGTTACAATTGTGGTCAACTAGGCCATCCTGCCTATAGGTGCCTAGACAAACCCTCTTCCTCAAGCCAAGATAAAAGGCTAGCATATGCACAAGAAGATAATACAAGTTGGAAGGATGTTGATATAGACCATATTGATTCTAAAAAAGGTGAGAACCTCAAGTTTAGGAGGGTTCTGATCAAGCAACTAGCTCCTAATGAGCCTAGACATAGGAGGGCATTGTTTAGGATCAAGTGCTAGATCCTAGGAAAAGTATGCAAGGTGGTGGTTGATTCTGGATCAACTGATAATGCAATATCAGAGGAGGCTGTTACAAAGCTCAAATTGAAGAAGATACCTAATGACAACCCTTACAAGGTCACATGGCTTAATAAAGGGCAAAGCATCCTAGTGAATGAGCAAGCATGGGTGGACTTCTCAATTGCAGGATATAAAGACCGATTGTTGTGTGATATTTTGCCAATGGATGCTTGTCATCTTTTTCTAGGGAGACCATGGAAATTTGATAGGGAGGTGGTGTATGATGGTGGGGCTAATGCCATAACATTCAAAAAAGGAGCCAAGACTTTCAAAATTCAGTCTTTGTTGGAAGGGGAAGAACTACAATCCCAATTACCTAGTGTGCTGCTATGTGGAGAGAAAGAGTTTGTAAAAGACCTTAAGCATAAGGAGAGCCAAGGATTTTCAGTGATACTAAAGTCCATTAATGAAGAAAAATCAGTCAAGGAACCCTTACCATTTGAAGTCCAAAATTTTCTTAAAAAGTATAAGGATATAGTGAGTGATGGTACCCTAGCTACCCTACCTCATAGGAGGGTTATAAGTCATCAAATTGACTTTGTACTAGGTGTCTCTTTGCCTAATAAGGTAGCGTATAAGCTCACTCCAGAATAGAACCTTGAAGTGGCAAGACAAGTCCAAGAGTTGATGGACCAAGGTCTTATCCAAAAGAGCATAAGTCCTTATGTAGTCATGGTGGTTTTGGAATCCAAGAAGGGAGGAAAATGGAGGTTGTGTACTGACTCAAGGGCCATTAACCACATTACAATCAGGTATAGGTTTCCTATTCCAAGAATTGAAGATCTTATGGATTGTCTAGGAGGTGCTATGTATTTCACTAAGTTGGACTTGAAAAGTGGGTATCACCAAATCAGAATAAAGGAGGGAGATGAATGGAGGACATCATTTAAGACTACTGATAGTCTTTATGAATGGCTTGTGATGCCATTTGGTCTTTCCAATGCCCCTAGCACATTCATGAGGCTCATGAATGAAGTGCTTAAAGACTTCACAGGCATATTTGTGGTGGTGTACTTGGATGATATCCTCATCTGTAGCAAGATGAATGAGGAACATGTCAAGAATGTAGAAGTGGTTTTGAAGAGGCTTCATGAGGAGAAGCTAGCTATCAACCTTGAGAAGTGTGACTTCTTCAAGAAAGAGTTGGTGTATCTAGGCTTTGTGGTGTCTAAAGGAACCTTGAAGATGGACAAGGAGAGAGTTGTTGCTATCCTAAGTTGGCCTACACCTACCACTACCACCAAGGTAAGAAGCTTCCATGGATTGTCCCAATTTTATAGGAAATTCATTAGAAATTTTAGTGGTATTTGTGCACCCTTACTTGATGCCATAAAGGGGGGAGTTAAGTCTAAGTTTAGGTGGAGCTTAGAAGCTGAAAAGTCCTTTGATATGTTGAAGAAGCAAGTAGCCACTCAACCCATCCTACAACTGCGTAGTTTTGACAAGCTATTCAGCCTAGAATGTGATGCAAGTGGCTTAGCAGTGGGTGGAGTTTTGAGTCAAGAAGGTAGACCAATAGCTTTCTATAGTGAGAAGCTAAATGAGGCCAAGAAAAAGTACTCATCCTATGACCTAGAGCTTTATGCCTTAGTCCAATGTCTTAGGAAATGGAGAAACTATTTGTTGCCAAAAGAATTTGTTGTGTTTATAGATAATCAAGCTCTTAGCTACATCAACACATAGGAGAAGTTGAGCAACAAGCACTTAAAGTGGATGCAATATTTGTAGGCCTTCACCTTTACAATCAAGCATAAGAAAGGAAAAATGAATAAGGTGCATTAAGTAGAAGGGTTTTAATAGTCCAAGAGATTAAGCTCCATAGCATTGGAGTGGAGAGTTTTCATAATCTTTACAAGAATGATGAGGACTTTGCTGAAGCCTATAAAGTATGCATGGACTTTGAAAACCACTTTCATAGCAGATTTTTAGAATACACTTTGCAAAATGGGTTTCTATTTAAGTGTAACTAGTCATATGTACCAAGAGGTTCCATGAGAGAGAACTTAATACAAAAGAAGCATAATGGTAGCTTGAGTGGGCATTTTTACATTAGCAAGACAATAGAACTAGTGCAAAGGTTCTATTATTGGCCTAAATTGGTCAAAGATGTAACCAAGTATGTGGAGCAATGTATGGTGTGTATGAAGGAAAAAGGAGGAATGAGCAATGTAGGTCTTTATCAGCCTCTACCAATTCCCAACCGGCCATGGGATTGTGTAAGTATGGATTTTGTTGTAGGTTTGCCTAAAACTAAGCAAGGATATGATAGCATCTATGTCGTTGTTGATAGATTTAGTAAAATGAGGCATTTAATTCCATGTAAGATAACTAATGATGCAAGTCATATAGCTCATTTTTTTTTCAAAGAGGTTGTAAGGATTCATGGACTTCCATTAAGCATTGTGTCAGATCGAGATGTGAAATTCACAAGTCACTTTTGGAAGACTTTATGGAAGAATCTTGGCACTAACATGTCTTTTGGTTCAGCTTACCATCCTCAAATTGATGGTCAAATTGAGGTGGTTAATAGGACTTTAGGTAACCTTCTTAGGTGCCTAACTAAGGAGTATGGTCAGACTTGGGATGTTATCATCTCGCAAGCGTAATATGCCTACAATGGTAGCAAGAATAGGACTACTGGAAAGAGTCCTTTTGAAATTGTTTATGGCATGCATCCAAGAGGTGTGTGTGAACTAAGGTGTCTTGGAAACATGGATCAGATTAGTGGTCAAGCTGAAGACTTTGTACAAACCATGAAGGAGATTTAGGAGCAAGTCAAGAAGACTATTCAAGACAACACTCTAAAACTCAAAGCCAAGGTGGATGAAAAGAAGAAGAATGTTCAATTTTCTATTGGGGACTATGTGGTGGTCCATTTGAACAAAGAAAGGCTTCAAAAAGGTATTCCTTCTAAGCTACAGATAAAGAGGGTAGGGCCTTGCAAAATATTGGCTAAATATGGAGAAAATGCCAATAAGGTAGATTTACCTTCCAATTTGGTCATATCCCCTATTTTTAATGTGCAAGACTTGGTGGCATACAAAGGTGACTCACCTCAGATTAGTCCAGATGTTCTTGAAGATCTTGAACCTACTTTAACACCTACAAATAACAAGTTGGAGGTAGAAAAGGTGTTAGACTCAAGGGTGAAGAAGTCTACAAGGCATAAGGTGTATATGAGCACCTAATCAAGTGGAAGGGAAAACCAAATTTAGAGGCTACTTGGGTTGCTGAGGCAGATTTCAAGAAGATTGACATACCCTTGGACCTGATAACATCAAGTTCTTGTTAGCTCCTTGGAGGGGGGAGTGTAGGAGCACCTAGGTAGACTAATCATGAAACCTAGGTATTTCCTTATTTTCATCTTGTAGTGATTCTAGCCACATCACTAGTCTAATAATAGGATCAAGTAGGTCCTAAGGTGAGGTTAGATAGGTTAGAAGAGCCCCACAATGCAATATTGCTCCTAATTGCTAAAAATTGCTCATTTGGCTCAATAGAAAATTTTTGGTTTTTGAGGACCAAATAGTGAAAGAAAGTGTTTTAGGGTCCTTATTAGGTTTTTTGGATCCATATTAAGCCTTTTGGAAAGTTTGGTAGCAAGTAGAGCAAGTTTGGATAGATAATTTGCAAAATTGCAAAAATTGCTCATTTTTTTGCAAAGTTGTCATTGACAACTTTTGTAACTTTTATGCAAAAAGAGAAACTTCTTTGTGGGAGACCTTTAACCACTTAAATTAGTTAAAAAACTTCCATGCCAAGCCTATATTAGGTTGAACTCAACCTTTTCAAGAGGTTGGAGGAAGGAGAAATGAGAGTTTAAGAATTGTAATCAACATTTTTACTACATTACAACAGTTTCTTACTTTGGAGTGTTTTTCATGCTTTGTACAAATCAGACTTAGGTTTTTTCTGAGTTTTAAGTGTTAGTATTAGTTGTCCTTCAATTCTATTTTTAGTTTTTGTGTTGTTACGGAGAGTTGTGTGTGGTTGAATAAATTAATTTGTAAGTTAGTAGGTTGCTGTTCTGAACTGGGCAGCAAATAAAAAATGGAGTCTTAGGGCCTTTTCCCACCATATAAAATGTACGGCCTCTTGGGATTTGGAACTAGACTCCTTGTAAATTATGTACAAAAAAGGAGAGCCCATGGGAAGCACTTAAAGCATTTTTAAAGTGATTCCCTAGGCAAACCAAATGCAACTTGGCTAGGAATCACAGTTGGAAAAATGAGCTATGGAGGGGATTGAGCATGCAAACACCTCAATCTAGCCATACAGAGAGTAAGGAGAAGGTATAAACTTTCTTCAGTCCAAGGGAGAGGTCTTGGAACATTTTACAAGGTGGTTTTCCATCACAAACAACAATAAAGCACTTGAAATCCTCATTTTTGGCCTAAAATTGTACTTTGGTTGTACAGCTAGTTTGGGGGTTGAACAATCATAAAATCTTGAAGTAATTTGAAAATATTATCCAAAAATGTAAATTTTTGGTAGGGTTGTTAAGAGTTTTTTCAAGAAATCTTGTTTCCAGCTATTTAGGAGGGCTAATTCCTAGTAGCCTTTTTGGAGCAATTTGGTGTATTTTCCCTAGTAGATTGAATGCACCTATGAAATCAGCATTGTTTAGGGTCATGTATGTTAGGAGTCTAAACAAACTCTGGATGAAGAACTAGTACCCTTGGAGCTATAGATGGACTTGAGGGTTAGTAGCGGATTGGAGCCGACTAGTAAGAAATTTGATGTTACTTTGTCGGTGTGCCCCCAACTGAAGGATTAGGATCTCTTAAGCAAGGTCCTAGTAAGTATAGGGTGTGAAGTAGCCCTAGTGGGTCTAGTGAATGACCTAAGGTAGCCTTGAGAGAGCTTGGGTTTGGAAGCAAGGTTGGGGTGTTACATCATTTTTCATGCATGCTAATAATTATGAATGTTTAAAGACCAATAACAAATTAATCTACCGAGTTACAACATTTTGTGAAGTGATTACCGAGTATCAGTAGTAACTTTTTATTTAAGACATCTAAGGGATCTATGGATATATTTTTGTGATGACTAATTCACCCCCCCGTTACTCATTCTATAATTCCAACAACAGATAGAGGAGGTCATGAAGATAGAAAATCCCTCATTCAAGGGTTTCTACCAAGAGGAGAGATATTTAGACAAGTACAATAGGTGCCTAGAAAAAATTGATGCAATAATGTCCCTAGTGCCTGCAAAAATAAGGGACAAAGTAGAGCCCCAATCCCCTCAGCAGGAGGATGTGATTGAGAAAAAGGTTGATGATGATCAACCTAGAAGTTCATTATGGGCCCAAGGAGGTAGGAAAAAGAAAAAACTAATAAAGATCCCAAATAAGGCTAAGGAGAAGGCATTGCAAATATTTCCAAGGGGCTCACAATATTTTCACAATATCAGGCATAATTTTTTGATAAAATAGACTGGTCAACATGAATGAATCCAAAATAAAACTAAGTTGCAAATAAGAATGTTGGACAAAAGGATAGTCCAGGCTCAAGAATTTATGAAGGATGATGAGTTCATAAATTTAGAAGAATTCAAGTCATACTTGTTTAAGGTTAAAGAAAATGAACTTACATTACAACTACAACTAGTAGATTCACCCAAGAAGACTACTAAATTGGTGTAGAAATTGCAGGAATATGACCCAAGTAGTGAGACTTACTATGGACGAGGCTAGAGAGCTAGTTCAAAGAAGTGAAATGCTACTTTTCCTAGAATGGGAGCTCAACTCATCATTTATACTTGACCAAATTAGAAGTTAGGAAAAATCAATCTCATTTGTGGAGACAAAATTGCTAGAGAGCTACAAGGGTCAGGGTTCAATGTGGACACAAAGACCATGGCTATATGGAGTATGGCCCTCAAGTGAGACAAGCTAACTCTCATGGATGCAAGAGACTCACCACAAGGCAATGTGATATTCTAGAATCTCACTACCATCTCAAGTGACTAGATTCACAACCTAATGAATACAACATCATTAATTGGGAAAAGTAAAATGGATATGCTTGAAGAGCAGCTATACCAAACATACATCATATCCATTGATGCTAGGAAAAAGTATGAGGAGGAGCTCAAAAAGACATATTTTCTAGAGCAAAGAATGGCCAGCATTGAGGATGAGGTGAGAAATTTGAGAAATGTGACGAGATCTATTATAGAGGTCAAGGACCCAGAAGCCCAAACTAAAGTTGATACAACAGATATGGGTGTGAGTCAATAGATGACTGTAGATGAGTTGGATGTTGCAAAAGAGATAGAAACCAAAACAGTATATAAATTTTTGATTCATAAAATAGGTGCTTTGAAATACTCCTTACAGAATGTACATAGCAGTTATATTGCTTTGCAGGGAGTCAATTTTTAATGCTCAGAAGCATTATATTTATTATCCCCTTGATTTATAACATGGGGCCTATATACACAATTTTTTGCTAGCCTTGTGCCTATGTTGACACAGAAGGAGTTACCTAAGGGAGTAATTATCTCTATTAGAAACTTAATTAATAAAGTTAAAGAATTGAATGGTTTTTCTCAGGAAAATTACAATTGGTCCAAAATAATAAAAAAACAATTACCATAGGGACCCCCAATTTTGTACCTAGCATCATTGATGAAAATCAAAATATAAGGGAATGGTAGGAATGGTATTCCTCTTTTGATAACATTCTAAAACATGTAAGGTCTTTTTCATATTTTAATAATGAAATAGATGTCACAAGAATATATGATATGATTGATCTATTATACATAATTGAATTGGATATGGGAAAAGTTAGTGTGGAGGTAAAGGCAATAACAGATTCAAAGTGGAACAAGTACCTAGATGAGTTGAAGACAATTAGATATGCCACTTGGGTAGATATTGATACTAACATTTCCATCTGGGAGGTTGTAGTTGGGATCAAAGCCTTACCATCTAAAGATAGCAACAAAGCATGTAGAAAATTCAAAGAATATCAAGAGGGAGGATAATCAATTGATAGAGACACCTTATCTTTGTGGTTCACCTACTACAGGTATGCTCCTATTACAAATTACAAAGTTGATCCTCAACAACAAAACTGATAATTGCTCAAATTTTGGCTATCTCCAATATTCTAATTGTAATAGTTTTGTCTTATATCCAAAAATTTGTAACTAGATTTTGAATATGGTCCTCCCATCTGAAGCTTGTTGCAATCCTTGTTTTTATAAAAGGATTTCCAAGATGTGGAGTGAGGGTCTAAATTTTATTTCATTTTAGCGATAATGCAATTTTATAGTTAGTCCAATTTCTTGTGTTGACTTTTATGTTGTTTCATTTTGTATCTCAAGACCATATTAAATGAATGAAATACTTGTCAAGTCCTGAGTTATATCTTGTCTCTTATATTAGATACTTGTATCATTCTCAAGAAGATTAATACAAAAGGAAGTTACTGAATATTTGTGTCCTTAATTTTTTTCTCCATTTTCATATGTTTGTCATTCTGAGATTAAATGAACAAAGTTCATTTCATTTAATGCAACTTGGATAAGTTGTATATCTATTCATTGTTGCTTTATATTCAAGCAATTAAGTAAATTCTTCTAGTAATTGATAGAGTTTTCAAGTATATGAAAGGGATATCATAAGAATAGGATTTAGGGTTAATAGCTGATATATTTGGCTGCCAGTCAATTAAATAGATCAAAATTACTAATATGACTATGTGTAATAATGGATAAGGCACTAATCATCAGTTAAAGTAAAAATTGAAGTAGTTGTATGGTAAAACAAATCACACTTTAAGGGATGTGTGGTGTGGAAATATGCAGAGATTTTGAAATCCCTAGGTAAAATTGTCTTGGTTAGTAGATTTTAAAGTGTAGGAATCATTGTTGCTTCATTTAGCTAGTCTAGATCCAAATAGGTTTTACTGTAATTGGGAAGTAGCTAATCCCTAGGTTTCTCCTTATGTGGTACTTTGGTGTTGTTTTAGATCTATAATTTTAAAACTCCAACACATGTCATTACATTATTTTTGAATCTCTTCTAGGATTGTTATGTTTCCATCTCATGGTCTATAACTTGTTGCTATCCTTGTTTCTATAAAAGGGTAATAAGGACAAGAGATGAGGACACAAATTTTGATTACTCAAGTTATTTTTCTTGAAGTCTCTTGATCTAGTGTAGAGGTTGATAAACTCTGATGAATTATTAAATATACCACAATAGAAAGTTTTTAAAGAAATGTCTCTTCTTGGAGCTTTTCTAAGTCTTTTATCACACATTTTGCACTATAAATAACTCTCTATTAATGAATTTTTTAAGAAAAACTTTCTAATTCTATATCTCTTGTTGCATATTTTATGTGTTTTAAAGTGTTTGGAACAAGTTTTAAATTATATTCAATGCATTATTGTGATGTATGTACACATTTCAATTCCTTAATTCAATGAATTGATTAAAATTCATGAGTTTAGTGTACAAGTGCTATAAATACTATTTTAGGATCTGATAAGTAGGATATGATTGAGAGCTAAATGGTTTACTTGTTGCAGGGCAATAAAGTATTAGATATTAGATCTGTTTGTTGAAAATATGGTATAGTATGGGGGAATTAGATGACTTTGCCATCTTATGGACAATGCACTAGTGTAGTTAGGTGATTATGCTACCATTCTTGTCATTTTTTGCATAAAATAATTTAAAATAACTAGAATACCAATTGTCTTACATTTTTATTGAATAAATTAATGAACGGGTCTCATAATCTACTTCTAATTCATGTTGAATTGATAGTTAGCTACCGATTAACATTTCTCAGTATGTATAGAGGTTTTGGTGAGACATTTGTTGTGAATGTCCTTTGAAAGTATTAATAAATTATAGAAAATTGAACCAAGGTTATGAGTATACTTGCCTTAGAAAAGTTGGTTTAAAAGAAACATTGGAATATTGTTAGAAGGGTGAGGGTTGTGATAATGGAGGTAGACTTCTCATTAAATTTACCGAACCAACTACTTGCATCTCAGGGTGAAATAAATATGAGGAGAATGAGAGGTGTTTTCAAGTTTGATGATGATTACTTTTGGGGTTGTGTGGTCAAGATGCTTGGAAAAGAGTATTTGAAGATCAATATCTATCTCCATATGAATCTAGACATCTCTTCAATTGTTCTCACATGGGCGTTGTAGTTTGGAAATACAAAGGACACCTTAAATTCCATGATACTCTACATGAGACCAAAATGGTCTAGAGGAATGATCTTCATTTTAGAGAGAGAGGAGCTTGGAGTGGGAATCACAATATGGGAAGGCCCATGGAGGGTTGTGGAGGGGGAATCAAGAGAATTTCAACCTTTCTCATTATGGAGCTCTACAAACCCAAGGAGAAATAAATAGAAAATGTGTAGGGTGGATGGGAGGAATTGGTGTTGTATATAAAAAATAAGGAGGAAATGTAGCACTTAGTAGAAGGATGACAATAAAATGAAAACTACATAGAGGAATTTGATTGCTAAAGTGTAGATTGCAAAAAGCATGGACATTGGAGAGATCCAAGAAAGGAAAAAGAAAAAGTGCAAGATTGAAACACATAGAAGAATGTTTATTTTGAACAAGACCAAGAAGAAGATGATGAAAAAATGACTGGGATGAGCGATTTCCAAGTGGTCATAAATTCATTTATTATTTATTGTAAAATGATTCATATTGAAATATGCCCAATTTTGGAAATAAAATAGACTTGAATTGGATTGTAATATTGAAATTCTTATGATAGTGTTAACCTCATAATGGTTTTTGACACTTGAGTGCCAATACACTTAACCACTTTCTATATTGGAGTTGAGTACACCATGTATGCCGAGCCATAACATGAGCCGAGTTAGGAAAGACTTCAGGTTTCAAGTGATCTTCAGGTGCTGAGTAGCCTTCAGGTGTCGAGTGAAGATCAGGTGCCGAGTGAAGTTCAAGTGCCGAATGACTTTAGGTGCCAAGCATGATATAAGTGCCGAGTGATATTTAAGTGCTAAGTCACATATGATGCTGAGCAATATAGAAATGCAACAGGAGCTGAGTAAGCCTGCTTGTTATTAGTGTCGAGCATCTATAATCAGCAAGTGTCGAGTAACACAAAATGTACATATGAGTTTGTAACTTCATTGATTCATATGTAAACCATTTTCATGGCCGACATATGATGAATCTCGAAGGATTAAATGATAAGATTGAATATTTTGTATTTCCTATGCAATCTACATGCATCCAATAAGAAAAATGGAGAAGGCATGCAACCAATAAGAAAAGTGCAAGGAATGAGCAGGAAGCAAAGATTCAATATGGATCGTAGATCCATACCTAACCCTAAGTCTTCGAATGTCTTTATAAGGAAGACAAAATCTCATTAGAAAAAGAAGTGGATGTAAAAGGGTGTGAAAGGAAAACTATTTTAGAGTAAAGAGTATCAGATCTCAGAGGATCAAGATCAGAGAAAGCAAATCAAGTGATTGTATTCAACAAATGAAGGATTGTAAGCTATCAAGTTTATTGTACCTAATACTCTCTAGCAATTGTATTAGAATGAAAACCCTATGGTGATAGGTTAGTTTAACAACTATTTTGTAGATCCTTTAAATAGGTGATTAAATCCTTTAATAGGGTGACACTTCATGTAAAGTGTTTGTAAACCCTTTAACCAGGTCACTATTGATACAGTGTAAAGCCTTTAACAGGGTAGGCCTTTAACAGGGTAGATCATCAAAAGTGGTCAAACATTATTACTGCAGTGATTTTGTGGGTATCATCCCCACCCTAGTTTTACCTTCTTATTTTTGGAGGGTTTCTAGGTTACCAAAATCTCAAGTGTTATGTGGTGATGCTTATGTGTTTCTCATAATTGTTTGATATGTTTATATGCATGCAATCTACTTTTAGTTAAAAAGTTTTAATGGTCAAAATATAGTACTTCTGATTCAACACCCCCCCCCCCCCTCTCAGAAGCATTCTTCCTATTTGAATATTCCAACAATTGGTATCAGAGCTATTGGTTCTCACAAAAAGAAGTCTAACAACTTGGAGAAAAAGATCTAAAGATGGAAGTCTTCAAACTTGGGAAGATTATTGACAATCAAGTGATTGATGTGCAATTGGCTCTACACAAAGTAGAGGAAGCAAGGGAGGAATTGAGAAAATCCTTTAAGAGAAGGAAGGATATAGCCATAGTTGAAAATGATATAAACTACAAGGAGATTGATACCACAAAACTATGTACCAATGGAGACACTAAAGAGTTTGATGCAACAATAGCAGAACTGATGGAGAAAAACAAAGTTCAAGCAGACGAAATAAGATCTCTCAAGATGGAACATGAATCTTAGGCAATAATGTTATGTGAAATCACTAAACAAAAGAAAAGAGCAGTTGAGGACAAATTCATGATGGAAAATGAAAAAAGAAATCTTACAAACAGACTTGAAGAAAAATGTATTGAATTAACAAGGATCTCAAACATGCAGATCGATACACTTGCCCAAATGATCAACCTTCATCATGAACTCAATATGAAAGATATTGGGATCTCTACTTTGAAGATGTAGAATGAACAACTGAAGAATGAATTAAACAGAGAAAAAGAGGTACCAAAGAATCTCAACAAGTCAAGTGAAGCCATCAAGTATTTTGAACAGTTGCTGAAATCTCCAAGATCCACCCCTGATACATCAGGACTTGGATACAACAACACTGAAGTTGGAGAATCATCAAAGAGTGTTGAGAAAAAAGATGACATAGGTAAGAATTCAAAACTCACTTGGCATTACTGTAATAAGAAGGGGCACACTGTTAATGTTTGTAGGAGTAGGAGATTCAATCAGCCAAATACACCCAAGAGCAAGAGTTACTATCACAAGTGCAACATGCAAGGACATATGACACAAGATTGCAGATCCAATGTCAAAAGGACTCAAAGATTTGATGGACATTTTCATAATTTCAAGAAGTATAGACATAGAGAATTTGGATGCAGATCAAAGCTTATGTGGACATCAAATCAACTAGCAAAATCAAAAGGAAATGAAAGTCACTATCATTGGGATTACAACACCAGGTATAGCTATCATTATTGTCAAGAATATGGACATATACCATAGAACTACATAAGAACACATTTCAAAGGGAACTATAAAAGATGGTTGAATCAAACTACATGTTTCAGTTGTTTGAAAATTGGTCATACTAGCAAAAACTGTCCTACAAGATCAAAGGCACCCAAGACTAAAGAAAATAAGGGCAAAGAAAAGATTGATGTCAAAAAGATAAGGGGGCAAATGAATTAAACTTGGAAAAATAAAAATGAGTGCAACACATCAAGTGGAGGGATCACTTCACCCAATAGGTCAAGTGATCACACTTCATCAAACTAAGCATGAGAAGTATATGGGATTGATATACAAAGTTATATCACACATCAATCCCAAGACAAAGAAGCAATTCAAAGTATAAATCTACATGAGACAAGATGTCAAGACAAAATTTAAATGATGTTGCCAAGCTGTCTTTGGATGCCAAGTTAAACCCCAACACATGCCAAGTTCCTAATAGCGACAGAGTTGATAAGTGATGCCGAGTTGGTTAACTGCAATGTAAGCCGAGTAAAGTGGAAATGTAGTGCAAGCCGAGTTGGTAGTTGAGCATTTAATGCAATGAAAATAGGGTATATTATCATGATTCCAATAAGTTTTCCTCATCGCAATCAAGAAGCAAAGAAGAGAAAGAGAGCAGAGCGACTTCATAGCAGAGAATCCAACATTTCAAGAAGATTGCAACATCTCTCAATGTGTTTTCATCGATCTTGAGGTATTTTCATTTGTACCGAGCTACGCAGTTTCATATTTCATAAAAAGGAAACCCTAGTTTGCATAAATGACATCAAGTTCCAAGAAAACCAAGGACAAAGAGTCATTTGAAGTATAGTTAGTGTCCAATGAGGTCAAGCAACCTAATTTTAATCCCATTCCTAAAGTTGCAGACAAAAATGACCCAACCTGAGCTCTCTCCCAAATACCCCCAAAAGTTGTAATGGTTCAAGACATGAGAAGATGCTACAATTGTAAGATAGGAGCCCTAGGAGATATGGAGATAAGGCAAGCATATGAGAAATTGTGCATAGATGGAGTCTTAAAAGATGAATTCAAAATTGTTGAAAGAAAGGGTTTGACCCAAGTTTTGAGCTTTTCCACCGTATTCAAGACAAAATGGGTTAAACTTGTGTTAAGCAGAATTCATGGTGGAAGTCTGTGGTTGGAAGATATTCCCATCAAATTAACCAAAGGAATCATACATAGGGTAACTGGGTACCCTACCCTAGATTAGTTCAAAACCTTGAGAAGTGAATCAAAGGAGGTTATTAAAAAGAACACTAGTTCTCAATGGAATAAGAGAGGAATGAAAATTCACACCATTCAGGATCCTCTAGTTGAGTTTTCTGTTAGAGTCATTGCTCATAAGTTCTATCAATCCAGTAGACTCAATGGTGTGCCATGTATTGCAGTAGATGTAGGTTATAAACTGGTGAAAAAGGACCATACTTATGATCTTTCTAAACCACAACTACAACAGATATATGAAAACCTAACTGCAATAAGAAGGACAAAGGGTGCTCAATGTAAATTTGAAGCAATTTTGGTTTGTATATTCTTTTATGTTCAGAATGAATTTCCTTCTTTCAGCAAAGTGACATGGAGGAGTGATAAGACTATCATATCTCAAATAAATGAGTCTATAGAATAGATGGGAGAAAATTTTGATACCCCGATGACAAGTTATTTTGAGGATTTCAAGAAATCCATGAAGCAAAGATCAAGAATACCAGTTTCCTTAGTAGAAAAACATATTAATGATATATGTTTCTTAGTTGATATTGACTTCACCTACATTCAAGCTACAATTCCAAGGGTGAGATGGCTAAGGCCATTTGGATATGAAATCAATATAGATGAAGCTTCTGCAGCAATAACTGCATTATTGGCAGAAGAGACAGATAAAAGTGCTCCACACTTTGGCACTTATGATGTGTTAAGATCAAAGATAAATATGGAGTTAAAGACTGCCTGCACATTAAAGAAGAAAGACAAATTGTTGAAGAAGATTAAGAAGAAATTTGGTGAATGGATTGAGGATGAAGCAGAAGAAGAAGATGACAATGATGATGATGAAGATGAACAAGAACAAGGACCAATGGAATTAACTCAAGGCTTAGGTGAAGATAAGGAGGAAGGTGCAGAGGAAGAAGAAGTAAAGGAAGCACCAACTGAAGCCGAATCAAAGAAAAGAAAGGCAACAGAACAGCCTCCAGCTTAGCAAAAAGTAAAGAAATCTGCCATGCCATCACCTCAAAAGCCAACAACCCAAGCTGCAACAAGGGCCTCCACTAAAAAGGCTAAAGAGGAAGCTACAAAGAAGAAACCAATCAAGAAAACATAGGAAGAGCCAAGGAAAAGAAGAAGATATGTAGCTCAACCTGATACTGATGAAGAAGATAAATTTGAAAAGGTAAGCCATTTTTCAGTTGACACTTTATGTAAAATGATTGGAAATGGTGATTTAAGCAACTTAAATAAAGTTGATTTCAATAAGTTTACTAAAGAAGAATAGAATAGGATAGAGGAAACAATTTATGGAATGATGGCATAGTTCAAGTACACTCCTCTTGAACTAGATGGACAATTGCCAGATGAATTGTCTAAAATTGTAGAAGATAGATGGCATTTTTGTTTGAAAATGGAGAAGGAGATGAGGGAGTCAACCCTAGCAAGCATATTGCCTGATTTGACTAAGGAAAAAATAAAGAAAGCAGTCAAAAGGCATAATACTAGGTTTACACCTAAGTATAGGGCATTCTTCATTCTCTAAAACAAGATGGAAGAAATTGTTCAAAGAACAATAAAATCATGGAAAAACTTGTACAAAAAGATTGAAGATTTTCTTGAAGAAGGATACAAGGAAGAAGCCACTGCTCCACCATAAGAGAGGAGAAAAAGGAGAGAAGAGAAGATAGTAGTAGAGAAGGGAGAAGAAGAAAAGAAAGAAGAAAAAAAGAAAGAAGAAGAAGAGAAAAGGGAGGAAGAAAAGAAAGATGGAGAGGAGGAAGAGACACAAAGACAAGATGTAATGGCAATAGATGAGCAAGAGCAGCAACCAGACCAGAGTGTGTAGGACACACAATTTCCACCCTCTAGCCCTCCTCATGTACCCATCACACCTGCAGAAACTATAACTATAAAAGATGTTCCTGACACTTCTGGTCAGAACATCAATCCATTAACTACAGAAGACCTCAAAAGAATCCTTGACCAATCTACACAGCAAGCAAGATTGTGTATAGATCCAATATTGGTCAGTATGGATGAATTACAAAAACTAGTAGAAAGCACAGTTAGAGATAAGGTGAATCCACAAGAACCACCTTCCATCATCTCTGCTACTAGTAGTCAACCTCAAATTCCCATAGTTATTTCATCAAGCATAGTTGACACCACAATACAGAAGCCGAGTGTAGCTGTAGAAAAAGAAAAAGAACAAACAGGACGAACTATTACATCTGATCCTATAGCACAAACACAAGGTGCACTTCCTAAGATTACCATAATTGATCAAGGTAGTAGACAACAGGAGTAGAAAATAAAGGAAACCCCTAAAGAGCAAGAGGCAATACAAACATTGATAAATTTGCCTACCTCGGGAACTCCTTCACAACAACCATTGCAAATATCTGCACCAGGATCTAGTACTACAAAAGTTGCAAGGGTAATTCACTATGGAGACCCTGAATTAGATAAGGAGATAGTCATACCAGGCTATGACTCAAAAACAATAACCATTGATCAAATCAGTGAGGTGCAGGAAGCACTGAATAGGAGAAAGAGACAAGAGATACTCAGGAAGGAGTATAAACAAAAGTAAACACTACATGAGATTAAGGACATCTTTATGGATGCCTTCAGTTTGCAGTCACCAAATGAGTCAAAGCATATCATGGAGCAATTATCAGATATTGTTGACCAGGTGACAAATGAAGACCAAGAGACAAATGCAAAACTTATAGAATGGTCTGAAAGGAAATTTTAGGGAAAAGTAAATGAGAAAATATCAAGTCAAATTGCACTTTCCTAGGTTGAATTGGCAAAGCTAATATACAAAGTGAAAAAGGTACTTGAGAATATATTCTCATTGTACAAAGTGAAAAAGGTACTTGAGAATATATTCTCATTGTACAAAAAGTTGAGTGACTTTTCATACTTCACACAGGAGACAAGCCAAAAGATACTGAGCTTGGAGAGAAATTTAAATATTTCAAGCATGCAACTACCAAAAGATCCAGCTCAAAGTGAGAAGCATTTTGCTCAATCACTTCACACTCAGAAAGAAATAGCTGTATTAGTAGCAGATGAGGCCAATATCAAGGCAAAACTGGTACAGCTCTAGTCCTCCATTACCCCACATTTGGAAATACTCCATAAGGAACAAGTCTATGCAGAAACTGTTCTCAAGAAAGATCCTAATCTTTCTACTTCAGATGGACTTGTTCATCTTGCTGCAGAGACTACCATCCAGCACAAGTCACTGGAAATTGCTTTGAACAATTGGGATGCAACTCTTAGGATGATTATGGAGGTAAACAACACATTTTTGGCAAAATATGGTCTTAACCCTTAAAAATCCTTTGACATAAGTGTCAAAAAGGGGGAGATATATATCTTATTAACTAAGGGGGAGATATTATAAGATGCATGAGGGAGATGAGAGAATGGGGGAAACAAAACCAAGGAAACCAAGGGGAGCATGATATATAGATAATGGCACAAACAACCAACTCAGGGGGAGTTACAATAATTTTGAGGTATATATATTGTAAGTTACACAAATTTTGATCAAAGATTTTTTAAACCTCTGTATATACCAAGCAGACTAGTTAATGTACTCATAAGGTGAGTTAAGTGTTTTTGTCGCTCATGTCAAAGGGGGAGATTGCTAACCTTATAATAGTTTTTGACACTTGAGTGCCAATACACTTAACCACTTTCTATATTGGAGTCGAGTACACCATGTATGCCGAGCCACAACATGAGCCGAGTCAGGAAAGACTTCAGGTGCTAAGTGATCTTCAGGTGCCGAGTGAAGATCAGGTGCCAAGTGAAGTTCAAGTGTCGAATGACTTTAGGTGCTGAGCATGATACAAGTGCCGAGTGATATTTAAGTGCCGAGTCACAGATGATGCCGAGCAATACAGAAATGCAATAGGAGCCGAGTAAGCCAGTTTGTTATTAGTGTCGAGCATCTGTAATCAGCAAGTGTTGAGTAACATAGAATGTACATATGAGTTTGTAACTTCATTGATTCATATGTAAACCATTTTCATGGCTGACATATGATGAATCTCGAAGGATTAAATGATAAGATCGAATATTTTGTATTTCCTATGCAATCTGTGATGCAGCCAATAAGAAAAATGGAGAAGGCATGCAACCAATAAGAAAAGTGCAAGGAATGAGCAAGAAGCAAAGATTCAATATGGATCGTAGATCCATACCTAACCCTAAGTCTTCGAATGTCTTTATAAGAAAGACAAAATCTCATTAGAAAAAGAAGTGGATGTAAAAGGGTGTGAAAGGAAAACTATTTCAGAGTAAAGAGTATTAGATCTCAGATCAAGTGACTGTATTTAGAAAATGAAGGATTGTAAGCTATCAGGTTTATTGTACCTAATACTCTCTAGCAATTGTATTAGAATGAAAACCCTATGGTGATAGGTTAGCTTAACAACTATTTTGTAGATCCTTTAAATAGGTGATTAAATCCTTTAACAGGGTGACACTTCATGTAAAGTGTTTGTAAATCCCTTAACCAGGTCACTAGTGATACAGTATAAAGCCTTTAATAGGGAAGATCATCAAAAGTGGTCAAACATTATTACTACAGTGATTTTGTGGGTATCATCCCCACCTCAGTTTTACCTTCTTATTTCTGGAGGGTTTCTGGGTTACCAAAATCTCAAGTGTTATGTGGTGATGCTTATGTGTTTCTCATAATTGTTTGATATGTTTATATGCATGCAATCTACTTTCAGTTAAAAAGTTTTAATGGTCAAAATATAGTACTTCTGATTCAACCACACCCCCCCCCCCTCAAAAGCATTCTTCCTATTTGAATATTCCAATAGATAAAAGCGTTCAAAGGCTAAATGTGTATGGGTATAGATGATATACACCATGTTTATATACTTTAGATAAGTTTTGTGAAATTTGAGAGGCTTAATGTAAAACTGAATATGGATAAATATACAGATTAGGTTAGTAAGGGAGTAGGAAATGGAATTTTGCCAATAGAGAGTAGCTTTTGCATACCTCTGCATTATAAAAGAAATAAAAAATAACCAAACTACCAATATATATATATTTTCTATGTCATTCATTATAGGCATTATAGAATCTTAATTAATAACATTAGACTTGAATTGAAATACCACATGAGCAATGACAAGTAATTAACAGAATTGAAATGTTTTCATTATCAATGTGCATACATATTATACAAGAATTATGAAAAAATTCAAAAGGCTCCAAGTTTCAATTATAAAATGACAAAACCATTGAAACCATGTGGTTTCTTCTAATCAACATATACAATTGGTAGGTTGGTATTAAAATTGGAGCTCAAGTTTGAGCCATTTCTAGTATAAAGGATTTTTTAAGGCAATGGAAACCTAAGTCCATAATTCCCAAAACATTTTGAGGATGGGGGTACTAAGGCAGGGGAAAAGTCCCTATGGAGCATAGATTTGGGGTCATTAGCCCTCCATGGAGCTCAATATCCACTACCTCTATGCAAGCCCCAGAAACTTGTAGCCCATGGGATTAAGTCCATGGCAAAAAGGTGTATATGATAGGATGTTGAACCTATCTATTGTACCCATATTTTATCTTTCTTTTTCTTACTTCATGTTTTTTTGTTTTCATTACTTTTTCAAATTTATATCGAAACTAAATATGATAATTACGATACAACAATTTAATCATTAAATTATTGTATTATAACTTTATTATTAAGATTTTATTATTGTAATACAATAATATTATAATTAAAATATATCATAATATTAACATATTATGATATAAATATAAGAATGCTATATATTATATATTATTATATAATAATATAATTCTAATAAATAATTATTAAGAGTATATAGTTTATGCTATTTACATACTTAATTAGGTAAAAGACATATTATTCATAGTTTCATAGGTTGCATTACTTGCACTTGAGTAGTTTCTTTAGCTACCATCACATATTATTAGGAGACTAGTCTCTTCCTATACCCTATATTCATTATTTCCTTTCCTATATAAGTGCACTTGCATAGATTGTAATATTACCAATCAATCAAATATTCCTTTCTCAACACCTTTTGGTGGTCGACTTCGCCTGGTGAGATCCTAATGATTGTAGCTTTTGGTATCCTCTTTGCATCTACATAGTATTAAAATAGTCCCACTAAGACTCTAACTGACTTGAGAAGCTCTTGAAATTGTACTTGTAGAATCAATCTATGCACTAAATATTTACTGACATATACTCTACTTAATTTGGCCTTATTTTTTGTAGATTTTCCTCCAAGAAACATTTTCAAAATATCATTTGCATTTAAATTTTAATGAAATATCTATTTCTTCTATTTAGAACAAAATGTCAATTGGATTTTGTTTAGCCACAAATGATAATCTTCATTGGTGGTTCATTCTTGTTGCTAATCAAACAGACCCAATGTCACATCCCTCTGGATTACTTGTATTTTGATATTTAGGTTATGTTGATTCCCTAAGAGGTATCTAGTTTATATTACAACATGGTTTTACATGATTTAATACCATAGATGGTTTCTTATATATGCTACTCATGATTTTTTTAAAAATTAATACCCTAGATGATAAATTCTTTTATTCCTATTTTTGTGATGCATTAGGTTCATATAACATATATAAAATTTCATTATGAAATTCAAACTTTCATGGAATAGATGTAATTGTTTATCTTGAATATATGCATATTTAATAATATCATTATTTTATGGCTTCAAACCAATGAATTTTTTTTGGAACAAATGGATGCATAAGTGTTTCAACCTCTGAGGAAGGGAGGGAGAAGATATCACTAAGAAAAGGGAATGGAAAATGGTTATGATATATGGTTTCATTATTATTGAGAAATTGATAAATATTGCTAATAATTGGGATAGTGTAACCTATATGGCACAAGTCCCTACTAGGATCTTGGGGAAATGTCTATTGATGTCTCTTAGTTGTCTCGATGGTAGTATTTGAATTGTATGCTTATTGTGTATTAGCTTTCACCATGTCTAATAAATCTTTCTTCATTACTCTAGGTGGCAAGTTTAGTGCCAATGTTCCTTTTGAATATTTTATTGTTTATATATTATCAATGGTTACATAAATACATTTGTATATTCATAGTATGAGAACATACATATAAATATACTTCTAAATGTGTGAACAAAATGGACAAGGTACTACGAACCATAATTGACTACATCTATGTAAATGCATATTTTTGTATTTTAAATATTTTATGAAGATGAACTAGGCTTAGTTGTAGCCCATTTTATAAAGGCATTTATTATTCTTATCTTGGTTTTTATAATTTGATTTATAGTTCCCTTTTGCAAAATGGTACCATTTCTTATTATAACTTATTTTACAAGGGTACCTTTTTGGTCCTCTTTTTTGTACATGGCTAGTTGAATGTTTATTATTTGCAAGAGGTATGGTTCAGTACTTTTTTGTATTTAGTAATGATTGTAGGTTTTCTTTTTGGCCCTTTTCTCCATAAGCCTTTGAACTAGTATTATATTCATCAATAAAATATTAGCGGCTTGCCACTTTTTCTTATAATAATAATAATAATAAGGGACTAGGATTTTTTATACTTTTAAAGAAATCTTATTATTTTAAATCAATTAAAATTATTTATCAATTTAACATTCAAGTTACTAATGACATTAATTCATTGTTGAAATTATATAATAGTTGGTAATGAACCTTGGTTTTAAATTATTAAAAGGTAATGCAAATGATTGGTTCTCAATGCCTTGGAACAATGGTCTATAAGTTAACCATTTAAATTTAATATTTGGTTCTATAATTCATATAACATATAGAATTGGAAAACATTTTCATAAAGACCATATACTTAGTTTACCCCTACAACCACAATCCTTTGGGTGGTGAAATTTAGAGTTGAGTCATTAATTTGAATGATTGGGATGAGAATCGATCAATGATGTTGACTTGATGCTTTGGAAGTATATTCTGAAATGGAAAATGGTTTCTTAGATTCATTAGTAAAAATATTAATGGAGTTCTAGAAATTTTATGGGAGCTAATAATTATTGGAGCTAGAAGTTTCTCATTCATTGTTCTAGTTTAAGAAAGGCATTTGAACCGCAAAGACTACTCTTTATTATCGTAATCTACTAGAAAGAGTTTATATCAAGGCATTCTCTTGCAAGTTCTTCTTTCTTAGGAAGGATAGTTTTTTTTTCCAAAGCCAAAGGTGGCATAAGTGATAAATTCATATCAATTTGAGTAGCATCATTCATGATAGCCTTGTAGGTATCTTTAATTTTCTTTAGATTTTCAAGCACGTGGTTTCAAACCAACCTCTCTCGTTGGTTTGAAATTTAAAACTTATGAAAGAAATGATCCTTTAATTAAAGAAGAAAAGAGTATTACCTTTCTAAAATAAGGTAATAATTCTTGCATGCAAGAAAGAGTTTGTTTCAAGTATTTACTTGACACTCTTTATAGGAAGTCTCTAGTTCATTTACATTGTTAGTCATTTTAAGATGGAGTAAAGTTCCCTCTTTTCTACTAAACAAATTTAGATTGCAAAATGAGTATGTTGTGAAATTTTCTTGCAAATATATGTATATTTTGGTGCATGTATATACTTTAATAGCATAAAGGATTCTATATACATTCGAATTGAATGGAAGAAATGTTCATTTGTTTTCAAGCTAAACACTACCTTTAGAGTGGTAAAATTCTATGATTAATTTCTTAAAAACTAGGTGTATCAATGTTGTACTGGTCTATAGGTGATATCTAGATCAAGCTACCTAATTTGTGATGAAAATTTAGAAGCAATTACTTGTATTTTCCAAGAACAAGCATAGAAACTTTTAAGTTGTTCAGAGTGTACCTATTAGTTCTAGTTGTTAATCATTGCAATGGTACCATAGCTAAATTTTTTAATAACAAACTTCCATTGAGTAGCTTTCTTATAACACCATTGGTGGGATTTTAAAATTTATTGACTATAAAGCACAACCTATGGAAGTAGCACAAGTGCATGTACTCAATAGATTTAAATGAGGACACTGATTGAGTATATGAGCTTGAGGGAGCACATTGTGCAACTCTAGGTTGGGTGGAATATATAATTGCAATTAGTTAAAGTAAAAAACATAAAAATAAAAGAACCATGATAGATGGTGTAATGCATAAATGCTTGACACTTGTGTCAGAAAATATAGAGAACAAAGAAAATAAACTTTTTCTTGAGTTAACCACTAGCCTATGGTAATCTTAAGGTGCAAATTGGATAAGGTGAGAACTTGGCAACATGATACCATAAAGAGTGAATCATTGGCCAAGGTGCACAAACCACATGCTAGTGCTTGTTAGCTCTTAAAATTTTAGATACAATACTAGATAGATGTTAACCAATCTTGTAGTAGCTATAGGGTATTTTCGACTATGATCATAGGGTATTCCACAAATTTTTGTGTGACTTGTCATAACCATGATTCATTCCTTAGAAAGGGTCAAGCTCACTTTGAGGAGGAACTAAGAAAGGGGGATCAATAATTGATCCATGGATGCGTGGTTAAATTCCTTGGTAATATATTTTCTATCATGATGCAATATGAAACTAAGAAAACTAAATAAAATTCCAAATGCTAACATAAACAAAAAGAGTCTTTTCTTTCTTTTGTTTTGATAAGTGATTGACCAAAACCTAGATTATTTATTATTAATTTATTATTATTGTTAAGATTAATTATTATTATGTTAATCTAAAGTAGATTCAAACCAAGGACGTCCCTAATGAGAGCCTCACAATTTACCATTGCATTGCAGGATCTTGCCTAGTAGTCTTTCCTTCCTTGTACTTTATATATGATGACAACTAAAGTTGAAGAACTAGTTTCCTCTTAGAATGAAATTTTAATTTATTTATTTAGTCTTTGTGAAAATTATTGTATTATCTTTAAAAAAAATCATTATCATGTTATAATCAATATATATATATATATATATATATATATATTTTCAATTCTGTAATCTTTTGTAAAATTAGCTATAATTTATATTACATTATTACTTTTCAATGCATTTTTACACCCACACTCGACAACCAAAATGATCATGCTTTGTGATTGGCAGTTTGATGCCTTAGTTAGTGTTGGTGTTTGAAAACTACCAAGCTACAAAATACCCAATACCAAGATGTAGAAGACAAAGATCTTAGTCTGAGGATAGCTACCTCCTATATTCAACTGGAAAATCTTTAGATCTGGACCAACTTCAATAGAATCATAGGGATTCTCTACTCTTTTGGCTCTATAAGACCAAGGTGAGTACACCTTAGGGATGCAATTTACAAGTTATTTCGATATTTATCTTTAGATTTTACACTATTAATTCTAGATCTATCCCCTATAGCAGATAATGGTCACAATTATTCTTGGATTTATATGAGTCTTTGACTACAACAACCAACACTAAATTAGAGGGAAACAATTACAAACAAGTGATGACCAACAGTTAAAATCTTTGAACAAAAAAGTACAAATTGATTTGATTTTGAAATTATTCTTTGTGCAATCATATGAACTCTTCAATATGCATCTAAACTAATGATTAGTGCCTTATCCATTGCTACATAGAGTCCAACCAACAAAACTTGACCTATTTAATTGCCTTACAATTAAATCATCAACAATTAACCCTAAACCCCATTCTTATGAATATCCCTCTAATATGATTTTAAACCCTATCAATTTATTGAAGCGCTTACTTAATTCTTTGAATTAAAAGCAACACCAAATTGATATACAACCTATCCTAGTTGCATTAAATTGTATGAATCTTGCTCATTCAATTTCAATATAACTATTGTCATAAAAGTTTGCACCCTTGTCCAAAGTTTTTACCTAAGGAAAATTTTGTGAAACATGGAAACAACCTCTAAGTTGTGGGACTCAAACTGCAAGATTGAGTCTATGGAGAAGGCTAACTTCCTTTGCTATCAAGGTGCATGAAACTACACTTGGAGAGGTAAAGGGAGAAGGAATGCATAAAAGCAAACAATCTAATCTGATCTAAGGGGGTGATGCACCAAAATAGAGTGTTTGACCTTATCTCTACCCATGAATGCATAGTTAACCAGTTATAACCTCAAAGAATACAGATTCAGACTTTGCTTAATTCAACAACCACATGTAGATTAGACAACAAAAGAATGCTATAGGAAGAGTCTTCACTTAATATCATTCAAATGTCAAAAGTAGATACAATCATGCAAATTGTAGAATATAGGCAAAAACATTAACCAAAGGCAAATAAATCTTGCACATTGTGTTAATGGCTAAAAGAGACTAAGAAAAAGATTATAATGGCTAAAAGGCATGAGAAATTACAATAGTACACATGGAATAAATACTAGAGAATCAGAGAAAGATCCACTCTTACAAAGATTACAATATCTACCTTTATAGCTCAGGCATAGCTAAGATATTTCTAATTGAAGTGACTTCACAACCACCATCATTAAGTGCTTAGAGAAAAATCAAGTTGATGCAAACACTAGATTTATTTGGTACACTTGTAGAGGCATGAAAATCATGAAACCTTGACTTGGAAGAAGCCTTGATACTAGTGTATTTAACCCTAAATTTTGACCAAAAATTTCAACCAAGTCTTTTAAATGGGTTGGTTGGTCAATTTATAAAGAAAACTTATATTTTTCTTTTAATAACATGCTCGTGTTGGTCACAATTGTAGCCAATTATTTTGGTCTCAATTGTGACACACATGAAAACATGTAAAACAAAAAAACAAGGGCAAAAATCACATTTCATTTGAGTGCAAGTCAATGTTGAGGGTTCCAGAGCATTCCAGCAAGTCGACATCAAGGATTCCAGAGCATTCCAACATTTCACATGAGGGCATAGTGTATCTTGGGATTTGACTTATCCTCTATTACTTTCAAGTTTGTAATTTTCTTATCCAGTTCAACCAAGGTATCATCTTGAATTGACATTTTTTTTCTAGTTGCAACTAGATCATCGTTGGCATTGCTCTTAGACAATAATCTTTTCAATGTGATAATAAGTTTTCTTTACCATGTCAGAAATAAAAAAATTATTTTGTGAGTTTATAAATCTACTGAAAAGAGATGGGAAAAAAGAGATGCTCTCTGTGAATGAGGGATTCCTAGATTTAGGACACTTAGCTTCGCTCCAAATATTTTGATGTTGAACCAAAAAATCTACTGGGTTTCTTCAAATGGGGATTATGTGTTTGTGTTTGATTTGAATGGAGAAGGCATTGTCAAGAATATTTTGATTCCAATGGGGAGGCAAGGTATATGACACAAGACCTTGGGAATTTTTATGCACAGGGGCAAAATTATATTGGTATATAAAGGTGAGCCACTACTACGTACATATGCTCTCATTTTTAATGAGCTTATTGAGCTTGATGGTAACTTGAGATTTAAATATAAAGTAGTAGTATTGCCCAAAAAATTGTTTCTTAGAGTAACTTGTGTTGATGAGGATTTTATTTGGGGAATTCAAGAAAGCAAGGTTTATGGCAGTCATATAATTTGTTTAGATTTTGATAGTTTGAAAATGAAAAAATGGTTAGTAGAAGATTATCCATTTATGTTGACAGCTAGAAACTGGCTATCCATGTCACTGAGCTTTTACCCATGCACTTAGACTTTCTGAATCTGTTGTTCTAGACGATTTCATAATGTTATAGGGTATTGGAAATTACTTTCTGTGAATATTGCTATAGAAAAAAGTGTTGTGAGGTTATATACAGCCAAATAAACCTACCTTAAAATAGTTGAACATATTTTCTTTTGACATTGAAAGGAGGTTAAGAGGTTTCATGAAAATGCTATATCAGTGAAAATAAAACCCAATTATCTGACTTTTGTCAAAGTTTCTTTAAGCATGTGTTATATATGTGAGGCATTTCATATTTTTCTCAAGAAAATGAGTGTGTGTCAAAATATGTCAGCAAAATGTAAGAAAACTAATCTTTTGATGGGGTAAACTAAGAAATTGTTAGCAAAATGTGTTCCTTATATTGTGAAACAATCATTTGGATATAATTTGCCAGTATTCATATGCAAGGGAAATTTAATTTGTTATCAACTTGACATCATAAACATAATGTAATAGATTGAAAAAATAAGTAGTTTGTGGTCAGTTCAGGTGTAGTTATAGTTGGTTGTCAATTTTAGGAGGTATTATAAGTTTATAAAATTTTCAATGATCGATGACATGAGGAGAATGAATGTAAACCCGTTTTGAACAAATAAAGTATTGAATTTCCTGCATAATTCCTATTTATTGACATTTTTGACAGTCTAATTCTTTTTTCATAGTTTTGTATTGTGTTGCTAAAGATCGATTAATATAGATGGTGGAGTATTGAATATCCATTGCTTTGGAATTTGCAAGTATTAAGACCCTGTGATATTTGTAGAGATCAAATCATTTTCCTAGGAATTGTCAAACCTTAATAGAGGTTAAGTAAGAACATTATGAAATGTATTTTAACATTATCTTACATGCAATAAGACCTAAAATTTGGGAAATAATATGGGGAAAGGTATATAATATCTATCCACAAGGATGCGGGATGTCATGCACAAAGAAACATGTGCAAAAGTTGCAAGAAGGGTCTAAGAAAATCATCTTACTACTTAGAGGATGGAGAGAAGAGTGAGTAGATTTGGATTTGTCCATACAAGATAATAGGGAAGCATCGTGAGGGGTATCAAAAGAAGAATGTGGAGTCTAGAAGATGTCCAAATATATGTCTATTCAAATCATGGTCAGTTCAAAGACTATTTGGAGGAGTAATCAACTACTTGTTTTGATAATAAAGAACATTCAACATTGTTCTTGGGTGAGAGATTTGTGATAGGGTAAATTAATAAATATTGAGGTTAGTGTGGAAAAATTCTTGAAGTTGCAAGGGTTGAGTTCCCATGGGCAAGGGGAAGAATACTATCTATGAGGATTAAAGGGCATAAGATCACAATTATTCAATATATCAACACTTGATGCATTATCTGAAGAATTTTCTTTTGTGTGACCTTATTTAGGATGATGATAAATATTTCTTTAGAGTGTATGACATTATGGTGGTTGCCACTACTTGTAAATCTATTCTTTATTTAGTTAAGCCTATGCAAGATCAATCAAATGCAATTCTACTTGTCTAGTTCTCTTGAATAAGATTTCAAAATCCAATATGGCAATTGGCCATGGAAAAAATGAGAGCTTGAGAAGCTTAAGCCTATGCCAAGTCAATTAGATGCAACATCACTTGTTCTAGTTTCTTGACTAAGATTTCAAAATTCAATAGTGCAGACAAATTGACCATGGCCAAAGTGGAAGCTTTAGATGATTTATCCAAGTATCCATCCTTTGGTCCTCAGGATGTAGTAGAAGAGGGTCCAATAGGGTTTAGGGTTTAGGGTACTATGATTAAAGCAATAAGTGCTATTGTCAAGTTTAGAAGGCATAATCACCTGTATAAAATTAATATGGTCAGTCATCAATTGGAACACATAATCTCCATTTTCTCATTGGAATCTAGATACATGTTAACTATAGAACTTAGAAGGCATTAAGATGGTATCTAAATTTCAGATTCATATAGGCATCAAATTTAATGAACTTTGACTACAAACCATCTTTGGGAAGGATCTCCAATAAATATATCTTAGAGAATTAGTACTGTAGTTTAATGTTCCAAGGTGATGTATTAGCTTATTTTGCTAAATTTTTAGAAATAGAATATAAATGATAACTTATTTTTTTTTGTTTTGATCATTGAGATCCCAATATGAGAAAGTTGAGAATATATAGTAGCTAGGATGTGAATAGTAAATAATTTATTTCACTTACCCTGTTTGAACAAGTTAAGAGTGCATGGTAGTTGGGGTGTAAACAAGAAGCAATTTATTTTTCTTATTGGTGTTAAGTTGCATAGTATATAGGCCAATCTAGAGAGTCAGAGACAATTGGTGGTGCACTAAAAATGTTGAAGTTATGATAATGCAAGCAACAAACTGGAGTTGTCTCTCTCTCATTTTTAAGAAATTTTTTTTCCACACATGCTTAGAAGAGAAATAGTTCATTAATTAGTGTGTAGTTTATAGGTAATCAACATAGATATATGGGTAGGAAAAGGCAATGAATGAGAGAAATAAGAATGTTAAATGATTACTGAAGATCATAATGATGTAGTAAACAAAATGAAATGGCCTTTCACAATTTATACATTTAGTGTATTTATATATCTTTATATACAAGTGAAGACCAAAACTTAATGCTCTCACAAAACTAGGCTATGGAAAGTAGGGGTTTCCACTACAATAACAAAGAGCAAGCTATCACACACACACACACACACACACACACACACACACACACACACACACACACACACACACACACACACACACACACACACACACACACACACACACACACACACACACACACACACACACACACACACACACACACACAGAGAGAGAGAGAGAGAGAGAGAGAGAGAGTCAGTTAGTTAGTTTCTAGCATCATGATAGATATATCTGATTTCTTTCATCAAACAATGGATGTTTAATATAGCCATCAACAATATATAGGTATGAATTAGTATAATAAAAGTGGTGAATAAATATTGGAGAATATTATGATGCATAAAACAATTGCAGTCACCTCTCATCAAACAATTTTCCTTGTCTAAGTGTTTAGGCATGCACACTACACACACATGATGACACAATTTTGTGGGAGATGATTGTAGTTTGTTTTATGCATCATAGTGATCTTTAATGTTCAATCAAATTTTTATTGCATTCACAAATGTCTTAATGCTTATTTATTGTTGATAAGTACATTCTTATAACCAACCATTGTTTGGTAAACTGCTACATTTTTGAAAACATATTTAGGCAATAGGCGTAGACTTTCTTGATAGAAGACTTTGTACATTACAATGTTCTCATGTATTGATGAAACTTTCTTTCCTTAGACACATGTTGTAGGTTACATTGGTCATTAGTTTTATGTATTATACATATTTATACATAATTGTTGGTAGTTTATATTATATATTTCATAATAAGTTATCAATTGTTGATAGTCTACACATCTTGTAAACCACTCATTGTTTGAGCCATTTCTCTTGCTAAAGCATTCTAAGGAAATAATGATAAACTTTCTTGAGGCAAGACTTTGCATATTATAAAATTTTCTTTTGATCTTTCAAATTTGAGCCTAAGGATTGATGACTTTGAGCTTCTTAGGTACATCAGGCAGGTTTAATTGACTATTATGTTTATATGCACTTTTAAGGTGGTTTTGTGATACATTTTTTAAATGTATAATCATTGTTAGTCTAAACATGTATGTTTAGACTATCAAATTTGGAAGCACCATGCAAAACAAATCACATATATTTTCTAAAAATGTGCATATAAAGACATATGAGACAATCAATTATTGATCAAATAGAAGTAAGATGTCAAAAAAATTATTATTTTAAGGACAACATTTTTAGGTAAACTTCAGCAACATAACATGCATCTATAAAAGAAAAGTGAGGTTTTCAAGTCACTGATAAGAGAGATTCATGACATTGACTGCAATATCAGAAAGTATTGATGGCATCATTCTTAAAGTGACAACTAACACTAAAATAGAAAAGTGTATTTGAACCCTACTTGAATTTGAACACAAAAAATTTCAACAAAAATTATAAGAAGCCTAGGGTTATAGTAGGCTTTGGTATCATCTCTTGAAGTTTTTACTACTAATTGGCAAAGGGTTTTATATTGTTGAATATTATTTCTATATTGTATCAATCAAATATAGAACTTTAAATCAATTTGAAAGTAATATGCTCATCACTATTTTTGATGTTCATCAATTTTGTGTATGTGATGATCCACTTTTTTACCCAAATGATGGCTTGATATAATGACCAGTTTGAAGTTTTCAATTGCTATTTTTGATATTTAATCTTATTTCTTATGTGATGTTCTTGTTAAGATCATCCCCTCTGATTGAGGCTATATGCACTGGCAAATCTTTATTTCTTACCAATGGTGGATTACTTCCACCCTCCTTGGTTGTTGCAAGGCTCTTGGAGTCCTTAGTATGCAACTAAAATAAGGTTTGATAACTAAGTCCAAATATTCATGTTACTTTGGGTTTCAATTTAAATGTTTCAAAAATTTTCAAGAATTAATGAAAGTTTCTAAAGCCAATTTGTTTATGGTCATTTAAACTCATTCTATTTAATGCTAATATTAGGGTTAAATGGAATTTATAGAAGCATAAAGTGCCATCTGACTTTGTGTTTCTTTGTTTGTTTGAAGTGTAACTTGCATTTCTTGGAAGTGTTCCACCACATAGATCTCCTTCAACAAAATTATCTAGGCTGGGCAATTGGTAACTTCTTTTCTTTCTATGGAAGATTGTAATTGACAAAATTTAAGGCCTTTATAAATACTATAATGAAGCTTTTAATGATATGATTGCTCATTGGATAAGTGGACTATTGAAACAAAAAAGACCAAAATATTGCGTGTTTTCATTTGAGTGGCTTTGAAGATTAAATGTTATTTTAAAAATAATAACCTTATTTCTTGAAAAGAGTATGTATATAACCATTAAAAATATCTAGAACTATATCTTGGATTAGAAATAAAATTAACATTCACATCTTCTTCTATTTTAAAATTTTGAATCTATAATATATGATTTTGATATCCTTCACAATCAATGAATACCATAAATTTGTCTTCAACTCAATCTGGACTATTACTATACTTTCATTCTACTTCTTTTTACATCAACTTATCATGGAAATTATTATCAAATATTGATGGTATTCTTTTTATATAAATTGGATAAGTGGCACTGGTGGAAGTTAAATAATCAACAACTCTTTTCTTTTCAAAATAGAGTTCAAGCTTCATTGCATCAAAGTCTACTTAAATAATAGAGCTAAGAAACTAAAGATAGTACCTATGCCTTTTGAAGTCAAGTAGCACTATAAAATTTGACATATAATGAGCATATTGATATTTTGACTAGTCACTATAATTCTTTGTATCAAAATGTGTCATAGAGCTAGTAAGCATTCTATTTCTTTTAGAAAGTGAAATTCTCTTACCATATGCAACAAGACATCACCTTTGAATTGATTTCTCTAATGAATGGTCTTTAGAACCTTCTTGTTAAATTCAACCAAATCTAAGTTAAGTTTTTTGGGTATTCTACTATCTTTATTACTTTTGAAGAACAAATATTAGTTTTGTTCAAGGTTAAGTGAGCTTTATTTGTCTCCAAGTTTGTAAAATTATCATCCATGCGAAGTATGTGAAAAATACTTTGTTTGTGCTAGATGCTTCCCTATAATGTTTGGATTTTTAGGTTCTCTAAGCCATATCAAAGTGGTTGTTTGATGTTACAAGTGATTTTAGATCTCATATATTACTTAAAGCTCTGATTGTTCCATGCACTCCTTTGGTTTGACTATTCCAATGTAGTGACCTTCAAAATGACTTAAAAACCACGAGCTTACAAAGAAACTACACTCTATTTGTATCCTTACCACTCCAAATCATCAAAAGAGTCATGATCAATCTCATCTATGAAGCATACTAAAAGCTAAGGATTTGGGGTGACTCTGTCATTTCATTTTTTTTCACATCTTGTTCAAACCATAGAATGCAATCTCATCTATGAAGCATATTAAAAGTAAGGATTTGGAGTGACTCGTATACAATTCATTTTTTGTTATTCATTACATGGTTTGAACAAGTGTGGAAAAAAATTAGATTTTTATTATGAATTTTCTATTCGCCAATCTATGTTAAACTAATCAACAAAGATTTGGTCCTCTAAGCTGCAATGATTTTGAGAAAAACCCTAACTTTTAATCACCATATTTAAGTGAATTTTCACATTGAGGTGATCTGAGTTTGATCTATTATTCTTGATACAAGTTGGTGTCGAGTTTCCTTTTTATTATTTTGTAGATCTATTGCTATTTATTTAATGTGCAATTGTGGAGAACTTTTTAGATTATCGACTTTTGTGTTTTTGAGGTTTTCTTACAAGTAAGAAATATTACTTGATTAAAAAGTTCACAATGTCTTTTAGACTCATGTGGGGCATATGTTACACATCCACACCCTGGAAAAGATTCTAGTCCATCAATAGCAGCAGTAGGTTTTCAATATAGATCATTGTTTTCTATTGTTCTGGTTCACACAATTCATATGAGAAATGCTTATCTTAATATTTTGGATTTGGTGCAAATGTCAAGTGGTTGCATCTCAAGACTAGCATAAATTCACAAAGAATTAACTTGGGGTAAACTTTTACAACTTCACACACCATGGATTAGGGACGTGTTCTAAATTACTAAATGACGAAGAGGAGAAAACCCTCTAGAGAACAATTTTTGCTTTGATTATTATGCATTTTATTAACACTGAACCAACCAATGAAATTGAAAATTCTTAGACAAGTTACTGCTTCTCAAAATTAAAAATATGATTTTTGGAAATTCACTTGCTACTTGAAATTTAAAGTATGGTATTAGGAAATTCGAATGATTATTTCACTTTGATTCTTTGCAGGGAGCTACTGATTTCTTTTCGCAGAGCAATAGGACAAAGGCCTCTACGAATCATATTTTATAGGTAATTTATTTCATTTTGATTGGTTTTTGTGGTGAGATTTAGTTCTGCATTTCTTATGTCTCCTTAGTGACAGCTTTGGTATTTATTCATAGATGATGTAAGTGAAGGATAGTTTTACCAAGTTCTACTTTATGAACTAGATGCTATTCATAGGGTCAGTTTCCTAATACTCACTATAGTACTTGCTATTCAATTGAGATAGACACGACTCATTAGTTTGTTTGTATTCTCTTTGGATTTTGTTAAAGAAGACAACTGAATGCTATATGAACTAAAATTTTTGTGGTGTCAATAGGCTTGTGCATCTCTTGAGCCAAATTACCAGCCCTAGTGACATTTTTTGTTGTTCAAAAGTGGCAACATACAAGACTATTTGCAAACAACCATGTAGATAGGCATTCTATAGATAGAAGTGGGAACATCTTGCCAAGTCTTCAGTACATAATAAAGCAATTGAATTTGATAAATTGTTTTTTTGATAGTTGATTTGTTTAAATATTGCCCATCAAAAAAATATTAGTACATCTCATCTTTTTTCTGCACAAGAGCTCGCAGTTCTAAAGAATCTGATAGCGAAGAATCTGAAGAAGATATTGTAGCAAAGGTATATTTGGTGTTCTTTTTAAAGTGAAAATGTGACTAGAAATTTTGTATATTGTCATATTTCACATGTAGAAAGGTCAAATTGTAAATAGAGGTGAAGCTGTATGGATTTAAGTTTCTTCTTCATTATTTATAATGCTCTCGATTCCTCCTTTATAGCTATAAAAATACTTGTTTATTTTCACCTTTCCAGATACCCTTTACCAGGTTCTTTAAGATTCCAAAATATCTTGGGCTGACCCCACTCCAGCATGTCCTAACTCCTACTTGGTTCATAGGCCTAACTCCTTTCTATATGTGTCTTCCTCTTACTACTCCATCTACAGATTGCAAACAAATCATCCTTCTTCCACCAATGAGTCATTCCATTCAAGAAAGACCATGTCTGATGATATCAATGCACAAAAAAATAGGGAGACAATTGCTAGACTATCATCTAACTTAAAAAGAAAAGGTGATGGAAAATGTTATTGTCCTTGCAAAATGTGTAAGGGCTTAATGACTCGAAGATAGCTAATCACAACAGCTAAATAACATTGTAGGCAACATGGTCATATTGAAGGGGGACATGAATATTGTCCATTGGTATGTATTTTAATAGTTTATAAATTACATAATACATGATTTGATGATGATGTCATGGTCATGGTTAATATAAGGTCATCATTTTCATATAGGTTAATGTCCCTGAGTTTCATGTTATGGACCATGACAATTCAGAGAATGCAGATTTGCAAACAAGGGAACATGGAGGTGTGAATATTGAAGTAGAAGGTAATGATACCATGGAAGAAGACCAGGATGATGAAGATCACGATGATCAAAATGATCATGATGATCAAGATGATCACAATGATCAAGATGATGATGATGATGATGTTGACACAGAGCTTGATGTACCTATACTTGAGAAGGCACATGAGTCCCTATATGAAGGCTCCAAAATAACTCTTCTTGTCACTATATTGTTGTTGGTGAACTTGAAGGTTATGAATGGTTTATCCAACATAGCAATGACACATATGTTAAGGTATGCCATCTTCTTTCATTATTTTGCTTGTAGTTCCCTTACAATTAACATTGGGTTCATGTAGCAATTAATATTATTTAATTTAAAAAATTATATTTTTGGTTTTAGGTTGATAGGTGAGTGTTTGTTTCCACCATCAAACATTCTAACTCGCTCATACCGAGAATTATCTGCCATCATGAAAGATATTGGAATAGAGTATCAAACAATATATGCATGTCTGACTGATCATAATATATATCATAAATAGCATGAAGTTACAACACAATGCCCTACTTATCATATTAGTATATATAAATAAGATCGATTAACAAAAAAGGTGCCTCGCAAGGTTCTTCGGCATATTTCCATTATTCCATGTCTGCAACAATTATTCAGGTGCAATAGCTTGGCATAGTTTATAGATTGCCATGCACGCAATAGAAGTCAAGATGACATTATGAGAATGCTTGTAGATGGTTTGGCATTTAAGAAAATAGAGGAAAAATGGCCACACTTTAAAGAAGAACCTCATAATCTTGAGCTTTCATTGGCAATAGATGGTGTTAATCTTTTTGGAGAGATGAGATCTACTTACTCGGTGTGGCCTATTTTTGTTATCAACAATAACATACCTCCTTGGTTGTCCATAAAGAGAGAGCACATAATGTTGACACTGATTGTTCTAGGTATTTTTTGATTTAGTGGTCATCTAAATTAATTTATTATTACTAATCCATCAAAATGGTCATAATAATTATGTAATGTTTTTGTTCATTCAACTAGGTAAGTACCAAGTTAAGGATATCAATGTATATATTGAACCCCTTATCGATGAGTTGATGGTGTTATGGAATGGCATTACTATGTATGACATCTGTAGACCAATAAGACAAAGAAAATTTCAATTTCATGCAATGCTTGTATGGACAATACACGATGCCCCTAGGCTAACACATTTTTATGGTATGTTCTCTTCTTAACACCTCTTTTTTGGTATGTCAAAGTTAACACATTTAATCCAATTATACACAATCTTGTAGGTCTTCAAACAAAGGGAAAATTTGCATGTCTAGTTTGTGGTCCAAAGAAAAAATCTTGTCATTCAAAGAGTTTAAGAAAGTAGGTGTTCGATGAGAATAAACACTTTCTGCACAGAAATCATAAGTACCGAATTACCAAAAATATGTTTTCAATGGGAAAGAAGAGACTACGTCAAAGCCATAGAGAATGACACATCACCTATAGAAGTTGTCATACAATAAAATAAATTATCAAGGTAATTTCATTCCATGTGATGGTTCTTGTTTCAAATTTATATTTCGATATTGTGTTTTGTTTACTAGTGATGTGATTGATGCTTGTGAAGGTTTTCAAGGCATCAATGACCAACTTTCAAAAGTACTAAAAATTTATCCTATGCAATTTACTAGGTTTCCGTACTATGAGCAACTCCCAATTGTGCATTTGTTTGATCATATGCATATTGGAAAGAATGTATCAGAGACATTATAGAAAATCATGGATGGAATGTGTGACAAAGACCAAATTGTCAAAACTTGTAGTGACATTGAAGAATCCAACCATGCAATAAAATATGGCATTTGATCAAATAACAACGGAGACAAGATTGATACAAGTGCCCTTAGTTGGTTATTGTTAGAGTAGCAAAGCAATGCTATAAAAAAAGTAATAAAAAAATACAATTTCTCATAGGATTTGCTGCGAACATAAACAATCTCATATCAAAGAAAAATGAATTTGGGCTAGGGTTGAAAACACATGATTGGCATAAATTTATTAAGGTAATTCTTGTTATTTTGTATTCACTATATATTTATATACTGCATGTAGTTTTAATTGCATTCTTTTATAAAATATTGACAAGATCATTTTACAAATATTGCAGTACGCTCTACCTCTATCTCTCCCACACCACTTGGGCAATAATGTGAAATAGGTTATATATGATCTTGAAAAATACATAAGGTGGTTGTCATCTATAGCAATCAATAAAGAAGATATAAAATATTGGAAGAGAAAAATTCCTCTTCTAATGTGCAAAATGCAAAAGTGTCTACCTCCAAGTTTTTTCAATGCACAAGAATACTACCTCATACATCAAGTTGAGGAGATTGAATTGTGTGGACCTATACCAACCAGGTCAATGTGGATGGTTGAGAGGCACTTAAATTTTTTGAAAGGCTTGGTTCAATAGAGAGCACATCCCGAGGGTTCTATGGTGGAGGGATATATGGTATACCAGACCATGGTGTACATTAGTGAATATTTTACTAAGTTTACATCAAAGATCCATGTAGATCATATTTGGGATCCCAACTCAATTAATAAATTCAAAGGGGAGTACTTGATGGGAAAAGGTAGATCGAGGAAAGTGAGAGGTAAATCTAAGATGTTATTGTAGTTAATTAATTCTTATAAATCTTCAATATAAGTTATTTATAATTGGTGTATTTTTTTTGAAATAGGTGGTCGAGAGTGGGATGCAATACATTTGTATATTATGAACAATCTTGATTGGATGACAGAATGGATTGAACAATGTCAAAAAAATGGTTGCTCATTAACATGGGAAGGTGTTTCTTCATTGGTTACAAAAGCTCATTATAATGGAGATTCCAATGTTATGCTGATGGTAGTTGATCTAGTAAAGGTTCTAAGAGGTGGAGAGGTACATATAAATTTATTAATGATCATAACTCGATGTATGTTTCATATCAACTCACGATGCAAATAATTTACACACACTTCAAAAATTTCAAGTCAAGCACCACAAAGCTATGTACTATCATGGCAACAAATTTTGCATAAAAAAGTTGGATGACACAAAGAAAACTTGTGATTCTAGGATAATTTTAGTTTTTGAGGTCACCAATATATCATCTAGAAATGACATACATCCTCAACAATCTCAAAATCAATACTATGGCATCTTGGATGATATAATTGAGTGTGAATTTAACACCTTCAAAGTAGTTCTATTCATCGTCAAATGGTACATGTTACAACTAAATCAAAATGATCTAGATAGAATGGTTATTCAGCATGATAATGGATTTACAATGATTAATACAAGATCATTTGAGCTAGTTGGAGATAAGCCCTATGTTCTTCCAAGACAATGCGAGCAAGTGTTTTACTCAGAGGTTCCACATAAACAGGGTTGGTCATTTGTTGTTAGACATGATCCAAGAGGAACGCCGATAAAGTATAATGTTATGGAAGAAGAAGATATTGAAGATGATGAAGAAGCAGAGGATGGTGATGACAATGATGGTGATGACGATGATGGTGATGGTGGTGATGATGATGATGATGGTGATGATGATGATGATGGTGATGGTGATGATAGCGATTATGATGGTGATGATGGTGATGATGATGGAAATGATGATGGCGATGATGATGATGATGATGGCGATGATGGTGATGATGATGATGATGATGATGATGATGATGATGATAAAGAAGAAGAAGATAATCAATGACTACAAAGGTTGTCACCCCTTCCGTTGACGATCTTGCATTCCATATATAAGGTAAATTTGTTCATGTTTACGATGTTGCATATTGTTCATGTTGTCTTCTAAGTTATTTGTAACATACATGTATCATGTAATTTTTAGCTAACTGAAGATAAATGATTAACATATGTAGGAAATTTGATTACATATTTATTGTGTTCATTTCTAATGATTACAACATATGTTATTTATAGTTACCAATATTTATGTTGTGTCTGATTATCACCCTTTTTGTAAACAGTCAATTGACTATAGGTACATCATCATCCCTTCTATTGATGATCTTGCATTCCACATATAAGGGAAATTTGTTCATGTTTATGATGTTGCCTATTGTTCATGTTGTCTTCTAAGTTATTTGTAGCAAACGTGTATCATGTAATTTTTAGCTAACTTAAGGTAAAAGATTAACATATGCAGGAAATTTGATTACATATTTATTTTGTTCATTTCTAATGATTACAACATATGTTATTTATAATTACCAATGTTTCTATTGTGTTTGATTATCACCCATTTTACAAATAGTCAATTGACTATAGATACATCATCACCCTTTCTATTGATGATCTTTCATTCCATATATAAGGTAAATTTGTTCATATTTATGCATATCAAGTAATTTTTAGCTAACTTAAGATAAATGATTAACATGTGCAAGAAATTTGACCCCTTTGGCATGGATCGTGCACAATGACATGGATCAGTAGGTATAAGTCAATAAATAGACATAATTTTCTTATATTCTTCTTGTTTATCATTGAGCACGTATGTTATAAATAGACATATTATATAATCATATAATGTATATATAGATAAAGAAGGTCCATATAGAAATATAATTGTATAATCACTTTCAACTTACTACATTTTATAAAAATGGGAAGTGAGAGCGGTGGGCATGGAGCGAGTGGGAGCTTTCAAATTTTGAATTCCTGCAAGGGTGGGATCTCCTTAGATGGCCAGTCTCAGGTGCCTAGTCTGGAACACAGACAACAAGATGAAGGCAGACTGGCAAATCTTGGTACAAGGGATCGATCAGATAGCATGGAGGGGGGCCTAGCTGTCCATCCCAAGGAAGCGGCTAAGATTCCTTTGGTTCCCACAACAAACAAGCTAGGAACCACAAAATGGTCTTCGTTATTTAGGGTAAAACCTTTAGGTAAGTCCTCTTTCCCGCCTATTAAAACTATCCTAGATTCTAAGAAAGGATCCTATGTGATTTCTATTGCGGACGAGATAGTGGATCACAACATTCGAGCCATGGCTTCTACTTTGGTTGGGAGATTTTTGGGACCTAGACTGAACATTGATGACGTCAGGTTGTTCATCAAACAAAAATGAGCTCTCAAGGGTCAGGTTTCAGTCACTTCTATGGAAAATGGGTTCATGTCTTTTGATTTTACATGCTCAGAAGACCTTGCCAACATTCTATGTGAAGGGCAATGGGCCTTTGGTCACTCCACCCTTGTGCTTTAGAGGTGGTATTCTAGAATGAGCCTAAATGATTCTTTCTTTTCTCAAGCTCCTTTATGGGTCAAACTACCAGAATTACCGTTAGAATTTTGGAATGAGGATGTCTTTGTGGGTATCGCAAGTACCTTCGACAAACTCCTCTCAACGGATTTGATATCTGCCTCCAAATGACATTTAAATTACACTCACATATGCATTGGGGTGAGTGAAGGAACAAACATGCCTGAGTTTGTTGCTCTTCACTCTAAACTAGGGGTGCATAACTAGAAAATCATTTACAAAACCATCCCCTTTGCATGCTTCCTTTGCCTGAAGGCAGGTCATAAAGCCCACCAGTGCCCCATTGCAGTAAAGAAGTTACCCATGGAACTAGTCATCTTTGACCAAGCCAAGAAGCAATCTTGCCCCTCCAGTAAGGGCAAGATGAAGTTTCTCTAGAGGCACAAACTTTTTGTGGTGTAGGGGAGGAAGGCCGTCAGCCAAAAGAATAAAGCCTCGAAGGATATCCCTAAGATGGTCACTCACAAGGAGCAAGCAAGTGCTACCCCCTCGAGAAGAGTCCTGACTTGGAGATGCCAGTATCAGCCTCGAAGGAGGGTCTAAAGATGCAGGCAAGTCCCCACTCCCAAGCCATGGGACCAGAAAAGGAGCTAGCTCAGAGAAACTTATTTCCGCAGTGGAGCATGCACCACTTTCGGAAGCTACTGAGTAGCTTAGTTTGGGGCAGGAAGCCCCGACCTGTATTATTCTAGAAGCTCACAGATGCCCAGACCCCTCTAGGGTTGAAGGGGAGAGAACCTACTATTCCCAAAGGGCTGGAGGCCAAGCTCCATCTTCTCATTAAAAATACGAATCTAGACCAGATCGCTCAGTAGGAAGGTTAGTTAGAAAGTAGTGCGATAGTAAGCCTAGATGACTGGTGCATGGTAAAGAAGAAAAAGAAGAACCAAAAGAACTAGAACAAAGTCCTCCCTCCTTTATCTCCAGTGTCTACCAAAAGTAGGGTCAAAGCTGACATTGGGATAACCCCTAAGCTAGCAGGGAGAAAGAGCTCAAATCAGCTACTACAAGAAGAAACAAAAAGGAACCTGGTAGATGGGAGCCAGAGAACCATCAAGGATTTCTCAGGAAATAAGAAATGAAAGTCATTTCATGGAATATAAGGGGCCTAAATGGGGCTCATAAACATGGTCTAGTCAGAAATATGATTAGAGACCATAGACTTGATTTTTTGATATTACAGAAGACTCAGATGAAAAGGGACCTGGTTAAGAGGATATCCTTCAATAAAGATTTTAGCTGCGTAGCCTCAGATTCAAAAGGTGCTTCTAGAGGAGTACTAATCCTATATAACTCCAGGGCCTTCAAGTTATTTACTCTTTTCGGCACTCACAATGCTCTTCTGTGTGAGGTTTCTCACATCCTTAGCAATGATTCCTGGCTTATCCTTAACCTATACACCCCCAACACCAAGAAGGATAGAAAAAGTTTTTGGATCAAGCTCCTCGACATCCTTTCCAATTGCAATGTTAATAAAGGGATCTTCATGGGGGACTTCAACATGCCTCTCTTTGATGCTGAAAAATGGTGGGGTCTCACCCCAGATCAGGACAGTAAGCGTGACCTCACTTTGTTCATTTAGAATCTTGCCTTCTAGGATATGGACCTTCAAGGGGGTAGTTTCACTTGGTCTAATAGGAGAGTTGGGGGAGATAGCATTTAGGTTCACCTTGATAGAGCCCTAATATCTACTAAATGGCTTCTTTCCCATACTTGCAGATTATCCCTCCTCCCTAGGGTGGGTTTTGATCACTCCCTGATTTCTCTCTCTATTTCCCCTTTGTCTAGCAAAAAGGCCTTCCCTTTTTTCTTTGAGAAAATGTGGCTTTCCCATCTAACGCTAGAAGGAAAAATCTCTTCTTGGTGGAACTTTGAGGTTGACAATATTGCTATGTATAGAGTTTCCCAGAAGCTGAAAAATGTGAAAAGGAACATTAAATCTTGGAACAAAATTGAATTTGGCCACATTTTCCAGGAGAAAGATGAGAAAAATGATCAAATCAATTGTATCTAGGAAGAAATCTAGCTCTCTGGATACAACACTCACAACAGGCAGGAGGAAATGGCAATCCTCTTGAACTTGCACAACATCATATCTAAGGAAGAGCTTTATTGGAAACAAAGATCCAGAGTCAGCTAGTTGAAAGAAGGAGATCGTAACACCAATTTTTTTCAACTGACCACCCTTAAGAATTGAATAGGATATCTAATATCAAAAAGGGCCAGGTTTTGGTTTCTAAGGAAGAAGAAATAGCGAAGGAAGCTATTTGCTACTTCTCCTCTCTCCTCACTGTTGATCCCTCCCTCTCTGCATCTGATCAAGAGGATATCTTGGCAGCCATCTCCCCTCTATTACAAGATCATCATAATTCCATGCTGAAAGCTATCCCCACCCTAGAGGAAATTCACCAAGCCCTCTTTTCCCTCCTGAGGGATAAAGCTCTGGGCTTGGATGGTTTCCCTACCTTTTTCTTTTAGATTTATTGGAATGTGGTTAAGAAGGATGTGGTTAAGGTGGTACAAGAATTCTTTGGGGCTAGGAATCTGCTCAAAGAACTTAATGATACTTTTCTTGTCCTCATCCCCAAGACTTCAAGAGCTGACTCTTTGGACAAAGTCAGGCCCATTAGCCTTTGCAATTCTTTTTACAAGATTACCTCCAAGGTTCTTAATTCAAGACTCCTCAACATTCTTCCTCTAATCATTTCACCCCAACAAATTGGCTTTCTCCTCGACAGGAAAATCCTTGATTCCATCATTTTGGTTCATGAAGTCATTCACTCTCTTAAGGTAGGCAACAAGGAAGGTTTCCTTCTCAAACTGGACTTATCTAAAGCTTACGATAGGGTCAACTAGAATTTCCTCTTTACTGTCCTTCGGGCCTTTGGTCTCGATGCTCAGGTTTGCAAGCTCATCTCTCAGCTAGTGTCTTCTCCCTCTTTTTTTGTTCTGGTTAATGGTCTCCCCACTCCCTTCTTCTCCTCCTCAAGGGGTTTAAGGTAGGGTGACCCCATTTCTCTTGTCTTTTTTGTCATCTTGGTAGAATGCCTGGGAAAAATCATCTAGAAGAAGATCTAGGATAGGGTTTTGAAAGGTCTTAGGCCTTCTTTGGGGTTCTCTACTTTCACCCACCAGTAATTTATGGATGACACTATCTTGGGGGGCAAAGCCTCTGTCTGGGAGGCAAAGACTTTCAAAAGCATTCTGAACTCCTACACTAGGGGCTCAGGATAGGCTATCAATCTGGATAAGAGTTTAGTTTTCTTCCTCAATACCCCTTTGGAGAGGCAGAGGAAAATTGCTCGCATCTTGGGATGTGGCATCGGGTCCTAGCTTCCAGCTATTTATCTTGGGCTACCTCTTGGAATGAAACCTCCAAATTCCTTTTGGATCAGCATTATAGACAATTTCAATAGGAAACTTGTAGGTTGGAAAGGGGCCACCCTTAGTCAAGCTGGCAAATGCTCCCTAGTTAACTCTATTCTCCAGAACCTCCCTACCTATGCCCTCAATCTTTTTAGGATTTTGGTTAAGTTTGCAGAAAGATTGGAGAGAATTCAGAGAGATTTTCTCTGGACAGGGACTGATGACCACAAGAGATATCACTTGGTTACCTGGGACTTAGTCTACCAGCCCAAAAGCCAGGGTGGTCTTGGTATTAGAAAAATTTCTCACCTTAATCAATCCCTTTTAGCTAAACATCCTTGGCACATCTTCCAAAGCACAGGTATTTGGAGGGATATTATGGCTGAGAAATATCTAGGTAGACTGTCTCTTAACTCCATATTTCAAGGGGCTAAGCTGCCGACGGGGTCCCATATTTGGAATGGAATCTTGAAGGCCCTCCCCCTTGCTAAATCTAGGGCAAAATGGAAAGTTGGAATGGGAAACAAAATCCTTTTTTGGTAGGATACCTAGCTGTGTCAGGAACCCCTCATTAATCACCCCATATATAGTAGGTGGGCTGATCAGTGTATTGGCAGATACAGTTTGATGGTAAGGAACTACAAAAATGGTAATGAATGGCACAATCTGGCCAAACTTTCATAGGACCTCAAGCCTTTAATGTCTTCTCTGAATGCCATCTTCATCAACTAGAATGACAACTCTTTAGTTTGGGGAGATTCTTCAGGGGGCCTTTACTCTGTGGCCACTAGTTATCTATCCCTTGTGAGTAAAGAGGAGAAACCTATCTAGGCCAAAGCCTTGGATCCCTGGGCTTACACCTAAGATAAACAATTTCTTTTGGCTCCTCCTTCAAGATAAAATCCTCACCCAAGATAATTTAGCCAAGAGAGGCCAAATTTTACCTAATAGATGCTGCCTCTACAAGCAAGATCTAGAAATGGTTAATCATATGTTCATCCACTACCCCTTCTCCTCCAAGGTGCAGAGCCATCTGACAACTAACCTAGACTTCAACTGGTGCCCTCCAGCTAGCATCCAAGATTTCTTTAGTCAGTGGAGAAGCCATCACCAAGGTTTGAATTCTCAGTTATTGAGCTCCTGGATCCTCCCACACTTCTGGTAGGGAATCTGGAAGGAGCATGACAATAGGATATTCAGAGACAGAGAAGCCCCTGAGGTTATAATTACTGAGAAAATCAAAAGCCTTATGATAGAGAACTATTCCATAACCAAAGAAGGAGACATAAAGGTAGGAGGGAATAGTAAAGCCAGGAAAGATGACAGGATCAAAAGAAGACATGAGGTTATTTGGTCTTTTCCACTTGAGAACTAGCACAAAGCCAATTTTGATGGGGCGGATAAGGGGAATCTAGGTCTAGCTAGATGCAGAGGTATCATAAGAAACAATTTGGGAGGTGGTATTGCTACTATCTCTTCCCCTATTGGCCACCAAACCAATCATCTAGCTGAAGCCAATGCTGCTAGGTTCACTGTTAAGTTGGCCCTAGCCTCAGGGATTGAGCAACTATGGCTTGAAGGTGACTCCTTAAACATAATAAATTGCATCTTAGGAGTCACTAAACCCTCTTGAACCATTGAAAGCATTATTGAGGACCTTAAATCAAACTTAAGGAAATTTAAAAACTACCATGTTAGCCACATTTATCATGAAGCAAACATGGTCACTGACTGGTTCGCCAACGAAACAATTGCTAGCAACTCTGTGATGATGTGGGGAAGCAATAATGATTTTTTGGTGACGGTGATTGAGCTAATATGAAAGGAGAAAATCCATGGCACCAACATAATGTCTTTTTAATGATGACAAGATTTGCAAAATTGTACTTCAAAAAGGGATTTATTAGGAGTTATGCAGAACCCCCTCCACTCCATAATCATATGTATGGAAGACACAAGCTGAAGGAAGATAGAAAAATTCCATAAACACACACAAATTTATTTTCACTCTCAGCACCTTTTGCTACTCTGAACTCAGCACTATTACTAGTGGGTTAGGGTTTGTTGAGCCAAAAACTACAATGGTGCGAGAAAGGATCAGAAGAGAGCCATGGGGTGAAGTAGAGAGATGGAAAGAGAAGAGGAAGGTCTGGAGAAAGCTCTAGAAGGGAGGCATAAACAAATTTATAAAGAAGCTTCATGGATTTGATGTGGGGGTTACTGAAGCTATGGTTGATTCCTAGCCAATGGCAGGGTCAAAATTGATGGTGTTTCCCACCAAATCTCTGAGGGTCTCATTGTAGAGGTGACTAGCTTTTCTCAAGATAGCTTGAACTTCTATAGGGATAAGAAGATGTCCGCCAATGTTGTCAAAGACTTTGTTAAGGATGATAAGGAGAAAAGCAATTTGGTCAAGATTGACACCTACTACGATATTGATTCCATCAAAAACATTTGGAGGTATGTTCTTAGGATCATCATTGAATATGTCACTCTTGACCCCAGGTTTGATAGAATTAGGACTCATCATTTTGTTTTGTTAAATCATTTTAGACACTATGAAAATTTCTTTTCCATTTTTCATTTGCACCTCCATGGCCAAGAATATAGAGTGGTTCAATAAATGCCCTGTCAAAAATCCTGCCCTCCATGAGGGTCTCCTGCTTCTGATTTATGAGTTCTTGAAAACCCAAACTAGAGGTAAAACCATTGGGGATTTGGGTAGTGCCTTGGAGGACACTGCCAGTTTTGATTTTGAGGATGATCTTGTAGTGAAATTAGAAAAAATTGACACCCCAAGCAAAGCTATCCCTATTAACCATGACCCTCGCATCCCTAGCAGGAAAAGCCCCAGATGTCTTCCCCCTATCCCCCCCTCTCCTCATCCTAAGGAGGTGAAAGAGGATAGTGATGATGATGTGGAGTTTGATATGGAGTCTAAGGAGGAGGACTTGGAGAAGGGGAAGGAAAGTGAGATGGAAGAAGATAAGGGGTGAGATAATGACAAGGAGATGGTGACCCCTATGGACCCCAAGGTTAACCCCAAGAAAAGAGAAGTGAACCAAGCCCTGCCCCAAGAACATCCCAATGACCCTGTTGAAGTGCCCCCCAACCCCACCCTGCCCAATTCACCTTAGGAGGTTCCCATTTCACCCTTAGAGGAAATGATTGAAATCATGATTGAAAAAGGGGGTAGGTCATCAGAAAGAACAAGAGGAGGGCCTAGAGGAACTTCTATGGGGACAAGGTTAGTTTGAGAATTGTTAGAGAACTTGCTAAAATTTGGAGGAACTTGATAGAAGCACCCACTATGACGAGCTCCTTGACTCAGCTATTTTGGTTATCTTTGATAATGTGCGAGAAACTGGTTTCAACTTCCTGAACAATGCAAAGAATAGTCTAATTGACAACTTTTGTTCTATCAAGTGGCTTTTTTAGGAAATTGAGGCTCTGAAGGACAAGAGCAACCAGCCCAATAGCCAGGATACTGAAAAGGACCAGCAAGCTAGAGGGAGCAAGGACTAGGTGGGTAGCCAAGAGAAAGACAAAGGCCAGGTGTCCAGAGACCATCAGGATGACATACTCACCCAGCTAGAGTAGAAGGTCCAAAGGCTAGATTCTGCCCACCAGATAATCACCAAACAAATAGTAAAGACCCTTCACACCTTGAATGAGAATATTGTCAATCTAGGTGACTATCTAACTACTACTAGCCTTAAAAGGGATGCAAAGAAGAACACAAAGAAAGGATTCAATAGGGATGAATTTCAATAGGGGTGAATCAGATGAACACTCCTACCAGGATTCAGGAAGAAGTGGCCAGTCAGAAGGACAATGATACTGTAGAAACCTTGCAGGCCATGGACATGGATGGCCACTAGCCTATTCACCTGGCTTTGTCTCTAGCCTTTGTACTTTATCTTCGAGCCTTCTTTTGTTTTCGGCCTTTTGAGGCAGTTTTTCTGTTTGTTCAGACTGTTTATTCTCTCTCTTTTTGCTATAAAAGTTTGGGTTTCAGGATCCCTATAAAACCTATTTTACCTAATCAAAAACTTACTACATTTTATGTTTGTCACTTTCACTTTCCATTTGATGGATTGTAGGACCCACCAAATAGGTACTTTTTAGATCTATCTACATCGAATGAGGGAAATGAGGAAATGGTAGATGAAAGCTCTACATGTAGTACAACTAAAATAGGGAGATCAACTAGAGGTCAAAAGATTAGATTTTTTAAAATAAATACATGCAATTTTTCCTTGCTAATAGGGGGTCATTTTCTTATGATGATGAGACCAAAGGCGACATCACGGTGCCCTTTCAGTACACACACATTGAGAAAGAATGGGTACCCAATGAGCTACCTCCAATTAACATAAATTTTTGTGTTAATGAGAAGATATATCACATTGCTCCATCCTCATTACATGGTTTGGGCCTATTTTCCATGGATGGGATAAAGGTATGTTACAAAAAAGTTGTCAAATTGTTCAAGTATGTTGGTCCATGTTACAATTACAATGATTGGATGCAGATTGTTTGATATAAAAAAAGTATGCATAGGTATGTACATTGATCGGAGACCAAAAGAAATATGTAATATTGTAGCTTTTATAAATAGTATGCAACCTTCCTCAACTAGTAATCAACCTAATTTCATATTTGAGGTGCGTGAGGGGAATGAATTTTTTGTTTGTGCAATAAAATCAATAAGTGCAGGGGAAGAACTGTTAATAGATTACCATTTAAATCACATAGATACAAACAAAGTTACTATCATGAGGGTTGTAAATACTATATACCATTTTGTTAATAACTTTTTTTTTACAGTTTATTGCTTTCAACTAGCTGAATTTTTAATGTTTAATCTTTGTGACAGGATGATATGGATCTGACAGATGATAGAGGCCACCAAGATGCCACTCCCACCCCTTCTTCAATGAGAGTAAACCTTATTGAAATTTTACAAATTAGATAGTTGAAAAATGTTATATTATTACGTTATTTTATTTATGTTTTTTGAGTTTTAATGATAGTTTTATTGATATTCCTCTCACAGTTTGATGTTTAGGATAAGAGTAAAGCACCAATAGTAAGTATTGAGCCACTAGCTATGCCTTTTGATGAGGATATTGCTGAAACTCACAATGTAACAAAAATATTGAAGAAAAAATTTTTAAAAATTAATTTAGAAATAATGAAAATTTTGGATGAGGCAAATATGGAATTCGAGCAGATGATGCAGAGGTTATCACATTTGAGAGTGCAAGCTCATCGTTATGAAGTAAACGGTAATGAATCTTTAGTTCTATAACAAAAGTTCAATAAATATTTATATTTTATAATCTTTTATGTTGTGAGGTAAAATATGTAATATGTGCAAAAATACTTTATTGATGCAATTTTTTAAAGAGTTGTAAGAAACTTTAACTACTAAATTCTTGTTATATAACATTTTTTGGGAACTAATCCACAACTTGGTCAAGGACAATGCAGTAAGGCTGGTAGTAGTAGAGTTTCGACTGCCACTGGTAAAATAATCTTTTAGTTGACAACTTAGAAAGAATTTTTTATTTTGAACATTCATAACTTCTTAACTCTTACTTTTATTATTTCAGAATGTCTTTGCTAAAAATGTATTGTTTAGGTCATCTAGTGCAGGAGACTCGTACGAGGTTGATGGATGCCTGTACATGATTATCGACTGCAATATCGACAACAAGGGGACGTCCAACTAGTAAATCCTTATTTTGCTATATTTGGTTTTGTGTTAATTATGAGTTGATAATTTGTACTTTAATCTTGGGTGCATCACATAGTGTATTTTTTTCTATGGTAGGAGACGCACCATCTGGTACACTGCCAGATGTGGATCATAGTGCATTTATTGGTGATAATTCACTGTCATTTCCTAGAGCTACCTATCTTTCTAGCATGGGAGCTACGCAGACATCATTGTTGATTGACGATGATGAATCAATGCCTTTGAAATGTCCTAAGATTCCAAGTACTTTAAATAATTATTTTTTATATTGTAATAAGGATTTTCTTGCAAGACATAAACATGATAGGAAGTGGTGAATGCAAGGGCTTTTGATGTGGAGTGATGCCTCATGACCTTCTTTAGTATGTCATATTGTGCAAGTTGTTTAATTATTTTGGAATTCCTTTTTATTAGGGGTTTGGTAGGATCATCTAAATTATCAATGACCTTTTGTCCATACCAATAATTCTCTAGTTTAGTAATTCAATTTAAGCTATGAAGTGTTTGATTCAACACCCATGGTGGTTTTAATTTGGATTTCTCAAATGGTAATATTGCAGGTACATTGATGGGAGACCAAAAGCAACATGTACATTTATATTACTTGTAATTTAGAGTTCATGGTTTTAGACATTTTAAATTTTTTTCCAAACTTCTTTTTTAGTCAATTTTGGTCAAGTTGATCCTTCAACCCTGAAATAGATCACTAAAAGGATGAAATATATCTCATTTTATGTATTTGTTATTCACTATGAAAAGTATTCTTTGCATGATTCATTTTAATGGTTCTTACTATTAATTATCCCATGACATTTTTTGTAGGAAATGATACATTTTATAGGAGGCTTTATGACCTCACACTACGAAGATTTGGGCCCACCATACGTACAAGGTGGAACATTATAATTGAACTAATTTTATCCCATTATTTTTTTTGCATATCATTAATTGGTGCAACATTTTTCCTTTCATTTGGGTCTTTTCTTATACTAGCTATATCTAACAATTTTGTGTGTTTTCTTAAAAGGTGAAACTTCCAAGATAAAAAATTAAAAGATGAGCTCATCAAAGATATAGAGCATGAGTTTAGTAGTAATATTTTTGATCATAAGAAATTGATACAAAATGCTTCCAAAAATCTTAAGGTTGTGAGGGATTCATATAGAAAGAGTCTCATCCTAAACCTGAAGTATGAGCATCCTCCCTTTGTTTTAGTGAGAGACTAGAATGAGTTCATTTTGGATGCAAAGGAGAAAGGGGAACGTCGAAAAGAAAGTACACCAACAAATCTGAAAAGGTATGTAATAATATTAGCTACTTGTACATTAATAAGAAAATTTAGGGTTCAACTTCAGTATCAACAATTTCAACTAGCTCAATTCAATCTATCTATTGATGAAAGGTATGTAATTCATATGCTGACACAATTGCTTTCACCCTATTATGAATGCTCTCTAAAATTTGGGCATCTAATGAATTGTGGTAGTTGATTGCACATAGAATGCTTGCATACAACTGTATATATCTCAATTTGGGCATAAATCCTACATAAGATATAAATAGTGCACTTATAACTTCAAATATAGCTATATTATGTACTCCTACCTCTTAGTTTCCTAACATATGCCCTAACTTTCTAAAGTTATTAATTTGGGAGTCATTACATTTTTGTTGAGCAGAGATTTGGCACCACATATATTAGAAACCAGTTGAGCATCTACATTTTGGGAACCATGATGTAGATATGATAAATACAACAAATCTGCTGAGCAATGTATTTGTTCAGCATAAAGAGTTTTAATCTAAAAATAGTGAAATGCAGGAAAACTATTGGCTGGAAACAACACGAAAATGATTCTAAATTATTGGCAAACTTGAGCCATTAATCTTTGTGCATTTCCCATGGCTCAACTCTCTGACTTGAATCTTATTTTATTGCTTTGTTATTCTATGACCCTTTTCACTCATAGTAGCTACTAGGATTAATGTCTTGAAAATTTAGTAATGCTCAACTACATGTACCATAGTTGTATGTGTTAGCAGTATATTTTGCCTCTTGACGCCCCAAAACTTGTAGTAGGATTAAAAGTGGAAATCTCATGATCCTTCATATTTGTTTGTGGTTACTAACCCTTTCCAACTATTTTGGATTAGACTAGGCCACCTTATAAGTTATCATTTGTCATTTAGGCATTCTCAACATGATGACATGAGAAAATATTTGAATTTGTCATTTTAAAATTTTGAATCTATTGTGAATAATGGGTAATTAAAGATCAATTTAAAAGGCATATATGTGATGTTGTTTATTTTTAGAAGCTATTTTATAATTAAAGGTATGATGCTATAATTTCTTCCCTTTTTTCATATTTTTGGTGGAACATGCTACTTTATGCTAAAACCTTCATACCAATATATAATAATCCAGTACTTAGTACTGATCTTTATATCTATATCATCTAACATATTTCAAACTTTTTATAGGTTGCAAGACACATCAAAGGCAACAAAGGCTAGGCTGGAAAAGGTTGGGCAGTATAGACTTGGCTTTGGGGGATATTCAAAAATCAAAGCATGCATTGTAAGTAGTAGTAAATGAATTGCAAAGAAAAATTATTTATAAAATGCAAATAATTTTGTTAATTAATCAAAAAATGTAGGGCACTGATTTTAATCTAGAGGCCACAAAAGAACAAAAAAAATTTGCCTTCAAGCAAGGCTATGCAACTGTGGCTGAACACCTACAACAAGCTTCCATTGCCCCAACCAAACAGTCTCCTGCATCATGTGCACAAGAAATATATTAGAAATTGAATACTCGAGAAACAATTTATTTGATAATAATGTGCATGACATTGCAATACAACCTATTAATTGTGACAGATCATACATAGCATCATGAAGCCCCTGATGTGCATCATACTGTTGATGGAGGTGCTCATTTGTTATTTAAAACTAATTATGTAATTATTAATACAATTTAAAATCTTTAATTGAACTTGGTGTAACCTTTTTGTGTTGAGGATATAGAATCATGTCGTGTTGAACAAGTGTCGGAGGATGTTAAGACCGATCAACAGGTAGATCATGTTGCACATTCAAGTAAAGAAAATCTATGTTTTGTTCTTTTAAATTATTATTTTTGATTTATAGTTCTTTTACTTAAATAAAAACTCATAATTCACTAATATAAAATAGTGCAAATTTAACTCATGAAGTACTTGTTATTGCAACGGACCCCCCTTTGGTGCAGTGGCCTCATGATGTTCTTGAACGAATGAGGAGGAGACATGTGTTAGAACTAGTAGAGGAGGGGCATGATGAGGACATTGATATTCCTCTTAGAAATTTTATGAAAAAAAAAATAGCAAGAAAACCAAAAAGAAATGATTATTCATGAATGACTTACTCTTGAATATTGTTAATGAATATTGTGTTAATGAATATTGTTAATGAATATTATTCATTAATGTTGGGTGTTAATGAATTATTCATGAATGACTTACCCTTGAATTTTGCGTGTTAATGAATTTTATGTGTTAATGAATGTTATCATGTGATTATAATGATTGAATGTTATATTTCAAAAATGGATGAATGAATGAATGTTATTAAATGTTAATGGGGGAATTTAGAGTGATGTTAGGGGGGGAGGGGGGGGGGGCAAATGAACTTCCACCTTCATGTGGTTGGCCTTGTTTAGTAGAGAATATTTAACTATTCTTGAAACCAAGTGAAGCTCAAACTTTAAAGATAAGCTTATAGTTAATAGTGACAACCAATTAGCAAGTCGAAATGAAGTTCTTAGTTACAAGTACTTTTTTAGTTTTTAAAGCACGATGTCATGTTTTAATATTGTGTAGTTTTTTCTTAAGTTAAAGTATTCTTTTACTATAGCAACATAATTTATGACCATTTTAGTAACTATTCTAACATTGCTTTATGAAAAATCCTATTTTGGCAAAGATGGTGATAAGTGGTGCTGTCTATTTCTTGGGAGATTGGATTGCACAAGTCTGTATCTCAAAATCATTTGCATGTGGTAGAAATGCATACTTATAACCATTTCATTCTACATTTAAAAACATTGATGATAATATTAATTTTTTTAATTTATATTTTTGTCTATATAGTCATTATAAATGTTGCAACCTTAGTCAGCTTTTATAGGCTATGAAGAACACAGTTGAATACTACAATAATTTTGTGGTTAAGAATTTGTGTTTTCCCTACTCATAGTCCAATTTATTTACAATTTTGAGGGTATGATTAGTGCACAATCTACAATTTTATACTCATTCATATATTTATTTCATAATCAATTCTGTCATTGAGTTTTCTTGAATTGATTTGTAATAATATCTTTAATCTAGGGGCCTCTAATTTCAACTTCAATGGAAGAAAGAAGTTCAATACAAGAACACATAAGAAAGTCAAATCTGTGAATGTTGAAGATTTCTCCAATGTATTTAACTATATTATCTACTATACTCTTTACATTTAACTATATATGTTGTTCTTTGATAACCACTCATCTCATTATATGGCAGGCTGAGAAAGAGAACAAAGAGAACAAATCATTTGGTTTGATGTGCATAGATCATAATATTACAAGAATAAATATGTTGTTCTTGGAAATTAAGAGAAGATATTCATCTCTTTCTACTTATGATATAGGTTGGTCTTTAAATATTCTTTTATATAGTTTGATGATATTTTTATAATGATCATGTAAATGTAAGAGACATTTGTTTGTTGGTGTAGTGCTTAGTGTTTATCCTATCAATTTGATTCTTGGCCTCTCAATGGTAAATCATTTGGAGAGCTTGGGTATGGCAAGACATTTCAAACATGAGATAAAAGAGGTTCTAGATGATGTCTATAGGTAATTGGGAGATATTTTTTCTAACTAATTGTAATACATTTTATGAATTGATTTGCATATTGTTTGAAATAAATGTTCGTCCTGGGTAGATTTTGGATAGAGAATGAAATGGGTGAAGGAATGCCATCAACATTAGACATAATAAATATTTCTAACAGTTAAGTATTAATTTCACATAATTCTTGTTTCCATCATATTTTATTCTATTTTTTAAGTTGTTAAGAATTTTCATTTATTTGTATAGAATTAGGTTTTTTTGGTAAAGTTAATTAGATTCTTATTTCTTTTCTTAGTTTATATATATAATATAAATTATGTTCAATTTAGAAGACCATGTTCAATTTATATAACTAGTAAGTACCGAGCCACTAACCACTAGTACTAAGCCACTAGCTACCCCTGAGACCATGCTTGTGTAAATGATTGGTAAAATAGTAAATATATACAATTTCTAGGCTCAGGTTCCTATTCATCACTGGGAGATTAACTTATATCTAGAGATTTCAATTTTGTAGAATAGGTCAACAATCTATGCTTTCTAGTTGATGGAGCATTCTAACACCCTTTCAACCAATAGTTATCTCTAGCCAGTTGATTGGAATCAATTAAGGTTTTAAATGCTCAATTGTTTAATACAAACAAGCTCAAATTTGGGAATGAGTCATTCAAAGCTATGTATTTGTTATTTCAATATGTTTTGAAAACATGTTCAGCTCCCTATTTCTTTGTCCTTTGTTGTTACCTCCCATGATGAGCAAAAATTAGATTCTTGGGTATTTCCATGATAAAATGAGTAAAAAAATATGAGGTTGTATTGATAGAGATAACAGGGATGTAGTTTGAAAGGAATGAAGAATATTTACTTAGCATCTCAACAATCAACAATCAGTAATAGATGATATAAAGAATAAACCTTTGTTCTAAACCTTAAAAATTCTTTAGAAGAAGTGATCTCTTCTTATGATAGTGCATCTAATGAGGACTCTAAAACTATATTTTCTCTAGAGATCTGCATTATAAAACTCCACTATGGTTGGGCCTTTCTATTTTAAAAGAGCAATTACAATTCTACAAGTGAAATGACTCTTTATTTAGGAATGTGTGATAATCTACCCGACTCTAACATTTGTGACCTTGAATCTAATCCCTTTGGATACTCCATGAAGGAGATGATGTTTCTACACATCATTTGTGAGTAGTTGCATCTTACTAAAATATATTTCCAACTTCATGAGTAAATCAACACATCATTTGTGAGCAGTTGCGTCTTACAGCCACCCTCCTTGATCAATTTTTGTTGATACTATTTTTTCCAACATCAAGAGTAAATCATAGATGAATCATTGGCAACCAAAAAAATAGATTTTGATAAATGTAATGGGTACAACAGATTCTTATATTTAGTATTATCTATGTAATTTTTTTTTGTTTGTTGGTTTCAAACTTTCACAAATGCCAATTGGGTAGATTCAATAGATACTGTAAAAACTATAGCAATGGCTACTTTTGGCCTCAAAGCATGAATTGTTTCATGGAGTAACAAGAAACAACAAGCATTAACTCTTTCCTCCACTAAGAATGTCACAACTCCTATCCTCAAAGCTTAGTTTGGTTGAAAAGGTTGGTTTCTTAAATGCATGCCATTAAAATAGGGGAAGTAGTAGCTCACTATGACAATCAACATCCACTAATATAAGCATATTCCAATCTCTTAGTGCACACAATTCATAATTTGCATTAAAGAAAATGAATCAACCAAATTGATGATAGAATTACTACTTGTCAACTCAATATAACAGACATTCCCTAAACCTATAGGTACATTTTCTAATTGCATGTTCCTTTTACACATCACTTTGTTAAGTGCATTAACCATATATTGCATTCATTACATTTTCATTGCACATATTTCATTTACATCATAGTTTCATTACATTACTACATCTCATCAGCGTTTCATATATCAATCACATAACATATAGTGCATAAATAAAAATACTATATTACATGCATCACATATCATAAAGCATGTTATTGAAGTTCATAATATACATCAAATATATCATATCCATATCATCAATCATGGTTTAATTTTCAGTTACATCTTGTCATCACATATACCCATACACTAAAGTCATCATCCACATATTTCTATTTCATAAACCATTATAATCTTAATTATAAGTATTTAATATCATATGCATCACATAACACATATCCTACATCACCAAAATGAATACCATTAACATATACATCATAACAACATATACACATAGGTACATCCATGCATTAACATAAGAATCATGTAGAACTAATTGTATCATCATATAGAACATCAAAGAAAATATATATGAAGTCCATAATATCCATAAAATGACCCATCAAAGTACCAAATCATATATAATTGTATAAATATCATAATAATAAATTGAATGCTACATCTAAAAATATATCAAAATGCATAAGTATTGACATAAATATCTTCCCATGGAGTCAAAATTATTTGTCACATGACTAGGTGGTATTAATATAGATAGCTAGGATGGACCCCCATCACGTCTTTTTGGTGGCATTGGTGGAATGCCCAATGAACCCTAGGATGCCTTGCTTATGCTCTGTAACTATATCTTCTTGGAGGATGGAGGCTTCCTTTAATTCTTTGTCACTTCTTGGTGCTAGATTCCCATATAATATGTTTCCTTTGATCTTTCTATACCTTCCTCTCATAGTGAAACAAAGGCATTGACCACCACCTATCTTAACCCTATAATTGTGGCTTCCTATTTAGTGCTTTGTTTCTCTTCTTAGGTATCTTTATTGTCTCTTCTATTCATCTCACTCTACCATCAGTATCTAGATCTTATTTCCAAAATCTTCATCCTCATCCTCTAGACCTACAATCACAATGTCATCCCACCCTAATAAAACTATAACTCATCCACCCTCCTCTATAGATTTGGTAATGAAATCTCTAAATAGATGCTCTACATTTTCTTTACTTGCACACTGAAATACAATTTTGTCAAGTTTTTGAGAGATTTTTTTCTTGTGCCATGGCTTTTCATTGAAGTAATATATATACATTGTAGTTTAACCTCATAGTAACCAAGCCATACAATAATGGCATAGCTTAAAGAAAGTAACTGAAATTCCTATAGAAAAAGTTATGCATTGTGAAGTTTGGAAATATGTGCAAATGCCCCAAAGCCAGCAAAAAAAATAGATTATATAAATTAATAATTTGAAACCTAGCAAGAAAATACCAGATTAGATAAAGTGAACAATCACCAACATGTGCTCATTTCTCTCAGGAGGTTATCTTTGCTGAAATAACACATGCTAATCTCTTACATAATTTAGATCGTGATGATAAGTACACCCCAATCATCTTAGAAATCTACAACAAATCTGTCCAAGTTTATGGGCTATTATTATTATGAGCTTTATAAGTTTATATAGTTCATTTCTTGTTAAAAATTGCTATTACATTTTGGTTTTCTTTAAATTGTACATAATTGACATTAAACCCATTTATTTCTTATTACAGGACCACATCAGCCTTATGGTCAAAAAAAGAAGAGGAAGCCTCATGTTATAAGATTAGAACTAGAAGAGCCATAGGAGAATGTCAAAGATAGTCACCATGTGCCTATTAGCAATAGACACATCATGACAATCTTCAACCAATAGGAACATCATGACTATCTTCGACATTCTTCAATCATGAATTCTCTTTCAGTTGAACTTGCAAGGGAGATTAGCTAGCGAAGATGCTCTGTTAGTGCCTTTAGAATCAATAGGAAAGTGGGTTTTGGGACCTCCTCCAGATAATGGTACCGTTGGATCAAATCCAAAATTAAGCAATCAAGGTTTATAAGAACTAGCTCCTAGCTAGTTCATCATATTAGAACATGGAAAATGATGCCTTGTACTACCTTTTTATGTTTATCACTTACCTATCTGCAACTCCACAATTGATATTGATAGTCTCTTGCCCTCACCATGCAACTGAACTACTTTACTTTTATTGAGGCAGTTGAACTACAAGTGCCTTTTGTGTTCTTGACAAATTGAAAGCTTTCAACTTTTGTGAAGCCACTATGGATGCAAATGAACAACTGGTGAGGTGTCAATTTTAAGGCAATTTTTTGTTTCTATAACAAACAATTCAATTGCTAGAAATATTTCATCTAGAGGCATCAATTGATAGATTGTTAACTTTTCATGTTATTTTCTACTTTGGTTGGGTAGTTCTCCTTGCATTTGTAAATCTTGCTGCAGTCTTTAGCCTAATGATAGTTTGGTATTACATCCAGGGCGATAACATAGTTGACTTAAAACTTTGCATTAAAGAAAACATCAAGGGATAACATTTGAATTGTGGATATTTGTAAATTATGTTGGTTTTAGACATAGTTATAGTTATAGTAATATATGTGCTCTTATGATGATATAATTGGGACTGTAAGTTTTTTTGTCACGTTTATCTGTTTCAAAAATAGAGATTAGTTAGTGAAATTATTGGCTTTCATTCTTGATAAATAATTCTTTCCTAATTTTATTTTTCCCTGTAGTCTTCACAAGCAATAGTGTCTCAAGAACTAAAATTTAGATGGGTTGTGCCAATTATTGCAAAGGCTTTGCTATCATAGGAGCCTTTTAAACTGCACAAAATTTGAGTTGTAAAGCATAATTGCTTGGTGGAGACTTAGGATATCGTGCACATTTCTTCCTCCTTCCCATTGTTTTGTATGAAATAAATCATGTGATGAATGAAACAATGGTGTGGAAGTAGAAATGTGCACGATACCTTGACTCTCATGCACCGAGGAATTACACTTTAGAATCAAATTTTGTGTAGTTTAGAAGGCTCCTATGAGAGCATAGCTTTTACAATAATTGGCATAGCTTGTCAAAATTTCTACCTATTATTGGTCTCAATTTTGACACACATGTCTTCACTTTGATGTTGAATGTATGGCACTGGCATAGAAAATTAAAGGGCATTGGTCATAATTTTGAAGCCAAATTGGTCAAGGTTTATGTCAAAATTTTGACTAGTGACACTCGCAAATGGGAAAATAATAGTTTAGGTTGGACTAAGGAAATCGATGAAATTCACATTGGTAAGTCCACCTTTATGAAGTCAAAATTTTGATGCAAAATGTTTGCATCAAAAAATTGACTAAAAAAGAGCGACAACAAGTTTAGTTGCCAATTCGATCAACTTTGGTCGCAATTTTGACCTTTTCACGTCGAAATTTAGGCCTAAATTTACTAGTGTGAAGAAAAAAAACCTAGTGCTAATCAATGCTAGAACTCTCAAAATTGACAATTAGGAAGTGGAAAGAGTGCTCCCTTGTGCCATTTCAAATCTAGCATTAATTAGAGTGGTTAAAATTTATCAAAAAGATCATTACTTGCAAGAAACCCTATCTTTCCTTATTTCTAGCTTATGAATTAGCAAAATTAGTAGGTCAACACAATCACACAACTAGAATAAGCCACATGGGCCAATCATGTTTTTTCTTTCACCACTTCACAGAGTCTTCATAAGTTTGACCACTTTAACCAACTAACCACACCACCCACTAAAACTTGACCACGATGGCTTGCGATACTATCAACCTTAACTGTGATGTCAACTTAATTGCATTTTCCTTTCAAATTGGGCCCACCAGGACACATGGAAAGACCTCCTTATGTCACTATGATTAAAGATCAAACAACTTTCTATAGCAACAAAGTGAGAGATGTCGATCTTCCTCCATTTGATGACTCTAAAAAACCATGAATCCTACTAGTGCACCAACCAATAGAGATAAGGTCTTTTTCCAACCTATCTAACACTTCATCCACATTATTGTGACCTACAAAAGGAAAGGACCCACCATACCACATGTCAACTTGTCACTTTGTCACTATGGTTAAAGATTGAGCAACTTCCTATAGCCAAAAAGTGACCACCCTTGATCTGTTTGCATCAGATGGTAGAAAGTAGAACCAAGAACATGTGGCCCATGACATTGACATGTCAAAGGCTTGGCTAATGAAAATCCCATCGTATTCCAACTGAATCCAAATCATTACCCTATCACCCTATGACCCACACAACATGACATTGACATGTCAAAATAGTTAAAATATGACCCACCAAAGAAACTTAGACCCACATAGACATGTGGCACGATGTCACTTTGTCGTATGACAAAAAAATGTGCAACTCCCCAAAGTGACAAAGTGACAACCATGGATGATGAAAGATTTGACAGTGAGTAAGGTGCATTGAAGGGACTGGTCCGCACACCTTGCATAGTCATTACCTTATCCAATGAGAAACCAACAAAATATTGACGTGTTCTGACAATTTCTTAGTTATCTTGATAGGAAAGGGGGCCATCGCGTGATCACTATGTTACATGAAATGAAGGTTATGCAACTTTGCATAGTGACAAGGTGACAACCATAGATCATGAAAAGATTTGAGGATGAGGAAAATGCTGTTGGACATATGATTGAAAAGCTCATTATTGAAGATCAAAGAGTAAGATTATTGCAAAGAAGGAAGATTTTTGTTAAAAGAATGTTTTCAATCATTGTTTTGTCATTGATGTCAAACCTACTATTTGTAGGAATGACTTTTTTATTATAAGATCCAAGTACTATCACCTAGTCGATTGATGAAAAGGATTTGATCAACAAGATATAACAAGACTACCTAAGAGAAAGGTTGAGTTATGATGTTGTAATGAATTGCAAGGATCATTTAAGAAAATGGTTGAATAATGTATTGATGAAGGCTGGTCACACTTAGAAATATTGAAGGAACAAGTTGTAACAAGGTTGACTACAAAGCTTAAACTAAGATCATTAGTGGGTGTTGAGGAAGTTAGTTGAAGCTGAGAAAATTCTTAGTTGGAGTTGAGCAACATGAAATTCTAGTGTGTGTTGAGTGAAGTTTAGGTGCCAAGCATCAAAAAATCTTAGTTGGTGCCAAGTAATCTTTAGGTGCCGAGTTTTAGGAAAAGTATAGTTGATGTTGAGTAACACAGTATGTGTCGAGCACCAATATTTCAATAGTGTTGAGCTGCTACATTATTTCAAATGATGAAGATTCACCAAATCTAAGTTGAAAAAGTTGTCTTGAATTTTGTGAACTAGTTGGAGGGTAAGGATGATGAGCTGGTGACATAGAATTCTATGTAAACTATTTTTAGGAAAATTCAAGAGGATTATTCAAGAAGTTTCTAGAGGAAACCAAATATGGGTTAGATGCAATGAATACTACCTAATCCATACAAACTAAAATTAAAGAATGGAAGAATTGAGTAGGAAAGGAGCTCCAAGACTTCTATTTAAGGAGTCACAAACCAAGAAGAAAATGCTGCTGATGCTGCTGCTTCCAAAGAGCCAAATTGCAAAGTAGTTAGAAGGGTGTCAAGGAGAAGACATCAAGAAGAATGAAGAGAACAGAGGCTCTACTTCTACAAGTGGTCAAGAAGAGATAATTTCACTAGTACATTGAGCATGGAGACTCAAGAAGACTAAGCTTGAAAGGAGGCCAAGCTATCAGAGTTGTAGAGATTGAAGGCCAGGCAATGGTATGAGCCGAGAAATGATCTGAGATCTACAAGTTAAGTTGTATGTTGTAGTCAGGTCAAAGATTTTCTAACACTCTCTAGCAATTGTATTAGATATGAAAATCCTATGGACTTAGGTTGGTTCAATAGCCATTTGTAAATACTTTAACAGGGTGGCATTCCAAGTGAGTATTCTAAAGTCTTCTAACCAGGCCCACTTCTAATAGGGTAGTTAAATCTTCTAACAAGGTCACATTTAATAGTGTGTTGTAAGCCTTTAATAGGGTAGACCCTTCATAAGGCATCACTTTAGAAGAGTGAGAATTGAGTAGCATTTTATTGGTGGTTTTTTCCAAATTGGGTTTCCATGTAAATCACTGTGTTATGTTTTGATTTCTTGTGTGCTATGCTTGCATGTTGACTTAGTGTAACTTGCTAGTTAGAAAAGTTAAAGCTTGGATGAATGAATGGTTGAATGGGCTTACTATACTTAGTGAAAAGTTTCAATAGGACATTTGGACCTTGAATAACTAATTCACCCCTCCTCTCAGTTATTCTAAAGAATTTATAACAATTGGTATCAAAGCCATCTGCTGATTTAGTTTCAAGGTACTAGAAGCAGGAAGATCAAGATGTCCAAAAGAGAAGTTCCCAAGTTCAATAAAGACAACTTTGCTGCATGGTAGAGTCTAATAAAATTGCACCTTGGATCAATAGGTGACTATGCACAAACCTCAATTGGAACAGAACATGTAAATCTAGCAGGACCTCTTACTGCAGATAATTTGAGCAAAAGGAAGGAGTACAATCAAGCAATCCTAGAGATTGCCTCTGCACTTAGTTATGTAGAATATGATGACATCAAAGATTATGACACTACATTTAAGATGTGAAAAGCCTTATCAGATATCTATGGAGGAGATCAGAATGTCCAGAGAGCAAAGAGAGAAAGCCTAAGAGGAAAGTTTGATGACATGAAAATGGAGGAAGGTGAAAATGTTGCTCAATATGCTGCAAGATTAAAAGAAGTGGTAAGTGCAATAAGAAGTCTAGGTGGTCAATTGGAAGAAGAAATTGTCATTAGCAAATACTTAAGAACTCTTCTCCCTATCTATTCTATTAGAGTTTTAGCCATTCAAGAGCTAAGGTGTGTACAAGGGAACACACTAACCTTTGAAGGAATAGTGCGAAGACTTACTGCATTTGAATTGTCCAATTTTGATAACTACATACCTAAGAACCTTGAATTTTCTTTCAAGGCCAAGGTGAAAATAAAAGACACTAAGGAGGAGACATCAAACAAGAAGAGAAGAAAAGAAAATCATGCATCCAATGATAACAACATAGATGAGGAAGATGTAGAACAACTAGAAGCACTATTGGCTAGGAGATTCCATAGAGGCAAATGTAAATTCAAAGGTAAGCTCCCTATCATATGTTTCAATTGCAATTAAGTAGGTCATATTGCTACAAGATGTACATAGAAGAAGAACTACAAAGAAGGAAACAAGTACAAGAATAAGATAGAAGATGATAGCAAAGACTACAAGGAAAAAGACAAGAGATGCTACATTGTTGAAGAAGATTCTGATGAGAATGATGATGAAGTAGTCTATGTGGGCATGAAGGATGAATTAGATAAAGATGAAGATGAAGCAACAACATTGGTTACCTATGTGAACAAGAATGACAAGTGGATCATAGACAGTGGATGCTCACACCACATGATAGGAGATAAAAGTAAGTTTATTACCTTTACTCAAAATAATGGAAATAGTGTTAGATTTAGTAATGATGCTCCATGTCAAATCAAAGGAAAAGGCTCTATTAAACTCATAAAGAAAATTTCATGTGATAATGCATACTATGTTGAAGGATTGAACTACAACTTGTTGAGTGTGTCATAATTAGGTAATGTAGGTTGCAAAGTAGAGTTTGGAAACAAAGCTTCCAAGATCTATGACACTGATGGATATCTGATAGGAAAAGGTGAATAAACTAGGAGTAATCTATTTTACCTAGATATGGAAGATGCAACATGTCTTGTTGTTAGACTTGATGATGTGTGGTTGTGGCATAAAAGGTTGTGTCACGTTAACTTTGACAATCTGATTAGCATTAGCAAAAAGAAGAAGGTCAGAGGGTTGCCCAAATTAAAGAAACCTGAAAACACAATGTGTAAACAATGTCAACTAGGGAAGATGACTAAGTCTAGCTTCAAAAGCAAAACATACATTTCCAAAGAAGTACTAGAGTTAGTCCATACAAACTTATGTAGTCCAATAGAAGTGCAAAGCTACCTAGGAGATAGATACATAATGCTACTTGTAGATGATTATTCCAGGATGATGACTACTATGCTTTTAAAACAAAATTTTGATGCATTTCAAATGTTGAAATGGTACTTGGCTAGAGTTGAGAAGGAAACAAGAAAGAATCTTAGATGCTTAAGGTTAGATAGAGGAGGTGAGTTTACATCAAAATAATTTGAGATATTCTGCAATGACAAAGGTATCAAAAGGAAAATATCACCACCAAGAACTCCACCACAGAATGGTATTGATGAAAGAAGGAATAGGTCAATGATTGACTTTGCTAGAACCTTGATGATGTAGAAAAATGTCGCACTATAGTACTGGAGAGAAGCTGCAAGTACTACAGTCTACACATTGAATAGAGTTCAAGTCAAGAAAGGTACGAATGCAACACCTTTTGAATTATGATATTGTCACTCACCTAATGTTAAACATTTGAAAGTATTTGGTTGTAAATGCTATATTTTTTAAGATACTAGAAATGGAAAGTTTGATGTGAAAAGTGATGAAGGCATATTCCTTGGATACTCCACTAGAAGCAAAGCATATAAGTGTTTGAACACTAACATTAACAAGATTGTGGAGAGTGCAAATGTAAATTTTGATGAGCATGCAGAAGTTCAAGTTTATGAGTCCAAGCAATTAGAGGATTATAGATCCTTTGTATATTTTTATGAAGCAATGACTATTGAAGACAATGCTACAAATCAAGTTGGAAATGAACAAAATTTTTTAGTATCAGCCAAGTCTTAGCTAGTGAATGTCGAGCTACATTCAGAAGCCAAGCTACATAATGTAGAAAATGCACAGTCTGATTCTAAAAATAGCATACATTAGATGAATGATGAAGTGCTAGATGAAGAAGAACAAAGTTACTCTGAAGTTGAAGGATCAAACATGGAAAGAATGATAGAACCAAGATTAGCCAAATATGTGAGAAGACATCACCCTACAGATCAAATCATTGGTGACAAGGATGCCAGACCAATGATAAGAAATTGGCTCAGGAATGAATCATATCTTTAAGCAAGGTTAAACCCAAAATAGTGAAGGATGCACTGCAAGATGATGACTGGTATAAAGCCATGGAAGAGGAGATAGATCAGATTGAGAAGAACAAAACATGGACCCTATTTTCTAGACTAGCTAATAAGAATGTGATTGGTGCCAAATGGGTGTTTAGAAACAAAATTGATGAGAATGGTGAGATAACAAGAAATAAAGCCAAATTAGTTTGCAAAGGCTATGCACAAGAAGAAGGTCTAGATTATGGGGAAATATTTTCTCCTGCTACAAGAATGGAAGGAGTAAGAACACTGCTTGCATATGCTGCTTATAAAGGTTTCAAAGTGTACCTAATGGATGTGAAGTCTGATTTTCTAAATGGTATACTGGAAGAGGAAGTCTACATAGAAAAACTAGAGGGATTTGTTGATGATAAGAACAGGACCATGGTCTGCAAACTACACAAAGCATTTTATGGATTGAAGCAAGCACCTAGAGCATGGTATGAGAGATTGCACAAATATCTTGTGAAGATAGGATTTGAGAGAACAAATGAAAACAACAACTTGTACATCAAAATTGAAAAAGGTAAAGATATTTTGATATTAGAAATCTTTGTTAATGATATAATATTTGGAGGAAAAGATGTTCTTTGCAAAGATTTTACTGATTAAATGAAATATGATTTGAGATGTCAATGTTTGGAGAAATCAAATTCTTTGTTGGATTGCAAGTACATTAATTGAAGCTTGAAATATTTGTTACCCAATCAAAATATATCAAGGAGATACTCTAGACATTTGGGTTAGAAGACTCAAAATTAGTTAGTACACCAATGACAACAAGACATAAGTTATCCAAGAATGGTGAACCAGCTGAAGTGAATTAGACATTGTATAGATCAATGATTGGAAAGTTGCAATATGTTGTACATAGTAGACTAGACATTGCATTAGCTATTGAAATAGTGGCAAGAATTTTTGCAAATCCAAGAGAAAATCACTTGATGGTAGTAAAGAGAATATTGCGTTACCTAAAAGGAACTGATGACTTTAGTTTGAACTACAAGAGGAGTGAAAAATTTGAACTAAAAGACTACACTGATGTAGATTGGAGAGGTAACATTGATAATAGAAAAAGCACCAGTGGCGTAGCACTTTTCTTGGGAAGGTTGATTACATGGACCAGCAAAAAGCAAAGCTGTACCTCATAGTCTATTGCTAAAGCTGAATATGTTGTAGTTGCTATAAATTGCACCAATATTGTATGGATCAAACATTTGCTACATGGTATGAAGGAAGAGGTAAGTGAGCCTATAATACTTTATCATGATAATACAAGTGCAATCAACATATCAATGAATCCTATAATGCATGCTAAAACCAAGCACATTGCAATCAAGTATCATTATGTAAGAGAGTTGGTGGAAGACAAACAAGTGAAGATGGAATATCTTTGTTAAAAGGAACAGATTGCTGACATCTTCACAAAAGCACTACCTAAAGATGCTTTTGAATATCATAGAGGTAAGTTAGGGGTGATACCCCTAACCAAGGCTACTTAAGAATAAGCAAGACTGCCCTGCATCAAATGAGTTGATTGTTAAAAGATTTTACACATTGATGTAAAGGATGTTTACTTTAGGATTCATGCCTAAAGTAGTATAAGTGTTGAAGTTCCAAATTAGTCACAAGCAAGGTGACAGAGGGAGAAATAGAATGAACTTGCAAAAGCTACACTTGCATATTAAGATGCTAATATGTCTTTGGTATTGTTGTCAAAGAGGGAGAAAATGTGAGAAATTGATCAAATGCTGATGATCTAAGAGAAATAACAAGAAAATGCACAATCTGATCAAATGAAGATAGAAGGAAGAAGTTAATCAAAACAATAGATGGTGAACAATATAGATGAAGAAAAACAAAGAATAAGGATACATTAGCTAAGAGGGAGAAACAAAAATGAAGCAATCAAGATAGTAGAGGGAGATGTGAAAACTGATGGTAATTCAATTACTTTTTGGCATCTAACTTATTGTTTTAACTTAGTTAGCATTTGGTTAAATAGTTTAATCTGATGGTTGACCAGTTTGGTTTGCCATCAATGCCAAAGAGGGAGATTGTTGGACATTTGATTGAAAAGCTCATTATTGAAGATCAAAGAGTGAGATTGTTGCAAATAAGGAAGATTGTTGTTAAAAGAATGTTTCAATCATTTTTTTGTCATTGATGTCAAACCTACTATTTGTAGGAATGACATTTGCTTATAAGATCCAAGTACTATCACCTATTTGACTGATGAAGAGGATTTGATCAACAAGATGTAACAAGACTACCTAAGGCAAAGGTTGAGTTATGATGTTGTAATGAAGTGCAAGGATTAGTTAAGACAATGGTTGAATGATGTATTGATGAAGGTTGGTAACACTCAGAAACATTGAAGGAACAGGTTGTAACAAGGTTGATTGCAAAGCTTAAACTAAGATCATTAGTGGGTGCTGAACAAGTTAGTTGAAGCTGAGAAAATTCTTAGTTGGAGTTGAGCAACAGGAAATTCTAGTGTGTGCCAAGTGAAGTTTAGGTGCTGAGCATCAAAAAATCTTTGTTGGTGTCGAGTGATCTTCAGGTGCCAAGCATTAGGAAAAACACAGTTGATGCCGAGTAATACAGTATGTGCCAAGCACTAGTATTTCAATAGTGTTGAGCTACTGCATTATTTAAAATGATGAAAATTTACCAAATTTGAGCTAACAAAGTTGTTGTCTTGAATTTTGTGAACTAGTTGGAGGATAAGGATGATGAGCTGGTGGCACAAAATTCTATGTAAACCATTTTTGGGTGAATTCAAGATGATTATTCAAGAAGTTTCTAGAGGAAACAAAACATGGGTTAGATGTAATGAATCCTACCTAATCCATACAAATTGAAATTAAAGAATGGAAGAATCGAGTGGGAAATAAACTCCAAGACTTCTATTTAAGGAGTCATAGACCAAGAGGCAAATACTGTTGATGTTGCTACTACCAAAGAGCCAAATTGTGAAGTAGTTAGAAGAGTGTCAAGGAGAAGACATCTAGAAGAAGGAAGAGCATAGAGGCTCTACTTCTATAAGTGGTCAAGAAGAGATAATTGCACTGGTACATTGAGCATGGATACTCAAGGAGACTAAGCTTGAAAGGAGGCCAAGATATCAGAGTTGTAGAGATTGAAGACTAGGCAATGGTATGAGTTGAGAAGTGATCTGTGATCTACAAGTTAAGTTGTATGTTGTAGTCAGGTCAAAGATTTTCTAATACTCTCTAACAATTGTATTAGATATGAAAATCCTATGGACTTAGGTTGGTTTAATAGCCATTTGTAAATATTTTAAGAGGGTGGCATTCCAAATGAATGTTCTAAAGTCCTCTAACTAGGCCCACTTTTAACAGGGTGGTTAAATCCTCTAACAAGGTCACATTTAATAGTGTGTTGTTAGTCTTTAACAGGGTAGGCCCTTCACAGGGAATCACTTCAGAAGAGTGAAAATTGAGTAGCATGTTATTGGTGGTTTTTTTCAAATTGGGTTTCCACGTAATCATCGTGTTATGTGTTGATTTCTTATGTGTTATGCTTGCATGTTGACTTATAGTAACTTGCTAGTTAGAAAAGTTAAAACTTGGATGGATGAATGGTTGAATGGGATCACTATACTTAGTGAAAAGTTTGAATAGGACATTTGGACCTTGAATAACTAACTCACCCCCTCCTCACCCCCCTCTCAGTTATTCTAAAGCATTTCTAAAAAATGCAGGCCTGCAAAAATATAACTTAGGAAAACATACAATATTATAAGGTTTTCATTTATTTAGTTTATTTCATATTTCCATGGGATTGTTTAATATTAAAGGTGGGAACGGACTGTTCAACATTTGAATTCAAATGTGGCAATTTTGGTGGGAAGGGAAATTTGGCCAACAATAACCAACATATAAAACTAAAGACTAAATTTAGAGACACAAATATGGTAGAACTTTCCTTTGTATTAATCTTCCTTGAAAATAATACATTTATTGGTATATATCAAGAATAACTCAAAATATGACAAAATACCATTTAAGATTCACTAGTATTCCTAGATTTAAAAATTGAATACAACATATAACATTGACACAAAAGCTATCTAGACGGACTATAAAATAGCATAAATACTAAAAATATATAGACTCCAAACTTCAACTACACATATTGGCAATCTTTTTATAGGAAGGATTGCAACAAACTTCAGATGGAAGGGCAGATGTCAATATTCTATTGGAAAACAAACACAAAGATATGTTATCTTCTATTATAGTACACACATTCTTCGTACTTAATAAAAAATTGGATGCAATTTTAAAACTGATAGGTGGTACTATCAATAGGTGTCTTCAAAATAATTTTATTTTTCTTCATGCTCTTGTCACTTTCCTTTCCTTTTCTTTGTTCTTTTTTGTTTCCTTTGCCTCTAACTACATCCTTGAACTACCTAGTCACTGTCAACTTATGGGATAGCCTTTATATCTGCAGTGACTTCCCAAATGGAAATATCAGTGTCCATATCAGACCATGTGGTATCTTGGATTGTGTCTAATTCATTAATGGACTTATTCTATTTAGTATCAATCATAGCCTTTAATTCTCTTGTGACTTTGTTCATATCTGATTCAATTCTAAACAAAAAGTCAATCATGTAATAGACAGTTGTTACATCTATCTCATTATTGCAATAGGCCACAAACTGTCGATGCCTCAAAATACCCTCAAAAGAGGATGACCATTCCTACCATTATTTTATTACTCCATCAAAATCTAGGATAGTAGGAATAAAATTTGGAATCCCAGTAGCAATTATTTTCATTTTACCTTGGATCAATTGCATTTCACTTGAGAAAAAACCATGTAATTAATTCACTCTGTTAATCATCTTCCTAGCACTGATAATTACCACCTTAAGTAATTCCTTCTTATGAGGTAGTAGAGGAACTAAGATAACAAAGAATTGAGTATATGGCCCCCATGTTGCAAATAGAGGGCATAGAAGGGTTAATGCTTATTGTATGCCTTAAATATGGGCACACTTCTATGAGTCATTATATCCAAGATTGCTCAAGAATGAGGTCTTGAATGATAGCTCATAACTCTCTATTCATGGAGTGCAAGGGTTTATAATGGAGGCCCTCAGTTTGACCTAATTTATGCCCATGCAAGTACACTATGAAACAAGAGATTCAAGGATCCAATATGCATGCAAATGGAGATGAAAACTAATCTAAATGATAACAATGCAAAACAATGCAAGAAAGGAAATGCAATAACAGTGCAATACTAATCTATGAAAACAAATTTGGATCTAAGCTAATATGAAAATTCAAGGATGAAAACACATGATGGAAGCCATAGATGCATGAGACAAGAAGACAAGAAGATATAAGTTCTACAAAAAAAAAAATAGTATTCAAACTCCTTCAAAAATTGCTGTCCAAATCTACAGTATAACAATAGCATAATAATGGATGTCCAAAATGAGGAGAGGGCTCTCCCTTATAAAGGAAAATATGGAGGTGAGAGGCTTCTCACAACTAATATGGGATAACAGAGTTTGATTTATGTGAGACAAAATTCCACCAATGAGAAAAGAGGAGTGTCGGAGAAGAAAGTGGAAAGAGGAAAAAGACAACTCCCACATTAAGTGTAGAGAAAACAAAAAATAGATTTATTTAATTACTTATTTTCTTTATTTCCTTTTTCATGTGGGAGAAAAGAGGAAGAAAATTAAATTGAATCCCACTTAGAAAATTAAAAAAAAGATTTATTTAATTTTTTATTTGTTTTATTTCCTTTTTCATCAAAAAAAGATATTTAAGTAGGATTTTTATTTAATTAAAAGGGAACAAGTTCTTTTAATTAAATAGGAAATATTTAATTAAATTAAAAGAGGGAATTTTTTCTTAATTAATTAAATATGGATGAATTATTTAATTAAAAGAGAGATTTTCTTTTAGTTAAATGGAGACTTATTTTATTTAATTGAAAGGGAGATTTTCTTTTAATTAAATAAGACTTAAGATAAAATGAACAACCTTAAAAATAAAAACAATCGAATTTGATCAAGAAAATTGATTTAAATTAATTTAATAAAATATTACAAACCATTGATTTAGGAAATTTGATAAATTGAATAATGGGGGCTTATAGTCTAGGTGGCCATTTTAAGGTGCATACATTTGCCCCTCTTTGACTAATGTGTGATCGATTTGGGAACACATGTAGTCAAAGAAAGAAATTAAAGTGTGAGATTAATTTGGGATCACAAAACAACCCAAATATGTGGTTGATTTAGGAATACATTAGGAGAAAGAATACAAATAAATTTTGACTTAAAAAAGTCAAGGATAAAATTGATAAAACTAAATCAAGGATTGAAATTGATAAGTATTGCCCCCTCGTGCTTGAAATTGAAATGAGATAGAGGAGAAACAACAAATTGAACAAAAGATAAAGTTCTTGATGTAAGATGAAAGATATAAGAATCATAGAACCAAGGTAGATCATCAAGCGTGAAATATTATGCCCCAAAGGTGAACTAGAAGAAAAGAAGTGGAGTAAAAGAAAATGGAAGATAGAAGTTTGGAAGATATGAAAATAAATAGAAAGAAGAAGATAATTTTTTTTATAAGAAATAGAATGATCCAAACTCAATCAACTGTTTAAGATAGAAATTTTGATTGAGATCACAAAAGAAGATAAGGAAATGAAGATCAAAACATGACCACAATTGATTAAAAGTCCATAATAAAGATGAAGGTAAAACCCTCTCAAACTCATAATGTAGCCTAAAAATGCAAACTAACATGAAATCTAATAATGTAAGCTACATGAAAATGAAAAGGTGCACTTTCAAAAGAGCAACTATAACATATGATTTTTGTGTTCATCATTCATTAGAGAATGTAAAAGAATTTATTTTCATCATTGGGCCATTATTAATGGACATAAAAAATCACACAATCAACAATATTAACAAATGAAACTATGAAGATATGAATGTGATTTATATTGGATTGGAATGTGGAAAGATTCTAACATAAGCATAAAAAATATAAAGATAAAGATGACTTTGATGTTAGCATAGCCAATTTAATGTAGCAAAACCATGCTCACATCAAGGCATAGATGCCAGGATGAACAGAAGAACAGTTGTGCAAAAAAAGTCAAGGATGATGCCTCAAATCTCCTAAGTGTTTCAAGGGGACAAGAAGAGAAACTCTAGAGTTCAAGACCACAAACACAAGTAGAAAAAAAATAAAAACATGTCCCATGCCCCAAGTCCTCTACCTATTCATCCTAGAGAGAGTTATCAAACAAGGACACTCAACAAAAATCAATAATAGTCAGCACACAAAGAAATGATCATGACATAAGTCAAGTATTAAGTGTTGTGTTTAAAATTTAAGTGTGTTAATTGATACTGAGTTCTGAGGATAAGGATCAAATACTTGCAACAAGGGAAGATCACATGACAAAACTAGGTAAGACCAAACTAATAAGTGTTGAAAAACATTCGATGTCAATGGTTGTATTAAAAAATGCAATTGGGGTGGTGTTAAAAAACACAATTTGCAAGGTGTCCTAAAGACTAATGCATCCAAGAGACCAAAGCTAACATAGTTATGCCCCCTAGACAAAGACCAATTCCAAACAAAGGCAACAAGGACAAGGCGTGATGGAGAAAGGCTAAGTGTTGAGGACACATGCTAAGAAATAGGGGTGCAAAAGCCTCAAGTAGCGCTCGTTTCAAATTTTCACCACTTGGATATATATATATATATATATATTCAGTACTTTTTATATTTTTTATATTTTTTTTGCTACCAAGGCGCTTGTTTCTAGGTTTTCACCAAGGCACTTTTTCTTTTTCTTTTTTTTGTTGAATTTTAATTTTTTTTTGAATTTTTGTTTTTATATATTTGGAATACATAATTTATTTTTGGAGATACATCAAAGTTCCTATTGCTAGGTTGTCACTAAGATGATCATTTTTTTTAGAATATTTTACAATTTTTAGAATTTTCATGATATATCATTTTTTTGGATTTTTTTGAAATATATCATTTTTTTGGGATTTTTTTAGGATCAATAAATATGTACAAAGAATATACAATGCCCTTAGACAAAAATAAGGACCAGACTCTCAAGCAAGATTGCATCATGCAGTCCCAATGTCTAGCAAGGTAGAGGACAGGAGTGATTACCAAGCTGGTGGAAGAAATGAAAGACAAGAGAATGAAGGAGAATAAAGGGAAGAAATTCTCAAGGGAAAACTCCTCAACATTACCCAAGATAGGGAAAAATTGTCATGTAACACACATTTGGACAAGAAATGAAAGACCAACATAGGATAATTCAAGAAAATATAATGTAAAAGTGGGAAAGATGCAATCCAAAAGAGTAGACATGTCAAGAAGCTTCATAGCATTGCATTTTACTCTTTTTTATTAGATCAAGACGAAAGGAGTAAATGGGAAACTGATAGGGAAAAACTAGAATGAATGGAGGAAAATAGATATGAAGGCTAAACATGAAAGGAATGAAAACAAGATCATCATAAGATATCTCATAAGATACCCAAATTTTTGCATATAGGTCAACTTTGTCAAGATCAAAGAGAGAAGATGGAATGGATGAGAGATGTAGAAGAACAACGTATGATGCCTGATTGTCAAGTTTTCATCATGGTACTTATGCAAGGTGCCACAAGGGAGTGGTTTTCACCATAGGAAAAATTTGTTTGTCTTTACTTTTGCTACCAAGGTGCCTAATTACTAGGTTTTCACCAAGGCACATTTTCAAAATTTTCATTTTTTTCTTTCTTTTTTTTTCATTCAAATTTTTAATTTTTTTTTTGAACTTTTTGGAAGAAGTCAAGATTTTTAAATAATGATTCTTGAAAGTTTAAACCATGACATGCAAAGTAGTTGAAATAATATGCTCAAAGATGCTGATAGGGAAAGGAAGGTGGAAGACAAAAATAGAGGATATAGCTTTATGCAAAGCAAGTGAGATTGGAAGATGGAGATGAAGGCAAGATCAACATCAACACACACCTTGAAGGGTGGCAAGAGGGTGGAGAAAATGTGAATGAAGGAATACATAAAGGAATATGGTGAGTGGATAAAAGAGGTTGTGGTTTAGGCACTTGGAATGGAAGAATGGTTTTGGAAGAAGATAAAGTGGAATTCTTTGGAAGCTTGAATGTCAACTTCAATTGTTGTTCAACATTAGACTCTCTCAAGAGGGACTTTGGAATCCATATAGCCATAGGCCTCTTTTCATTTCTTTTTGATGATTTCGAGATAATATCTTCAATGATGGATTTTGGAACCCATGCTTGTCTTATAATTTTTTTCTTAGATATCTCTTTTGACTTTATGCCCCCATGTCAATTAGAGGAGACATGGTGGTCTTATTTTTTATATGAATTCTTGAATTGCTTCTTTTTCTTGTATTGAACATTTAGGTTACTTCCAAAAGAATTGGGACTTGTGGAAGATGAAGGATGATATGATTGGTTTAGGTGAGTGGGTGGATGAAAAGGATTCAAGGATATGCATCTACATTGATCTTGAGGAAAGATAGGAGAGGTAGGGACATAAGGACCCAAGATGGATTAGGAGAGTTTGGAGGGAAAAGTATAGGGACATACAAACCCAAGATGGAAGGAAGATGTGAAGCATTTAGTATCAATGGTGGAGGTCTAAGGATGGATGTGGAAGATGCAAAAGGGTAATCAATAAGTTCATCAACATCTATATGACAATTAAGGACATCAACATCTTTAGAGTGAGCATTAGGATTTTCAATAGGATCATGAACTTCTTAATTATGAGAAACTTATTTGATAGGACTACTTGAAGTTTGAGAAGACTTAGGAAGAGTAGAAAGTGGAAAGGAACATAGAGTGGTAGAACAAGAAGATGGAAGACTTTGATCTTGACAAGGATCTTTGGATAGCATAAGCGTAAAGTTTTTCTCTTGATTTTCAACAGGCTTAATACTAGAAGTATCAACACTATTTTTAATAAACTTAATGGAAGTATCATGTTTGGAAGGCACAACTATATTAAGGTCATTTTTATTGTCAATAAACTCATTGGTGTAAATAGTAGCTTGATCTTGCTTAGGAGAAGACCTAAAATATGGTGGAACGAATGAGGAAGGGCACATAGGATCAAAAAGACCAACAAATGGATCAGAGATATCTTAAAAATAATTGGATGACATGGAAGGCTCTTGATCTTGATCTTTCTTTCTATTCTTTTCTTTATCATTTTTCGAGTCCTCTTGACATGAAGACACTCCTAAGGAGAAAGAAGCATGTTGGAATTGTATGGAAGACTTTGGAATAGATGATGAAGGACTATCTAAAGTAGGCATTATAGTGCATGAAGGCTTAGGCTCTTTAGGTTTAGCATTATCAAAAGTATTTGCAACCAAGTGAAGGTTAGCTTGAGTTTATTTAAGAGGTAGCCTTTGAGGATAACTATAGGGAAGCACATGAAAAAAATTAGGATCTTTATTGGATGAAGGATTGGTATAAGATTTGAGAGACTCAAAATCTCTAGGGGATGTATGGATAGTGTAGGAAGTAGAAGATGGAAGGGGAGCATTAGGAGACAAAGGTTCAACACTAACATGATCTTGCTCAAGAGTGTAATCTTTATTTTCAGCATGAGGGTTTTGAGAAGGGAAACTTTTATGGCATTGATGTTTTATTTTAGTGGAAAAAAATGCTTTCTCTTCGTCAAAAAATGCAGATTTATCATTTAGGTATTGTTCACAAAATTTATCATTGTTGTTTTCAAGATTCAAGTCATATGGATTACCATCAATATCTATTTGTGACTCATCTCCTTTAAGCACAAGCATAGGATGAGGAGGACTTTTAGGAATCATAGGAATATAATAGTCATTTTCATCATAATCATTGTCACTATAGGCATTACAAATAGGCATATCACAAGACTTTTCATGTTGTTCATTATGGTATGTCTCAATAAGAGGAATAAGAATCTTGGTAGAAGTAGAAGAAGAATGATATCATGAAGAAGAGGTAGGTGAATAACTACATGAATGATATTTAGAAGAATCATGGTAAGACTCAGAATATGAAGAATTTGGATGATATTTAGAAGAATCATGATAAGACTTGGAAGATGAAGATTGTGAATGATATTGAAAGAATCATGATAAGAATTGAAAAATAAGGATCTGAATGATATTTAGAAGAATCATGATAAGACTTGGAAGATAAGGAATCTGAATAATATTTAGAAGAATAATGATAAGACTTGGAAATAAGGAATCTGAAAAATATTTAGAAGAATCATGATAAGACTTGGAAATAAGGAATCTAAACGATATTTAGAAGAATCATGATAAGACTTGGAAGATAAGGAATATTTAGAAGAAAGATATTGTGATCTAATCTTGCATATGATCCTAGCAAGACCATCTAATTTCTTCCATTTTTCAATCATTTTTGCTAAAAGGTTAGCATCCATATATCTATTGTAGTAACAAAACTTTTCAAATTTGAGAAGGAGATCGAGTTCATCTGTGCATAAACAAGGGTCCCTAACAAGATATTCAAGATCCATGGTTTTAGAAGAAGAAGAATCAAGCATGAAAGGAGAGAAAGTATGAATAGAAGAAGGTAGACTATATGATAATAGGAAGAAAAGAATCAAGAAGACATGAAGAATAAGAAGAATGGAAATGGGAGATTAGAAAGACATGGAAGATGAAGAAGAAAGAAGACCAAGGGTCATTTTGTGAAATTTAATAACATTTGAGTTCATTTGAATGTTGAGAAACATATAATAGAACTTGCAACCAACATGAAAGAATAGGTACTAGTTGATAGGATAACCCTAAGAAATGTTGATATCAAACTAGGATAGTAAAAGCACTCACTTGTCCAAAAGAGATGTGATAAGATAGAATTCTAGAATAGGCATAAACCCACACTACCATAGAGGTGCCCACAACTTTGGGTGAATACACTATCACATATGGACCAAGAGGATGATTTACCCAAATTATAAACAATTAAAATTGAATTTTGATGAAATTAGATGGACAAGAGACTACTAAGACTCTCCAAGCATAATATCAAATAATCTAAGGTATATCTTTCACAACAAGGATTGTCTCTAACTCACCAAATCCAAACAAGGTCTCTTGTGAAATCAATGATTACTAATTCAAGAGGTCAAAGCACAATAACTCAAGGTGCAAACATGCTTCTAACAATAGGGTAAGTAGCCCAATCTGAACTAGATCAACCTAGGTAGATTGAAAATAATAGGACAAAAAAGTAGTTTGATCATAAAGTCTTGACTCAAGAACTTAGATTTTGTTTGTTTTAAATGTCCAACTAGGTGTATCAATAGATTTTTAATCATGAACTAGACATGCAAGATAGCAATTAGGGATTTCAAGAAAATGTCTTCAAACAATGAGAAGGGGCAAAGCAACCTTTCACATGAATAAGAATAGTGTCGTAGTATCAATCTAATACCTAGAACCACTACTGTGTATGTTCTCAAAATGTTTTCCAATCTCACACATAGTCCTAGAAAAGAAAATTTGGCAGCACTATGGTTCTTAGTAATGTTCAACTCTGTAGCTTTTGCAATCTAGATTGGGAAAAATCCAATCTCGACACACTAGGGTTTTGACATATTCTAAGAATTTAATCAATTAAAGATACTGAGAAGATTTGACAACCCAACAAAAGACTACACCTATGAGGATTTTCCACACAAGGATATTTATATAGTGGTTGCTACTACCACGTCAAAAATGACTATTATTGCTTGAGGTTCCATCCACATTGTTGACTCAATAAAGGGAATGTCCACTATGATTAGCCCTCTCTAATCAAGGAAGACTCAAAAAGTTGTACCACATGGGGATTTGGTTTGGGTTCAAGGGTTCTAAATTTTTGATGTGCCCAAAAGAAAACAAAGCATACTCCTCTAGCCTCTTCACCTTACCGAAACATAGCAAACAAGATTCTTTGACACAATAATTTGAAATCACCTCACCAACTATTTGGAAAATTCAACAAAAAAACACCAATCTCAAAAGAGAAAGGACTAATGGATGTTGAGGACAAATCCAAGCATAATAATGAGATAATAACAAATATCCTTCCCTACCTACAATGGGATCCTTCATCAAAAGGAGCTTCACATGTAAAGCAAGCGAATGAAGCTCAATCTCTCAAGATCTCCGAAATAGTATTCATAGGGCCTAATTACTATGTGAAACATAGATGTGTGAAAAAAAATCTAGATCCAATTTTAGAGCACTAGATGAAGTGTGAATCTATGAAAGCATGTAAAAGCACTCAAGCCAAACACATGAGAGAGTTCATTTTACTTCCAAATCTAAATGTTATAGAGATTCAAAAAAATACTTGATAATCCTTGCAATGCATTTTTTCTCTATTGTACCTTTCATTTACACTTAAACGCTCGCTCGTAATAAAGAAAGCAATAATCAAAACAAGAAAATAAAAGATATGCAATGTATATCCAACTTATGTAAAACTAGGGTTAGATCTAAAAATATAATTTTTAAGAGTGATAATAATTAGCAAATAACCCAAATGAAATCTCACATCATGCATTGATCCATTGTAAAAATTAAATGCAAGCTATTCATCAAATGCCCTTTTTAAAATTGATTTTTGACCTAGTCATAAAGATTGGACCTATATGATATGAATTTAGATCCAAAACCCTAAATAAAAAAATAGACCCATAAAGCTTTCCAAAAATGTTAGAATTTTGAAAAGATCTTTTAATTTGTGTCCTAGGGAGCCATTTTATCAAAACAAACTAGTTTTTGTAAATCAAATTATTGAGCCCTAATATGATCTCTAAAATCAAAATACAAAGAACAAACCCTATTCAGAATTTAGAGAAATTTTAAAAAATTCAATTTTTTTCAAAAAATGTGCTAATTTTCTTGCAAAGATAATTTTTCATGAAAAATTATCGAAAAATCATAAAAAATTGAAAATACCTCAAAAAAATCTAAAAATTTGAATGAAGCTTCTTTAATATGTCATCACCTTGCAAAAAAAAATTCAGATCAAAATACTTAGCCGTTTGGAGATATGATCAAATCTTTCAGATCTAGAGTTTTTTTGTCTCCAAACAAATTCGTATAAAGGGGTTAGATCTAAAAATGTCCAAAACCAACAAGTAAAGGTGGGTTGCCCCATGGTGGGAAAAAAAATGTATGCCTAAAATATGAGCACACTTCCATGAGTCATTATATGCAAGATTGCTCAAGAATGAGGTTTTGAATGGTGGCTCATAACTCTCTATTCATGGAGTGCAAGGGTTTGTAATGGAGGCCCTTAGTTTGACCTAGTTTATGCCCATGCAAGTACACCATGAAACAAGAGATTCAAAGATCCAATATGCATGCAAATGGAGATGAAAACTAATCTAAATGATAACAATGGAAAACAATGCAAGAAAGGAAATGTAATTACAATGCAATACTAATCTATGAAAATAACTATAGATCTAAGCTAATATGCAAATGTAAGGATGAAAACTCATGATGGAAGCCATGGATGCATGAGAGAAGAAGAAAAGAAGATAGAATTTCTTCAGAAAAAAACTCTAGTATTCAAGCTCCTTCAAAAATCACTCTCCAAACTTGTAGCATAACAATAGCATAAAAATGGATGTCCAAAATGAGGAGAGGGCTCTCCCTTATAAAGGAAAATATGAAGGTGAGAGGCTTCTCACAACTAATATGGGATAATAGAGTTTGATTCATGTGAGACAAAATTCCACCAATGAGAAAAGAGGAGTGTTGGGGGAGAAAGTGAAAAGAGGTAAAAGATAACTCCCACATTAAGTGTAGAGAAAACAAAAAATAGATTTATTTAATTTCTTATTTGCTTTATTTCCTTTTTCATGTGGGAGAAAAGAGGAGGAAAATTAAATGGAATCCCACTTAGAAAATAAAAAAAAAGATTTATTTAATTTTTTATTTGTTTTATTTTCTTTTTCAACAAAAAGAGATATTTAAGTGGGATTTTTATTTAATTAAAAGGGAGCAAGTTCTTTTAATTAAATAGAAAATATTTAATTAAATTAGTAGAGGGAATTTTCTCTTAATTAATTAAATGTGAACGAATTAGTTAATTAAAAGAGAGGTTTTCTTTTAATTAAATGGGGACTTATTTTATTTAATTAAAAGAGAGATTTTCTTTTAATTAAATAAGAGTTCGGATAAAATGATCAACCTTAAAAATAAAAACAATCAAATTTGATCAAGAAAATTGATTTAATAAAATATTGCAAACCATTGATTCAGAAAATTTGATAAATTAACTAATGGGGGCCCATAGTCTAGGTGACCATTTTAGGGTGCATACACTTATGAGCATTGAGATTTAGCTCCTTATATAGATATGTAACCACCATGCACATTCTATGAAATTTTATTAGGGTACCTATCTTGTGCATCATCAAGCTCTGAATTGTCTTGATCTCTACCTCCTTGGCACCATAAAATTCATCTATATCCATCTTCTGACTCTCTTCAATATTTTCTATATCAACTTCTGTCTATGCTTCTTAGTCTTTCAGATCTATGATGGGTTTTGCAACATTTCTCAGGCTCCTGATCTCTTCTTCCATCATAGCCAATCTCTATTCTAGGACATAAGTCCTCTTTAATTCTTCCTCATACTTCTTCCTAGAATCAATGGATATGTTGCATGTTTGATGCAACTGTTCTTCCAACATATCCATTTTTCTCTTACCCATTAATGATATTGTGTTCATCAAATTATGGATTTGGTCACTAGACACAATAGTGACATTCCAAAATATTACATTACCCTAGGGGGATTCTTTTATTTCCATAAGGGTTGGTTTATTTCCCTCAAGAGCCATGCTCCATATAGCCATTATTTTACTATCAATGTTGAAACGAGATCCCTGCAACTCACCAACAATATTAGTCTCTTCAAAAGAGATTGATTTGTCTTTCCTTTTGATATGATCCAACATAAAGGATGAGTTGAGCTCCCATCTTGGGAAGAGAATCATCCCACTTCTTGTTACAAGCTTTCTTGCTTCTTCTACTATCAAGATTTCATTGCTAGGATCATACTCCTACAACCTTTGTACCAACTCTCTAGTCTTCTTAGGGGAATCTCTTAGTTTTTGTTGTAGGGTAAGCTCATTTGGCTTTACCTTGTATAAAAATGACTTGAATTCATCTAACTTGATGAATTCATCATCCTTCATGAACTCTTGAGCTTGAGTAATTTGATAATCTAGCATTTGAATTTGTAACTTAGTTTTATTTGGGATTTTTTTCATGCTCCCTAGCTTTCTTTAGCAAGAAATTATGTCTTATTTTATCAAAAAAATTGGATCTCCTAGGAAAAATTTGCAATTCCTTTCCTTTGATGTTATTAGGGATCTCAATAATTTTCTATTTCCTCCTCCCTTGTGCCCATGAGAAACTTTTTGGCTAGTCATCATCAACCTCAACTATTATGACATCCTCCTATTGAGGAGATTGAGGCTCTGCCCTCTTTCTGATTTTAGCAAGTACCTATGTCATTATTTGATCAAAATTGTCTAGGCACCTATTATATATGTCTAGGTATGCTACCTAATAGTAAAAACCCTAAAATGATGGATCAACTACCTTCACGGCATCTTCAATGTTCATTATCTTATTCCATTTTTGGGTTCTATCCCTACAAAACTCTATCTCTAAACAAATCATTATGTAGTCCTCTTCCCAATTTGGTTTGCTTCTATGGAGGGTATACTTTCTCATTAGTTTAAGAGCATGCCTTAACAAATCATTCAGATCGTAGGTCTTAGTAGTGAGGGAAGCTTGAACTCTCCCATGCACTGATCTATATCCTCTATAGCATCTTTTCCTATTACAAAATCACCTATCTTTGTGTTCCTTTCTACACAAGAGCCTCTCTTAATAGTATGACCTAAATATTCTTTATTTAGCATCAACAATAGCCAAAAGAATTCTAATTGGCCTAATCTTTAAGGGATATATTTGGGTAATACATGAGGGGGCTGTGAACACCCAAAAGTCCTTATACTCAAATATTTTTCAAAGATAAACAAACTAGCCCAATCATAAGTATTCTATCCCCATTTGGGCAAGCAGATGGTCTTATTAGCATTCTTACTCCTCTAGGCACTCTTTCAGTTATATCTACTAACATGTTTGTAATAGGAAAAACATAGTCATTATAAAAGGCAATATCACTAGCATAGAGATAAAACCTTTGCCAAAAGTGAGTCCACATTTGCATGAGAAAGTTCTCTCCATTCTCTTTAGTGGCTTTAATGAAGTCTGCACTGATATGCCCTATGTTCTTGTACAGAATGATGTGCATTAGCAATGATTAATGGAAGAATCTTAAGTTCCCAAGTTCTCCATTTTGAGCCACTGCAATTTCATCATGCATCCTATTGATGATATACTCCACAAAATCATACCCAACATTATGATTGGAATCTTAGATATCCAAAGCAATGATACATATGTAGCTTAGGGCATTATTTGTGTCATCAACTCCTATCACCTTGTTTATCCCAAAAATGGTGTACCTAAAATACTTGCAAAAGAAGTCAAGTGGCATTAGGTATCCTATCTTCTTTGGCATCTCATGCTTCTCTAACTTTAATTTGGGAATGTGCCTCTTCATGACTCTTCTAGTAAAGAAACTCTTAGAAATTTTGAAAGCTTCATTCATATTCTCCCTTTCAATCAGCTTTGTCATAGGTCCTCCTAGGTCAAAGACCTCAATGAAAGTTTTCCTATCTACTCTACATAGGATACTTATATCCTTCCTATGAAAAGCTTTAGTTGTTGTAGTATAGGATCTGATCAATGCCTTTATTAGATCAACATCTATTATTATTTTTGGCATTATCAATTTTCCATGTCCCTAATCCATGGGTTACAAATTGGTGACTTTTCAAACCTATTCTAATATAAATACTACAAAAGCTCATTTCCATTTGTATCAGGTACAATTGTGTCTTTGCAAAAATATATACATCCTTGAAGATATGGACATTCAGGTTCTAAGCATGTGAAGACCCTGGAAGCAAATACACCCATTCCTCTGCATATAGAGTTGCCAGCTTAGGTGTAGGCTACTTGGTAGCTTGTTAAGATCCTTATATGTCAACTGGGGCTATCATTTCCCCTTCTTCTTGTGCTACAATTTTGTAGTCAAATCCTTTTAAATAGTTTCTATCATTTTTAACGTTTGAGAACTCTTAAGTTCTTTGCAATTTCTAGAAATCTCTTAGTGCTCACACTTCTATCTCTAGATTATACAAAAGACTGTAGCTTAGAATATCATTATATCAACTTATTAATAGAGAAGAAGTATTGGAGAAGAATTTATATCTATTTATGTCAACTTGCATGAAAAATCTCAATTTTTGTAAAAGTGCCAAAATCTACTTGTATTGCCAACTTTTCAATCCTTTTATGCACTGTTGATAGGACATTAGTTTAAAATCATAATGAGGCTCTTAATAGTTAGTTTTCTACTTTAAAGCTCATCCTCATGATCCAATGACTCCCTTTGTTCACTATTTTGTAGTCATTTCTGCCTTAGCACTTAAATACTAGCGATGATCATAGCTTCATAACCTTTTCACCCCTTCATGGTCTATCTAATGTTTTTCACCATTAATCGTGTGACTAAGTGCCTTAAGGATTTTGAACCCCTTATATAACTTCATTCATCTAGTCACTCCATGTTATTAACACTTGCACTTACTACTTGTGACCATGCAAATACCCTCATCAGTAATGAAGTCATGACTTTGCACACTTTTCTACTTATGGGCTTTTATTTCTGTGACCATGTGATCAAGGCATTGAATGTAGTGTTTAAGAATTTGTAGGGTCACAACTTAACTTAACTAATAATGAATTTCCCTCACAACCATTTAGGAAAAGGCTCTTTATGCTCCTTTAATCTAGTTGCCAATTCACAATTTATTTCTATTGACATTTTTTAACATCACGACTAAGCGATCACTCTATCTTTTTTTCATGTTGACTATTTTGCTAGGTTACTGATTTCATAGCTCTTATCCTTCTTAACTATGTGACCATGTGAATAAAGGATTTTCATACATTTTTTAGTCTTTTTCACCAAGTCATGACTTATCCTCTTCACTATTTATCTAGCATCATGATTTTGTGAGTTAACATACTCTTAGTCAATCACCTGGTTGCCATCTAAAAATTAGATACTTCTCTTAACCACATGACCAAGTGATTAAACATTTTATGACTACTTTAAATAGGTTGTGATTCACCTTGCATATCATGACTTGTCTACCTCAATTTCACGACTGAATATAATGTTAAATATTTTGCCTTGGTTGCTTCTTCATAGTCAATTCTTCTAACTATCTTGTCACCCTTGCGATCATGTGAACATAACATTCTTTACATGTGTTTCTAATAGTTTCACATAGTCAGAGTCATATTTTAGTCTTTATCTTCTGAGGCCCTACTATGTGAACATTTCATTTTGCCTAGTCATTGTGAAGTTTCATCTTATCTTCACATTCAAGCTACCACGTGACTAAGGCTTCACTGAATATTTTTGTCAATCATGTTGTAAAAAGAGTTTAAGCACATAACCTTCATGACTCAATGATCAAAGGAAATATTGTTGCTTCACTGAGTTGCATGATTTCATGCTCTAGTTTGATGAGGATCTTCGATTGTATGTTTAACTTGGTTGCCTGGTAACTTTTAAAATTCTTATGAGCTCACCTAAAAAAACAAAAAAGGTTTAAAACAAGACACAACCCTTTGAATATTTTGAAAATTTAAAACTTATAAAGGGCGCAGGCTTAAAATAAGGGTTTTCTAGGGTAAACATCTTTTATGAAACTCAGGAAAATCCTAGATGCTATGGGATGGAAAACTATCAGGTTTAGGGAAAAATATCAAGTTTAGGGTTTTTGCTAGAGGATTGAAAATAAAATGAAAGAAACCCTAGATACACACCACAATTTAACATGTTTTTGCAATAATTTATTTTTAGAAATTAGGCATAGTGAAAATGAGGGCTAACAGTGGCTCTGTTTGGGGATGATGGATAACTTGTATCCATGCAAGAATGAAAAATTTCTGGTAGTAGAAGACCATATACTTGAAACCCATGACAATTTTTTTGGAGAGCAATGCTTGAGAAAGTGGGGGAATACACAAGAAAACACACACTGCACAAAGATTTACAGGAGCTTTACAAAAATCTATAGAATGTATAGGACACCCTAAGCTATTGTTCATGGAATTCTTAAGTATTTTAACAAAAATATCTCTTCAAGAACTATCCATGAATTGGTATCTCAAGAATATCACCTGATAGTTCTCTTATGAAATAGGAATATTTACCTTTATTACCATGAATTTGATAAGGGCCAAGCCTGAAGGGTCAAATTTACCATGCTTCCCTTTGTCTTCTAGTCTAGCATTCCATAATAAAACCAACTTCTTAGGCTGGAGCTTCTTATCTGATGCCTTTTTGTCATAAAAATACTTCATCTGTGTTTGTAACTTTGCATTGTGTGTAGAAGTATCCCTCATCTCATCCAACTATAAAATATAATCCATTCTTACTTGCATATAATCAACAATATCTTCATCATAAACTTGGATGAACTTATACATTTCATTCAGATTGTTCTAAGGCAATCTTACATGGTTCCTATATACTAAATCAAAAGGAGCACAACCAATAGCCTTTTTCACTGTAACCCTATCTACTCATAATTCTAGAGGCAACTTGGAATCCCAATCTCTCTTATTTTCTCTTATAATTCTCTTAAAAATCTTGAGTAAACTTTTATTGCTGAACTCAACCTAACCATGTTCTTGGGGATGGCAAGATGATGAGGTAGACTCAATGATGCCATATTTCTTGAAAAAATATTTATATTCATTTGATCTAAATCACATAGCATTATCAATGACAATTTTTTTCTAGGCACCCAAATCTAATAGTGATAGTATTCACTATGAAATTGATTACCACCTCGCTTGTTGCATTCCTAGTAGGAATTGCTTCTACCCATTTTTTGAAGTAATTAGTAGCAACCAAGATCCAAGAATGCCCTCCACTGAACTTATTTGAGATTTTACCAATGAAATCAATACTCCACTACTGGAAAGCTGCTTGCCCCTCCACTGGCTTCAATGGCATATTCCCAGAAAACTTCAATTTTCCACTAAATCTCTAACATGTAACACATTTCTTTACTAGCTCTTGTGCATTTTTGAATAGTGTAGGCCACTAGAATCTAGATCTAATGACTTTATGTGCTATTGTTTTCAGCATATAATGGCCCCACACACTCCTTCATGCATGTCACTGAAAATCTTCTTTAATTCTTCTTCATTTACAAATTTTAGAAGAACACCTTCCATGTCTCTCCACAATAACTGACATCTCACAATGATATATTTGATGACTTGCAACTTTAGAGCCCTCTTCTAATTTTAAGTGAGTTTGGATGGAGTCTTCATATGCTGTAGGCAAAATATTATATCTTTGTACCAATTAGAAGTGTCCATGTCACATAGATCACTCCTACAATCATCATCAAGTTGATTAATCTAATTTGCTTCAAGGTTAGCTTTTGCCATCAGTTTAGCAAGGCCTTGACCTCTAACCAACTTGGTGATCTAAATATCAATATTAAATTCCTAGATCCTATTGATCCATCTACATCTTCTCCCTAAAACCTCTTGCTATGAGAAGATGTATTTCATTGCAACAATTGGAGAAAATGCAATTATAGTGGCTCCCATTAAGTAACATCTAAATTCCTTTACGACCTTAACCAATGCATATGCTTATTTTTCATTTATGTCATATTTAATTTCAACAACTTGCAAAGACTTGTTGAAAAATATAATTGGTTGTTCAAAGTGTTCCTCATTATTCTACAACAAAACAACACCAATTGTGTGAAAAGAGGAAAAGGAGAAAAGATTCATAGGCTTTGCATAATTTTGGGCTCTTAAAATAAGGGCATCCTTGATGGCTTGTTTTAGCTTATGAAATTCCATGCTTGGCTCTTCATCCCATCTAAACTTAGAACCTTTCTTCAACATTTTGGAAATAGGCCTACTTATCTTAGCAAAGTTATGACAAACCTTTTTAGAAAGTTTATCTACCCAAATAATGATTGAATACCCTTTACATTATTTGGCTTTTGAATTTTTTCTATTGCTTCAACTCTCTTAAGATCCATTTTGACTCCTTCTTTTCCAACTAAGTGGCCCAATAACTTATCCTCGGTAACAACAAATGCACATTTTCTAAGATTTAGATAGATACCAAACTTCAATGCTCTGATGAATACCTTCTCAAGGTGTATACAATGATTATTCTCATATTTTGAGTAAGCTATTAAATCATCCTGGTATACTACTAGAAATTTATCAATAATATCTTCAAAGGCTACATCCATAACTCTTTGAAAAGTAGCACCAACATTTGTTAAACCAAATGAAATTATACTATAAATATAGGTACCCCAAGGTGTTGTAAATGTAGTCTTATACTATTATGATTCTCCTATAACCACTTGGTTATAGCTTGAGAATCCATCCATCATGGACATGAGTTTGATCCAGTTACCTTTTGTAACATTGCCTCCATGTTAGGTAAGCCATAGTTATCTTTCAATGAAGATATGTTTAAGTTTTTGAAATGAACACATGACTTGATATCTCCATTCTTCTTCCTAACTGGAACCAAAATTTACACCTAAGATGAATACCTAATAGGCTTGATGATCCCAACATCTCTTAGCTTTATCAATTCTTCTTGCATCTTGGGTGCAAGAGTAGGATTGAGTGGTCTTTGCTTCTATCTGAAAGGCTTTGCACCATCCCTCAGAGGTACTTCATGTTGTAAATAAATCCTCTTTGTAAGCTTTTAGATCATCATAGGACCAAGCAAATATATTTCTAGTTGAACAATTTCTTTGCAATACTATTGTAAAACAAATGTATCTTTATTGAAAAAAAGACCATTAGGTGTGATTCCATAAATACTATGCTAGTTGGTTGAGTAAGAATCTTGTTGGAAATGCCTTATCTTACTTGTATATTATCTTTGTAGCATCTACATTAAGATAACTTTATATTTATGTCTAATTTGAGTGCTAAAAAACCATATTTTGATTAAGTAAAAATAGGTTTTAAAGGACCCAAAACCTTTTACAAAGTAACCAAAAGTCTAGAGAAAAAAGAATTAAGCTACCATCTAAGTCTAAAAACAAAGCTCACTAAATAATAGGCCTCCAGAAAGAGTATAGAAAAATAGGAAAATAGGAGGCCAACTAGAAATAGAGCTAAAAAGACAACAAAGAAACAACAAAAAACTAGCACCCAAACAACTATATAATCTTCAACAAGTTAGCAGCCTAGTCTGCCAAGATGTGCATATTCTCCGCAGTGGTTTTCACCTCTTCCATCTTGTTCTTCGCCTCATTCTTCTTAGAATGAGCCCGAGTACATTTACTAGGTCCTTGGTTCTTAACAATAGTAGAGGAATCCTTTTCTTTATCTTTCTCATGCTTCTTTAGGAGACTACTTACATTATCTACTTACTATTATTATCATTCATTTTCTTTATCATCTTTTCCATATTATTCACCTTGGCCTCCAGGCTTGTCACCTTGTTTAGACTATCACTATTAGCCTTCTCCAATACCCTATTTTTGGCTTTAATTTGTGGAATCTTTTTCATAAGGTTTTTAACCTCTTCAACATTTCCAATAACCTCTGAAAGCTTATCAATGTGTTGACCTAAAGTGCGCTCCCCTCTAGCCAATTTACTAACCTACTCCACTTCCTTAGCAATAAACTGCATTTGCTATTTCAAATTTCCAACATCCTATAGAATGGTCCCAAGGCTTTCTAATGGTTCTTTAGTAATGCCAGCCTCACCCTCATCCTTGTTGAAATCTAGAATTTGCTCTTGATCCCCAAATTCCTCTTTTTCCAGCACAACCTTCTTCATATAATTCTCAATCCCCTCCTCCTGAGACCTCATCAATTTTCTCTTCCTCTCCATTCTGTGAGCAAGAATTTCATTATCTGATGGGGTCAAAACCCTTAATATCCAACCCCTTTCCCCCACTCCCATTCTTCTGGGAACCTCTCATCTTTTCCTCACCAAAGTCACTGCCATGGTTAGATTCACTCACCTCAACTTTCCTCTTCTTCTTCTAAGAGCTATGCTCAATACCCTCTTTCAAACTCCTTTTTCTCCCCTCCACTTCATCCTTAGTGTCCTCATCATGACCTTTCCCCAAAAGGCTACCCTTCATTTCATACTCCACCCCCTTCATACTATCCCTAGTTTTTTTAGCCTTTTTGGATTTCAAAACATTCATAATAAGAATTGTAAGTCCCTCATGACACACACATTCCCCATTTAGATCATTTTGAATTTCCTGAATAGAGAAACCCAACGAATGCCTCAAATAAAAGGGGAAATTGATCCTTATACCATGCCTAATGTGGTTAGCTAACATAAAGTGGTAACCATAAAGCTTTGTAAACCAGCCATCTAGAGTAAGGTGTTCCATGATAACAAACAACACAAATCACCAAGGTCAAGAAATAGAGGTAGGGTTGAAATAAGAGTTACCAATTTTTGCAAGTCAATTTTGCTCTTTTGTTGAATCCAAAAATTCATTAATAGCCCTATCTAACAGCTTCCTATCCCAATAGAAGTTGATGCCTTCCATATCCAGCCCCATTGCCTCTATAATCACCTCTTCAATCATATCCATTCTCTGATTTATGACAAGGATAGAGCCATACCTCCATGTTTTGATAAATTGCTATGTTATGACAGGATTATTTCTTTTGAGCTCTTCCATGTAGTTTGTGAAATTCCTACTCAAAAATATGTCCCATGCCTCATCTTTCTTCTTCCACTCCTTACAGCTTGCAAGTTCCACTTTCTTCCTTTTCCCTCCCATTTTCTTCCCTTCAATGTCACTAGAAAGCTTTCTCTGAAAAATCCTATGTAGACTATTAGCAATATGAATACTGCAATTAAAGTACAACATGGTATTGCCAACCCACAATCCATGTATAATAAAGCTGGGGGTTCTAAAAGTCATCACCCACCATTTCCCAAGTTTAATCAAATCATAATTGAAAATCTCTAAAATCATCATTATTAAAACATCTCTGCCTACACCTCACCTTATCCTAATTGATAACTTGGTGATCATCCATAGGTAAAGGATTATTATGATCCCAAATAACTTTATGATCACTTAAACAAGCCACATTGGCTACCCAATCAGAAAAATTATTTGCTTCCCTAAAGTTATGGGTAACAATGCAATTATCAAAAGAATTGATAATGTTAATAGATTGAAAAATAATATTGCTAATAGTCCATGAAGGCTTAGAAATTTTATTGAGACAATTGATGATATTAAGTGAGTCTCCTTCCACCAAAACCTTCCTTAAATTAAAATTCTTAGCATAGATGAGACCATGAAGGGTGGCACAAGCTTTAGCCACATGATTAGTTTGACTACCAATAGGGATAGCCATACATCCTACTTTTTAACCATAAGAGTTCCTAATAACTATACCACAACCATCAATACTTGGGTTCCCTTTAGAGGCCCTGCCAAAATTTATCTTGAACCAATTCATCAGTGGACTATCCCATCTACAATTATCCCTCAGATTAGGGCCTTGCTGGTCCTTACACGAGGTTCTAAAGTTCCAATTTTGGATCACCCTATTTTCCCACTCATTATGAGGTTGCTGGCTAGAACCATTGGCTTTGATATTTTCTACAATTAAAGCCTTAACTTTATAAAAGACTTGATCAACACTAGACTTTGCATCTCTAAAGATCCTATCATTATGCTCCTTCCATATCCCCCCAAAAAGGTAAGGGAGAATAAAATCCCACAGTCTTAAGATCAAAACATTCTTGGAAGGGGGAATCCAACTAGTGAAAAACATTTGGATAGTGGCTGCAAAGACCGACCCCTTATTCAACAGGTCACACACCTTATCCTAGAGCCTTTTGGTAAAAGAGAAATGTAAAGTAATATAGTTGACTGATTCATAATCATTCTTGCATAGAACACACCTATTAATAATTATGAATCCTTTCTTCACTAAATTTTTAATGGTCAAGATCTTAGCCAGCAAAAGAATCCAAAAGAAAATATTGATTTTAGGTGTCATACCTTTCACCCAAGCCTTAGCCCAACATGGTTCTTGGTCCACATCAAAAGAATTAGCACAGGATGAGGAAATAGATAATATTCCACTAGAATCAAACTTCCATATCAAATCATCCTTTTTTTAACTTAAAAAGATAGCATTCAGACACTTGTTAAGGTCAAACAAGTTGTCATTCACCATTTTGAGGCCCAGCCGCATGTCATTCTTCTAATAATCCACCATTAAAGTACCAATAAGATTCTTACATTACTCCATATATTTGTTCCATCTTGGATCCACACAAAGTGGATGATCCAAGATCCAAGTGTCTTCCCAGAAAAGAACTATCCTTCTGTTGCCCACCTTCCATCTGACCCCTTTCTTTATTATGTGTTTATATTTCTAAACATTTTTCCAAATCATGGATTCCCCTTGCACCAAATCATTATGAAGGAATTGATTAAAATTATTGTTCTCCTTGTTATATTTGTCAACCCAAATGTTCCTCCATTCCCCTTCCTCCTTATACAATCTCCATAATAATTTAGCCAATAATAATTCATTTATAGTTGTAACTCTTCTCAATCCAAGTCCTCCCTTGTTAAGGGGCATGCAAACTTTCTCCCAAGAAAATAGTGGGAACCTCTTTTTAATCTCAATTCCTATCCATAAGAAGAGCTTATGAATTTTTCAATAGCAAGAGAAAACTTTCAAGGGTTTTGAAAATACTCAAAGCATAAAGCATAACACTTTGAAGGATATATGTAAAAACAATAATCTTTCTAGTGTGACTAAGGAGGGAACCTTTCCATCCAACAAGTTTCATGTGAATTTTATCAATCAATGAACTCCAAAAACTTTTTGGGGGGTCCAAACACAGAGGTGGCCCCAAATAAGAGCCAAGAAGAGAACCAATTTCAGAACCAATAATATTTTTGATTTTATTTTGCCTCACCCCATTGACATTAATGAAATAAATCACACTTTTTTTCCAATTAATAACTTTTCCTAAGGCTTGCCCATAATCCTCCAAGGCTATTTTAATATTCCTTGCATTTCTAATTGAGGCCTTTCACATCACAATAGAGTCATCAAAAAATTGTTGATGAGAGAAAATTATAGTAGTAGAGGATGGATTTAGGCCAAAAAAGTCCCCCATCCTCACCATTTTTTCTAGAAATCTCCCCAAACATTTAGCCAAGATTATAAAGAGAATAGGAGAGATTGGGTCCCCCTATCTAAGACCTCTAGAAGCCTTGAAGAAAGGTGTAGGAGATCCATTAACAAGTACTAAAAAAGAGGTAGAAGAAACCAACATAAATATTAGATCCTTGAATCTTTTATTAAACCCAAGCACTTCAAGACCTCAAAGAAGGAAAGCCCAATCCACTCTATCAAAAGCTTTGGAAAGGTCTAGCTTAAGAAGAAACCCTTCTTTCTTAGACATCAAAAGAGAGTTAATATTTTCATGAACTATAATGATGGAGTCCAAAATATATCTACCAAGAACAAACCCATTTTTCTATCTAAAAATAACAAAAGGAAGAAAAGGCAAAATTCTAAGGGTCAACACTTTAGAAATACAAAGGCTAATAGACCAAAACTAATCCAAACTATCTGCTCTCAACTTCTTCAAAATAAGAGCAATGAAGGTACCATTCACTTCTTTGAGAATATTTCTAGATCCAAAGAACTCCTTAACCCCATTGCAAACATAAGAACCAATGATATTCCAATACTTGTGAAAAAACAAGAAAGGGAACCCATCAGGCCCTGGGGCTTTATCTCCATCGAAAGAGAAAATAGCCTTAGAAATCTTGTCATAAGAAGGTATGGAAGTAATAAATTTATTCTAATGTTTAGAGATGTAGTTAGGAATACAATCAAGAAATAAATTTTTCTTGGCCACATGCAAATTGGGGTCACCTTGAAGTAAGTTACTAAAAAACTCCATTGCCTCCCTTTTAATGTTCTCCTCATTCTTAGTGAGTCCCTCTTCTATGTTGCATCTAGAAATTCTATTATCCATCCTATGCTTCAAAGTAGTCAAATGAAAATACTTAGTATTTTGATCTCCTTCCTCCAATTTTTTTTCTAGATCGCTGCCTCCAATACATCTCCTCCTTGGTAATGATGTCATGAATCTTTACTAGTTTAACACTTTCCTTCTCCCTAGAGATAGCCTCACATCCATCAATATGAATTCTATCCACCAGTTTGAAAAACTGTGTTGTATTAGATACAAATTATCTTTTTTTTTTTTTGAATTTATTTGATTCTACAGGGTCATTTATTTCTAAATACTCATAGTGCATTTTACATAAGGGTTGCTATCAAACCATGAATAATAAAGTTATGCTATAAATAGGGAATGTCTTGGTGAGTTTGTTACATGGTTGCAAATCAATTATATGAGCTTTGTGAGGCTATTAGTTATTTTATATGTTGAAATTTTTATTATAATCAAGTCCACCAAAAATGCCAAACTTGATAGGTCCCAATTGGTGAAAATAGTAATTTGAATTTCTATGAAATTCATGAAAAGAAACATTAAATTTTATGATGCTTGAATTTGTAAATTGTTGTTTGACAAGCTTGGAACTTTGGAAGATTTTTAGGGACATGAATTTGATGGCGAGTGGGAGTGTGTGTGGGAGTGAGGAGAAGTGTTCAGGCGGGAATTTGAATTTGAATTCTTCTATACTAGGTGAGTGATTTGCATTAGTTTGAGATTCCCCTATTGAATATGGGGATGCTGATGATGGTAGGCTTTTGGAGGACTTAGGAGGGGGTCCCAAGATGATTAAAAAATGGTCCAACTTATTTGGGGTACACCCTATTGAGTTTTGGGTGGAAGATGTGTTCAAGGGCATTGCTAATACTTTTGGGGAGCTACTCTCTTTAGATCCTATGACTGTTTCTAGGAGGAGACTAAACTTTGCCAAATTTTTTGTTGGAGTTTCAAGAGGTGTGGATTTTCCCAAATCTATCTCATTAAAATCTAAACTTGGTATCTCAGACTAATGGATTGATTTCGAGTCTATTCCTTTTGCCTACTTTCATTGTAAGAAAGTTGGTCAGTGGGATAAGAAATGTCCTTCTCTAAAAGGAAAGGCTAAGAAGGTCAAGAAAGTGTGGGTGATAAAGGAATTCTTTAAGGGCGTGGGGGTGGATTTAGATGAGTCAGTCAGAATTCTTTAAGGCAGTCAAACCAATCTGGATAATAGATTAGATTTAATGAAATTTAATGATCATCATCTTCTTCATGATCTTGACTTGCATGGGATTGAGTACACCTAGACTAATAAAAGAGCTAGGAAGGATCTTATTCAAGTCAAGATGGATCATGATCTTATTAGTAATGACTAGTTCCTAAATTATAAATGTGTACTTAATGCTCAAGTTTGTGTGGGATTAGATAATTACCCTATTTTGCTAATTACTGATAAGCTCAACTTTCATAAGAATTTCCCCTTCAGATTTGACTCTTCATCTAGACTTGGAGAATCTCAATAAAGAGTGGTGGGGTATCAAAGTGGAAGGTACAACAATGTTTAGAGTGGTAGCCAATTTGAAAAATATTAAGAAATGGAATAAACATACCTTTGGCAACATTTTTGAGAACAAAAAAAAGATTTTGGAGGAACTTAAAGATATTCAAGATAGGATTTAGACTGATGGTTATGAGGTGGTCTCAAGGGAGGAGGAAAGTAGCAAACTAGTTGAACTTCATAACCTTATTACCAAGGAGGGGGTGTTCTGGAGACAATGTTCTAGAAAGATCTTTTTGAAGGAAGGTGACCAAAATACTAAGTTCTTTCATTTGACTACTTTAAAGCATAGGATGGATAATATAATTTCTAGACTTAATGTGGATGAAGGTTTGACTGATAATGAAGAGATTATCAAAAGGGAGGCTGTGGAGTTCTTTAGCAGACTGCTTCAAGGTGACCCCAATTTGGATTTGGATAAGCAGAATATGTTTTTGTAGGACATTCCAACTTGTATTTGTAAGGCTCATAATCTATCCCTCACTTCCATTCCTTCCATGGATGAGATTTCTAAGGCTATTTTCTCTTTCAAGGGTGACAAAGCCCTTGGTCTTGATGGGTTTCTTTTTTTGTTCTTTCATAAATATTGGAATATCATTGGTGTTGATATTTGTAATGGTGTGAACAGATTTTTTGGTACTAGAAACATCCTTAGAGAGTTAAATGGAACCTTTATTGCCCTTATTCTAGACAAGCTGGGTGCTAATAGATTGGATCAATTTATGCCTATTAGCTTGTGTAATTCTTTTTATAAGATTATTTCTAAAGTTCTTACTGTTAGAATTTTATCCCTTCTTCCTGCTATCATCTCAAGGCAGCAAAATGGGTTTGTTATTGGTAGATAGATCTTGGATTCCATTATTTTAGTTCATGAAAATATTCATTCTCTTGCAGTGTTGAAGAAGGAAGGGTTTCTTCTTAAGCTTGATCTCTCAAAAGCTTATGACAAAGTGAACTGGAATTTCCCCCTCTATGGATTGGAAGCATTTGGCTTTAATAAGAGATTTTGGGACCTTACCTTCATGTTAGTTTCATCTGCCTCCTTCTCGATGCTTGTTAATGGTTCCCCTACCTCTTTCTTTAAGGCTTCTAGGGGCCTTAGACAAGGGGACCCGATCCATCCTATTCTTTTTGTTATTTTGGCTAAATGCTTGGGGAGATTTGTGGATAATATGGTGGTGAAAAGGGACTTTGTGGGCTTTAATACCTCATCTTCTACTCTAGTTTTCTCTCATCAACAATTTGTAGATGATTCTATTGTTATGGGGGAGGCTTTAGTGAGAAATTCTAGGAACATTAAGAAGGCTTTGGGTGACTATGGGATGGTCACTAGTCAAATCATTAACTAGAGCAAAAGTTTGATCTACTTTATTAATGTTAGTGAGGCAAGACAAAATAAGATAAAAAAGATTATTGGCTATGAAAGAAGTTCTCCACTTGGAATCTATCTAGGTTTACCTTTGGTTTTAGTCCCTCCTGACAACTTTTGGAACTCGGTGATTGATAAAATCCACTTGAAACTTGTTGGTTGGAAAGGTTCTCTCCTTAGTTAGGCTAGTAAGGTTATTATTTTAAAGTCAATCCTACAAAGTATTCCGTTTTATGCTTTGAGTGTTTCCAAAATTCTATGGAAGTTTTCTCTTGCTATTGAGAAAATTTAGAAGACTTTTTTATGGACTAGAATAGAGATAAAAAAGACTCCCTTTGATTGCTTGGGAAAATGTTTATATGTCCTAGGGGAAGGGAGGGTTTAGCTTGCGAAGGATTACTACAATGAATGAATTCTTATTGGCTAATTTATTTTGGAGATGGCACAAGGAAGAGGGGGAATTGAAGAATATTTGGGTTGATAAATATAATAAGGACCACTTTCATTTTCATCATTTCCTTAATAGTGACTTAGAACAAGGGGGATCTCTGATCTAGAAGAATGCTCATAAATTCAAATATATTTTAAGGAAAGGGGTTAAATGGAAGGTGGGAAATGGTAGAAAAGTTCTTTTTTGGTAAGACATTTGGATCTTGGACCACCTTCTTTGTGATGATCCAAGGTGGAATAGGTATATGGAGCAATGTAAGAATTAGTTTGGTACTTTTGTGGGTGATTATTGGAAGGATGATATGTGGGTGGATCTTCATAGTGTGAAACATAACTTTCTTGAGCTTGGTAAGTGTTTGAATACATTCTTTTTAAACCATGAAGAGGATGTTCTGATATGGAAAAATGACCCCAGTGGTATGTACTCTATTGCCTCTGCCTATGCTAATTCTTTTGATGATCATGATGAACCCTGCTGGGCTAAGGCTTGGGTGAAAGGCATGACACCCAAAGTTAATATATTCTTTTGGAATCTTTTGCAGAATAAAGTTTTGAATCTTGATAATCTAAAGAAGAGAGGTTTCATCATTGTTAATCGATGTGTTTTTTGCAAGAATGATGGGGAATTGTTGGATCATATCATGCTACATTGTCCCTTTACCAAGAAGCTTTGGGATAAAGTTTGTAGCTTACTAAAAGTGGATTGAGTTTTCCATGCTACTATTCAATTGTTCTTTACTAGTTGGACAACTCCTTCTAGGAATGCTTTGATTGTCAAATTGTGGGACTTCATTCCTCCTTATCTATGTTGGGGCATTTGGAAGGAGCACAATGATAGGATCTTTAGAGGAGTGGAATCTAGTCCTAATCAGGTGTTCTATAAAATTAAGGTCCTTATGATTGAAAATATTAAAATTATTTGTTCTGGATAGCAACCTTGTAATGAGTGGGAAGAATGGGTGCTTAATAGTTGGAATATAAGGAGTTTGGGAATGAATATTAAGGATCTTAATCCAAGGGATAATGCTAGATGGGACTGTCCTCTAGGGAATTGGTTTTAGATAAACTTTGATGGGGCCTCGAAAGGGACCCCAGGTAAAGTAGGATGTGGAGTTGTTATTAGAAACTCTAATGGTGACTATGTGGGATGTATGGCTATTCCAATAGGGGATCAAACTAATCATGTTGTAGAAGCCTTTGCCGCTCTTCATGGTCTTCTCTATTCCAAAAGTATGAATTTGAGGAATGTATGGGTGGAAGGTGACTCCCTCAACATTATTAATTGTTTAAATAAAATTACTAAACCATTTTGGACTATTAGCAATATTATATTCAAGGCAATTCACATTATAAATTCTTTTCAAACATGCATTATAAATCATAATTTTAGAGAAGCCAACCGTACTGCTAATTGGGCTGTGAACGTGGCTTATTTTAGTGATCATAAAATCATTTGGGATTTTTATGAGTCCTTACCTCTAGATGGCTGCCAACTTATTGAGTATGATAAATGGAGATCTAAGAAAAAATATTTTAATTATGATGGTGTCACTGATTGATAATTATGAGGTGAACTCTTTCAGAGTGTGGTGGGTTATGATTTTTAGAAAGTTGAGCATTTTGCATAGATGTTTGGTAGTTTTTGCCATTTCTCTTTTCATTTGTGGTGAGGCATTTAGTTACAACATGATTTGGGGATTTCAGAGAATAAAAACCAACAAATTCGATTAAGTGAATATGGGAGGAAAAAGGAAAAGGGTGGAATTGGCAAGCTGCTTAGAGTGGAGGAACAAGATGGAGGTTTGGGATATTTTAAGGTGAGGCAATTTCATAGGGTACATGAAAAGGCTTAGAGGTAACAATCCAGCTATTATGCACCAATTTATCAAATCTTGGAAGGATGGCTCTATGATGTTTGGTAACCAATGAATGGATGTTACCAAAGAAGTAATTATGGAGGCCATAGGGCTGAACATGTATGGGATTAATTTTTATTAGGAGAGGAAGCTCTTAAATAGGGCTATCGATGATTTTGTGGAGATAGAGTAGGAGAAAAGTTGCTTGGTAAAAATAAGTAATTCATATTCCAACCCAGCCTCTATTTCTTGACCATGGTGATTTGTGCTTTTTGTGATAATTGAATATCTAACTTTAGACAGGAGATTCACTAAGCTATATGGGTACCATTTCATGTTGGAAAATCACTTTTGGCATGATGTTAGGATCAATTTTCCATTTTATTTATTACAGTCTCTTAGTATTTCCACTCAAGATATTCAAAAAGACCCGAATGGTGAGCATGTTTTCCATGAGGGTCTTATGGTCCTAATAATAAATTTGTTAAAGTCCAAGAAGATTTTGAAACCAAGGGGTAGTTTGAAAGGGGTAGACCAAGATACAAAAGAGAGTCTCCCAGATAAGGGTTATGATTCTGATACCCAAGATGAATCTAAAGGGGGTTTGGGTAGTTTGAAAAAGGGCTCTAGTTGCAGCTCTAAAAAGAAGAAAAAGATTATGGAGGAAGGTGATTCTAATAAGGACAGTGACTTCATGGAGGAATTAGTGAGAGACCACTATAATAAGAGGATTGGAGGTAAAGGAAAGGGTAGTAAGGGATTTCAAGATGATCAAGTTTCTCCTTTGGCTCACTGGTTGGAAAGGAAAAGAAAATATTTAAGGTAGTAGGAGGAAAGGTTATAGACTAGGAAGAATGGGGACTTAGATAATGAGGATATTGGAGAACAGGGGAACCTTCAAGATTTGGATGATAATATTGAAGGTGGGATTGAGTCATCCAAGGCTCTTTTTGGTAAGCCTAGTTCAATTTTGAAGGAGATTAGCTTCCTTAAGAAAAAAATGTAGTTGTTGGGCAAGGAAATGGAGAACCTCAGAAAAACTACCAAAGGTGAGCATACATTGGGCCAACATATAAATAGACTTTCAGAGGTTATAGGGAATGCAGAAAAAGTTAAAAACCTCATGCATAAGATACTATTGCTCAAGGCCAGACAAAGGGTGATGGATAAAGAGATTAGTGGTATTCGGGGGAAGGTATAAAAAATGGATACTAAATTTGGGCAATTTAGAAAAATTGTTCAAATAGATGGTAGACAATGTGGGTAACCTCTTGAAGTAGAATGAGAATGACAAATGACAAGACTCCCCTCTGGTGGCAAAGACTTAGGGACCAAGTAAACACACCCGAGCTCATTCTAAGAAGAATGAGGATATCAATAAGAAGGATGAGGTGAAGACCGATGTTGACAATATGCATATTCTAATAGATTAGGTTGTTGACCTAATTAAGACTTCTTAGCTGGTCAGTTGCTGTTCTTTTACCGTTCTTTTGCTATCTTTTCTAGCTTTGTCTTGGGTGACCTCATGGTTGTTCTTTTTGGAGGTCTATTTCATGTTGTCCTATGCTACTTTTCTCTAATATTTACTTCTCTTGGTTATCTCTAGAATTTTTAAATTTTGTAAAGGTTTCAGGTCCTTTAAAACCTATTTTTACTTAATCAAAACTTTGGAAGAAATTTTGAGGAAAGTTAAATTGGATAAAATTATTAGAAATGGCATATTGTTGAAGTTATGTATAGTTAATTGGATAAAATCATAAGAAATGGTGTTAAAGTTACATAGCTACAAGAGTTATGAATTAATTTTTATGTCCTACCATGAGGTTCTTGGAAATATATTTGTTCATATAATATGAAAGCTTCTTTATTGTTCTTACTCTCTATATTGTTCAAAAGGTGCTTCTTCTATGACTGTGCTTTTATCTTCTCCACTTGTTTTGTTGAAAAGACTCTGTATTCAAGAGTTTTTCTTGTTACTCACTTTATTATTGTGAGTTTTCTAGGCAACATGTTGGTCCATGCTGGCATTATGAGTCATCCTCCAAATCCATCATTCATTCTACCTTACTATGTTGTAACTACTACATTTACTATGCCATGTCATCATGGTCTCTTTGGATTCATTTTCTCATTTCGTATGATGGAGGTTTAGAGTGGTTGAATGTATTGTTTAACATTAATGGTTGGTAATCATAACAACAGACAATTGAGCTTCAATAATAATCTCTCTTGTTCCCTTGTGAGAAGAAGAAATTATGATTTCTCTTGGTGGTGGTAATATAGTGGATGTTGATTATTGTTCACAAGTGTCTATTGAGTGCTTTTTTTGAGCTGATGTGTATGTGTTTAGAGAGCTAACTGTGTGGTTGGGTATTGAGAGTTGACTGTATGATTAGTTACCAAGTTTTTATTTGGATGGGATTTTAGTGATGTAGAGTTAGTGAGCCTTGTATCTAAAGACTATAACTTATTTTCTATAAATTTCTATGCTAGAGAGCATATAGAGCTATTTGATATATGATTTGAGGATAAACAATTTTATTGTGCAAAAATCATTTCACTGTGAGTAGTATCTATGAGTTACTGAAATCAATATGAATTGCATATAGAAAAGTTAGTGTATTTGAACTATGAAGAAGGTATTTATTGATTTACTATTAAGAGTTATCAATCTATGCTTGAGATCATTGTATTAGTTTTGATCATTCAATGAAGGAACCATTTTTTAGGTGTGGCTAGGTTATCATTGTATTAGTTTTGATCATTCATGAAGTTTGCAAAGGCATTGATCTTGGACGTGGACCAAACTTTCCCCCACTTGAACAGGTAATAATGTCATGTCTTCTTTCTTGTTTGTTTTACTTTTTTGATGAAATTTTTGATTTAATCAAAATTTAAGATAATAGATTAAAGGAAGGTGTAATGTTCATCACTTATATGATTTTTTTTCAATCTAATTGCTAATTAGGCTCTGACATCATTCATTTCTATAATGAAAGAGTATGTTAGAGATGCCCCAAGAGCTTCATTGACCCACAGGGAGCTAGTATGTAGTGACCATGTGTGAAAGAAAATACACAGTTTATTATAGATATAGTTAAGTCATAATTTAATTTGGTATTTACATTCAAAATATAAATTAAATACATGATTAAATTTCTATCAAACATTATTGCAAATTTGCAACTACTCTCATAACAATTTTTTGTTTCTATATTATGTTTCCTTCAGTAGAAGATTGAATCCATTCCAAAGGTTTTAGCTCTAGAGTAAAATAAAAATCTAGAACACGAGGATGACATATCACCATCACCATCACCATCACCCTCCCCCACCTCCATCTGAACCTGTTAAGAAGGAGGCTGGACCTGTACAACATGCAACACCTAACCTTTTGGTAAATTGTGGGCAATACAATATTAATTTGTCCTTGTAATAAATTTCATTAAAATGAAGAACTTATATAGGAAGAGGATGTTATATATCATAAGGAAACTTGGACTATATATTTTAACCTAGTGAGAGTGCATATAATGGTTTTATGTTATTAGTAGGTCTGACCAATGCTTAAGTAATTGTTACATAACCCTTTTCAATATCTAGCATATAAGGATTTGTTGACATTATCCCTGATACTTCAACACTTGAGGAAAGGAATGCACTAGCCTTGCTATTGTTCCTTCTATAGGTAAATTGTTCATATGGTTCATATTAAACATATCGATGTATTTTTGTTAAGGGTATTTTGACATTGGAGCTCCTTCAAATTGTAGACACTGCTTCAAAAAAAAAATTTAAATAGTGCTTTAGATTTGTTAAATGAGGCCACTAGTTGGGAATTAGCTCTAGTTACCACTTGAACTTCTAGTCTGAGTGTCCAAGTACTAGTAATGTTAGTTTTCCTTATTACTAGTTTTTGTAGTTTCTTGGATGGAGATAGGACTTAACCTTTGATCTAATTTCTTTTTGTTATGCTTTTACAAATTCTCAGGTGGAGAGTTCAATGAAAATATCTAGCTATTTAGCTAATCAATTCTTAGAAAATTCATACAATGGATAAGAAGAGATGACTTGATTAAAGCTAATCTTTATTGTTTAAAACAAAGCTACATTTATGACTTTCAAAACTTTTAACATAGATAAATTATAAGCCTTTGAATTACACTACTCTCAAGGACTACAATTTAGATCTTGTACAATTTTCCATGACTTCTAACTAAAGAAAACTTTTGGAATCATTCCTCTATCTCCAACTTGATCCTATAATTGGAGTTATCAATAGGTGAACCATAGCCATTTCTTACCAAACTTTACTAGTCCATTATTTCCTTTTGTTATATATTTTTAAAGAAATTTATCATAAACACATTATTTAGTTCTTTGTTACATTTATGAATTAGCACCACTTTCCCTATTACTAGGAATAACTTAATTATAGATCATTGACAAAAACTTTCTTTTCATTTGCCTTAGTTTTATCAAATTCCTAATTTTATGTTATTTGTAGACTAAGGTTTAATAAATATCAATATTAGGTGTAATGAACACTTTCACCACCCACCTATGCATAAGAAAGAGAAAATATTTGATCTTTTGGCACATCTATATGTTAAAAAGTGACTATTTCAATTGATTATGTTTCAAAGTTTTTAATAGATGTGATTTTTTAATGGGGTTCGATGTTTTTATTTAATGCAAAGGTCTATTTTCTTGACATAAATTGCATAATCATTTGTATCTTTTTATGAGAAGTTAGCATAAGAAATAATACTTGTGTGTGGCCAAACTGCTCCATATTATATTTTATAAGAGTCTATCACTACAATAATTTAGAGAAGTGTAATTGACATGAAATATAATTTTAAAATTCTTGAACAAAAGAATTTAAAATTGTTGAATTGTTATTGATAAAGATTTAGATTATTATTTTTCATAATAACTAAAATTTTTATTCTTTGAGAAGAGTATATCATGTTACAATGACCATAATCATGATAGATCTAATGTTGGGAATACGACTTTACCAATTTTTTGCATTATTCTTTAATGGGTACTAGATCAATGGAAGAGCACCTACTTTATAAGTAGGAGGATGGTGGTTCAATTCCATCATGCCCTAATATGACTAAATTAATGATTAAATAAACTACCAAATAAACTATCAAATGTATTACCAAATAAACTACCATATATACTACCCAAAAAACTACCAAATAAACTACCATATAAACTACAAAGTAACAAAAATAAATGACTAAATCAATGATTAAAATAGTTTAGTCATAAATTTGGTTGGAAGATAAATGTCTAGCAATATACTACCATTGGTCATGCGACCAAAATTAGTCATATATCTATAATTTCTAGTAGATTATTTAGTAATAAACAGTTGTTTTTGTACTAGTGTCTATACTTTCTTAATAAGCCAATCAATTCTTGCTTAATCTTAGGGGCTAGTTTCTTACCAATGCATACCTTCTTACGTGCTTCATTTGTCCCTAGATTCACTTCTTCTAGATCTTTAGCATTTGATTCTTTGTTTTCCATCTTAGATATGTCAAGATTGTCAAAGACAACCTCCAAAACAACCAACCCTTTTGGGATCTTGTTGGTTTTCAATTGCACAAACTCCTATCCAAATACAATATCCTTACCATCAATACTCTCAACATAAGCTACATAATCAATTTATTGCCCCAAAAAATAGTCCTCACAATTCAAAAATTTGATTATATCTTTGTCTCCTCAAAGACTTGCCAATTCTAAATATTGGCAGGGACCGATGCTCTACTGTATACTTTAATTTTTGACACACTAGCAAATGATATGTCATCTGCCTTAATAGCTACATTAGCTAATAGGTCAGTAATCTTGTTGTTACTTCTATCCATCCAAGAAATTCCAAAGGCATCAAATGCTTCTATCTAATCCCAAACAACATTCCTATGCTATTTTAGCCTTTTGTGTTAGGATTAAACCACAGACATAAATAAAAATTACATGCAAATATAACCAATAATACAAAAATAATGGATCACACAAAAAAATAAATACAAGACACCAAGATTTAACATGGTTCACCCAATCCTTGGGCTATGTCCACCAAAGAACTAGTCCAATATTTTTATGATCCATTGAATACAACTTGATTACAATCTGTAATCCCTTACAGCTCAATACCGCCACAAGAACCAATTTTACATCACACCTTATGAAACAATCCCTAACACTAAGCCCTTTTATACAAGTATTTTAACCACTTTAGAATTATTATTAATAATTACATGTTGGCCCAAAATCTCAATAAAATAGGGCCCAATTTTTTTTTCAGGGTGATGCCTAGAACCCCAAAGAATTTATGAAGTATTTATAGTACTTTCTTGATTAGTCACCACAATCTAACAATCTCCCACTTGGAGACTCATCCTGTAGCAATACCGCTACCACATTGGGCTCCCACTAGATCAAACCACCTTAGACTCTACTATTCTTTTATTTATATTTAGTCTAGAAGACCAACCAAAGCTGAAGAGAAGTTTAACTTCTCCCTTGTTACTACCTTTGTTAACATATCTGCTAGATTGTCATTGGTATGTATCTTCTCTAGCTTTAATTGTCCATCCTCCAAAACAAACCAAATGAAATGGTACTACAACTGTATGTGTTTGGGCTTTGAATGCCGAGCTGAATTCTTTACAAGATGAATGACACTTTGACTATTTATGAACAAATAATTATCCTTCTGAGGATGTCCCAATTCTTGCAAGAAGAATTGAAGCCATATCATCTCCTTGGCTACCTCTATAGTAGCTACATACTCTGCCTCATAGTGGATAAAGCATTAACCTTTTGTAACCTAGAAACTCAACTCACGGCTACCCCACCAATAGTAAAGATGTAACTTGTAGTACTCCACCTAGTATCAATATCCCCTACCAAATTTGAGTCAACATAGCCCTATAAATTAGTAGTAGAGCCCCTAAAGTGTAAACACTTATTGGATGTTCCTCTCAAATATCAAGAATCCATTTGATTGCATTTCAATGCTTAATTCTTGGATGACTCATATACCTACTAACAACTCCCACTGTATGTGAAACATCTAGCGTACTACATACCATAGCATACATCAAGCTTCCTATAGCTGAAGCATAGGGTACCTTGGACATCTTATCATCCTCTTCTTGTGTCTTGGGACACATCTCTTTAGTCAAATTCAAATGACCAGGTAAAGGTGTGCTGATAGCTTTAGCATTCTCCATAGAGAAATGTTACAACACCTTCTCAACATAATCAGCTTGAGATAGTGTTAATGTTCTATTTTTCCTATCTCTGCAAATCTTCATACCAAGGATTTTTTTTGGTAACCTCAAATCCTTCATAGCAAATGCATGTGCTAATTGGCATTTTAGCCCCTTAATGTGATCCATATTAGACCCAACTACAAGCATATCATCAACATATAAACATAAAATAATTTAGCTATCATCATCCAACCTTTTAAAGTAGATACAATGATCTAAATAACACCTACTATAACCATGCTCATGCATAAAACTATCAAATTTCATATACAATTGCCGATGTGCTTGCTTCAAGCCATATAAGCTTTTCTTCAATTTGCACACTAAGTTCTCCTTACCTTTGACCATAAATCCATGTGGCTAAGCCATATATATCTCTTCATCCAAATCACCATGAAGGAAGGCTATTTTAACATCGAGTTGCTCTAAATGTAAATCTTCAATAGCCACTAGACTTAAAATAGTATGGATAGAAGTCATTTTAACAAGAAGAGAAAATATCTCATCAAAATCAATTCCATTTTTTTGTGCAAATCCTTTTACAACTAACCTAGCTTAAAATCTTTTCTTACCTCCATCCTCTTCTTTTAACCTATAAACCCACTCATTCTGTAAAACCTTTTTACCTGTAGGAACCTTGCACAAATCCAATGTCTTATTCTTTAGCAAAGAGTCCATTTCATCTTTTGCAGACTCCCACTGAATCTTAGTATCCACATACATAGCTTCATCATAATTTTTAGGTTCACCAACATTAGTAAGTAAAATAGAATACAAAGAGAGAGAAATTTTTTGTGGAGGTCTAATTTGCCTTGTTGACTATCTAACATTCATTGGTGTGTGTGGTATTTGTTGTTGCAGTTGTTGCACATCATGAGGAATGGCTGAAACATTAGCTTTTGGAGTATCATCCAACACTACATAATCATCTTCTTTCTTCTCATGTTGCTACAATAGATCTTTGTACAACACATTCTCATTGAATATGACATCCCTGCTTCTTACAATTTTATGATTTTAAAAATCCCAAAGCCTATAACCAAATTAATTAATGCCATATCGAAAAAATATACATTTCTTTGACTTAGCTTCTAGCTTGGTTCTATTTTCAGAATCTATGTGAGCAAATGCTTCACAACCAAAGGTTTTGAGAAAAGAATAACTCACCTTCTTACCAGTCCATGCCTCCTCTAGAATACCACAACCCAAAGGGGTAGAGGGACATCTATTAATCAAATATATAGTAGTATTGATAGCCTCCACCCACATGCATAAGGGCAACCCAACATGCAACCTCATGCTCCTTGCATGCTCCATTATAGTCCTGTTCATGTGTTTAGCAACTCCATTTTCCCATGGAGTCCTTGGAATAGTTTTTTGTCTATGAATACACTTAGTGGAGCAATAATCTTCAAATTCATGACTGCAATACTCACCACTATTATCATATTTAAGACATTTTAATTTCTTACCAATCTTATTTTCAATCAAGCATTTCCATTTCTTAAATGTTTGAAATACATCAAATTTCTATGTAAGGAAATAAACCTATATTTTCTAGTTGCATCATCAATAAATGTAACATAATAATGAGAGCCTCCAAGGGAAGATAGTTAAGCTAGCCTCCATACATTGGTATGCACAAGCTCTAATTTCTCCCTTTTATTTTCTGTTTCAGTCTTTGCAAAACTCATTCTCTTTTATTTTCCATACACACAACTTTCACATAAATCCATATTAACACATTTTAGATCTAGTAAAACTTTCTTTGAATGAAGTACTTTCATACCTTTCTCACTCATGTGCCCAATTCTGTTGTGCCACAATGTTGTATCATAATTTATAGCAGCTATTTGTTCTCCCTACTCAACTATAGCAATTGTTCCTGAACATTCATTTTTCTCTGAAACAATTAAAGTAGAGAGAACAATATGACCTACACAAAGATATAAGGTGCCTACTTTCACACCTTTTTCTACTACAAGGAACCTTTTGAAACCTTCCAATTTTTATCATTAAAAGTAACTAGAAAACCCTCATCACCGAGTTGCCTTACTAAAATTAAATTCCTACTCAACCTTGGAACATGTCTTACCTCATGTAGTAGCCAATGATTCCAATTCTGCAACTTAATCTTAATTTTTCCCTTTCCAACAATCTAATAGGGTTCGTTATCCCCCAAATAAACAAGCCCAAAATCTCCTTGGACATAATTAATGAAATAACCTCTATGAGGTGTAGTATGAAATGAAACACTAGAATCTAAAACCCATGAATCATCAACACTTTCTAAAGAAAGAAGCAAAGCATCCTCTTTGGATTTTTTACTTACCACATTGCCTCCTTGTCTCCATCTAATTTATCTCCTTCATTTTTCTTTCAATTCCATAAATCTTTCTTTTTATGACCTAGTTTTCCATAGTACTAGCAGTCATTTAGTCCTCTTGATTGAGACCTTTTCCCCTTTGACTTTCCTCTTGATTTCCCATGATTTTTAGAGTTACTTCCTCTCTTAGTCATTCTACCCCTACTTTGTGAATTCAAAGCACTTCCTGATGTAGATCCACCTAAGTTTTTCCTATGAGTTTCCTCACTCAAAATAACATTGATCACATCATCATATTTTAGGGTACTAGATCCAGGAATAGAATTACTCATAGCCATTACCAAGCCATTCTAGCTTTTAGGCAAAGAACAAAAAATCAAGAGAGCCCTAATTTTTTCTTAAAAATTGATACCCATAGAAGATAACTAACTAGTAATAGTATTAAACTCATTTAAATAATCTGTAATAGATCCACCTTCTACCATTTTTATATTGAATAAAGACTTCATGAGAAATACCTTGTTTGAAGTAGAGGACTTTTCATACAATGTCACTAGGATTTTAATCAACTCTTCTGTTGTCTTTGCTTTTGTAATATTAAATGCCACTGACGGTGCCAAGCATAATAAAATTCTTCCAAGTGCCTTTCTATCCAAAAGATTCCTTTCATTATTTGACATAGATCCTCGATTCTTGGCTTTGCCTTCCAACGACTTCCATAAATCCTTTTGATACAGATAGTCTTCCATAATTGGAAGTTCTGTACATTAAACCTATCAAACCTCATCTTACCCTCATCTTTCATTGCTCGCACTCAACCAAAAGAATCACACTCAACTATGAAACTTTCCTATAGAGGATAACTAAAAAACAACTAGGCTATGATACCACTTGTTATGATTAAACCATAGATAGAAATAACAATTATATGAAAATATAACTAATAAAAAAAAAAAAATAGATCACATAGAAAAAAAACACAAGGCACTAAGATTTAACGTGGTTCACCCAATCCCTAGGCTACATCCACCAAACAACAAGTCCAATATTTTTATGATCCAATGATTACAACCTGATTACAATCTATAATCCCTTACATCTCAATACCACCACAAGAACCAATTTTGCATCACACCTTATGAAACAATCCCTAACCCTAAGCCCTTTTATACAAGTATTTTAACCACTTTAGGGTTATAATTAATAATTACATGTTGGCCCAAAATCTTGATAAAATAGGGCCCAAAATGTTTTTTTTCTATGGCGATGCCTCGAACCCCAAAGAATTTATGAAGTACGTATAGTACTTTCCTGATTAGTCACCACAATCTAAATTTTTTTTCTTGAAGGCATATGTCTCCTTAACTTGAGACACAACTAATTCAGAGTCACTAATTACATGCAATTTCTTAATTCCATGACTTGCTACAACTTTATAATCCTAGTAAAATTGATTCATACTCTATAATGTTATTGGTACATGTAAAGTTTAGAGTAAATGAATATCTAAAAGTATTTTTCTCTAGAGATATAAATACTACCCCGGCTCCTGATCCTTCCTTAAAATTTGCTCCATCAAAATAAATGCTCCATAAGTTCTATAAGTCCAAACAACAAGTTACCTCTAGTGCAATCATTGATGATGGTTTCTCAATTTCTTGAATGATCATTTCAGCTCTAAATGCATTAACATCTGCATCCAGGAAACATGTAGCATCTTTATCAACACTATCTTCAAATACATAAGTAACCCTTGGTTCTCTATCAATTTTGATAGCCTTGTCTCCTATATGAAAAGTAGCATATGACAAGTCAGATTGTAGGCTACCTCCCATCATGACAATCCATTTTCTAGAGAGTAGCATTCCATAATGGGGAGGAATATCAACTACAAGGACTATTAGTCATCTCAACATTAGGTTAGGTAGCTAGTCTAAAAGATACTAATTAATTGTACCTGTGACATACACTTCCCTTGCATCTATTTCTCTACACCTACCCTATTTGATGTATACTTCTAGTTAAAGGGCTTCCATAACTTTGAAAGGCATTATGTTGTTTGATGCTCTTGAGTCAATCATGCAATTTTTAAAGTTTTCCAATTTATGACCAAATTGAGAAAGAAAGGATCAATATCTTGTAGGTAAGCTACAAATGAATTATCCAAATATATTTGGGGTATTTGGAACATAACTCCATTGTCTTGTATTAAGAGTGGTGTTTGCTACATGACTATGGGTTTTTTCTCAACAACACTACTTCTTATCCCACCCAACCAAGACAAAGCCTTATTTTATGTTCCTCTATTCTAAACATTTTCGACAAGGGAACTTTGACAGTAATTAAGATAACATGGATATCATTTCAATAGGATCACAAACAATAGGTTTAATAGAAATACCTAAAGCTGATAATACTTGAGTGGTAGGCCTAGCTATTTTCCTGATGACATCAGGTTCTAATTTCTTTTCTTACACACTAGCTTTGACTATTTTAATACCTTGAAACTATACTTTCTTTTTAGGCTCCCACTTTTTATTCTTACTATCCTTGACTTTAACTATCATTGTGCTATCCTTTTTATTTTCATCATTCATTTTATGAGTAATGTCTTTAATGAAGATGCTAGATTCCTTATTAGTATCATTTTTGAAAGTTCTATTTCTCAAATTGTAATTACTATGAATTTAGGCCACCATCTCTGTAGTGATCTTCTTAATCTCTTCTTTGGATGGTTTTCTCAAATTTATGTGATCTACCCTTGACAGTGTAGTGCATAATTATCTTCATCATCTGAAAGCACTTGCTAATGGTGTAATTGATAAACATTTCTATATCCACAACATCATTCTTTGATTCATTTAAATCAGACTCCTCATCACGATCACACAAATTTATCATATTTCAACCTACATCATTATGACCCTTCTCTTCCTCTCCTTCTCCATTTTGTGCATACTGATTTGTAGAGAATGACTGAGCCAATGCATATTAGTCAGGGAATGAGGGGATTGACATAAAATACACCATGGTACATCATCTATCATGTTCACAATTTTTTTTTGTAGAGGATTTGGTGTACCTTTATCCTTAGTTCCTTGAGCAAGGTTAGCAATAGGTTTTCCATCCTTCCACTGAGTAGTATATGGATAGTTTTGCATTCTAGGTTGCCTATTATAATAGTTGTTAAAATGAGGTTTATCACCATTATTTTTCTTATTGGCATTATTGGTTTATGGATACATATTCTTTAAAAAATTTAGAACTTGACCCATTATATCCTCTTAAGTTTTCTTACCTGCAACATGCTTCTCACCTTCTTTCTTATTATTCCTTAGATTAAACTATTTAGGGTCATCTCTTCTTCCTGGCTTACTAGAAGCTCTTCTTTTGTTCTTAATATTCATTGACATCTTGTAAGCATCTCTTAGGGTCCTATGATCCTTTTCCTTGAGGGTATAGGACATCTTACTATCAAATGCATTAAATTACATAGTAAGACAAATATCCTCTCTTAACCTCATAATTTGGAAAATCTTGTACATCCCTTTATGAAATATCACATTGAAATTAAATGTGGAATCATTGGGCTCTTCTTAATGTTTTTTGAAATCATTCAACATGAAACCAAATTGTATTATCTCCATATTGCTCCTGAAAAATCTTCTTCAAATCACTCCATGAATTCAAGCTATCATCCAAAAATCTCCTAATCCAATCCCTAGCATCCTCTATAAGTGAATGTACAAACAATTTTGTCACTACATCCTCATTCTCTACTTCATAATCATTAAACATGTCAATGATTTTTCTCAAGTGCTCTTCACTAGTTATAACATTGTTGCATGAGAATTTAATGATCTTATCCCTTAGATAATTTGAAATGGGATTTGGGAACCCTGAAATTCCTAGAAAATACATCTCCTTATAATTTTCCATGTATATGGGTCTTCTTTGAAAACCAAAAACATTTGATGCACTTACTATAGTTGCATGATTTTGGATGGGGATATGAGGCTATTGGATTTTTTGATTGGTAGGGGTGGAAGATGAGGTAGGGGCTGACTAAGAGATATTTTGGCTTGGTATTACTATTAAACAAGTTGGAATAGAGGGTGTGGCTTGTGAGGACATATTTGGCCATGAAGCTAAATCATAATTAGTTTTAATAAACTATATCTTTCTTCTAGTTTCAACTACTTTTTTTGTATTTTCAATTTTCTCAAGCTCTTTAGCTAAATCCTCCATCTCCTTTCTTAGCTTTCTCTAAGTCTAAATCAAGTTTAGAGATGAGAGGATTTCCAAATTTGTTTGGGATAGATTGAGGTTCATTTATTTGTATCACTACAACCTTTTGTTTTCCTTTATCAGAGGTTTTCATAGTCAGACTATAAGTTCTGGCTCAATAGGTTTGTAAGATTTGACTTGGACTAAGACAGGTCCTTCTTTTTCTTTCAAAAGATTTTCCTACTCCTGGACTTTAGACTTGAAATCTTCAACATCTCCGAATACATCTAAATGTACTTTGGAGGATCTCTCTTCCAATTTCTTATTTTTCTCCTTCAAAGCAACCATTCTCCTAAGCAATTATTTCTCTCAATGAGTGTTCATTATAATTTGTTGTTTCTCTTTCTCCAAACAAATGCTTTTGGTTTCTTCTTTACCAACCCTTATTCTAAGGATTTCTACTTTAGCAAGTAAGTTATCATGGTCTATGGTAGTTGCTTTAGATTTGTTGGTGTAAATATATATTTAATATTTACACTTACTTAAGTTTACTTATGTTAATGCATTATTTTATTATTTTATTTTGTGAGACACTTGAGAGTTTGCACACCTTTTTGAGTTGTCATGTTGACAACATAGAAGTACCAACTCTATTTCAGCACATGGTGTCTACAATACTAGAGTTTGCATCATTCACTAAGTTGTCATGTGGAAAACATAGTTCTTCAGACTCCCTTTTTAGCACATGTTGTCTACAACATTGATTTGTGTGTTAAACCCTTGTAGGCTTATCCTCTCATCATCACACTTACTTTTTTGCTTAATGGAGGATAACCCATATCTGGTGGATATATGCCTGGTTGTATGACTTATCATGTAGCTGATTCTAAGGCATTCTAAATGTATCTCAAAGGTCTTTATATACAAGCACTCCTAGTGTACTTTCATGAATGCATATTGATTGAATATATCGTCATTTTGATCATACTCTCTCTTTTTGGTCTACAGTTGTGTAGTGTTTGAGTTCTTAGTTCTTGGGTCTATTTTTCCCTAAGAAAAATTCTTACATGGTATCAGAGCTTGGAAATTTTCTCATCACATAGCCATTTGAGACCATTTTTCCTTCAACACCTCAACCCGAATTTGGAGTACTGTAGAAATTGGGAGCATCTAAAGCTAGATCTGATCATGCCATTGCATCTAAAATGTTAATTTGGTGAAGATCAACTATAAATTTGGCTACCTTAGCCCAAAATCAACTGTGAGGAAAAATTTTGTTTGTAAATTGGCACTTGGAGGCCTCAATTTGTAGTTTGAGTATGGTCATTTGTAGATTTAATTAATTAATTTAGATTTGCAATTTTTAATTCTCTACAATTTTATTTTTTGACTACACTATTTTTCTAAAAAATTTTCTACCCTCCGGGCAATAATAGAGATTTTTTTTTTTAATAGCAGAATCAAGCTATCCAATCTTGGCCCTGCACAGAGTATATTTTGTTGTACAGGTGGGAATATTCCAACCTGACTGGATTGGTTAGCAATTTCCAGTGAACTACACTTAAAATCTAGCATTAGACTTCCTTACATATCCCAAATGGTGGGCACCATAGAATAACTGACGATCAACTACCACTCTACAATTTAGTTGCTTTGATTTATAATATGTGGGTTGTCAATTTATACACCATTGCACCTACTTTCCCTTGCATGTGAGATAATTTTCTATGCCCCGCCAATTGTCTTTAGAACTTCCATGCCTAAAAATAAAGATCTGCCACCACATTTTTGAATAGTTCTGGCTATCTCTCTCTGACAACTATTTGGAGTTCTCAAACACTGCATTCGATTTTTCCTAGTTGTGATAAGCATATTCTGGCCTTTGTGCTCATTTCCTAGCCAGTGCTTTTGAAAACTTTTAGCAAATGTAAAAGCTTTCCCATGACTATATATTCCATCTCTGGCACCCTTTTTGAAAAACTTCTAGCCCACACGTAGAGTTAATTTTGGCCTCCACAAATTTCAAAGAAATTTGGCCCACGTGAAATATTTTTGGCATCATTTTAAAAACTCTACGACACTACCCATTAATTTCCTTTGTTTGAAACTCTCACCCACAAATAGTGCATGTGAATAGCTTTAGGCCACAACATGCGGCACACTCTGTAAACCTGTGATTCCTCTATGTCAACACTATAGTTTCTACCACACAGATAATGACCTCTAGCTAGACAACACCATGATAGCTATTTTTCTAGTGCCATAGGCACACCATGTGGATAGTGACTAGTCAAAATCCACATCAACGCAACCACTCTACACACTTTGCTACATCAATAGTACGCTCCATGTCATCTTGCATAGCCCGTATGACATGTTAGCATGACACATGTAAAAATCTATATGACATGTGTCTATCTGTACCAGGTGGTCATTTTTTTGTTGATGTTAGCAAGTCACAAGGTTAAATTAGATGGTCATCTAACTGTCATTTCTAGGCCTTTTCTAACTACCATGATGGTCATTTGACTATCAAATTTAAGCATGTATTTTTCCTGCCAGACCCTTCTCCAGATTTCTTTTTCATTTGGCACCCTAACTTTGTGAGCCCATAACTTGGACATCCAAACTCTGATTTAAGTGTAATTATTTTGAAATTGGGTAGAATTTCCTAAACTTTCTAGTGGGGGTGTTGTTTTCTAGTTTTGGTGCAAGAATTTTTCAGAAATTGCAATTTTTGGTGACTATACCTACATAATCCTACATTTTGCAAATTTAAACACTCCGTATGGGCACATCTTGTCACTTTTTCAAGTTCCATTTTTTTTTGAAAGTGCATTATTTTTTGTCTATTTTCCAAATTGGTAGTCAAATTCTAGGGTTGTGTGGACAAATTTCTCACTTTCAAAACTAGGTCTTTTTTTGCATTATAAAGCTTTGATTACTTTTCTGAATTGTTATACATTTTAGATACAGAGCTTAGTGACAAATTTGGGCCTTAAAAGGTAGTTGTAAAAGAAAAATTAGAAATTCCACTTTATTCATTTTGACAAGTGGCCCATTGTACACACACTACTTATAAAGTGCCAAAAGTATCTTTTTTGAGGGGTTCTTTTGATTGAGTGAAAAGGGGGGGTGTGTACTATATTTTTATGTCTCTCTTTTGTACTCTTTTTCATTTTTTACATCATGGGTTCTATTAAATGTCCACCTCTAACTTCACACAATTATGCTACATGGAAAGATATTGCATGGATTAGATTAATGGAAAAAGGATACAATCTTTATGTTGATGGTACACATACCAAACCTACTGATGCTAAAGAACTCATTGAATGGGAAAAACAAGATAGAAAAGCTTTAGGAATTATTAGGAGTTGTATACATAGAGATATTTTCTTCCACATTGCCAATTTCATGGAATCCAAACCAGCTTGGGATAAACTTGAATAATTGTATGGTAAGGTGGATGAAGAAAAGTGATTTCAAATTGAGGATGATCTACTTCTCTTAGATCCAAAGAACTTTGACACAATTCAAGATTACATCAACAAAGTCAATGAGTATAGGGAACTTCTTAAATATTGTGGAAATCCCATGAAGGATGAAAAGTTGATTCATCACATCTTGAAGAGGCTACCTTCAAAGTATGCTTCCTTTGTTTGAGTTTCAATATTCATAGGTTGACCATGGGAACTGCTTACCAGAAGCCTACATTTGATGCATTTGAAAAAATGTTGATTTTTGAACAATCTCACTTGATGGATTTAGGACTTCTCAAGTCATCAAAGACCAAAGCCTTGGTGGCTAGTGATGAGAACCAATCAAGTCAAGGAGAGAAAAGTTCTAGCAACAATAAGAAGAAGCAGTGGAAGCAAAAATAACAATATAAGACACAATAGTCCTCCTCATAGCAAGGCAATTCTTCTTCCAACAAGAAGGGAAGTAATGAAAAGGAGAAACTTTTTTGTGCATATTGCAAAAAGCCAAATCATGATGAGCATCATTGCAAAACTAAAAGAATCAATGAGTTAGAAAATCTACTCAGGAAGAACAAGATTCAAGTTCTAGGTATTTCCAAGGATTCAAATCCAACCTCTTCAAAGGGAAAAGGGCAAGCACTTATGGAAAATTCAAGTTCTTCTTCAGAATGGATACTTGACTCAGGTGCCTCTTACCATATGGGTTCTTTAAAGGAAGACTTTTCTTCATTGAAGCAGTCAAAGGTACCACACATCTTCATGGGAGATGATACTAAAATGGAAATTCAAGGAAAAGGACATGTGGAAATGGACAATGGGGAATTCAAAGATGTTCTCTACATTCAAAATCTTAGCTCCAATCTCCTATTAGTTTACCAAATCACTCACCTTGGAGATGGTTAGGAAGTTGAGTTCCTTCCAGATTTAGTGATGGTTCATAGTCTAAAAGACAATTCATTGGTTGTAGTGAGGAAAGTAAATTATGAAAAAAGGCTTTATTCCTTCTCCCACTTTGTGCCTAAGTCTCCTTCTCAAGCCTTGTTAACTCACTCTAATTCACAAACCAACTTATGGCATGAATGATTTGGTCATATTGCCTTCTGCCATCTTCAATAAAGGTCTACCTAACATCAACTTTTCTAAGGGTGAGTGATCATCATGTTCAGTGGATATACATCTCAAGGAGAAGTATGATAAAGGGAAGTCTTCATGAGCACCAGTTGTTCTCTAGTTGGTTCACATGGTTTTAGCAGGACCCTTTGCAGTGAAATCAATCAACCAAGGCCACTACATCCTTATCTTTTTTGATGACTATAAGAATTTTTCTAAGGGAAAAATTCACCCAAGAACTAAAAACTCAAATAGAAGCACAAATGTAGACCAGAAAGAGAGAGTATGATCAAAATGATAATATATTCATTCAATATGCACTATTAAGTACACTAGGAGTACCTGTATATAAAGGCCTTTGAGATACATCTAGACTGCCTTGTAATTAGCTACATGATATGTCAACAACTAGGCACATGTACACCAGATATGGGTTATCCTCCATTAAGCACAAAATAAGTGTGGCGATGAGAGGATAAGCCTACAAGGGTGTGACATGCAAATTAGTGTTGTAGACACCATGTGCTAAAATAGAGTTGCATACTCCTATGTTGTCAATATGACAACATAAAAAGGTGCAAAAACTCTTAAGAATAATAAAATAATGCATTAACCTAAGTAAACTTAAGTAAGTGTAAATAGTAAATACATATTTACACCAACACTCCCCCTTAAGTGCAACTTAGAGGAATGCCATTAAGCTTACAAAATCTAAGATGAAGATTCATAATGGGTCCTAGCTACTAGGCCATGTTAGGTACCCATGTACATAATGAAATGCAATCTCTCATAAAGTGGAGAAAGAGGGAAAACCTCATGGGAAAAACCCTCCCCCAAAAAGAGAGATAAATAGGGATGCATAATTGGATGGAGTAATCAAGACCCCCCATTATGACATACATCCAATATATACAAAAGTGAAGAATGAGAGAAGAGAGACAAAATAGGTCCCCCCCACCCCCCCCAAAGAAGAATGCTAGATGGTAAAAGCTACTCCAATGAAGAAGGTAGTCCAAGAATGTAGAATGGTGTTCCTCCCCTTAGGAAGAAACAATGCCAAAGGTACAATCCTAAAGATGTATGGTGGCCTTGAAACCTGCTCAAGTATCCTTGTGCTAATGCTGATTCTCTCCCCTTCCAACTATGCTGAAAAGAATGAATGTAGATCTAGTAGGGATGTCTATTGAACCTATTCCATTGAACCATATATCTCCTTAACTAACAAAGAGACCTCCACCAATTGCTGTACATAAGGATCCACAATAATGCCAATTTATGAAGATTGATCATGTAGAGAATGGACATGAGGGTTAGAGTGAGACCTTGAAACAATTGTAGAAGGATCACCTTCATCAAAGAGAATATGTAAGTCCTCAAGGCTATCTCCCAAGTCAATTAAAGCTGGAGGTGGAAGACATGATGTACCATATTGTGCTAGACCTTTCACTATGGCAATGTAAGTATGTGCACTGTCCTGATGATGTGACCTCTCACTACAATTTTCTATAGAAACCCATGTGTTTGAATCTATTAAAGCACTATTGCTTCACTATGTATTATGTGTAGAGAGGGTTAGAGGATAAGCTGGGTGAAATTTCCTCAAAGTGAACATCATTCTCCACAAAGATCTCATGAGTCTCTGGATCCATAAGTCTATAAGCTTTAGCTTTGTCTTCATAACCGATGAAGGTACAAGGCCTAGGTGCTGGTGCCTTGCAACTCCTAGAAGATAGGTTTGCCCATGTTGGATAATCGAAGACTCTAAAGTGACCCACAACTAGTTTTCTACCACACAATGCCTCAAAAGGAGTCTTACCATCTAAGACATTATGAGGAGATCTATTAAGTACATGAGTAACACTGCTAATGGCTTCAACTTCAAATGTAGGATCAAGAGACTTGGATTTTATCATGAAACTTGCCATGATTTTGAGAGTCCTAATCCTCATAGTTGCAACATCTATCTTGTGCAGACTAAATGTTGGTGGGTTTTGAAGATCAATCCCCTCAAGTCTACAAAAGTCCTTAAGTCTTCTATCCACATATCTATTCTCATTGTCCACCCATAGTACCTTGATGGCTTTCCTTGACTTGTGTTCAAAATGAGTCTTAAATTATTGAAGCTTATGAACCACTTTATTCTTGTGATGAAGGAAGTAGACCCAAGCGAATCTTGAAAAGTCATCAACAAATGTGAGTATGTAGTGGCCTTGGCTGAGTGAAGTCACTACAAAGGGTCCTGCTAAAACCATGTGAACTAGCTGGAGAATAACTAGAGCTCTAGAAGACTTCCTTTTATCATACTTCTCCTTGAGATTCATATCCAATGAAAATGATGAACACTCTCCCTTATAAAAGTTGATGTTAGGTAGACCTTTGACCATGTGTTTAGAGAAAAGTTGCTAAAGAGAGTGGAAGTCAAGGTGACAAAACCGCTCATGCCATAAGTTGATGTGTGAAGTAGAGTGAGTCAACAAGACTTGTGAAGGAGACCTAGGTAGAAAATGGGAGAAGGAATAAAGCCTCTTTTCATCATTGACTTTCCCCACTACAACTAATGAATCATCTCTTAGACTTCACACCATCACTAAATCTGGACTAGACTCAACTTTGTGACCATCTCTAAGGTGAGTGATTTGGTAAACTGAGAGGAGATTGGAGCTAAGGTTTGGAATGTAGAGAATATATTTGAATTCCCCATTTTACACTTCCACATGTCCTTTCCCTTCAACTTCCATTTGAGTATCATCTCCCACGAAGATGTGTAGTACCTTTGATTGCTTCAATGAAGAAAAGTCTCCCTTTGAAGAACCCATATGATATGAGGCACCTGAGTCAAGTATCCATTCCAAAGAAGAACTTGTGTTTTCCATAAGTTCTTGCCATTTACCCTTTGAAGAGGTTGGAGTTGAATCCTTGGAAGTACCTAGCACTTGAATTCTGTTCTTCTTGAGTAGATTTTCTAACTCATCGATTCTTTTAGTTTTGCAATGATGCTCTTCATGATTTGGCTTTTTGTAGTATGCACAAAAGAGTTTGTCCTTCTTTTCATTACTTCCCTTCTTGTTGGAAGAAGAACCACATTTTTGAGAGGAGAACTATTATGTCTAAAAATGTGATTTTTACTTCCATTGCTTCTTGTTGTTGTTACTTTTCCCTCCTTGACTTGATTGGTGCTCATCACTAGCCACCAAGGCTTGGGTCTTTGATGACTTGAGAGGTCCTAAATCCATCAAGTGAGATTGTTCAAAAATAAACATTTCTACAAATGCATCAAAGGAAGGCTTTTAGTAAACAAATCCCACGGTCAACCTATGAGTATTGAAACTCAAAATAAAGGAAGTGTACTCAAAAGGTAGCCTCTTTAGGATGTGATGAATCAACTTGTCATCCTTCATGGGATTTCCACAATCTTTCAGGAGTGCCCTATACTCATTGACTTTTTTAATGTAATATTTAATTATGGAAAATTTCTTTGGATCCAAGAGACGTAGATCATCCTCAATCTAAAATCCATTTTCTTCATCCACCTTACCATACAATGATTTAAGTTTATCCAAAGCTTCTTTGGATTCTGTACAATTGGTAATGTGGAACAAGAGATCTCTATGAATACAATTCCTGACAGATCCTAAAGCCTATTGGTCTTGTCTTTGCCATTGAATGAGTTCTTTAGCATCAGTAGGTTTAGGAATTTTATGATCAACATAAATACTATATCCTTTTTCAATTAATATACTCCATGTAATATCTTTCCATGTAGAATAGTTACGTGAAGTTAAAGGAGGACATTTAAAACCCATGATGCAAAAAATGAAAAGAGAACAATAGAGACACACAAAAACATAGTACACACCCCCCTTTTTCAATCAATTAAAAGACACCCCCCCCCCCCCCCCCCCCCCCCCCCCCCCACACCACAAAAAAAAAAAAGATGCTTTTGGCACTTTATAAGTAGTGTGTGTACAATGGGTCATTTGTCAAAATGAACAAAGTGGACTTTATAATTTTTCTTTTACAACTACCTTTTGAGGCCCAAATTTGTCACTAAGTACTGTAGCTCAGATGTACAACAATTCTAAAAAAGAATCAAAGCTTTACAATGCCAAAAAAGGCCTAATTTTGAAAGTGAGATTTTGGTCCACACAAACCTAGAATCTAACTAAAATTTGGAAAGTGGATGAAAAAAATGCACTTTCAATAAAATAGAACTTGAAAAAGTGACTAGATGTGTTCGTATAGAGCTTTTGAAGTTGCAAAATGCAAGATTATGCAGGTATAGTCACCAAAAAATGTAATTTTTGCAAAACCTATGAACCAAAACTAGAAAACAACACCACCACTAGAAAATTTAGGAAATTTTTCCTAATTTCAAAAAAAATTGCACCTAAATCAGAGTCTGAATGTCTAAGGTAAGGGCTCACAAAGTCAGGCTGCCAATTTGAAAAGGAATCTGGAGAGGGGTCTGGCTAGAAAATTGTGATGCTAATTTTGATGATCAAATGAATGTCACTATAGTTGTAAAATGACTAGGTTTGATAGTCAGATGGCCACGAAATTTAACCTAGCAACTGGTTGACATCAGTGAAAAAGGACCCCTACTGATGTCATGCTGATGTGTTGTTTGTACGATATAGAATGACACATGGCACAAAATCTATACTACTGATGTGGTAAATAATATGCATCATAGGAGTGATGTGATAGGTCTATGTGTGGGTGCTCCACATGGTAGAATATGAATAGTGCATGTGTCACAGTGTGTTTTGTTTATCGCAGGCCTAGGCACTACATGGAAGGGCAAATTAAAATCTGCCATGTATCAGGTACTCTATTTTCCCTGTCAAAAAAGACTATTCATGATCAGAATGCTCTGGATGGAAGAGTTAGTAGCTATCAAAGGTTTTTTATACCATTAGAAGTTGACACTGGTGGCAATAAACAGTGCCAAAAATGGAAAAATGCATGCTGGAGATTTAGATCACTGCTGGAGTTTAAAAATTCGTGGGCAATCAACTACCAAAAAAAATACCTTGTAAAGGCCAAAATCTATTTTCAATTTTTGTGCTAGAGATAAATTTGGTGAGGGTCAAATTTAAAAACTATGGGTGTCGAAAAAGACCAACGTCGTTGGAACTGTTTGTGGTGTTTAGAAAAGCTAAGACTACTGGGTACATTAACAAGCACTGAAGTATAATCATTGTTTGCTAGAATATACTACAACGGATGCTAGTTTTCTTTCAAATAGTGGGTGGCAAGTTGAATGAGGTCATAGGCCAAAATATCTAAGATGCCACCAGAGCGAGACAATAGGTGGCCAGAGACTACTTGCGGAGGCCGAAATTTGAATACAATGTGCCAAATTTATAAATATTTGTCCCACATTCAAAGGGAAGTGGGTTTGTGTGCTATTTAAAACACAAGATGCCCATGGAGGTAATAAAGTGAGGAGCCCACTAGTTGTTGAACTGAGATCCACTAGATGTTAAGCTTTCGGGCTGGTGGGTGTAGGGGGTACGCTTGATGTGGAGGAATATGAGCCGGTAATGCAACCATATTTTCTATAGTACGGCCTTCAACTATTGAATGCTTGATTAATGTAGAATATTATCTATGATTAAAAAATATCCTCCTACAAAAAATAAATTCTTCCAAATGGCAGAGTTGGGGGTTCTGCTGAAAAAAAATTCTTTGCTAGGTGCCCAAAGGGCAAGTTTTTTTTTGAAAATTTATAGTTAAAAAAGTAGAGAAAAAAATACAAATTTGAAAATAAAATAATGAGATCTACAAATGACCATAGAAAAACTACAAATCGGGGCCTCCGAGTTTTCATTTACAAATTTTTTTTGCCTCGTGATCGACTTTAGACCAAGGTAGCTAAGTTTATAGTCGATCTTTAGTGAATCAACATTCCAAATGCAATGGCAAGGTCAAATCTGGCTCTACATGCTCCCATTTTCTATAGTACTCTTGATTTAGATTGAGGTGCTGAAGCAAGTGTGGTCTCGAATGGCTATGTGATGAGAAAATATCCAAGCTCTGATACCATGTAAGAATTTTCCTAAGGAAAAAATTTACCCAAGAACTAAGAACTCAAACACAAGCACAACTGTAGACTAGAAAGAGAGAGTATGATTAGAATGATGATACATTCATTTAGTATGCATTGTTAAGTACACTAGGAGTGCTTGTATATAAAGACCTTTGAGATACATCTAGAATGCCTTGTAATTAGTTACATGATATGTCAACAACTAGGCACATATCCACCGGATATGGGTTATCCTCCATTAAGCACGAAAGCAAATGTGGTGATGAGAGGATAAGCCTACAAGGTTGTGACATGCAAATTAGTGTTGTAGACACCATGTGCTAAAATAGAGTTGTGTACTCCTAAGTGTCTAACACAATAAAATAATAAAATAATGCATTAACCTAAGTAAACTTAAGTAAGTGTAAATAGTAAATATGTATTTACACCAATAATGACTTTTCAAGATTCACTTGGGTCTACTTCCTTCATCATAAGAGTGAAGTGGTTCATAAGCTTCAAGCCTTTAAGACTCATGTTGAACAAAAATCAAGGAAAGCCATCAAGGTACTATGGGTGGAAAATGAGAACATATATGTTGACAAAAGACTCAAAGACTTTTGCAAACATGAGAGGATTAATATTCAAAATTCACCAGCATTCAGTCCACATAAGACAAATGTTGTAGCACTGAGGATTATGACTCTCAAATCCATGGCAAGTTGCATGATAAAGGCCAAGTCTCTTGATCCTAAACTTGAAGTTGAAGCCATTAGTAGTGCTACTCACATAATTAATAGGTCTCCTCATAATGCCTTAGATGGGAAGACTCCTTTTGAGGCATGGTACAGTAGAAAATTATTTGTGAGCCACTTCAAAGTCTTCGGTTGTTCACCATGGGCAAACCTATCTTCTAGGGGTTGCAAGGCACTGTCACCGAGGTCTTGTACTTTCATCGGGTATGAAGATGGTTCTAAGGCTTACAAACTTATGGATCTAGAGATTCATGAGATTTTTGTTGAAAAAGATGTTCACTTTGAGGAAAGTTCACCCAACTTATCCTCTAATCCTCTCTGTACCTCATACATAGTGAAAACTAATAGTGACATCAACAATAGTACTTCAATAGATTCAAATATGTGGGGTTCTATCAATAGTTTGAGTGAGAGGTCACGTCATTACTATAGTTCACATGCTTATATTGCCATAGTGAAATGTCCAACACAACATGGTACATCTCATCTTCTAGCTCTAGTTTTAGTTGATGACTACATGGTAGACATTTCCAGTTTGTTCATGGAGTCACACATTGTAGAATTGAGAGATAGCCTTGATGATATGTATCTTCTCATTGATAAGGATGATCCTTCTCTAGTTGTTGCGAGGGCTCATTCTGACCCTCATGTCCATTCTCTACATGATCAATCTTTATAGGTTGGCATGATTATGGTTCCTTATGAATAATAGTTGTCAGAGGTCTCTTTGTTAGTTGAGGAGATAGATGGTTCATTGGAATAGGTTCAACAAACATCCTTGATAGATCTTCATCTATTCTTTTCAGCACAGTTGGAAGGAGTGAATATCAACATCAACATAGGGATACTTGAGTAGGTTTCAGGACCAACATACATCTTCAGGACTACACCTTTGCCATTGTTTCTTCCAAAGGGGAGGAACATCATTTTTCACTCTTGGACTAGCTTCTTCATCAGAGCATCTTACATTGATAGGCATTCCTCATTTTGGTGGAGCGGGGTGGGGGGAGGGGTTGGGAACTACCTTGTCTCTCTTCCTCTTCTCTTTTATGGGGGGAACTTGTTCTTCTCATTCTTCACTTATGTATATACTAGATGTATTTTATAATGGGGTGGTCTTGATTACTCAATTCATCCATGCATTCCTTTTTATCTCTCTTTTTGGGGGAGCATTTTTCCCATGAGGTTTTCCCTCTTTCTTTGCTTCATGAGAGATTGCATTTCATTATGCAGATGGGTACCTAACATGGCCTAGTAGCTGGGACCCATCTTTCATCTTCATCCTAGTTTTTGTAAGCTCAAGGGCATTCCCCTAAAATCTATAGGATCATCTAAATCTATTAGATTTCTCTTAATGTAAGGGACTTGCCCAAGATTTAGTCTATTAGATTGAACACTTTTGGGTCTAAGACACTGGTTTATTTCTTCTACAACACTAGGTCTAAAAATTGTGTCTCCCATAGAAGATACCATTTGATCTTGGTAAGTTTTCTCTTCATGGAAACATGTAATAAAATTTTTTCATGGAAGCTTGGTATTCTCAAATTTGGAGCTATGAGATGAGATTTCTTTATCAACTATGGGCTAGAACTAGAAGTTTTCTCTAGCTTTCCAAGCATGACTACTTTCTCCTTTCTTCTTAGGCCAATAGTTTTTTCCTCCTTTTGGTAACTCTATATACAAAGGGACATCAGGGTTTTCCTTCAAATATGCTCATGTATTCTTCCTTTAATCAGCCATCTTTCACTTTAATACAAGCACTAGTAACAAAACCTAAGATTGATTTGCCACTCACTAGGGGAAAATATCTTTTATAATGGCTAAAAGATAATCAAATTTATGGGGGAACTTTTCTAAAAAAAAATCTGACAAAAGGGGCCCAACTCTAATAAATTTTATATTTTATGCTTTAGGAATACAACTCTATATGGCCAGTAAGGCACTTTGCAAGCCCATTCTATGTCACACATCTCCCATGCTTCTAGAATTTTCAAGTTCTAAGGGTTTGTCACTCAAAAAAACAAATTCCTAAGCGTGAATTTATAAGATAACAGAACTTATGATTGCAGCTATGTGATTCACAATAGAGATTATATAACTTTAGAGCTCTTTTCTTTTATAGCTTCACCTATAGAGTTGCCATTTTGTTGGTGTTTGAAAACTACCAGGCTACAAAGTACCTAATACTAGGATGTAAAAGAAAAAGATCTTAGTCTAAGGGTAGCTACCTCCTATATTCAATTGGAAAATCTTCAGATCTAGATTGACTTCAATTAAATTATAGGGATTCTCTACTCTTTTGTCTCTGCAGGACCAAGGTGGGTACACGTTAGGGATGAAATTTACAGGTTATTTAGATATTTATCTTCAAATCTCATTGATTTACACTATTTTTTCTAGATCTATCCCTTATAGTAGATAATGGTCACGATTCTTCTTGGATTTATAATGAGTCATTGACTATATCAACTAACCATAAATTAGAGGGAAACAATTACAAATAAGTGATGACCAACAGTTAAATTTTTTGAATAACAAAGTAAAAATTGATTTGATTTTAAAATTGTGATTTGTGAAACCATATGAACTCTTTAATATCATTTGAACTGATGATCAATGGCTTATCTATTGCTACATAGAGTCTAACCAACAAAACTTGACCTATTTAATTGCCTTACAATTAAATCATTAGTAGTTAACCCTAAACCCCATTCTTATGAATATTTGTCTCATATAATTAGAAATCCTATCAATTTATTGAAGCACTTACTTAATTCTTTGAATTAAAAGAAACAAAAAAATTGATATACAACCTATCCTAGTTGCATTAAATTGTATGAACCTTGCTCATTTAATGCCAACATAACTAGCATATAAAAATGGAGACAAAATTTGGAGACATAGATATGGCAGAACTTTCCTTTGTATTAATCTTCCTTGAAAACAACACATTTACTAGTATAACTCAAGAATAACTCAAAATATGATAGAATTTCATTCAAGATTCAATAGTATTCTTGGATTGCAAAATTGAATACAACATATAACATTGACACAAAAGCTAACTAAAATGACCACAAAATAGCATAAACACTAAAAATATACAGACTTTAGAACTCAACTCTACATCTTGGAAATCCTTTTATAAGAAGGATTGCAACAAGCTACAGATTGGAGGACACATGTCCAAATTATATTGGGAAACAAATACAAAGATATTTTATCTTCTTTTACAATACATACATTCTTTTTACTTAATAAAAAACTAGATACAGTTGCAAAATTGGCAGGTGGCACTATCAACAAGTGTCTTTAACAAAATTATGTTTTTCTTCATGCTACTTTCACTTTCTTTTCCTTTTATTTGTTCCTTTTTGTTTTCTCTGCCTCTAACAACATCCTTGAATTGCCTAGTCACTATCAATTGATGGTATAGCCTTTATATCTACAACAACTTCCCAAATGGAAATATCAGTGTCCATATTAGACCATGTGGCATCATAGATGGTGTCTAACTCATTAATCCACTTTAGAATTAGTTATAGCCTTTAATTCTCCTATTACCTTGTTCATATATGATTCAATTCTAAATAAAAAGTCAATCATGTCATAGACAACTGTTACATCTTTCTCATTATTGTAATAGACCAAAAACTATGGATGCCTCAAATAATCCTGAAAAAGAGGAGGACCATTCTTACAATTCTTTTATTACTCTATAAGCATCTAGGATAGTAGGAATAAGATTTGGAATCCCAATATAAATTTTTTTCATTTTACCTTGGATCAATTGTATTTTACCTCAAAAAAAACCATGTAATTCCTTCACTCTATAGTCATCTTCCTAGCACTAATAATTACCACCTTGGGTAATTCTTTCTTTTGAGGTAGTAGAGGAACTAAGATATCAAAAAATTGAGTCTATGGCCCCCATGTTGCAAATAGAGGGGATAGCAGGGCTAACACTTTTGAGCATTGGAATTCAACTCCTTGCATGGATATGTAATTGCTATGCACATTCTATGAAACAATTTGTAGGGAACCTATCTTGTGCATCATCAAGCTCTAAATTGTCTTGATCTCTACCTCCTTGGCAACATCCCATTCATCTATATTCATTTTCTAACTCTCTCCCATATTTTTTGCATCAAATTCTATCTAGGATTCTTGGTCTTTCAGCTTTGTGATGGGTTTTGTGACATTTCTTAGGCTCCTTATCTCTTCTTCCATGGTAGCCAATCTTTATTCTAGGACATAAGTCCTCTTAAATTCTTCCTCATACTTCTTCCTAGCATCAATGGGTATGCTGTATGTTTGATACAACTATTCTTCCAACATATCCATTTTTCCCTTCCCCACTAATGATGCTATGTTCATTAAACTATGAATTTGGTCACTAGACACAATAGTGACATTCGAAAATATTACATTTGCCTAGGGAGATTCTTTTATTTCCATGAGGGTTAGTGTATTTCCCTTAGGAGCCATGCTCCATACAACCATTTTTTTAAATCAATGTTGAAACCAAATCCCTGCAGCTCACCAACAATATTAGTCTATTCAAAAGAGACTAATTTGTCTTGCCTTTTGATCTAATTCAACATAAAGGATGAATTCAACTCCCATCCTAGGAAGAGAAGCATACCACTTCTTGTTACAAGTTCTCTGGCTTCTTCTACTATCAAGATCTCATTCCTAGGATCATACTCCTGCAACCTTTGTACAAACTTTGTAGTCTTCTTAGGGGAATTTCCTATTTGTAGTTGTAGGGTAACCTCATTTTGCTTTACCCTATATAAGAATGACTTGAAATCATCTGACTTAATGAATTCATCATCATTCATGAACTCTTGAGGTTGAATAAATTTCTCATCTAGCATCTAAATTTACAATTTAGTTTTATTTGGGATTTTTTCATGCTCCCCAGCTTGCTTTAGTAAGAAATTATGTCTTATTTTATCAAAAAAAATTGATATCCTAGGAAAAATTGGTAGAGCCTTTCCTCTAACCTTATCAAGGATCTCAATCATTTCTTGTTTCTTCCTCCCTTGTGCCCATGAGGAACTTTTTGGTTGGTCATCATCAACCTCAATGGTTAAGACATCCTCCTCATGAGGGGTTTGAGGCTCTAACCTATTTCATATTTCAATAGGCACTTGTGCCATTATTTGATCAAAATTGTCTAGGTACCTATTATATGCTTCTAGGTATGCTGCCTCATGGTAGAAACCTTGAAATGATGGATCAACTTCATGGCTTTTTGATGGAGACACAACCCAAGCACAGAATGGACACAAATAGGAAAGGGAAAGTTTTATTAACTATGAATATATGCTAGTACACTTAGTATAGAGAAAAAGACTCCAAAACATGCCCTATGGGCTTACAATAGCATAAATTTGGAGATAATTTCTTCTCCCTGTAGCTTCTCTCAAACTCCACTCCAAACTACCTTTTATAATGCCAGAAATGTTCTTAAATAGACCCCAAAGGGTTAAAGATCAGGAATACATTCTAGAAAGTGATAGTTGGCATCCACTGACCAAATAGAAGGTTCTAGAAGTCACATTAGAAGTTGGCACAAAATTAGAAGAATCTAGAAATGGTAAGAAAACTTTCGAGAGGCATAACTTTTGAACTGTAGCTCCGATCGATGAACCATTTACGTTTTTGGAAAGCTCTCAAAGTGTTGTATAGCCCTATGGATCAGCTTTGCTTGTCCTTCATTTTTAAGCCCTATACAAGGTCATTTAATGCCGCAAACCTAACTTTGAAGCATTCTTAGGAGGTCTCCAAAAATTGAAAAACTGCGATAACTTTCAAACCGTGCAGCCTCTTGACTTGATTTTTTTCTGGAATATTCTAAATAAAAATTTTAATCATCCCTCTAATTTAAACCTTCCAAATCAGCATAATTATGTCTCAATTACATAGTCTTATTTTTTAGCATTTACACATATCCCAAGGTGCTTAAAAACTCTAATCTAGAACACTAATAGTGGAACTATGAGAGTTGGAACCTTTATTTGACCCAAATGGGTATACAAAAATGAAAACACATGAAACAAAAACTAAGTCTAAGTACATTTTTTTGGGTGACACAGGATTGCCCTTATACCTCTGGATGCTCCTGCATCACTTTTTCAATTTTCATTATCTTACTTCATCTTTGGGTTCTATCCCTACAAACCTCTATCTCTAAAAAATTCATTATGCAATCCTCTTTCCAATTTGGTTTGCTGCTTGGGAGGGTATACTTTATCATCAATTTAAAAGCATGCTTAAATAAATCATTTGGATCATAGGTCGTAACAAGGGCTGAGGGAAGCTTGAACTCTCCCATGCACTGATCTATCTCCTCTATTACATCTTTTCCTATTACAAAATCATCTATCTTTTTGTTCCTTGCTACAAAAGAGCCTTTCTTAATAATAGGACCTAAATATTCTTTATTAATCATCAACAATTGCTAGAAGAATTCTAATTGGCCTAGCCTTTCAGGGATATATTTGGGTAATACATGACGGGGCTGTGGACACCCAAAAACCCTTATAATTGAATTTTTTTCAAAGCGAAACAAACTATCCCAATCATGACTAAGTATGCTATCTCCATTGGGCAAGCATATGGTCTTATTAACATTCTTACACATGTAGGTACTCTTTCAATTATATCTACTAACATGTTTGTAATAGGAAAAAAAAGGTCATTGTAAAAGGAAATAGCACTAGCATAGGGATAAAACCTTTCCTAGAAGTGAGTCCACATTTGCATGGCAAAGTTCTCTCCATTCTCTTTAGTGGCTTCAATGAAGTCCAAACTGATATGCCCTATGTTCTTGTATAGAATGATGTCTATCAATAATGAGTAATGGAAGAATCTAAAGTTCCTAAGTTTTTCATTGTGAACTACCACAATTTCATCATGCATCCTATTGATGATATACTCCACAAAACCATACCCAACATTATGATAGGAATCCTGTATATCCAAAGAAATGATATGTGTGTGTGTGTGTGTGTGTGTGTGTGTGTGTGTGTGTGTGTATCGTAGGGCATTATTTGTGCCATTAACTCCTATCACCTTGTTTATCCTAAAAATGGTGTACTTGAAATACTTGCAAAAGAAATCATGTGGTATTAGGTCTCCTACCTTCTTTGGCATCTCACCCTTCTCTAACTTTGATTTGGGAATGTGTCTCTTCATGACTCTTCTAGTAAAGAAACTCTAATAATTTTTGTAAGTTTCTTTCATCTTCTCCCTTTCAATTACCTTTCTTATAGATCTTCCAAGATCAAAGACCTCAATGAAATTTTCCCTATCTAATTCGCATAGGAGACTCATATCCTTCCTATGAAAAGATTTAGTTGTTGGATTGTAGGATTTGATTAATGCCTTCTATCATTTCCCCTTCTTCCCATGCCATGATTTTGTAGACTAATTCTTTAAATAATTTATGTTTTAGATTAAGGTAAAAGTAGGTTTTGAAGGGGCCCCGAAACCCTTTACAATATAAAGAAATATTTACCATGAAGCTCTACCAAGTTTTAAATAGACCTAAAACCAATAGTACAACAGAACCAAGTAAAGGACCTGAAACCATTAGACCCAGGTTAGGGACTTGGAAAGACAGACTGGATAAACCAGAGAAACCTCCCAAACTAGAAAAATAAGGACTAAGATTTCAATTTCACTCCCTTTTTATGAGAACAAAAAATCATATCAAATTGAGGGTGATACTTTTTAGATCTTTTTGTTTTTACAGGTATCCATCCCTCCTCAACCAACGCAGCCTTTGACTGCCACTTTTGAGCATACAAAAAAGTTCAAAAATCATCCAAACTATGGCTAAGACTAGCCATCACAACATCCAATGATCTGGAGCAGCAACCACTGGATTGAATACCAGTTCCAACAACAACATAAAAAGGACATACATCCTTTTGACCAGGGAAATCTACCAATTTAGGACCAGTATTTAGAGAACCAGCATTAACACAAAGATTAGATCCTTTCACTTTTTTTTCCAGAGTTAGTATTCATATTATCTTGACCAAATTCAGAAATAGGGGTACCAAAAATAGCACCATTATCAGAGATAATAGAAATAGAGTGTACCAAGCCCATAGTAGCCTTAGAACCAGAGTCTTGACCTAGTTCTGCTATGGGATCCACAACACTATTAACAAGACTAGAATTTGCAACAAGAGGACTAGAACAACCATCTTGGGCATCCACCTTGGAAGTAGAAGCATTCACCAACAAAAAACCAGAATCCCCATCCACTATAGAGGATTTGTAAATTGTATAATGCTATTCTAGAACACCCTTCCACCAGGAGGAGGGCCCTTTGTTTGAAGAGTTTCTATACTCACACTTAGTAGCCAAATGACCTGTATTGAAATAATTTTTACACCTAAAAGGGAGGCCCTCATTATCAATCAACTGAGTCCAAGATCCCTTTGAATGATGTAAAAGAAGCTCAGATAGGAGACCCTTAGAAACATCAATATCAACTAGAATCCTTGCATAAGTAGAATGGAAATGCTCAAAGGATTGGGGATCAACCATAAGAAAATCCCCTAAAGCATCACCAACTTCCTTAAAAATAGAGTTCACCAAAAAATGAAGAGGAAGATTAGGTAACCTTACTAAGTAGGGATTTTGAAAGTCTCCATTTGAGGGTTGAAATCTGGATGCCATGGTTTAACCATTAAAGGATAGCGGTGCTCCCAAAAAAAGACCATATCACACAGAATAACATACCTGTCCTCTTGATTAATAAAGGTAGCAATGAAAAAACCTTTAACCAAAGCATAAATCTCAATAGTATTAGTAACAAATGTGTCCCAATTCTTAGAAATCCAAGCATGGAGCTCCAAAAGAGAAGGCTAATAACCTTTAAAATGACATATAACAAAATCCTTAGAAAGATCCCTCGAACATTCTTCAATTTCTAAAAGAGACTTTTCCCCTAGAGTAAGAGAAATAGGCTTACAAGGGATTAGAGGGGATACCACAGATCTACTTCCAAAGCCAACAAAATTGCCAGAATCATAAGCCAACACTTCTCTATTTCCAAAAATCCTAGCGGCCTTGCCAAGTTTAGAAGCCACATAGACCCTAGCACCTAGATACCTACATTCATTTCCAGTGACCTAGCAAAATCCTTGTTGTTACCATAGCCAACTTCCTTTCCAGAAATTACTCCTCCACCCAAGCACCCAGAAGAAGAGACACCATGGACAAAAGATCTAGGATTTCGAGTAGAACCAGAAGCAAATGATCCAAGAATAACAACTTCCTTTCCAGATATGAAACCTCCACCCAAGCAACTAGAAGAAGGGATGCCATGGATGGAAGATCTAGGATTTTGAGTAGGACCAGGAGCAAATGATCTAGGAACAAGACCATGAGCAGAAGATCTAGGAGCTTGAATCGGACCAGAAATGGGAGATCCAAGAAAATGAACATGACTAGACGTAGGAGGTCCAAGATTTCAAATAGGACCAGGAACAAGAAAACTAGTATTTTGAATGGGAGAAGTAGCCATTCAAATAGCTAGTAAAATTATTATTTTAAATAGTTTATGTTAGTATCAACTTCTGAGAACTCTTAAACTCTCTGCAAATTCTAGAAATCTCTTAATGCTCACACTTCTATCCTTAGATTGTACAAAATAATGTAACTCAGAATACCATTATATCAACTTATTAATAGAGAAGAAGAAGTAGAGACACATTTATATCTATTTATGTCAACATGTGTGAAAAATCTTAATTTTTATAAAAGTGTCAAAATCTACTTATACTGCTAACTTTCCAATTCTTTTATGCACTATTGACAGGACATCACTTTAATATCATAATGAGGCTCTTAACAATAAATTTTATTCTTTAAAGCTTGTCCTCCTGATCCAATGACTCCCTTTGTTCACTATTCTATAGTCATTTTCTACCTTAGCACTTAGACACTAGCAACTAGATGATCATAGCTTCATACTCTTTTTGCCAGTTCATGGTCTATCTAATGTTTATCACCATTAACTGTGTGGTTGAGTGCCTTAAAATTTTTGACCTCTTATATAACTTCATTCACATGGTCACTCCATCTTATTAACATTTTCACTTAATATTGGTGACCACATGCATGCCCTGATCAGTCATGAAGTTGCGGCTTCACATAACTTTACACTTATGGGCTTTTATTTTTGTGACCATACAATCAAGGCACTATATGCAGTTTTAGTTTAAGACTTTGTAGGGTCACAACTTATCTTAATTGATAATAAATTTGTGTCACAACCATGTGAGAAAAGTCTTTTTATGCTCTTTTAATCTAGTTAGTACTTCACGATTTATTTTTACTGATATTTTTTAATATAACAATTGAGTGATCACTCTATCTTTATTTCATGCTAAATATTTCACCAGGTCACTAACTTCAAAAGTCTTATCCTTCTTAACTACATAACCATGCAAACAAAGGATTTCATGCATTTTTTAGTTTTGTTCACCAAGCCATGACTTATCCTCTTCACTATTTAGCTAGCATCATGACTGTGCAAATTAACATACTCTTGGTCAATCACCTAGTCATAGTTTGAAAATGAGATACTTCTCTTAACTGCATGACCAAGTGATTAAACATTCTATGATTTATTTGACCAAGTCATAATTTATCTTGTATATCATGACTTTTCTGCCTTGACCGTGTGACTAAATATAATGTTAAGTATTTTTTCCTTGGTCACTCCTTTACAGTCAATTCTTCTAACCATCTAGTCACCCCTGTGACCGTGCAAACATGACATTCTTTATGTATTTCTAAAAGTTTTGTGTAGTCACAGTTATATTTTAATCTTTATCTTTTGAAGCCCTAACCATGCAAATATTTCATTTCACCCAATCATTATGAAGATTCATCTTATCTTTCACATTCAAGTGACCATGCGATTGAGGCTTCACTAACTATTTTGCTCAGTTGTGGTGTAAAAAGAGTTTAAGCACTTAACCTTCATGACTTGATGATCAAAGGAAATTTGTTTGCTTCATTGAGTTACACCATTTGATGCTATAGTCTGATGAAGAGCTTTGACTATGAAATTAACTTGGTCACACATTTAAAAATCTTATGATCTCACCTCAAAAAACAAAAATGTTTAAAACAAGACACAACCCTTTGAAGACTTTGAAAATTTAAAACTTAAAAAGGGCATGGGCTTAAACATGGGTTTTCTAGGGGGAACATCTTTTATGAAACTCAGGAAAACCCTAGGTGCTATGGGATGGAAAAAATTAGGTTTAGGATTTTTGCCAAAGGATTAAAAATAGAATGAAACAAACCCTAGTTCCACATCACAATTTAAAACATTTTCACAATAATTTTCTTTATAGAAATTAGACATAGTGAAAATGAGGGCTAACAGTTAGCCCTTGAAGATCTCCCTACAAGTCAACTTTATTTTGTTTTTCCTATTTATCCTTTGATGTAAGACAAACTTATTACTACTTATAAGTGTTTCATTGGTGGCCAACTTATCTATTTTTCTTAGTGATAATTATTATTTGATCTAATTTCATTATTGCCTAGGGTTTGACTTTTGTTTAGGCATTTAATCAAAGATTAGTGATATCTTTTATTGACTAGCAATACCAACTTTAGTTTTGTAGTGATAACATATAACCAATTTATTAGCTGTAATAAATTGGGAGTTGCACTTGTGATAAAGACATAGATGACATAGCACTAATTAGAACATGTAGTTTGTAGACTCTCCAATATTTACAATTAGGGTTGTTTATTTGGAGCAATGAACCCACACACATAATTTGTTTAGTATATCCATCAATACTTTAGTCCCACATTTATAAGGTGATAAGTCTTATAGGTATTTTTATAGAATGTTTATACATTACAATTTGAGAGCTAAGGCTCATGTTCTTTGTTGTTAGACTCATGTACATATTTTTTAATGAGATTTTTGTTCTTGTTGATTGTGTGGAAGTGGGTTGTTGATACAAGTGAATTATTGACTTTAGCATATATAGTTGGTAATTTGATGATATAAAGGTGATTAAATTAATTTTAGCATAGGAATCCACCCACTCATTGTCTATCATACCATATCAAAGCCCCAAATTTTTTTCTCGCAACCTTCATCAACAAATGAAGTTTTTTCTTGGTTTATAGCTTCATTGACTAAACATCACTGTTTTCATCTTTGCATAAAATTCTCTAGGCTATGGGCTCGATCCCCATATCTAACCAGAATTTATGGGTCACCCACCTAGGAACCCCTACCCTCAAATTATAGGGGAATAGAAGGGGAAGAGATGGGCCATTTAGGTTAAGATGTAACCTATAAAAATAATGGGTAAAGCGGGCCTATCAAAATAATGTGAAAAAAATCGTAATATACCTCTTCATTCCTCAAATAAGATAACCCATGTTTGTGACCCTCCAAAACATTTTGAGACTTCAAATAAGGTTGAATTTGCATGCAAGGTTCATGATTCTTCATTAGGTAGCTGACTTGATTTCACTTAAGAATTTGGTCATTCGTGATCATTGGGAGTAACATTATCTTTGAAACTTGGATGACAAACCCATTATCAATATTTAATTGCATGAGATATCAATTTTTGTATCGATTATATATATATATATATATATATATATATATATATATATATATATATATATATATATATATATATATATATATATATATATATATATATATATATATATATATATATTTCTCTTAGAGTCTCACATTTCAAATTTGGGAAATATATTTATTAATATTAGTTATTGCATTTATATTGTCTCTTCATATTTGTCTTTGCATCTTGGCTAAAACTAATTTCTAGCAGTCCCTTTTTTGTCACTTTCTCTTAATTGGATGTAATGCCTACCCCTACTTGACTTTTTAGATTTTATTGTTGGATTTTTTTAGGCTAGTTTTCTGATTGTGTAGATTAAATGTATTTCATATTCAATTGCTATGTGTGTTATTAAGTTATTACATGTATTCAGGATTATGTCTATGGTGATATATATGTATGTTTAGTTAAGTGATTTTAGTTGTCTCATAATGGTTAGTTAGATGAAATATTTAGGTGTAGTTATATGGTTACTTACCCCATACTTGCATGTGTATGGTGTACTTGTCTGTTTTACTTTATGCATAACATTCTTAATGTGGTTGAGGAAGGGAGTTGTAGTCACCTGCTAGTTGGGATCTACACGATGCACCACTTCTTGACATTCCCTGTTTAGTTTAGAATATATGTGTTAGTACATGCATGGATTTTATGTAGATTATAGGTATCGAGTATCGACTTCCCTGAAATGCTAGGATAAGCATATGCTATCATAGTATTTCAATGGTGTAAGTGGGGAGATAATTCTTGAGTCCAAATCTTAACCCAAGCCAATTGTCCTAGAAAATAGGACAAGTATCTAAGTTAGTTTCACCTTTCCGAATTCATCAAGTGACGTGAATTTGTGACTTTGACCCTGGAGTTTGATTATGTTCCTTGTCTTCAGTTGAATTATCATATTTGGTTTTGTGGGTCTATTGTGATTTTTAGTTATAATTTAATCAAATTAAAAGATAATTTAATGGAGATTTTATAAAGAAATTTAATATTTAATTAATTAAAAAATTAATAAAATAAAATAATTAATTTTAAATATTTTATTAAAGTTCTATTTTTGGCATAGTTATATTTATTTTATTTATTAATAATTTATTTAAGAGTTTTATTTTAGTAATAAACTCTAAATAATATTATTAGTTGAATTAATAAACATATTATTAAAGCGTCTCATGATTTAATAAGATAGAGAAAACATAATTTAATAAAGTTTATTTTAATTAAATTGGATAAATCTTATGCATGAAATTGAAATATAATAAATTAATTAAAGAGAAAGCAAATTAATTTAATAAAGATATTTTAAATTGCAAAAAGTATGCATGAAAATGTAAAAGATAATTAAATATTAAGAGATAATGATCCTTGAGTTCCCTAGCGTGATTGTACAATCAGAGGCATAAATTTAGGGGAGAACTCTTTATCAAAGATCTAGAGCTCATTGTTGTAGGAATTGGGTTTCGAAGGAGCAATTTTAGAGAGGAAGGTTTTTAGGAAAAAAGAGACTATTTGTGTGCTTTGTGTGATTGTTGTTTTAGCATTAGATCTAGGTAGGATCTCGTGGTTTAATTATACAATGTTTTTCTACCCTTCAAATTCCTATCTTATTCGTGTCTATTGTATTTCTGTTTTAAGAATTCTTCTAGGCTGAAACCCTTGTTTGCATATTTTATATTTTTTGTTTTCGAAAACTTCGATAAGCAATTTAATGATTGAAAACCTTATGTGTGGATTTGGATATTCATCGTTCTTAGGAAACATCTGTATACAAATTAGAAATTAGAAAATCCTCGTGTTGAATTTTTTTGTTCTTTACTCTTGAATACTTCTCATAAAGAGTTAAATTGAAACCCTTGTTTGATTATTTTGGTATTTCGTAATTGGATGTTGAAACCGAGATTTGGGTTTTGAAAAGAAAATGAATTTTTTTTATATATTTAATTGGTTGGTTTAGATTTCTATGCCAAAATTATATTGGAAAAACTTATAAAAAATAATATTGTAATTACACAATAATTTGTAATTATCATGTAATTACATTATTAAATATATATAGAAAAATGAATTAGGAGCTTTAGTATTGTTGGTTTTATTTTAAAAAATTTTAAAAAATAAATTAAATTGAATTGGTGGGTGGGGCCATCAACCCCCCACCCACACCTTTTCACCTCCCATGGCCGCTTGGTGATTTAAACACTACCGCTGCATAATAGTGCATGCTGCAGAAGCAACATTACTTTGTACTACTACTGTGGCAGTAGCTTGCTATGACAACGCTGCCACAAGGCTGACAGGCTTTTAAATAAATGTAACATTATTTTATGTTATTTTTGATTTTTTAATATATTCTATTTATTAAAAAATTCAATTTTTATTATTATATAGTTTTTACTATATTTAAAATTATTAAATAATTAAATATTTAATAAATGTTTTATTATATTTGTTGTGAATTAATTAATTATTATAATTTGTTAGTTATATTATCATATTATTATTTATTATTTTATTTATAGATTAGTAATAATTTTATTAATAATTTACAATAAGTTATTTTATTAATAAATAATTATAATGATTAATAATCTAATGAATTTTGGTTGGATTTTAATAATATTTAATTAAAGGTTTTAATTAAGTTATTATTAAAATGTATATCTTTAGTATACTCTGAATGGTGATTTGGAAAAGTGGGTAGACTTGGGTTTTACTTGACAAATTTTATATGAAAATAATTTCTATTATTTTGGGGAAATTGATTAGTTTTCTTTTGATAATTTGAAAAAAAAAAACCTTAATATTTATCATACTTGGTAAAGAGGAAAACTATAATGTGTATGTTTATTGAATCCTATGTTTTGATAACAAACTTAACTATGAATCAATGTGTAAACTACTTTTTATGATTTGTCGAATCATCTAAAATTTTAGTGAACTTGGAAACCATAGTGAATTTGGAAATTAGAGAAATGGAAATGTGAACCCTAATTGAAATTGAAAATTCTATAAATAGTCATACTTGGAAAAGAAAACAGAAACCTTGGTTGTTGTTGACACTTTGTGTTTGAAAATGAAACTAAAAACTTGGAAATCCTTGCTCAAAAGGAAATCCTTCATGTTGGGATGGGGTACTAACAAATGAATCTTATTATGAGATAGTAGGTGTCTAAATTTCTTTAAAGCTCTGATGAATAAAAGGGCTTGCTTCTCTACATAGCTATATTTATCTTCAGATTCTTTAAGACCTTTACTAAAGAAAGCTATGGGCTGCTCATCACCTTTATCATTTCTTTGAGTCAGGACAGCAGAGATGCTTGACTCACCACCTAGGGTATAAAGGATGAAGTCTTTCTAAAAATTTGGATTCATGAGAGTAGGGGCTGAGGCTATGGCTGTCTTGATCTCTTCAAAACTTTCCTTCCCTTCCTTGGTCCATGCAAAGACCATACCTTTCTTGAGCATAGTTGTAAGAGGTTTCACCATGGTAGCAAGATTAGGGATAAATCTTCTCACAAAATTTATCTTACCTAAGAAACTTTGCAACCCTTTCTTGTGTATAGGAAGAGGGAGGGAAAGTATTGCTTTTGTCCTCTTTGGATCAATGGGTAAGCCATCCTCAGATACAATATGTCCTAATAATTTTCCTTGGCTAGTAGTAAAGACACACTTGCTTGGGTTAAGGGAAACCCAAAACTCTCTACATCTTAGGAATACGTGTCTTAGATGGTCAAAATGATTTTCTACATCCTTCGAATACACAATGATATAATCAAGGTAAACTAAGACAAACTTGTCAATCAATCTTTTGAAGGCCATCTCCATTGCCTTCTGAAATGTAGCACCTGCATTGGTTATCCCAAATGGCATCTTACAATAAGAATAGGTACCCCATTTAGTGGTAAATGTAGTCTTGTACCTATCAGACTCTTTAACCAACACTTGATTGTAGCCAGAAAATCCATCAAGAAATGAAAATCTCTTTGAACCACTAACCTTGGACAAAATTTGCTCCATATAAGGGAGAGGATGGTGATCTTTAAGGGAAGCTTGGTTAAGGTCCCTAAAGTCCACACACAATCTAATTTCTTCATTCTTCTTCCTAACAGGGACAAGGTTTGCTACCCATGATGAGTGTTTGATGGGAAAAATTATATTGGCCTCAATCAATTTGGATAGCTCCTTTCTCATTAAGGGTTCAATTTTAGATTCACTGGTCTCTATTTTTGTCTTACTGGTTTCCCATTATCAACTAAATCTATAGTATGCTAAAATAACCTTGGGTCAAAACCCTTTAAATCATCATATGTCCAGGCAAATATATCATTAAATTCTTGACATAGATGAATAAAACTCTCGTGCTCAATTTCAGAAATACCTTACCCATGTTCAAGAATTTTCCATCAGCAACCATGACTGGAATATGATCATCTTCATCAGCAGATAGGTTCATAACTCTGCCTCTTGCTTGATCATTAGGATTAAAAACACTCTCTAAGGTAATGAGACCCTTAGGCAATTTTTTAGAACTGAGATGAATGATCTGATCACCATACTGATCCTGCAGTCTTAGCTAGTTCTTGCCTGAAAACTCTGCTTCATTCTGCAAGAAGATGGCAATTTGCTCATCAAATTCAAACACTTGCTAATGGATGTTGTTATTAGGGATAGTAGGCCTTACTGCCACTCTAATTTTTTGCTTCTTCTCCTCCTCAAGATTCACTGGCACATCATAAGATGCACCTATTGCTGCAAGTCTATCAGCATGTCCATTTTCTTTTCTAGGGACGCTTTGAATATCAAATGCATTGAAACCTTCAAGAAAATCCCATATCTTATTTTTATAAGACTTGAGCAAACCATTCTTGGTGGTATGCTGATTTCTCACTTGATTAACCACCAAATCACTATCTCCATACACCCTTAAGGCTTGAATTCCTCTCTTTTGAGAAAGTAGGAGACCTTGAATCAAGGATTTATACTCAGCCACATTATTAGTGCAATTGAATTAGAGCCTAAAGGAGAAGTAGTACCTTACCTGTGCAGGAGAAATCAATATCACACTAGCCCTTGGCCCAATCTTATTCCTTGATCTATCAAAGTACATACTCCATATCCCACTCATATCTTCTTTATTCACCACAAGATTGGGAACTAGAGCATCTTTCTCCAATATACAGTATGTACTAAGACCTGTCTCAAGGGTTTCTAGCATAAGATCAAATTGATATGCATTAGCCCACTCCTCCAAGAAAGAAATAGGTATTTCTGCTAGGGGAGTGGTGGGCTCATTTACTATGTTGATCTCATCCATCTCTAGAATAGGGCAATTCATGTTGATGAGATTAGGGGTGTAGGGTTCTGTATGATGGAGGGCTTGAGGCTCTAATCTAATTGAAGAATTGGATCCATATCTCATCTTGAAAGACATATATGACCAATCAAAAGATATGAAACCACCTATTTGGGTAGTGAAGTCTCTTGACAGACAGATGGCAAAATATGGCTTGACCTCAACAACAGAGATATCTTGGGTTATAGTACAACCAGGGCATGCATATAAGGCCATCTCTACATTCCTAAGGATCCCTACAGTCTTGATAGTACTACCATCCAACTATAATAGATCCCTAATAATGGGCTCATATTTCATTCCCAAAGCATCAACAACACACCTAGGCATCACTGAACTGCTAGCCCCTAAATCAATCATGCAATTATGGACTAGTTTGCCCCCTATAATTAGAGAAACATAGAATGGAGGAGGTCTAACCTTTTTACTTGTTTCTACCTCCCTTGATGGTTGTACTAGGCTTGTGGCACTTTCCATGCTCAGTGTCTGATCCTTTCATTCAATTCTTTCCAATTCTTGCTGCAAAAACCTCTTTTACATGGGTATAGTAGCAATAGCATCTCACGGAGATATTCACATTTGTCTTCTTCATTTTCTCTACCACATTGAATGGAATAGTAGGTGTTTTGGTAGAAGCTTTGGGAGTTGCAATTGTATGAGGTTGAGATGGAATAACCTGAGGATCACTTGTATCTTTTCTACCATGATTTTGCCTTTGTTGCTAAAAGGTACTTGATTGATTATTTGTTTCTTGCTCATGAGATATTGCATTTGAAGTTGAGGCCTGATTGGGAGGAGGAGGGACAACATCTTCCATAGCTCTTCTTTTGCTTCTAGTGTTATGAGAAATGGAATCCTAGTTTACATTACAATGCTCCTTCATCTGATGATTCATAAAAGAGCAATCACCTTGTCTTTGCATATCTAAGGCATCTTTAAATTGGTCTTCCTTGTATGATGGTTGTATTACAGAATCTTGGACAGTCAAAGCCAAATAAGATTCAGCCTTTTGACACATACAATAGGCATAGGAGTAGTTATAGGAGGGACAAAAATCTTGATCTTGAGCCATATTGTTTTGAGGGACTATGGCCCTTCTTTGGTTTACATTTGAGATTGAAGCATGTCCACCTTGCCTACTTTGATCAAAAGAATTATTCCAATGATTACGATTTGGAGGGCTACCATTGCTTGGAGTTTGATATTGCAATTAATGAGGCTTACTACCTTGAGCTTGCTGTCTTTCTAAAGTCACCACCTTGTTGCTTACATTCTGCATCATAGAGGAGTTATCCTCCACCTTCTTCCCATTATCTTGCAATCTTTTCTCTAGGTTCTTTTCTCTTTTATCCATGTTCGGCATCAGAGTTTGCATCATTTCTTTGATGTCATCTATCCCATTTGAAGATGTGTAAGCTTGAGGGACTGGGACAAGGGATTGTGATGTAGAAGTTGTGGGAAGAGGAGCCATTGCTGGTTGATGATTTGGAACATAAGGGAAGAAAGGAATAGGAGGCCTTGTAGCTGACTTACCTCCTTATATCAATATATTTTCTGCCCTTATTGCTATGTCATAAGCATTAGGCAAGGTATCTCCTCCCATAGTTTGGATTGTGGTGGCAATATCAATGTTAAAAGCTCTAAGGTAATGCAAGAAGGCATTACCAGGGGTAGGCTTCACTAAAGTAGGTATTCTATCCCATGTCTTTTGAAATCTATAATTAAAATCAATCATACATTAATGGGGGGCTCTTTTTATAGTAGTCAATCTTTTTATAGTAGTCAACTGCTCTAAAAGTGACAAATAGTCACTTTAATCCTCAAAATGTTTGCACAATCCTGCTCCTAATCCATCCCAATCTGTTATAGAACCATGAGCTAAACCTCTATACCATTGTAGTGCTTTTCCTTTCAAAGATGAGGCTAGGAACCTAACTGCAACATCATCCTCTATAATACCATGGATATTGCAGACATTTGCAACCTCTTGAATGTGTTCTGAGGGAGAGATAAAAGTTTCACTAGTAAACTCTGGTATACTTTTGAGGGTAGCTACTGGTATGTCATGTCTTTGGGCTAATAAGAGAGGGCTCCCACCATTAAAGGTGGCAAAAGTATGAGCTCTAGGCAATGCCATATAGACAAGTGATCTATTGATATGTATTGATGGTAGTCTAGGCTGAGATCTAATAGCAAGAGGAGTACAGATATATCTTGTAGGTGTATTTGTTACTATTGTACACCTAACTGGTGATAAAGATATTCTAGTTTTCCTTCTTCTAGGGTTTGAAAATGAAAGCTCTTGATACTGAAACTTACCTCTAAAAGATGCCCTTGTTTTAGCTCTGGGCATGATTCACTACAACTTTGGTCTGTAACCAGATATGTATTTGAAGCTTAGAGTCACCAAGTACTTTAAAGAATGAGCCTCTTGAAGGCTTAAACACTGAACCCAATACTATCTCCTCGGTATTGATCTTGGAATCTTCCCTTTTGACACCAGTAGGCTTGAATTTTTCTAAAAATTCATCCCACTGGGCGTGCCAAAAACTATTGTCACTTAGGTTTGCACCCTTGTCCAAAGCCTATGCATGAGGACAACCTAGTGAAACATGGAAAAAACCTCCAAGCTATGGGACTTGAATTATGAGGTTGAGTCTTCAGAGAAGGCCGACTTCCTCTTACTATTAGGATGTACCTAACTACTCTTGGAGAGAAAAGGGAGAAGGAGAGCATGAAAGAAAATCTACCTAATCTAATCTAAAGAGGTGATGCACCAAAATAGATTGTTTAGACCAAACTCTACCCATATATGCACTATTGAACCAGAATGAAACTAAGGATATACACATTCAGACTTGCTTTAATATAATAATCACATGTAGATCATAAGACCAAGATGAATGACACAAGGAAAGAGAGATTCACTTATATTATCACTCTTAGGCGAAGGAGATATAGTCATGTAGATCATAGATCTCTACAAAACACCAGTAAGAGGCAAATAGTTCTTGCACTATCATACCAATGGCTGAAAGAGATAAGACAAAAAAATCATGTAGTTTAGAGGCACAAGGGAATTTACACTGAGAATTTGTAGAGTAGTAATAGAGAAAATAGAGAAAGGTCCCACCTACAAAATTCATAAAATTTTTCCTTTATAGCTCAAGCATAACTGGGATGTCCTCCAACTGTAATTACTTTGCAACAACCAACCATTAAGTCCTACAAAGAACAATCATGGGGATCCAGAAGAAAATTCGATCTGAATATATCTTTTTGGTACCATAAAATCCAATTGTTAACTAAAATAGAGCCTTGAGAAGATAGAGGCAGTGCTACAACTATGCTAATCAGGTAGATGGATTGACAGGGGGCGGCAGAGTGCTTTTTTGCATTCAAAATTCATTCTAGAGTGGGTGGCATTGATCACGGAGATCAAATCACATAAAAAATCTTGATTCTCTTCATTCTTAAGGACCTAAATCAGTAGGGTTAGCAAGTCAACTAAACTCTACATCCAAAATGGGCTACATGGCCCAATAACCTCCTTTTATCTTGCCACCTCACAAGAGTCCAATGTGGTTGACCATCTCTTTTCATTACTAACTACACCAACCCTCAAACTCCAACTGTGATGGTCACATTAACTACAAGCACATCTATCCATTACTGCCTCCACCAGACCCACTGGGACACGTGTCATCGAGGTGCTATGTCACTATGCGTATCCTCCTAGAAATTTCCCATAGCGAGATAGTGCCCATTGTGGATCTAGACTAATCTGATGATCATGAAGACTTGCTGCATTATTGTGCTATCTCCTTAAAACCCCTGGGCCCATGAAACACTTGGCAACCACCTAGCACAACCTGGCATCCTCATTTTGGTGAGACTTGGCCCCACTTTGCTATGTGTCGCAATGGTGCTATGTCACTATGGGTAATATCCTCATAGTTTTCCATAGTGAGATAGCTCCTACCATCAATTTCCTTAGATTTATGGTGATCAACAAAATTGCACAACTGCACACTAAGTTGGCTGAATAGACCAATGAAATATCACCACTATACTATGACCCACCTGACAACTACCATTGGGGATGAGCCATAATACTACTTTGGAGAAAGGTGAGCCCATGATGTCATCTGTGCCACATGTCGCTAAGGTGCTACGTCACTATGGTTAATATCCTCATAGCTCTCCATAGCGAGATAGCACCTACCATGGATCCAGACTGATCTGATGATTATGAAGACTCACCATATTATTGCGCTATCTCCTTAAAACCTTTGGGCCCACGAACCAACTCAGCACACCTGGCATCCAACTAGGCCCAAATTGGTACCATCTCTATGATTTCATAACACTCGACCCCACCTTGCTACATGTCGTCGAGGCACTATGTCGCTATGGATAACATCCTTGCAGCTTTCCAAATCGAGATAATGATCACCGTTTATTTTTAGAGATTTGGCGATGAGCAAGATGGATCCGACCTATTAGTCTACCAACCAATAAGAACCAGCCATGTGCCAACTTGTCTGACAAGTCCTTGCTTACGGTCTACCAAGTGAAGGAGGACCCACATTCTACATAGTCATACCTTAGCCAATGAAAAAATTGACCAACTGCCAACGTGTTTGACAAATTTCATCACTGATATCTGACGGGGCATACTTGGGATGCACCTTCCTTTTGATGTCGCCATAGTATCACTTTCTGTCTGGACGCTATGTTGCTAACGGTAAGGAACATAGATTTTTCGATAGCGCCATAGCACCCATAGTGGATCTACCAAAACTCAGCGCCAAAGAAATAACAAGGAAAAGGGAGAGCCCACCTGACACGCGGCCAAAAGGTGCTATGTCTATTGGAATATTCAAATAGGAATAATACTTATGAGAGGGGAGGGTGAATCAGAAGTATCACACTTTAACCAATAAAACTTTTAGGTGGAAGTAAATTGCATGCATGTAAATACATCAAGTAAACATGAAACTAAGACATGCATCAACAACACATAACACTAGAATTTGGTAACCCAGAAACCCTCCAAGAATAAGAAGGTAAAACTGGGGTGGGGATGATACCCACAAAAATTACTGCATCAATATTGTTCAACCACTTATGATGGTCTACCCTATTAAAGGCTTTACACTGTATCAATAATGACCTAGTTAGAGGATTTACAAACACTTTACATGAAGTGTCACCCTGTTAAAGGATTTAATCACCTATTTAAAGGATCTATGAAATAGCTATTAAGCTAACCTATCACCATAGGATTTTCATTCTAATACAATTGCTAGAAAGTATTAGGTACAATGAACTTGATAGATTACAATCCTTGATTACTGAATGCAAGCACTTGTTCTGCTTTCTCTGATCTTGATTCTTTGTGATTTGATAACCCTTGTTTTGAAAGTAGATTTCCTTATAAATCCTTGTATATCTGCTCGTATATTTTACAATGAAATTTCATCTTCCTTATAAAGACATTTGAGGATTTAGGGTTAGGTATGGATCTTCGATCCATATTCAATCTCTATTTTTTTCTCATTGTTTGCACTTCTTCTATTGGTTGCATGCCTTCATCATTTTTCTTATTGGCTACATGTAGATTGCAGAGGAAAGATAAAAGATTTGATCTTGTCATTTAATCCTTTGAGATTTACCTTATGTTGGCTACAAAAATTGTTTGCATCATAGTTTGTGCAATTACAAACTCTTATGCTGATATTCTGTGTTACTCGGCTCCTAAAGCATTATTGATGCTCGGCACATGCTATTTCTTGGATAACTTGGCACCTAAACAAAACTGTATCACTTAGCACCTTGTCTTACTCGACACTTGAATAACTCGACACTTGATATTACTCGGCACTTTATTCTACTCGGAACTTAAAGTCATTCAACACTTGAACTTTACTTAGCACCTGATCTTCACTCGACATCTAAAAACTACTCAGTACATGAAGATCACTCGGCACCTGAAGTCTTTCCTAACTCAGCTCATGTTGTGGCTTGACATTCATGGTGTACACAGCTCCAATATAGAAAGTAGGTAAGTGTATTGGCACTCAAGTGTCAAAAACCATTATGAAGTTAACAATCTCCCCCTTTGACATGAGTGACAAAAACACTTAACTGACCTTATGAGTACATTTACTAATCTGGTTGGTATATGCAGAGTTTAAATAAAACTTGATCAAAATTTGTAACTTACAATATATACCTCAAAAATTTTGTAACTCTCCCTGAGTTTATCTGAGTTGATTGTGCCATTATCTGTATATCATGCTCCTACTTTTATCTTTTCTCCCCCATTAATTCATCTTCATAATATTTGTATCTCCCCCTATTATATCTCTTTTTCTTCTCCCCCTTTTTGACACATATGTCAAAGAATGTTTAAGGATTAAGATCATATTTAGCCAAAAATGTGTTGTTTATCTCCATAATCATCCTGAGAGCTGCATCCAAATTGTTTAAAGCAATTTCTAGTGACTTATGCTGGATGGAAGTCCCTACAGCAAGATGAATAAGTCCATCTAATGTAGAAAGATTAGGGTCTTTCTTGAGAACAGTTTCAGCATAGACTTGCTCTTTATGGAGTATTTCTAAATGTGGGGTAATGGAGGACTAGAGCTGTATCAATTTTGCCTTGATATTGGCCTCTTCTGCTGTTAACACAACTATTTCCTTTTGAGTGTGAAGTGTTTGGGCAAAATGCTTCTCACTTTGAGCTAGATCTTTAGGTAGCTACATGCTAGAAATATTTAAATTTCTTTCCAAGCTCATTGTCTTTTGGCTAGTCTCCTGTGTGAAGTATAAAAAGTCACAAAATTTTTTGTACAATGAGAATATATTCTCAAGTACCTTTTTCACTTTGTTAATTAACTTTGCCAATTCAACCTAGGAAAGTGCAATTTGACTTGATATTTGCTCATTTACTTTTCCCTAGAATTTTCTTTCAGACCATTCCATAAGTTTTGCATTTGTCTCTTGGCCTTCATTTGTCACCTGGTCAACAATATCTGTCAATTGCTCCGTGATATGCTTTGACTCATCTAGTGATTGCAAACTGAAGGCATCCATAAAGATGTCCTTAATCTCATGTAGTGTTTGCTTTTGTTTATACTCCTTCCTGAGTATCTCTTGTCTTTTCCTCCTATTCAATGCTTCCTACACCTCATTTATTTGATCAATGGTTATAGTTTTTGAGTCATAGCCTAGTATGACTATCTCCTCATCTAATTCGGGGTCTCCATAGTAAAGTACCCTTGCAACTTTTGTAGTACTAGATGTTGGTACAGATATTTGCAATGGCTAGTGTGAAGGAGTTCCCGAGGTAGGAAAATTTATCAATGTTTGTATTGCCTCCTGCTCTTTAGGGGTTTCCACTATTTCCTCCTCCTACTGTCTTCTATCTTGATCAATTATGGTAATGTTAGGAAGTGCACCTTGTGTTTGTGCTATAGGATCAGATGTAATAGTTTGTCCTGTTTGTTCTGTTTGTCCTGTTTGTTTTGTTCCTTTTTTTATAGCTACACTCGGCTTCTATATTGTAGTATCAACTATGCCTATTGAGATAACTATCGGCATTTGAAGTTGACTACTAGTAGCTGTAGAGATTGTGGAAGGTGGTTCTTGTGGATTCACCTTATCTCTAACTATGCTTTCTACTAGTTTTTGCAATTCATCCATACTGACCAATACTGGATCTGCACATAATAATGCTTGTTGTGTAGATTGGTCAAGGATTCTTTTGAGATCTTCTGTAGTTAATGAATTGATATTTTGACCAGAAGTATCAGGAACATCAATAATAGTTACAGTTTTTGAAGGTGTGATGGATACTTGAGGAGGGCTAGAGGGTGGCAATTGTGTGTCTTGCACACTTTGATCTGGTTGCTGCTCTTGCTCATCTGTTGCCATTATATCTTGTTTTTGTGTCTCTTCCTCCTCTCCATCTTTCTTTTCTTCTTCCTTCTCTTCTTCTATCTTCTTTTCTTCTTCTACTTTCTTTTCTTCTTCTCCCTTCTTTTCTTCTTCTACTTTCTTTTCTTCTTCTCCCTTCTCTACTGCTGTCTTCTCTTCTCTCCTTTTTCTCCTCTCTTCTATTGGAGCAGCAACTTCTTCCTTGTATTCTTCTTCAAGAAAATCTTCAATATTCTTGTACAAGTTTTTCCATGATTTCATTGTTCTTTGAACAATTTCTTCAATTTTTTTTTGGAGTATGAAGAATGCCCTGTATTTAGGTGTAAACCTATTATTATGCCTTTTGACTACTTTCTTTACTTGTTCCTTTGTCAAATCTAGCAATATTCTTGCTAGGGTTGATTCCCTCATCTCCTTCTCCATTTTAAAACAAAAATGCCATCTGTCTTCTACAATTTTAGACAGTTCTTTTGGCAATTGTCCATCTAGTTCAAGTGGAGTGGACTTGAACTATACCATCATTCTATAGACTATTTTTTCTATCCTATTTTCTTCTTCTTTAGTAAACTTATTGAAATCAACTTTATTTAAGTTGCTTAAATCACCATTTCCAATTATTTTACATAAAATATCAACTGAAGAATGGCTTACCTTTTTAGATTGAACTTCTTCATCAGTATCAGGTTGAGCCACATATCTTCTTCTTTTCCTCGGCTCTTCCTATGTTTCCTTTATTTTTTTCTTCTTTGTAACTTCCTCTTTAGCCTTTTGATTGGAGGCCCTTGTTGCAGCTCGTGTTGTAGGCTTTTGAGGTGATGGCATGGAAGATTTCTTTGGTTTTTGCTAAGCTGGAGGCTATTCTGTTGGCTTTCTTTTCTTTGACTCAGCTTTAGTTGGTGCTTCCTTGGCTTCTTTGTCTTCTGCACCTTCCTCCTTGTCTTCACCCAGTCCTTGAGTTAATTCCATTGGACCTTGTTCTTGCTCATCTTCATCATCATTGTCATCTTCTTCTTCTTCTACTTCAGCCTCAATTTCTTCTCCAAATTTCTTCTTAATCTTCTTGAACAATTTGTCTTTCTTCTTTAATTTGGAAGCAGTCTTTAATTCCATGTTTATTTTTGACCTTACTATGTCATAAGTGCCAAAATGTGGAGCACTTTTATTTGTTTCTTCTGCCAATAATGCAGTTATTGCTGCAGATGCCTCATCAACATTGATTTCATATCCAAATGGCCTTAGCCATCTCACTCTTGGAATTGCTGCTTGGATGTATGTGAAGTCAATATCAACCAAGAAACATATATCATTAACACGTTCTTCTACTAAAGTAATTGGTATTCTCACCCTTTGTTTCATGGATTTCTTGAAATCTTCAAAATAGCTTGTCATCAGGGTATCAAAATTTTCTCCCATTTGTTCTATATATTCATTGATTTGGGCAATGATTGTTCTATCATTCCTCCATGTCACTTTTCCAAAAGAGGGAAACTCATTTTGAACATAGAAGAATATACAAACTAGAATTGCTCCAAATTTGCATTGAGTGCCCTTTGTCCTTCTTATGGTAGCTAGGTTTTCATTAATCTGTTGTAGTTGTAGTTCTGCAAGATCATAAGTATGATCCTTTTTCACCAATTTGTAGCCTACATCTACTGCAATACATGGTACACTATTGAGTCTACTGGATTGGTAGAGCTTATGGGTGATGACTCTAACAGAAAATTCAACTAGAGGATCCTGTATGGTGTGAATTGTCATTCCTCTCTTATTCCACTGAGCAGCAGTGTTCTTTTTAATAACCTCCTTCGATTCACTTCTCAAGGTTTTGAACCGATCTATGGTTGGGTACCCTATTACTCTATGTATGATTTCTTTGGTTAGCTTGATGGGAATATCTTCTAACCATAGACTACCACCATGAATTCTGCTCAGCACAAGTCTAACCCATTCTGTCTTGAATATAGTGGGAAAGCTCAAAACTTGGGTCAAACCCTTTCTTTCAAATTTTTTTAATTCATCTCTTAAGACTCCATCTACACACAATTTCTCATAGGCTTGCCTTATTTCCATATCTCCTAGGGCACCTATCTTACAATTGTAGCATTTCCTAACATCTTGAACCATTACACCTTTTGGGGGTATTTGGGAGAGAGCTCCGACTGGGTCATTTTTGTATGAAACTTCAAGTATGGGACAAAAATCAGGTTGCTTGACCTCATTGGACACTAACTGAACTTCAAATGACTCTTTTTCCTCAGTTTTCTTGGAACTTGACACCATTTATGCAGACTAGGGTTTCCTTTTTATGAAATATAAAATTGCGTAGCTCGGCACAAATGAAAAATACCTCAAGATCGATGAAAACACATTGGGAGAGGTTGCAATCTACTTGAAATGCTAGATTCTTTGCTGTGAAGTTGCTCTGCTCTTTTTCTCTTCTTTTCTTCTTGATCGCGATGAGTAAAACTGATTAAAATCGTGATAATATACCCTATTTTCATTGCATTAAATGCTTAATTTCCAACTTGGCTTTCAAAATTCTTTTTTGACCTAACTCAGCATCATTTATCAACTCGGTCACTGTTAGGAGCTCGGCATGTGTTGGAGTTTAACTCGACATCCAAAGATAGCTTGGCAACATCATTTAGATTTTGTCTTGACATCTTGTCTCATGCAGATTTATACTTTGCATAGCTTCTTTGTCTTGGGACTGATGTGTGATATAGCTTTGTATATCGGTCCCGTATACTTCTCATGCTTAGTTTGATGAAGTGTGATCACTTAACCCATTGGATGAAGTGATCCTCCACTTGATGTGTTACTCTCATCTTTATTTTTCCAAGTTTTATTCATTTACCTTCTTATATTTTTGACATCAATCTTTTCTTTGCCCTTATTTTCTTCAGTCTTGGGTGCCTTCGACCTTGTAGGATAGTTTTTGCTGGTATGACCAATTTTTAGACAATTGAAACATGTGGTTTGGTTCAACCATCTCTTGTAGTTCCCTTTGAAATGTGTTCTTATGCAGTTCTGGGGCATATGTCCATATTCTTGACAATAATGACAGCTATACCTGGTGTTGTAATCCCAATGATAATGACTTCCATTCCCTTTTGATTTTGCTGGTTGATTTGATGTCCACATAGGTTTTGATCTGCATTCAGATGCCCTATGTCCATACTTTTTGCAATTATAACAATGTCCATCAAATCTTTGAGTCCTTGTGACATTGGATTTGCAATCTTGTGTCATATGTCCTTGCATGTTGCACTTGTGATAGAAGTTCTTACTCTTGGGTGTGTTTGATTGATTGAATCTTCTACTCTTGCAAACATTAGCTGTATGCCCCTTCTTATTACAGTAATGACAAGTGGGTTTTGAGTCCTTACCTTTGTCGCTTCTTTGTTCAACACTCTTTGATGATTCTCCAATTTTAGTGCTATTGTATCCAAGTCCTAATGTATCATGGGCGGATCTTGGGAATTTCATCAATTGTTCAAAATACTTGATGGCTTCACTTGACTTGTTGAGATTCTCTGCTACCTCTTTTTCTCTATTCAATTCATTTTGTATTTGTTTATTCTGCATCTTCAAAGTAGAGATCTCAATATCTTTCACATTGAGTTCATGATGAAGGTTCATCATTTGGGCAAGTGTATCCATCTGCATGTTTGAGATCCTTGTCAATTCAATCCATTTTTCTTCAAGTCTATTTGCAAGATTTCTTTTGTCATTTTCCATCATGACATTATCCTCAACTACTTTTTTCTTTTCTTCAATAATTTCACATATCATTATGGCTTGTGATTCATGTTCCATATTGAGAGATCTTATCTCCTCTTCTTGAACTTTGGTTTTCTCCATCAGTTCTGCTATTATTGCACCAAATTCTTTAGTGTCTCCATTGGCAAACACTTGTGTGGTATCAACCTCCTTGTAGTGTATATCATTTTTAGCTATGGCTATCTCCTTTCTTCTCTTTAAAGATTTTCTTAATTCCACTCTTGCTTCTTCTACTTTTTGTAGAGCGAGATGCACATCAATCACCTGGTTTTCAATGATCTTTCCAAGTTTGAAAACTTCCATCTTTAGATCTTTTTCTCCAAGCTGTCAAAATTTTCCTTGTGAGAACCTAGATGCCTTGATACTAATTGTTGGAATATTCAAATAGGAATAATACTTATGAGAGGTTGGGGTGAATCAGAAGTATCACACTTTAACCAATAAAACTTTTAGGTGGAAGTAAATTGCATGCATGTAAATACATCAAGTAAACATGAAACTAAGACATGCATCAACAACACATAACACTAGAATTTGGTAACCCAGAAACCTTCCAAGAATAAGAAGGTAAAACTATAGTGGGGATGATACCCACAAAAATTACTGTAGCAATATTTTTCAACCACTTATGATGGTCTCCCCTGTTAAAGGCGTACCCTATTAAAGGCTTTACACTGTGTCAATAGTGACTTGGTTAGAGGATTTACAAACACTTTACATGAAGTGTCACCTTGTTAAAGGATTTAATCACCTATTTAAAGGATCTACAAAATAGTTGTTAAGTTAACCTATCACCATAGGATTTTCATTCTAATACAATTGCTAGAAAGTATTAGGTACAATGAACCTGATAGATTACAATCCTTGATTGCTGAATGCAGGCACTTGTTTTGCTTTCTCTGATCTTGATCCTTTGTGATTTGATAACCCTTGTTCTGAAAGTAAATTTCCTTATACACCCTTGTATATCCGCTTGTATATTTTACAATGAAATTTCATCTTCCTTATAAAGACATTTGAGGATTTAGGGTTAGGTATGGATCTTTGATCCATATTCAATCTCTATTTTCTGCTCATTGTTTGCACTTCTTCTATTGGTTGCATGCCTTCATCATTTTTCTTATTGGCTACATGTAGATTGCATAGGAAAGATAAAAGATTTGATCTTATCATTTAATCCTTCAAGATTTACCTTATGTCAGCTAAAAAAATTGTTTACATCATAGTTTGTGCAATTACAAACTCTTATGCTGATATTCTAAGTTACTCGACTCCTAAAGCATTACTGATGCTCAGCACATGCTGTTTCGTAGATAACTCAAGACCTAAAAAAAATTGTATCACTCAGCACCTTGTGTTACTTGGCACTTGAATAACTCAGCACTTGATATTACTCGACACTTTATTCTGCTTGGCACTTAAAGTTATTTGGCACGTGAACTTTACTTGGCACTTGATCTTCACTCGGCATCTAAAAACTACTTGGTACATGGAGATCACTCGGCACCTGAAGTCTTTCCTAACTCGGCTCATGTTGTGGCTTGGCATTCATGGTGTACATGGCTCCAATGTAGAAAGTAGGTAAGTGTATTGGCACTCAAGTGTCAAAAACCATTATGAAGTTAACAATGTCACTATGGATAAACAACGTGCAACTTCCCATAGTGAGATAGTACCAACCGTAGATCTTCCTTGATCCGACGATGGGGACTTGCAGGCCCACAGAAATAAACTTAGGAAATAAAGAGTATCATAAGGTTCCATCATTTAATTTTTTTGATATTCCTGGGATGTTTAAAATAACATTAAATCGGGAAGTGACCATTGGGTGGGAAAGTATTTAAAATTCAAATATTTGGCGAATGACACAATATGTAACAATAACATTTCATTAAATGGGTTTTAAACGAATTAACAAGATATTGGTACTACATAAAGTCACTAGGGGGCTAGAGAATTAAAAGACTAGCCGAGTAACCTTAGAGATGATTTGTTAGTATGCCTTGTCAATACAAAAGGGTACTAGTGCCACATAGACTCACTAGGAGGCCAAAGGATTGAAAGATTAGTTAAGTAACCTTAGAGTTGGCTCATGTGATGAAACTTGCCCACTTGCATAGTAGATTTCCTACATGTCTATTTTGCCTTTAGGTTTAGTTGATACTAGTGCCTTGGTACCCTTTGAGATAGGTTCCTTTTAGGTGATTCATTGAAACTAGATGTTGGTTTTGACTTTTGAGTTTGTTATCCTATTTGGGAATTGAGTCTATCTCCTTAATGTGGTGAGAGTGAAACTTTTTGGATTTCATGACATCAGGTGGTAGTACATTTTCTTATACCATCAAGATCTAATAGTCAGGTGGTAGACCTTTTGTTATACCATTGAGATCCGACTGTTAGATGCTATTACTAGATGTGTTTGTAAAGATGTTCCATTTTATCCAATCTTGTATTTCTATGATGGATGGTTATACCTATTGTATTATATTTTTTTTTGTGAATCTTATGAGATGTTGTTGTAATCTATTTTTTTATGATGTATATTCTTTTAGCCCTTCATACCCTATGACTTGTACAATGGATGAAGGTGCATTATGATTATTTCTAGGTGGCATTTGAGATGATTGTATATTTTTTAAATATATTAGTAATTCTACATTATTCTTTGATGAGGATTTATTATATATTGGATTTAGTGTTAATTAAATTAAATGCGATTCATCATCATGGGACCCTTACGAGTTGTAACTTGTTTATGTGTTGTTGATGTATGAGTGTATGTTAATTTCTTCTTCTATTCTATTATTGTTGTTGTATCTTTATTTAAAAAAAAATGTTTGTCAAACTTAGTAAAAATTAGGTTAACTTCTTTTGGGTTCCCTGGCTGGGTGTTACATTGGACATATTCGTGGTGTCATCTTCTAAGGTCTTTGAGGCATATAAGTAGATTTCAAAGACATCATCATACATTTGGATTCCAATTCCTATCTAAAATGGGAAGCACACATGCATCTATACATGGTTTTGTTTATTCCTAAAGGGAGAGACATGTTTTATTATTATTGGATTTGGTTTTGTCTTTAAGCACTTACTATTCTTGTAGATTATTATACATTATGAGTGACCTACATGGTCTCTCACTTTTCCTCCTATGGGAGTATATTCTCCTTTTTGGGGATCACCTCATCTTTTACCTATAAATATGATTGCCTTTATTGTAGATATGCTTTCTTCTATTGAGGATATGATATCTTTTACTTTTGAAACCCTTGAATGATTAATCTCTTACTCATATACCTCCCCTTGTAGTTGAAGAGACATGCCTTTTTGATAAATAAATACTAATGATAACTAATATAGCTTAATTAATATTTAAATTGTACCCTTTGAGGATCAAATGACATATTTAGCTAAGCATTTCCTTTACCATAGATAATTTTTGTTCTCACAATGAATTTCAATCTCTACCACATACCATGCCCTTTTTCTGATTTATAGTTATTAATAAAGCTTGTTTTTCCTTATACTATGATGATTACTACTTCTTGCCTTTGACTATTAATTCTGATTTTAGTTTATCTTTTTTTAATTTTCTCTTATTAATCATATAGGTCTTCTATCACCTTTTAGATCTTCTTGTACTTATATTAATGGATAAATAGATATTTCTTGTGGGTCATCATATCTAGGGAGTTGCATGAGTTCATCATGGTTGCCCTTTATAATGGTCACAACCCTTCTCTACTACCAGCCTTTGAAATAGTCAAAATCCTTCATCATTTATTCCCTCTAGAATATTCAATATCATTAATAATTATTACTCTTTGAATGAGTAACAACCCTTCATCATCACCACCCTTTATAAGAGTCACAAATCTTCATAACATTTTCCTTTTGAGGGGCTGATTTACTTATTATTTTTTTTTTCCTTCCATTAATTCTTCCTTGATTCCACCTTCCCTTTTTTTTACCTTCCCTTTTTCTTCCTTCATATCCCCCCCCTTTAAAATCAAGTTCTCTTCTCCCTTTTTATATCTCATATTTCAGGGAATTGTAACTTTTCATTTCATGCCTTTTGACCTTTCATTTTCTTATTCAAATTTTAATCATCCTATATTTTAATTTTATTATTTTTAAATTTTAATTTAAGTATTATTTTTAATTCTCTTGCATTTTGAATATTTTATTATTATTTATTATTAAACCCTATTTCAAAAAGGAGACATTACAATCCAGCCTTTCCAAAATTGATTGTCCTTAGGCAATGCCAATTTTATCCAAGCATTTCTTGGAGATTTTTCATCCTTGGATCCTCCATTGTATGTAATTATTCTTTTTTCATAACTGCAATATTAGTTTAGTTTTAATTCTAACTAGCTGGTAATTTTCTACCACTATAATTCTACATCACTTTGTAAGTCTTTAGGTTGTACCAACATTTTCCCACTATCATAGATATTTCTTAAAGGAAAGGCAATAACTTATATATTGAGATGAGCTCTAAAGTAATTAATTCATTTTTTTCGACTTATTTTAGTTACCCTTATATTCTAAATCAACAAAAACTAAAACCAAACATGAGGCATTTGCAATAAATACATATAGTATATGCATGAAGACACAAACCATACATGAATATATGAAAATACCAAGTATAAACACCAACATTTATAGACATTGTTCACTTGGCCCACATTAGGTGGGAAGGTTAAACTAGGACCAAATCAATCTCTTGAGAAAATTAATTCATCACTTAACCCACAAGAGGCGTGAATGTCCAACTAGGACCAAATCCATCTATTAGGCTAATCAATTCATTACATGGCCAATAAGAGGCAAGAACATCCCAACTAGGACCAAATCTATCTTTTAGTTAATCAATTCATCACTTAGCTCATGAGAGGCAAGAATGTCCAATCATACATGTCATGCCTCACTTGAGAGCCTCAAAGAAATTAACCTTGTATGTTACAATGTTTTACTGAACATTTTCTTTTTAAAGTTTATACAATATAAGATAACAATGCAAAATAAATATACACATACACATCAAGCATGCATGATCAACTACAAACACAATTTCCATTCCTCAAAGGTTCCTTCATGTTGAGTAGACTCAAGAAAGTTTTATTAATTAGTTTTAAACTTAAGCACAATGTCCATAATCATAAAGGAATAACATACATATAATATCACAAGCATATATAGAATTACAACTGATACAATGAAGCATATCCAAATAACCACATCCATTGCACATTTTGTAGGGTATGTGATAAAAAACACAAGTACATCAAAATACAATATGATGTAGAGCATCATTAAAACCAAAAAATTAGTGGGATACATGCTGATCCCCATCAAGATCCATTAAATAATTTCATTTTATAGAGGCATCTCATGAGGTAAAACAAACATATTTTAATACAGAAACATCAACTCTTCCCCATCTAGATATCTTGATTTCTATATTTGATTCCATTATTAATAAATTCTATTATTAAAGTCTTCTTGAAAATTTCTTTGGTGGAATTGTTTCAAATTATACCTACTAAAACTATCCAAATCTTAGTAGAATCTAATACACCAATTAAAAATTATGTTGTCTACACCAAGACCCATTTTATCTATCAAAAACCAGAAGTAAAATATGTAACCCTTCCTAGGGCATCCAATATATTTCAAAAAATAAATTCAAATGATGCAAAACCAATTCCACATTATCAATTTGTTAGTCTATTTTCCAAAACTACAAGCCATTAATTTTTCCAATTCATAAATCATTATATAATCCCATATCTCTTCTTGGAACTCCATTGGATGCATTTAAAAACCAATTTCACTCAAATCTTCATAACTTTCACAAATTTGCATAAAAATGTCCCAAAATAAAATTAAATGGAAGTTAATTAAAATAAATTTCCAATGAATATATTTAGACTTCATGAACCATCCATATGTGTTCATACCAATGCTGCAACATGACTATTTGAAAGAGTTCTCGAATCTGAAAACATAACTTTCAAAAAAATGATCATAACTTCCTAAATATTGAATGAAATTACTCCTAAAAAAATAATAAGAAAGATAACTCATACCACTATCCAAATATATAGATTATATTGGGTTTCTAGGCCTTATATGTCTATAAAAGGCCTAGAACCAACATGAATCCAAAAAAACCAATCAAAATAGCAATAGTAGAAGACACCAAAATTGCTCCAAAATGATTCCTTCTTCTCCTTATTCTAATTAATTGATTTGGTATGACTATTAAAATTATTTTATAGGATTTTTGATAGTTGAGAACTTCCCAACCAACTTTTGATTACACTCTTTAACCCTTTTTGCACTTTTTGCAAAGTTTTAAAGTTGCAACATTTAAGCAACTTTTACATTTTAGAAATTTTGACCTCACAACCTTGTTCCAACCTTACAAAAATGTCATTATGGAATATTACTCTTCTTTGTGTTTACAAACACATTTTGACCTCTTGACCATTTGATGACCTTACTAGGACAACTATGGCAAATTGACATCTTTTACAATTTATGACAAAATGACTTCATAGCCTTTACATCTTGACCCAAATACAACTTAAATGACTCAATAAATTTAAATATCTGAAATAAGGAATCTTAATCTTCTCATGTTCTTATAATTTACTTGCTCTTGCACCATAATACATCATCCTCTAGGGTCTTAAGGCCCAAGATACATGAATACATAGGACATCAGAATAAAAATCTCTAAGACTAGAATAAGAATGATAATGGTATAACTACATCAAAGGAACATCCAAAATATTTTGATCTAAGGGGGAACCAAAATGGTAAGAATTCACTAGCTCCTGACTATGTGGTTACCTAATCAGGCTCCCACTCCCACCATATATAGGAGATAATGTATGGTCCACATACTAATAAACAAACCATAAAATAAACATCACAAAATCCTAGGCAAGGATCCTAAAATCTCTCTACAAAAAGTGGTACTACTCATACAAAAATATTATCCAAGAGGAAACCCAAAACAAAAACATAAATATAAATATAAATAGGAAACATAAGATGCAAATGGGGAAGTGTCAACACATGAGTCAACTCTAAGGTTACCCTAATAATCTATCTAGGCTTCAAGCCCTTAGTGAATCTATGGGGCATTAATGATCCTTTTGTATAGACAAGGAAACCAACTATACAAGATCATAATCAAGAATCTTCTCCCACTCCCATCCTATCCCATACTAGCACTCAAGGCATGGGTGAAGAACACTTAATCTTTTCAATTCATTTTAAAATGCCCTAGCAACCACTTAGGACCCCAACCCCCATTGCATGCCACTTCCCCCCTATAGATCTAGATTATTTACCCTAATGCTCCATTCAATATAATCAAAATAATACCAAACCATTCTCATAAATCATAATCATGAAAGTTACCAAAGTAAAATAATGGATCAAGCATCAGATCCACACAAGGATTCATTATCTATCTCAATATAACATCTCAAAGAATCATCCATCCCATAATGTATATCCCATAATCATAGTAATAATCCATAAAGTCTCATAATCACAAGAACAATAAAACAATATCAACAACATTCATCCCCATCATAAAGTACATCACACATAAAGATAACCATTCATATTATAGAATCAATCATAAAATAACATACTCCACAACACAAACATCCAGAATATAGATCAAAATAATGATAACATAAGGTGATTAGGTAAATCAAACTTTAAAAAAATAATGGTTGTCACCCCTATGTTTAAAAGACATAATGATTAGATCAAGAAGGAACACTCACACTTACACTCCAAACTATACGCAAACTAATCAATATATAAAAGATGGTTATATCATTTCACATAGAAAATCGAACTCCATAGCCTATGGTGTGCAATACTAATTGGCCAACTACATAACCCCTAAAACATCATAAAAGAAATTCCAATAGAACCATATACTAAGAAATCACAATAATAATACAATTTTAGTTTTACAACTAAATTAGTTTATATTCTAAAGTCCAGTTTGGTTTAAGAGTTTATGTTCAAAATAAGCATGTAGACCTATGATGTAAGTGTAAATAAATTCTCCATATATATTAAATTACCATGATTAATCAATATTATAATGATATTATTTCATATAACTTATTAAATAATTTAATATTCAACTCAAAATTTTTCTCTTAATTAAATATTAACTACATTAGTATTTTATCAATTATGAGTATAACATATTATCATATTATTAATTTGAATGATCTTAGATTATAAATGTCTTAGTTAATACCAAAAAGTATTAAATTAAATATTAACATCAATATCATTCTTGCAGTATTACTTCAACTTCCATATAAGTCCAATATTAATATTTAATTTCCATTAAACTCATAGTTATATTATAAATATCTCAACTTGAATTATAATTATAATTAAATTATAATTACAATTACAATTAAATATTATTCCACACATTATATCTACTCACCATAAATAGATGATTATTTAGTTAAGTTCACTATAACTTCACTTAAAATATAACTAAATCATAATTAAATATAACAACACATGCATTTAATTTGATTTTTTTGAATGGGTAGTTTGGATGAATTGGGTGAGAAAAATTTTCTAGACAATAGTCACAGGAATCTCATCTGTGATCAGAGGAAGGGTCAATCAAAAGAATATTTTACGGAGAAGGATTGCAATCTATGTTAACTAGAAGAGGTGGAAAATGGGTAGAATAGAATATTGGGAAATGAAAAACTACTTTAGAACTCTCTTTGAGTGGATTCTGGGAGCTCCTCAAGACTCTTGTGGGTTCCCCTTCTCCTTAGGGGAGCACCATTTTTTTCCTCCACTAGACCTACTAAAGAAGAACTTGTCAACATTAAGAATCAAGTACTTGAGAAGAGAAAAGATTGGGCTTCACTCTTTGGTAAGATTCCATTGGGTAAGTCCTCTTTTCCTCCTATTAAGATCTATTCTAGGTAGAAAAAGGGGAATTTCAAATCTATCCCTGATCCCCTTTTTGACCATTCTATCTCCTTGATGAATCTAACCCTAGTGGGGAAGTTCATGGGCACAAGACCAACTATTGATAACATCAGGCTTTTGGTGGGGAAAAAATGGTGTTTTCATGGTTATGTGGATATAGTAGCCATGTAAAAAGGTTTCTCATCCTTTACTTTTGCATGCCATGAGGATAGAGATTTGGTCCTATGTGGGGGCCCATGCCAACTTGGTAACTACACTCTTACTATGAAGAAGTGGGAACCCAATATCAACCTCTCTAATAACTTTTTTCTTTCTTCCCCAAGATGGGTTAGACTTCTAGTCTCCCAATGGAATTGTAGAATGAGGATATTTTTGGGAGTTTGGCAGAGTCTTTTGGGAGCCTCCTTGTAATTGATCATCTAACAACCTCTAAATCTAAGTTGGTTTATGCTCACATTTGTGTCAAAGTTAATCAAATGAAAGATCTCCTGACTAAGATAGACATTGTCTCCAAACTTGGCACATGGTCTCAAAACCTAGAGTTTGAAGATATGTCTAGGGCTTGTTTCATCTATAGAAAGTGGATCATTGGGTGAAGGCATGCCCTAAATCTAAATAGAAGAGTAATCCCCCAAAGCTGAAAAAAATCCCTTTTTAGGAAGATTAAAGGCCATCAGAAGAAGTAGAAAAAGAAAAAGAAAAAATGGTATGAAGGCAAAAAATAACTTCAACAAAGGTCTCAAAACTTGAGAAAACCTCTTCAAATCCATCTCTTGAGGATCAACACCTAAAATCTTTGGCTCCTAGGGGTACTGAGATGACTCTTTTATGAGTAGTTGTTTCCCAAGATTTGGTAAATCTAGAAGTGTCCCTTGAGTTGATCTCCTAGTCTATGGTTGAGCAAGAGGGTGCTAGATGTGCCCCATCCCCCTCTGTAGAGGAATCTTTGACAAGTGTATCAAATTTGTATGTTGGACAGGAGAATTTTGTTGAGCTATCTGGTGATATCTTCCTCTTGGATTTTCCTATTTCTAAGACTGATAATTTAATCTTGGGCATTGGGCTAGAGCTCTCACTTGTGCCTTCTAGCATCTCTAACTTATGCCAAATGGAGGGTCTTCCCTCATCTCTTGAGAATCATTGCCTTAGGTTAGAATCTAATTCAATGGATCTTTTGCCCAGCCATTATTGAATCTTCCCCCACTTTCTATTGATGTAAGCCAAAAAGAGTCTAAGCCTACCAAAGCAGATAAGAAGGCTAATCCTAAGAAATCTGGAGGGGTATTTTTGACTCCTGCTAGAGCTACCAGAAGAAAAATAATCAATGTTGGTTTCTCATCCTTCATCATTGCATCTAGTTCCCCCAAGAAAAGGGGGAGGAAAGGAAATTTTATTGTTAGAGCTTATGAGAGCTTGTAGGATATTGTACATGGTAAACAAACTACCATCCTTCAATTTTCCCCAGGTAAAATATGAATTTCATCACCTAGAATGTAAGGGGACTAAATGGTCCTCATAAAATGAAAGCTATTAGAAATATTTCTAGAGGCCACAACCCTGACATTCTTGTTATTTAGGAAACCAAAATGTCTAAAGAAAAGAATTTTTAAAAAAAAGTTTTAAAGTGTTATGGTCTGGCTATGGGAAGTGCTAAAGGTGCCTCTGGTGGAACACTTATTCTCTAGAATAAAGCTTATATCGTTGGTACCACTCTCATGGAGAATAAAAAATTTACTATGGTTAAGTTACATCATATTAACCTTAACTATGGTTGGACCTTAGTCAACATCTATGCTCCTAATACTGCTAGAGCTAGGAAGTTTTTATGGTTTAATGTTAAGGAACTAAAGAATAATTTTGTTGAACACAAATGGCTCTTCATGGGTGATTTCAATTTTCCTCTTTATGAACATGACAAAATGGGAGGTAACACTACTCATCTAGATGGTAGAATGGACCTTATGGATTTTATTAAAAATGAAGGTCTTACTGACTTTGACTTAAAAGGGATTGAGTTTACTTGGTTTAATAAAAGGACAGGTCAGAACTACATTTAGGCTAGGCTTGATAGAGTGTTGGCCTCAAATAAGTAGATTTAGGATTGAAATTTTTCTCGATCATCCATTTCCAAGATTGCTTCAGATCATTTCTCCCTTTTCTTTTTTGTTGATCCAATTGGTAAGAAAAGACGTTTTCCCTTTAGATTTGAGAAAATGTGGATGCAACACAAGGATTTCAATGAAGTCTATAATATCTTGGTGGTAAACCAAAGTAGATGGAATTGTCAAGTAAAAAATTGCTAAAAAGCTTAGAACAGTCAAAGATAGAGGTAAAGTCTAGAAAAAATCTTCTTTTGCTGACATTTTTAAAAATAAAGAGGTTTTCCAAAAGGAGCTTTAGATGACCCAGGAGAAAATTCAATTTGCTGGTTATTCAGATGAGCTTATCAAAGAGGAAAATGGAACCCTTTCTAAACTCCATAATGTCATCTCCTTTGAAGAGTTGTACTGGAGGCAAAGATCTAGGGCTATTTAGGTTAAGGAAGGGGACCTTAATTCTAGATACTTTCACATCACCACCTTGAAGCACAAATCAACTAATAAAATTTCCAATCTCAAGATAGATCAAGAAGAGCAAATGAGGATGATATAACTATCAAAATAAAGGGTTTTTTCTCATCCTTTCTCTCATTAGACCAAAATCATTGTGATTTTAGCCAAGGTCAATTGCTAGAAAATATTACTTCCATCATTTCTAACCATCATAATTCTATTTTAGTTGCAATCCCCTCTATATCTAAAATTCCAACATCTAGTACAATGGCAAGAAAGTATTAGAATAATTAACATGAAAGTATGCAATCTTTAATTGCTAGATTTAGGCACTTGATATGCTCTCTCTAATGTGACCCTTGATTAATCTTATCTCTGTTCTTACCCCTTGTCCTATTCTGATCAACTGAATGTGTAACTACTACTCAATTGTCTAAGTCTATGATGCCCCTGTTGTTTTCCATGTTCTGTAATTTGTTATCTACTTAGCAACTTCCTTCTAACTTCTCTTCAGCAACATAAAATCATGGGGTCTAAGCCTCCTTATAAAGACTTCATATACTTAGGGTTAGGTATGGATCTATGATCCATATTGAATCTTGAATTCCTGTTCATTCCTTGCATTTTTCTCATTGGTTGCATGCCTTCTCCCTTTTTTTGATTAGTTTCATGCTGATTGCATAGGAAATATACAAGATTTGTTCTTATCTTTTTTTCCCTTCAAAATCTTTCTATGTCAGCTCTAAAAATAGTTTACATCTAAGTTTGTGAGAGCACAAACTCATATGCTAATTCTATGTTACTCGACACATAATGGACTAATGGTGCTTGACACATATACTATCCTGGTTTGCTCAACACCTATACATTTTGTCTTGCTTGACACATGTATGATTTTGGCTCACTTAGCATATGAAGCACTCTAACTTGCTCGAAATCAACTATGACTCAGAACCTATATATTACTCGACACTTGAAGTCACTCGGCACCTATTGAAATTTTGGCTCGACACATACTATAGCTTGACATACATAGCATACTTGGCATGTATAGTAAAATTGGTTAAGTGTGTTGACACAAATGTCAAAACCATTTAGAGACTAACATAAGGATCATGTTGGAGTGTGGTTGATTAACAAGCCATAATTTTTGCATACAACAAGTCTAAAAACCTCTAATTTTGTTTAGTAAGTTTTGGTTTAAGAAAACTAAACTTAAATAATTTTAAAGGGTCATAAATTCATTATAGGGCAACAAAAGATAGTGATCTATGCATTTAAATAATCTATGTTGTAGTTTGAATTTATAAACAATGATGAAATTACATAAATAGACTTAGGCATCACCAAATTTTGAAGAATTGATTTAGATAATTATGAATAAATAATGGTGCTTGTTCAAAGTATTTGAATTGGTATTTCCTAAAAATTAGAGCAACTACTACCACATATTTGCAATAGAATTATGTTACAAGGATTGTAATAAGAATTACTTCATGAAATTATGTTACATGGATTTTAATAAGAATACCTTGGTAATTCAAAATTGAAAGAGACTCTACAACATTGAATTCTTTGATTTTCCAAAGTGAATTCAAAACACAAGCTTTGACGATAAAGAAATCAAAATTACAAGAAGCAATACTTCATTTCTGCCACTGGGAAAATTCCACAGGAGGCAACATCTATTGCAATGGCATCATGGCCTGTCTTTCTTAGGAGAGGGAGAAGTTTGTGCCAACACCAAGCTCCATGATGTCCTCCATGAACCAACATGATGTCTGTGTTTTCTTTTGCCACTTCCTTTTCCTCCATCACTGATTTTATATAATGAATTGGCTCTTTCACAAAACTTGATTATAAGCAAAGGGAGAATAAATAAAATAGATATATGTCATCATGCCATGTCATGTCAATAGAAGAAAAATATGAAACACATCCATTTCACAAGTAAGTCAAAGGAAGTAGAAAGTAAAAGTTATTTGCATCACAACTTGATTGAAAACAATGACCACTAACATATGTCATCATTTAAAAAAAGATAGACCATTAAAGGGAAAGGGAACAAATACAATGGATATTTTATAATATTTTGTATGAATTGAAGAGAAAATCTTGAATGATGAGATATATCTAGATCATATGATCAAATAAATCAAGAAATAAAAGATCATTTGCATCAAAAATATTGACTACCAACATGAATTATTATGGATACATTACATCATCTCACAATGATTCATATTGAACATAGAAATTACATTCAAAACTAACAACTTCAATGTTGTTTGAAATAACTATCTACTACCATGTGTCATCAATAGTTGATTACAAGAAAAGATTAACACATATAATAGATATATCATATCATATGACATGAATTACAGGAAAAAAAAAAAAACTTGAATGATGAAAACTATAAATATGACATGATCAAGTGAATCAAACATGTCAAAGATTACCAATGATACAATTTGATTCTAAAATCATCATGGCAGCTATATCAATCAAATTGAAAAGGGATTTTAAACTGTAATTATCTATTTTCTTTTGAAGATCACAATAAAATTGATAAGAAATTATTCTAATATGATATTTTCATGAACATAACCCCTCTTCAAAGATTTTTTATAAACCAATATGTTGATGACAACTTCAAATTCATCTTCATTGATTTTCAAAATCCTTAAATTCTCTATAAGAAAAACTAATAGCTCTATATTATTAAGAACTTCAAGTACATGAAATTAATATTCAATAGCTATGGATACCCTTTCCAAATAACATGTTCATATATTCTTTCAATCTTTTTCTATTCCTTTTCACATATTTTGATATACTTTTTCATGATCTAGCGGTATAAATTTTGTTATTCCAATATATATAATTTTTTGTTAAAGATTAAATTAAATTGGTTATGATAAATAATTTTAACTCTTCCCAAATGAGTTTATCATCCTTGGCCATCAAATAATTGTGTGGACTCTTCCATATCTCTTCTAGCTAGGCATGAAGTCTTATTTGATTAGAGAATACTTCTTAAGCAATTTCACCATCTCAATATCCTACAGTTTCATTCAAATCTTCTCTTTTCCTCCTTAGAATAAGGTTTTGAATTGGGATAGCTCATTAATTACCATGGAAAAATGGATGTTTGTTTCATTTTCACACATTCTTCACTCTATTTGATAAAATCTTACTAAATCATAAAAGCTATTGAAAGTACTAGACAATAAAACATATACTTAAAAAATTTATCAAGAAACATGGTTATATAGAACAAATAGTTTTGTCTTCTTATCCATACACATCTCACCCACATGCCTAAAAAAAGTCCTTAAATGTTAGATGTGTATTTAACTAAGCCAAGGCTCAACAAATTTAGACATAAAGTGTCTTCTTTGTTCAGATTGATTGATTGTGAGAAGTCTTGAATTCAACACAGTCTGACATAAAAATGTCTTTTTGATTTTATTTAAAGATATTTTTTCTTGTTACTTCACATGGAATTTTTTTTTTATTGAATACTATTGTAAGAGGGTGTGTTTCAAGATAATGAATTTTTTGTGATTTTCCTTCTTAGACATTTATGATGTAGAGTTACGCAACAAAGCTTCTTCCCATTCCAAAGTTCAAATGTGGATTAAAGTGATGATGTATGATCAACTCAAAATTATACTCTCAATATGTTGACACCAGACTTAAGGTATCATATATTGGTTTGAAATAAGGATTTTAAACTTGTTTCAATCACCCAACCTTCCATCTAAAGGCTGACTACCTACATATTAGATCTATGGCTTTTAGCCTATTTGTAGACTAAGTCTTTCCTAGTAACTTCTCTCCAAACAAGGATAATATTGTGGTTTCAAGGCTTCTTAGGATGGACTTGGAAAGTTTAGATAAAATCCTTACTTTTCCCCAAACAACAACTATCAATTTCACTCTAGTAATACAAGCAACTACAAACAACACTCTAACTTAGGTGACCAAATTAGGATAGGGCTTGCTAGAACTGCCTACATTGGGTTCAAACAACTGATATATTGGTTTGGTGACCTCCTAAAAACCAAGAATTCTATTCCATCTAGAAAAAATGACCCATAATCTTCGCTTGTTGATTTCTTTCTCAAACAACACATTCTAAGGCTAAACATAGTCATATTTAGCCTAGGGTATGAAATTTGAAGTGGCTAATGGGATTTTCTTGTCTTGATCCTTTAAATTTTCAAAATACATCCTACCTACTTTTATTTCACCAAAGGGAATCAATTTCCAATTCTAAAATTATGAGTTATGGCCATTTCTTGGTCTCAAACCCTTGAAATGAGGGTTTTAGACCCATAGTCAATTTTTTTTCTATAACTACCTCCAAAACCAATAAAATTCAACCAAATAAATTGAAAATGAAAGCTAACATAGGCCTCCAACTTCACATGTGCATCATCTATCCATACCAATCCATACAGAGGCATACAAAACAAAATTACTCTATAAAATAGGTTTTTCCCTTCATAAAATGTTGATTCTTTTGTACAACTTGATGATCAGTCATGAAATGGACACAATGAGTCCTAAATACATTCATCCAATTAGTTCAAACCAACTATTGATGGTTATGAATTTTAAGAGTCCAAAAAGACATTTTTTACAACTTTTCCAAAATTGCATATTTGTTAAAATATGTAGCTTTAGTCAGACAAACACTAAGTAACAAATATGAACTGTATGCATATATCATATCAATATGACTTACATATTGATATGTATATATACATATTTATCAATACATAATTTTGATGTTATTCTAATATTGCTTTCTAAGTATAATTGATGCACTTATATATTTCATTGAGAAAAGTTTGTGTGTATTTCATATGATTATTGACATGGTTGTATATGAAAATCATTGTTTATCTCATAGGATTATCAACTTGATTGGAAATAAAGATCCTTATTTTGCATCTTGATATTATTGATCACGCAAGTATAATGTGTGAGTTATACAAAATAATTAATTCGTGCTATGTAAATTGATATATATTAGCAATTGTTATTGATAACTAATCTATGTTAAGATATAAGGGTGAATGGTCATTTCTCTAATTAGAGACATGCCCATTCACAAACGTACCCTATCATAGATTATTTATATCAAATGAATTCATTCTTGCAAATATGGAAATCAATAAATACAAAGCAAGATCTAGATAACAATTATAATTCAGTGATTAAAAGCATTTATTATCGTTATAATAGTACATGTTCTATAGGAAGTCAAATCAATTAGCATTGATCCATATTCAAACAATAAGATTATAAACTAAAAGAAATTAATGCTAAAAATATGATATAAACTTAGTAATATTTACATGGTATCAGAGGCATGGTGAACCAAGATCAATATTAGATTCATTATGTATGCATATTTACTTGATGTATATTTTTACATCTTTGGTATCTGCCTGGTGTCGATTAAATGGTGAGAAAATCTTAGAGTTTTATTGAAGGATTTAATATTTCCCATTACCTAGATTATAATAAGATTATGCTAAAAGATCATAAACATAAAATAACATCTGGATCAAAACATTACCATCTACTAGATTGTGTTTTGTATATGTCATTTGTCTTTAGACTTGCAATTTGTGGCAGGCATAAATATTATTCATGCAATCATTTAATGATTAGTAGCATTGCATTTTTTGTGGTAGATATCACTATTTTCAAAAATTACAATAGAAGGAATCCATTGTTCAATGGTAGCATTGGTGATTCTTTAAAAGTGGTTTAGTTTGTGGTGATATATTTTCCATTTATTAGTTCAAAATTAATATATATTCCTTATCATGGGAATGATTTCCACATTTTATGAATGAATAATTTCTCACCTTTGTACATGTTGTCAAGATAAAATTTGGAATAAAAATCAAGTTTTGGAATGATACTTCAATTGTAATAGAAGTTATAAACACACAATAAATTAGTTTCCATAGTGAACTATCATGCAACATCCATCCTCTCTTATTGCATAGACAAAATTAGTGGCTTTGTAAACCCTAGATACAATGCAAGATTCTATTAATAAGAATTAGATTTATCGGTTGAAGAGACATAAGTTGTAGAATGAGACAAGAGGTTAGTTGAAAACTATAACCCAAAGAATTGAATATTCTATTAGTTTTCTGTGAATAACTTCATTGCCAGGTTGAGATTGTAGAACAAGATTTAGTATGCAAAGAACATTAACAAATAAAGTAAACATTCACAAACCAAAAACTAAATTCAAATATATGCTTAGAAAAAGAAAGCAAACAAGAAGTGCAAACCTCACAAGAGAAAACACTCCATGCTTTCTGGATTCTGTAGATGTGTCCTTTTGCTGTGGATGTATGCTCAAGATGCTCAAAAGCTGCTTCAATGGAGATGGGTAATGGCAAATTGGTAGCTTTGTGAGCTCTCAATTTGGCATTATAAGGGTAAGATTGATGGCTTTGGTTCTCAAAATAGCATGGTAACTTTAGCTCAAAGATTGTTGATGAAATGGCTTGGGGTGGGATTCAATTTATAGGCTAAGGGGTAGAGGGATGGAGGGCTTAGATGCAAGGATGGATGAAGGCTTAAGGAGGGCTAGGATGCACTCAAAGGAGAGCACATGGATTGTGCTTGTTTAGCACCAATGGGAAGGTGACACTTGTCACAAGGAGGATGAGTGTGAGAGGGTAGGGTAAAGGGTTGGTTAAAGGCATGATGAGTGGGGTTGAGTATGTAAGAGGGATGTAAGAGGAATGAGTGTGGAAGAGGGAAGAGTGTGGAAGATGGGTGTAAGAGTCATGAGTGGGCTTGTAAGAGTCTTTATGTTTTGTAAGAGCACTCATGAATTAGTGGTTGGGTTTTTTGAGGGGAGACTTTGGTTTGGATTAGGAAAGTCTTAAACTTGTTTAAGGAATGTGACAACATTAGGGGGTGGATTAGGCTTGGGTTTAGGATTAGCTTAGGGATGTTAGAGATGTGCAAGTGGATGGCATTAATGAGGGTGGCTGAGTTAGTGGCTAAGCTTGGTTAGTATGGGTGGATGGGGTGGATTAGGCTAAATGGAGGATTAGAGATAGGTTAGGCGTTTTTGAATTTGAGGATTTCATTTATCAAATAGATTTATTTAATAAATGGGGATTTTTGGAATTAGATAGGAGAAAAGGATTTAATTGATAAATAATAGATTATTTGATTTATCAATTAGGACTATAGATGATTAATTAAATTAATCAACTAGGGATGACAAAGGATTAATTAAATAAGAATTTAATTAATGATGCCTTTAGAGATGGCTAAATTAGATTACCAAAGCAGTGTAATCAAATTTAGGTGTCTACATTTTGCCCCTCTTTGACATAGTGTTGAAACAACACTATTTCAAAGAAGTTCGAATGAAGATGACACGAGGAAGATGTTTTAGCAACAAGGTTGCCCCAGTCTCAGATAAGAAGAGGAGAGACTAGACTTAGATGATGCCCCCTCAAGAAGGCGGTAGGGAGAGAAATGAGGCTCGACGACTTCTTGAAAAGTACAAGAAATTGAGACGAGTTGAGATGCAGGTTGGCAAAAAGAAGGGGCTGAATTAGCTCAAACTCTCACTACGGGAGAATGATAAAGGGAAATCAGAGGCACAATAGTAAAGCAAGCTTAAGAATTTCCAGGATTGGGGGAGGGGAGATGGAGGAGCAGAGTTGTATAAAAGGAATCCATGGTAGGGAGATGGATGATAGAATGATAAAGCTGATGCAACAGGATTTCAAAGAGTTAGATTGGCGAAAGATGGGTTTCGAAGATCCCTAGGACTAGGATTGTGGATCTCGAAAGATGAGGCTTTGTGGATTGATTTGATTGGTGGATCCCTAAGACTAAGCATGAGGAGTGATTCAAAGAGATACTGATGCATAAGCTGGGGTAGGAGCGACAGATGTAGGATATGGATGGGGGATAATGGAGATGAAGGGAATCCATTGAAGCTTTTTGAGCGGGGGGATACTTCAAAGAGAAGTACCACCATGTAGTTGAGCACTAGATTTGCTATAGGACTGTTGGTTAATTGCCAGGGTTACCAAGAACATCAAGGCCTTTTTACCAACCATCCAGAGGACTGACGAACTAACTCAAAACAAACACACAAGGATTTCCCCAGTATCACACATGAATCCCAGAGGAAGCAGTGTGGAAATGACACTAGGTAACCCACAAGCAGCAAAAGAAAAAAAAAGCAAAAGACCTGATCAAGACCTTACGCTCTAATTGCCCCATTCGTAGCATACCATGATATGGAAGATCGTGGCAACCTTGAGGAGGGAACAAGGAGATTGCTTGGAAAAGATATTTCAAGACCCAAAAGGGAAGATCCCAAATCAAAAGAAAGTGAAAATCCAAAAGAGAACTATTTGCCAATGAGATGGGTAGGACGAGGTACTAACGGACCAAGATTAGACATGAGGAAAGCTATATCCTGCAAGAATCTATCAGAGAGCACCTAAGCTGATGGATCTAGATGAGTGATGCATCTGGCAAGCTGAACTAAGAAGGATAACACTTTGGTGACAGGAGATCTAGCTAAAGGATGCATTGGAATATCTAACCAAGGTGTGCGATGTGTGCAAGATGTTGACCAAGGATGAACTAACACGAAAGCCAAATAGATACAATGATACTAAGCTAAAGAGGATGTACAAGCTGACAGACCAAGATATGTTACAAATGTACAAGTTTGTTCATGTTTTGGTTTTTTTGTGAGATGGAAATGTTTGTGAGGGATGGGATGTCTATAATAGTTGATAGGTGGATAGGTAGATGGTTTGTGAAAGTCTTTAAGAAAAATGGGATTCTGTGTGTGCATGTGATAGGATACAGGCTAGGATACAAGATTATTTACAAGCTGGAATATGGTACAAGCTTTGGACAAGATTTGGATATATACAAGGTATGGTACAAGATTTACAAGGTATAATACAAGCTTTGGTACAAGATTTACAAGCTATATAGGAGGTATTGACAAGCTCCATCAGATTTTGGATATTTGATTGGAACACCAAGGGAACAAGCAGGTGTTTTATGGGATGGTGGGTGGATGGATGAGGCATAGGATAGTGATAGATAATGGATTAGTCTTTAGCACACAAGGCGCCTGAATTACCAAGTTTTCACCAAGGTACCTATCCAAGGTGCTTGAATTGCCAAGTTTTCACCATTGGACGCTTATTTCTCTTTACTATTTTTTTTTTGTATTTTTCAAAAGCTGGGTATACCAAGGATCTTCAAGCATAGAACTTCTTGAGATGAATGATGCTAGTGGGATCATTCAAGAATTCTCCTTCTGGTGTAGATAATTGATAGGCTTCAGAGCCAAAGGAGGCAGTAACCACATAGGGACCAAGCCATGTTGGTTCACACTTGCCTTTCTTTTCTCGATCTGCTTGGACTTTCATATTTTCTTTGAGGACCATGTCACCTGGCTGAAAGTGTCCTGGGAGCACCTTCTTGTTGAAATTCCTTTTGAGATGAGTTTGATAGACTGTGAGATGGTCATAGGCTTGTTGTCTCTTCTCGTCTAAGAGATCTAGCTGGGTGAGTCGAGCTACTCTGTATTCTTCATCTGAGATTTGCCCTCGCAAAGATATGCGTAGTGAGGGAAGTTCAACTTCTATAGGTAATACCGCTTCGGCACCATAGACTAGGGAGTATGGAGTTGTGCTCGTGGATGTACAGAAGGAAGTTCGATAGGCCCATAGAGCCGGATTTATTTGAAGGTGCCAATCACGGCCGGAATCATTGACAACTTTCATTAGGATTTTGAGGAGGGTTTTATTAGTTACCTCTGCCTGGCCATTACCTTGTGGGAAATATGGGCTAGAAAAATGGTGATGGATGTGGAGGGAAGTGCATAATTCTTCCATGTTGAGATTTTCAAAGTTACCTCCGTGGTTAGTGAAGATGGTGGATGGGATGCCGAAGTGGCAAACAATGTGGTACAAGATGAACTTGGAGACTTGAACTCCTGTAGCTGAGACTAGGGGGACTGCTTCCACCCACTTAGTGAAATAGTTTGTAGCTGTTATTATCCATTTATGTCCATCAAATGAGAGAGGGGTGATAGTTCCAACTAGATCAAGGCCCCAACAAGCAAAAGGCCAAGGTGGTGCAATAGGCTGTAGATCTTGTGCTAGAGTGTGCACAAGATTTGCATGCTGCTGACATGGGAGACACTTTCTAACAAATTCACAAGAGTCTTCTTCAATGGTAGGCCAATAGTAGCCTGCTCTAAGGATTTGTTGTGCTAAGACAATACCACTCGTGTGGGCACCGCAAAGTCCAGAATGTACTTCTTTTAATGCCATCGCGGCCTCATTTTCATCTAAACATTGAGAGAGAGTATCGTGATAACCCCGACGATATAGGGTATTGGCTATGATAACATAGCGGGATGATTTTTGGATGAGGTTCTGGCATTGGGTACGTGTGAGGTGAGGGGATATGATACCATCGTTAAGGTAAGCGTGAATTTCATGGTACCAAGGGGATTGGGGACCAACCAAGATACAAACACGGTTTGAATCCTCATTCGCATAGGCAGGTGTGAAGAGCTGCTCAACTAAAAACTCATACTGCATAGCTTCTTGGGGAATTTCCAAGAGCAAGCCAATAGTGGCCATGGCATCTGCTGCCTTGTTCTGCATTCGAGGCACTTGTGTAAACTAAAGCTTTATAAAATGCTGGGTCAGCTGATCAACTAGCTCTTTGTAGGGTAATAGCTTTTCATCTTTGGTTTGATATTCATTTAAGACTTGTTTGATGATGAGCTGGGAATCACCAAAGACTTGTAACTCAGTGATATTCCATTCTGCAGCTATCTTTAATCCTGCTACAAGAGCTTCATATTCTGCTATATTGTTGGTGCTAGGGAATTGTAGCTTGAAGGCTTTTGGAATGTAATCTCCTTGAGGTGTAACTAATAATATTCCTACCCCTGATCCATGAGAGGTGTATGAGCCATCAAAATAAAGATTCCATGGGGGCTATTCTTCAATTAGGCAGATATGCTCATCTGGGAATTCTGTGAGCAAAGGATATGCATCTACTAGAGGTGCATCAGCTAGGTGATCTGCTATAGCTTGCCCTTTGATTGCCTTTCTATCCACATACTGGATGTCAAACTCACTTAGTAGCATAACCCATTTCGCTAGCCGGCCTATGAGTGCTGTTCTAGAGAGCATATACTTGAGAGGATCAATCTTAGAGACTAGTTGGATGGTATGACTTAGTATGTAGTGGCGAAGCTTTTGAGTTGAGAAAACAACTGCCAAACAAGCTATTTCCATAGGAGTGTAATTGAGTTCATAACCAACTAGGGTTCTACTAATATAGTAGATGGCTCTCTCTCTGCTATAATCATCATGTTGTGCTAGAAGTGCCCCTAGAGCAGTAGGTGTTGCTGATATATACAAGATCAAGGGACGACCAGGAACTGGTGGAACCAAGATAGGGGGATATGTGAGGTACTGCTTGAGCTGATTGAAGCTGTGCTGACATAAAAGATCCCACTTGAAGTTCTCATTCTTCTTTAGCAAGTGTGAAAACAGTGTACACTTATCTACAAGTTAGGAGATGTAGCGCCGGACAAATTGAAGTTTTCCCTGAAGAGAGTGAAGCTGTCGCAGTGTCTGGGGAGGAGGCATGTTTAAGATAGCCTTGACCTTTTTGGGGTCGATCTCTATACCTCATTTAGAAACTATGAAGCCTAGAAGCTTGCCAGATGTGACCCCAAAGACACACTTCTTGGGATTTAGCATGAGATGATATTGGGCCAACCTATCAAAGACTTTCTTCAGGTCAACAAGATGATCCATGAAGGTGTGAGATTTGACTAGGATATCGTCCACATAATCCTCCAAAATGCTATGGATAAGATCATGGAAAATGGCTGTCATAGTTCTTTGATAGGTAGCCCCAGCATTCTTTAGGCCAAAAGGCATCATGGTGTAGCAAAAGGTTCCCCAAGGGGTAGTGAATGCTATCTTATGCTGGTCCTCTTCTGCAATCTTGATCTGATTATACCCAGAAAATCCATCCATAAGGGTCAAAATTTCAGGTCCAGCTGTAAGATCTACAATCATATCTATGTTGGGCAAGGGAAAATCATCCTTTGGACAAGCTTTGTTAAGATCTCTAAAATCAGTGCAGATTCTGATGTCACTGGAAGGCTTAGTGACAGGGACCATGTTGGAGATCCATTCTAACTAGTCGATAGGTCAGATAACCTTAGCAGCTAACATTCTTTCTAGTTCAGCTTTGACTAGTAATGCCACCTTGGGGTGCATTTTTCTAAGCTTTTGTCTGACGGGCTTGATCTTTGGATCGACTGCAAGATGATGAACTACAAGCTTTGGATCAAGTCCTGGCATGTCCTGATATGACCATGCAAATCGGCCAATGTTCTCTCATAAAACCTCAAAGAGGAGGTCAGCTTGGTCTTGTGATAGGGATGCAGCAATGTGAACAATTCTAGGGATCTCTGAAGAACCAATGTTGACTTCTCTAGTATCCTCTATTAGAATAGAAGACACCTCTGGTCGATTATCTTGAGGAGGCAATACTAAATCCTCATGTTCTGCTTGTGGCTCTAGATTTTCTTGCTAAGGGGTTCTCTTTGCTACCTTAGCTAGTCCCAGATTTACCTTAGTTCTAGTTTTGGGTGTATCGAAACTAGGTTGGGGATTTTCTCCAAAATACCCCTTGGGATCTAGCTTGTAGATGTAGGCAGATTCTGGCTTTGTCTTCTTATGAGGAGTTTTAGCTCCCATGAATCTTAGAAGTGCTTCCTCTGATGCGAACTCATCAATATATATGACACTTGGTTGGTCCCAATCTATGAGTTGTGGATGAGCAAGTGGTAGGTCAATGAGATGGATGGATAGTTCTCAGAGAACAGAGTCTCCTAGGAAGATTTGGTCTGGGATATCATCGTAGGCTCTCTTTTCAACTTCCTTAGGAATGTCTTCGATTTCGACAAGGTCACTGTGGATGTTCGTAAAAGCGTGACCATTCTCGTTGGTGCCCCCAGTTGTGGGTATTCCAAAGCCAAGACCTGACTTTATTTCCCAATTATGTGCTTCGATGGGACATTGCATGCCCCTTTCTTCTGGTCCTAGTCCACCTCCTTGATAGTTCCATTTTTCAGTGATGAGCTTATGTTGTTGGGGATACTTCTGGCTGAAGTGATCAAGGCATGCTTGATTTCTTGGAGGTGCATCCTTATGTAGCCAATTGTTGATATCTGGAGTGAGCTCCTCATGAAGAGGGGTTTTTGAGGACACAAAGGTGGTTGGGCCAAATTGTTTATATCGAGGAGGTGGAATCTCCTTAGCTTTGTGATATCTTGGTCGTCCATGGGTATGTGGATCAAGTGGGGTTGCTCCGATAGCAAATGCATCTGATAGACTATATTCTCCACAACCTTTGTTGTTGATCTTTACAGTAGATAGGGTGGAGGCAAGGATGGTTTCTGCATCATTACAAGTGTGGGATGAGCTGGCGATGGCTGTGCCGATGTCTATTCCAGGGCAATGGTTTGTATATGAAGCTTCAACCACATTGCAGTAAGAAAAGGGTTCTGGATTGGCATGGATGGTTACCTCAATGCCCTGATGCGGAAATTTGATGCACTGATGGTAGGTGGATGGAACGGCCTTCATAGCATGAATCCATGGGTGACCAAGGAGGATTTTAAATGGTAGGTTTAGATAACCAACATGGCAAACTATCTCTTGAATGACTGGCCCAACCTTGATTGGTAGCAAAATAGTCCCTTCTGTGGTCCTTTCCAAGTTGACATAAGCTTTGATGGTGTTAACCTCACTGATCATATCTGCCTCAGTATACCCAGCTTGTTTTATGAATTTTAGGGTGCAAATGTTCAAGGCTGATCCATTATCTATCATTACTCTTGTCATGGAAAAATTGGATACCATGATGGCTATGCGAAGTGGAAGGGTGTGATATGGCTCAACCGCGGGTATGTCAGTTTGTTTGAAAGATAGGGCACATGAGGATGAAAGGCCTCCAACAAGATTATGAAAATCAGTAGCTTTGATATCATAAGGGACACAGGATTCTATGGGAGCACTGTCAAGGATGTCTTTATACACAGGACTAGTGCGGAGAAGGTCTAAAATGGATATTTAGGCTGGCATGTTCCCAAGTTGTTCCAAGATATTGTACCAGCTTTTTGATGGAGCTGATGGTGTTGATGAAACTGGTGGGTCTGCGATGTTAAATTGCACTCTTCGAGTGGTGACCGCACACTCATTGTCTGGTCCTCAGATATTGATAACATTGACAAAAGGCTCTTTCTCAGATATACAACATATAAGGCTACCATAGTCCATATAGGATGAAGTGTGGTCATTATTCTTCCCATGCTGTTGGTTTGGCTGGCGGTTGTTGGTGTTGTTTTGGATAGGTGGTTTTCCAGGATTTTGGTTGTTGTGTGGAGGAAAAGCATTTTGATAAATCTGTAAGCCTGCATTGGGAGAGGTTTGGGCACCAACAGTGATTTCCTTCCGATCAATGAGGTCTTGCACATAGTCTTTCAGTTTCATGCATCTGAGGGTGGTGTGACCGTTTACCCTATGGAACTTGCAATACTCATTGTCCTTGTACCATGCAGCTTTGGATTGGCTTGGATCAATTTGCTGGGTAGGAGGAAATTTGATGAGGTTTTCCTTAGCCAATTTCTCAAAAATAACATCCAATGGATCACCAAGGGGTGTATAGTTTCTAGGTGTAGGTTGGAATCTGGGCTTTTGCCCTGCAGCTACATTGATGGCATTAGCTTGATTGTTAGACCCTTGAAAGTTGGGTCTTGTATTGTGGTTTTGATAGCTTTGGTTTTTTCATTGTTGGTAATTGGTAGCTTGTTGGTTGTTTGTTTGATATGGTGGGTTAGATTGGTTTTGAGAAGGACCAACGATATTCACATGTCTGGTGTCAGTAACCCCATCTGTTGCAACATGCTTGTTTTTGTTCCAATACCTAGACTTGTCATTGGAATGTGATTGATTTTGGTTGGCCTCTTTGTAAATCTTTACCACACCATCTTTGATGAGTCCTTGCTCAAGGATCATTCCTTTCTCTTTGATATCCTTATAGGTCTGCAAACAGTTCATGGTCATGTGGTGAGCCAAGATGGGATGTGCATTATCAATAAACATTTTCACCACATGGCGTTCTGGCAAGGTGCAGGATATGCGAGTGGTAAGGGTTTTCCATCTTTGCAGGTATTCGGCAAGGCTTTCTCCACCTTTTTGCTTGGTGTGGACAAGATCAACTATTGATAGCTCTGTTTCAACAAGATGGGCATATTGGGCTACAAATGCCTCAGATAATTCAGCAAAGTTTTTAATTGTGCCATAGGGGATTCTATAAAACCATTCAAGAGCTGGTCTAGCCAAGCTTTTGGGAAAAAGGCGCAAGAGGAAGACATCATTGTATGCCACATCCTGGCAATGCATGTAAAATTCTTTGATATGTGTGATAGGGTCTCCTTTTCCTCTGAATTTGTCAAATTTAGGTACCTCAAAGTGTTTGGGAAATGGTGTCGTGGTAATGGCTCTATCAAATGGGTAAGGACACACATTCTCAAACTTGAATGTCTTTGGATCATTCCCTTCTTGGATGGCTTTCAGAGCTGTCTTCATTTGCTCCCACTCTGAATTGATAGGTGATGGTTGGGGTGCCCCCAATGTAGGAGTGCCTTGAGGTAGGTATGTGCTGGATGGGGCCATTGAATATGGATGGTTATGATGGATTTGCTGATAGGGGTTGTACATTGTTTGGGTAGCTGCATGGTGGATGATAGGTTGTTGAGGGGGAGGTGGCGCATATTGCTGCATGTGCTGCAAGGCTTGCTATTGATATGGGATTTGAGGTTGGGATTGAGGAACATAAGCTGGCTGTGGGATAAATGGATTACTTTGTGGAGGTAAGGTATAAGATGGTTGTGAGGCTTGGGGAAAGGATCGGGGGGCTTGTGGGGTTTGACCAATATATGTGGGTTGTGCCCCCATTTGGGATGGTATCTGCAAATAATTGGTGGTTGGCTGGGGTGGTGGATTACCTCCTAGAAGTGGCATTGAAAAGTAGTTGGTAATAGGAGGTAATGGATTAGTTGGTGGTGGAGGTGGTGGGAATTGAAAGCTTGGGAATGGAATTGATGGGGTTTGATAGCTTGGTGGCTAGATTTGGAAGCTTGGTATAGTGGTGGCGGGAGCTGGGGTCACTTGGGAGCTTGGTAGAAGATTGGCAGTAGCTTGTGGGATTTGATAGCTTTGTGGAGTGAAGGTAGTAGCTTGTGGATTTGTGGCTGGTGGTATTGAGCTCCCAAGACCTAATGGAAATGATGGGATTGTGCTTTGGGCTGTGGTGAACAAGCTGGGGGCGATGAAAGGTTGATTACTTGGCTCCATGGGTGGCATCCCTGTTGTATATTGCTGAGGTTGGCCAAAGATGCTAGCACTGATTTGGGAGATGGGTGGATTTGGAAGGCTGGGTTGGGGAGCACCAGCAATAGTGAAGGTGGTGAACGGTAAGGTGTTTTGGGTAAAGGGGGTTTGGAGCGGAGAGGTATGAACCAAGGATGGAGTGATGGTGGCTGGGTTGGCTTGCAACATGGAGATTTCAACTTGGGTGGGTGATGGTATGTTTGGGTCTGTTGGGTCATATGGATTGGCTAGAGGCTCTTGTTTTGGAATATATTGAGGATAATTTGGATCATAAGAGCCTATGGGTGATGGCAGCTACCCAAACAACAGGTGAGATGGATCTAATAATGGAGGGGGTCTTCCAAAGTCAAAGGTTCCTACATTGTCCCTTCGAAAATTAGCCATGATTGTCTCTTTGTTTTTGTCTATAATGGTGTTTACCAATACTGCATTTCTTGGTTGGTTCATGAAAGCTTCAATGTCAGTAGGTGATGGCATAGCTTGCTCTGGGCTGAAGCATGGCTGAGTGCTCAAGGGGGGTGAGGCTGTTTGATCCAAATGATAGGGCTCCATTGTTTCTTTCTTCTTGGCTAAGCGAGTGACGGGTGGCATGAAAAATGCTCCTAGGGATGAGATGCAATAATGCTGATGGATGCAAAAGGGGGAAGGCTTTTCTATGCAAATGATTTCCTAGGTTGAGGTAAAGCTATATGACAAAACCTAAGGAGGATTGGGTTGGGGATTCTAACTTCAAAGATATGTTGTCAAAGCACAAAAGGTCTGCTTTCCTATGTGCAAGCTTGGTGGTGATTGTGTCAACTTAAGGATAGACTGATGATCCTTTAGGAAGAACACGAGATTGACCACTTGCGGATCCCAACCTTTAGCTCAAGGTGATGAGGGATAACAAGTGACAAAGCTAGATTACCCTAGACAAAGCTCTGTCAAAGGGATAACCTTGGTGAGATTGGTGGATTTGGAAGATTTTAGGAATGGAAAACTTTTAGCAAGGTGACAATAATTTTGAAAGCTTAGATGTGCAGATTTTGGATTGCTGGCTAGATGGTTTGATTCTAAATGAGATGGATGAGCTAATAATGCTTAAGGGGATAACCTAAGATGGCTGGCTTTTCTACAAAGATGACTCTAAAGTGAAGCTTATCCAAGAAGATGTGGAGAAACAAGGGTGTCTAATCATAGAAATCATGCCTAGTTGGTAAGGCATAAGCAGGATTAACTCCTGGATGTTGGCTAAATTTGATGGTGCGCTCTAACCAAGCATCTTGAAGTGCTTCGTTGGTAGCTTTGTCCTCTACTTTGTGGAGTTTGGCAATTCGTGGGCTTGGTGTTATTTCTTTTCTCTTGGCTGAAAGTTCTTGGTATGCTAGAGATGGCTTGAGTTTGACCTTGTGAAACTTCTATTTGGGTTTGGGTTGTTCCGACATAAATTCCTGAATTTGCTTGGCTTTGGGAGATTCTGGTTGTTTTGCTTCAACTTGTTCAACTTCTAAAATAGGCAGTGACTACGCTAAGTGTGCCCTAAGCTAGGATTTACCAAGTTTGGCAAACATTCATTCAACAAATAAAATAAATACAAGCAATAGATAGGAACACCTAGATAGAAGTTTGTGGTTCTCAGAATGTGATACTTGCGCCGAGGAGTGTGTATGTTCTACAAATGTTTCGATCAGTCACTCCAAACACATTAACATCCTAGATGGTTTTTTGCAAGGCTGACAGTTGGTTTAGCTAGGGAGTCCTCAATATACGCAAGGTACGTGAGGCCCAAATTCGTAGATGAGACCAAAAGGATGTCACACAGCCGAGAGGAGCGGTAACCCACTTCTCCTCTTTCACTTCTCAAGGGTATAAAGTTCCTTGAGGCTTAGCCTGAATGACAAAATCTTGATCCCAAGAGAGGTGTCTTTCGATTCACCTCCCGATTCTTATACTCCGCCAGAACGCTGGAGTTGAGGTCGTCCAAGGGGTGATGAAATCCCCAAGCAGGCCTCCTAAAAAGAAACAAGGTTTTGGATCCTAATCTTATGCACCCAAGATGGCCTCGAAAGATGACAAGGGGAGAGAAGACTTGGATGACCTTGGGCTAAAAAACACGCTTGTTCTTTTACCAACTGACTCTTATGTGTGCTAATCTAGACTTTGCAAGCACTCATGTTTAAGAGACCATGTTCAATTCCAACTTGAAGTGCAAACAAAACTAAATCGATCGAAGAATGCAAACAATAAGAAGAGTTAGGGTCAACAAAAGCAAACTCGTGCGCCCGGAGGCCCTCCACGTCAAGTATCGATTGATTTTCTTTAAGGCATTCAAGATTGAGTGTGAGTTTTTTTTAAGCCCAAAACAAAAGTGTGTGAGATTTGATTTCAAGTGCATGCCCAGAGGCTCTCCACGTCAATTGTTGTTCAATTTTAGTGCCCAAACTTGAAGTGTGATCGATTTAATCTAGAGTTTTGGCCATTTAAGAATTTTGATAAAGTTAAAGCAAACGTTCAAAGACCAAGTGAGTGAGTTAGATTGTGGAACATTTAACACCTTTTTCAAGTAGACCCATCCCCATAAATGGCGCTGAGATTGCAACCAATGGTTAATATTTGATGGGTGATTAGAAAAGAGGTGAGTCCAAGGAACTACTCAAATTGATTTTTGTAAACTTGTATTTTAACTTAACAAAGTTTCTTAAATGTCCAAAAATCAAACTTTACCTAGATTGCATGTGGAAAAGAGATTTATTTTGTTCAATTTTAGAAGCTCCAAATGAAGTGTTTGATATTGCAATGGTTAATTGATCCTTGGCATTCAAGATTGGATTTGTTGTTTTAAGCATGCATTCCAAGGAAAGTTGATTTTAATCCATGACATTCAAGAGTGTGTTTTGAGCAACATTCATTCAATGGAAAATGTGTTTAACCATTCAAGTTCCTTTTTTTAGCAACATGCATTCAAAGACAAATGGTTAAACATTCAAGTTCATTTTTTAGCAACATGAAAACCTGCAAGAAACATGGTTAGTGGTTCCATATGTGCTCCAACCTGCAATGAGACAAAAAAAAAAGCAATTTAGTTAGTTAGCCAAAATCTTCAAAAATGAGAGCTTAACTATGGAAAAAAATTTTAAAACTTTTTTTGCTTTTTTTTTCTACGCGTAAAAATGCTTAAAATGGTCTAAATCCTACGGAACCACTAAAAGTCAAATTTTGATTTATACTCATTTTTTTTTTTTTAATTTTTTTTTTTTTATAAGCTACAAAGTGCAGAAATAAAGATACGCTAGTATTTGAAGATGATAGAACAGATTTTGCGGCACAGAAAACAGGTGACAAGCAGAGATGCTGATTTGCGCAGATGTGGATTTTCATAGACAATGATTTGGATTGGCGGTGGCGGAGACGTCGATTTGCGCAGACGCGGATTTTCGTAGACAGAACAGGTTGCAGACCAAAACTGCGCCAAAAAAGTTGAAAAACATGATTTTTTTTTTTAGATGGTATTTCTTCTTCCTGAGTGCGTTCTTTAACCTGCAAAAACAAGCAAAACACCCTCACAACACACTCAAACAACAACAAACATTAGATGGTTAGAAAAATGACATAGATGAAAATAGATGATTAAATGACCCATAGTGGGGTCCCACCGGGCGTGCCAAAATGTAGAACAAGATTTAGTATGCAAAGAACATTAACAAATAAAGTAAACATTCACAAACCAAAAACTAAATTCACATATATGCTTAGACAAAGAAAGCAAACAAGAAGTGCAAACCTCACAAGAGAAAACACTCCATGCTTTCTGGATTCTGTAGATGTGTCCTTTTGCTGTGGATGTATGCTCAAGATGCTCAAAAGCTGCTTCAATGGAGATGGGTAATGGCAAATTGGTAGCTTTGTGAGCTCTCAACTTGGCATTATAAGGGTAAGATTGATGGCTTTGGTTCTCAAAATAGCATGGTAACTTTAGCTCAAAGATTGTTGATGAAATGGCTTGGGATGGGATTCAATTTATAGGCTAAGGGGTAGAGGGATGGAGGGCTTAGATGCAAGGATGGATGAAGGCTTAAGGAGGGCTAGGATGCACTCAAAGGAGAGCACATGGATTGTGCTTGTTTAGCACCAATGGGAATGTGACACTTGTCACAAGGAGGATGAGTGTGAGAGGGTAGGGTAAAGGGTTGGTTAAAGGCATGATGAGTGGGGTTGAGTATGTAAGAGGGATGTAAGAGGAATGAGTGTGGAAGAGGGAAGAGTGTGGAAGATGGGTGTAAGAGTCATGAGTGGGCTTGTAAGAGTCTTTATGTTTTGTAAGAGCACTCATGACTTAGTGGTTGGGTTTTTTGAGGGGAGACTTTGGTTTGGATTAGGAAAGTCTTAAACTTGTTTAAGGAATGTGACAACATTAGGGGGTGGATTAGGCTTGGGTTTAGGATTAGCTTAGGGATGTTAGAGATGTGCAAGTGGATGGCATTAATGAGGGTGGGTGAGTTAGTGGCTAAGCTTGGTTAGTATGGGTGGATGGGGTGGATTAGGCTAAATGGAGGATTAGAGATAGGTTAGGGGTTTTTGAATTTGAGGATTTCATTTATCAAATAGATTTATTTAATAAATGGGGATTTTTGGAATTAGATAGGAGAAAAGGATTTAATTGATAAATAATAGATTATTTGATTTATCAATTAGGACTATAGATGATTAATTAAATTAATCAACTAGGGATGGCAAAGGATTAATTAAATAAGAATTTAATTAATGATGCCTTTAGAGATGGCTAAATTAGATTACCAAAGTAGTGTAATCAAATTTAGGTGTGTACAGAGATAAGATTGTTGATTTAACTAAGGATCATTATTGATTCTATATAAAATTGGGGACGACTAAATGATCAAAATATTATGGAGCTCATGTGCTAATACAAAGATTTGAATAAGGAGAATTGTAGCATCCACTTTGTCTTATTTAAGAACTCTAGTATATGAGTGGCAAAAAATATTTATTTGAGTATTGAATAGTATAATTTCCAACATATTTCATCCAAAATATATTATCCCTAGAGGTTCATAGAAAATTACAATGGTTTTCATAAATATTTATGAGATTGGTTCTACTTCATTTCATATATGCAACTTGTTGATCATATCTCTCTCACAATTTTAGCAGTAGCTCAATTTTTGTACTATGTAAATGCAAGTTAGTAAAAAGATTGAAAATGAATCTATGTTGAAGTAATGATAAATGAATATTTGGGTTTGGAGTGGAAATGATATTCTTAAATATGAGGGATTCTCACTTTTGAAGATGTGGAAGAAATATTATTTGAAGTCATAAAAGTCTTCATTCCTTGTATAACAATAATTTACATATATAGTTTCTCATTCCATTGTAAGTTAATTGGAGATATTGCTATGCAACAACATCCTATGGGGATTGTTATTGTTTACCACTACTTAGAAGAAAATAGTATGATAGTGCCTTAAGATTCATAGAGAAGTTCAAAGATGTACTTGAACTTTTAATGTTTATACTGAATGAATGAAATTTGTGAAACATGATGATTTCACCTTGTTCGGTATTGGTGAAACTATTCAATAAGCACAAGAAAATTATTTTTTCTTGATATTGAGCATATATGAGAATTCTACTATAAGTAGCATCAATCATCCTATCTCAAAGAAGTTCTCAAATTTGGAAGCATTCTAAGCTTGATATCTATATGGAAGTACTATGGGTTCAAAGATAGATGACAAATAAAATATATTTTCTATATTTAGTTGGGAAGCAACATACATTAAATCATCAACATATCTTATAGCCTTTTAACTATACTGAGATGGAAGAGAAATTTGTATGCTCAAACATGATGGAAGATGCTCTTGATTTGAAGGGACATTTGGTATCTTTGTTGGGAAAGCCATTGGTACTTTGGTTTCTTATTTGGTAGTTGTTACCTCTGGTTTTACCGCCAAAGATTTAAATTCAAATCCGCGGCTTGTTCAATGGTTAGCCTAAAAAATTATTATTTTAATGTCCTGACCCGCGAGTTTTCTTACCGTCAAATCTAAGCAGATTGATGGTAAGCGCCATCACGTTATAAAGAAAGTGCACGTATTTTACGATGGCGCGATGACGCCCTGGCGACACGTTGTAAGGGTGGGTCCAACATTCGGCAGATCAGAAGTTTCACGGTGGTGGGCAACGGGTTTTCACGGGCCAGAGGTTCCAAAGACCGACAAGGCACCATGGCGCCAACAGAAAACCAATGCATTTTTCGATGGCGACATAGCGCCCAAACGGAAAAGTTCATCACGGCGAAGAATGACTAGACAGGTGGGTCCCGATGGTACTCCACATGTATAGTTTGTCAGCCCAGCATCGCGGTGAAAAATCAAAAATAGCCGCGTGTAACCAGGGTAGAGTCTCTATCAGTACGGTTAGCGCAGTCAAGGTTTATGATCTCCACCGTCAGATTGGATTGCATCAACAGATGGCGCCATCTCACTATGGCAGAGATGCACGAATTTTATCATGGCGACATAGCACCCATCCGCCATGTGGCCATTCTGTGGATCAAGTCTTGAGTTTGCCAGTTGGTGTTCATCAAACCAATCAGATGATGCCATGTGTATGTGTCAGAACATGGCATACCGCAGGTCCAGTAGTTTTCAGAATGGATGGTGAGTGAAGTATGACGTCACTCCGATTATCAGATCTGCAAAGATCTATGGCTGGCGCTATCTTGCCATCAGGAATTGCTCGGACTTTAGCATAAGCGACATAGCGCCCATGCGCCACGTGTCCTGGCGAAGCTGCATTTCATGCTGCCAAAAGTAATTAGGGTTGGATGAACAAAAAACCAACGGACAGAAGCCACGTATCCACAGGCCCGACGAATCACGAGAAAAGGAAGGTCGCGAGAAGTCAGATCTATGACCGTCAGATGAGAAAAGATAACCGGTAGGCACCATGTCGCCTTAGTGAAGCTACAAGATTTTTACCATGGAGACATCGCACCCAATTGACGCGTGTCGGTGAGGTCAGGTCTCATCAGATGCATCACTGAGGTGGCACCATTTCGGATGGGCCCAGTCGTAGGAAAAAGGGTCCACGATGAATCAAAAACAACCATGTGTGCCGAGTCAGAACACAGATATGTCGAGGGGCCAAATTTCTTGATACGACTAGCACATTAAGGGTGGGTTCTCCACCATCAGATCTGCAGAGATCTAAGGTCAGCACTATCTTGCCATGGAGGAACTGCGCGGATTTTACAATGGTGAGTTAGCACTCAGAGGACACGTGTCCTCGCGGGTCTGATTTTCAATGTGGCGGTTAGCTAACGGCCAGCGGTTAGATGGTAAAGGTGGCGTGGTTAGTTCAATGAAGGTGGTCAACCGTGGAAGGACTCTCCAGGTGGAAAAACAAAGAGATACGTTTGGCCCACGTGGCCTAGTCGACATATAAGAAGCCTGGTTGACTGATAGGCTAGGTCGATTCATGAACCAAGAAACAGAGATGATCGACGTTATCTTGCGATCTGATCTTCGCGATCATTTCTGACCTACCAGGAATAAATGCAAGATATAAGGACACTCCACCCATTCAGTCGGCTCATCTACCCTGTCAGGGAATGTTGTGGCATCGTTCTGTCTCCTCCGGGCTCCTTCTTAGAAGGATATGAGATTTCTTGGTATGCAAGTCAGGATTCAATCAGATCTTCGATTGGATTTTCAGTATGGAGTTAATGCTAGTAGGTGAGAAGTGAATGTAATGCATAAATCTTCAGTTATGCCTGAGCTATAAAGGCAATTTTGTGATCTATTCTTGGGGTTGATTCTTCCTGGTTTTCTCTGCTACTGCTTGCAGACTTGTAGTGTAGAATCCCTGTGTCTCTGAGCTACATAGTATCCTGTGTCATGCTCTTCAGTGGTCAATGTGCATGTGCTTCTTTTGCCTCTCATTGATGCATTATTGAGATTAGTGGTCCACATACTGTATCTATCTTTGGCCTATTGGATAATATACAAGTGAAATCTCCTTTTCCTGGTGTCATTCAGTTGGTTTTCTGATTTGTATGTGACTATTGATTGATATAAGTCTGGACGTATATGACTTTTGTATATTACCCTAGTTCTATAGTGCATATATGGGCAGGAATGAGTCTGAACACTTTGTTTTGGTGCATCACCGCCTTAGATTAGACTAGGTAGATTTGCTTTAACACTCTCTTTCTCCCTTTCCCTTCTGAGAATAGATAGGTGCACCTTGACAGTAAGAGGAAGCCGACCTTCTCCGAAGACTCAACCTCATAGTTCAAGTCCCACAGCTTGGAGGTTGTTTCCATGTTTCACTAGGTTGTTCTCGCGCTTAGGCCTTGGACAAGGGTGCAAACCTAAGTGACAATAGTAGTATTCATGTAGATACTCTAATGAGCTATCATTTTGATGTGGAAGATTAAAAGGCCAAAGTAGGGAGCTAAGAAAAGTAAAATATTTGGAGCATGTAAACAAGCCTGACTTTAATGTTGTTGGATACTTATTTGTTGATTGAGGAAAATCCAAGACTATAAAGAGAATGGTAAAATGGTTTGAATACCAAATATGTTTGAGATTCCTCTTACTAGGTAACAACTTCTCTTCATAAGAAGTTTCAATGTGAAAAATCATGTAAACTACTTCCTTTATACATATAGTTGTATCTACCACCCTCTACATGCAATGCAAAGTGAAACCACCTTTTTTGAGAAATACATGGTGATGTTGTAGCCCTCTTTGGAAGAATATTTGGGGTGTAAAACCTCTTCTTCTCCCTATGTGCAATGCACTGTAAATCCATCCTTCATAGAGGGAGACACCATTTAGAGGGACCTTGACATTTTATTAGTAACAACCTTGGGTGAGGAGGTCAAGAGGTTGGCGAATGTACTTTGAGGAAGACAATTAGAATGAATACCTAATATAGCCAAATTTGGGGATAAGCCTATAGTTTATTACACTCACTCATGTTATTATGGAATCAAGTAAGAAACATCTCTATGAAAGAGGGTGGTAGCTAAGGGATCTACATCTATTGACATCCAATGATATTGATTAAGAGGGAGTAGACCATGTTGAGATGACTTCTCTAACTTTTAGTTGAGGTACATTATCACTGAAGAATAGATGACCAACATTCTCACCAAGCCTCATGCTAGAGAGAAGTTTTCTATACTTCTGGTACAAGCCTAACATGTTGGAGAATGAAGCCTTACTTGAAGAGGAACTTAAGCATCAGTGATCTATTATTTTTATCCTTGCACATTCCTTCTTTTGAGAGAGAAGTTTGAGGTGAAAGCCATTGCTTTCACCCTATGGTTTGAGCCATAGTGGATACGTCCTCTGATATGGTTCATAGCAGATATCATGTATGTGATGCTATGAAAACTCTATGTGATAGAATGTGTGGTGACTCTATGTAAACCTTTTTTCATGTGAGTGATTCCATGACTCTATGGGCCTCTTGTGTACATAATTGAAAGGTGGTAATCTTTTAGATAATATACACTTGTATTCAACATTGTAAGGTGACAACTTTATAATGTTCACTATCATGATGAATATCATGTGACTTGATATTCATATGTATGTCATGATACTATCTCTTGAACATTTTGTTAGACATCATGAGACATGATATCTCTTATAAGGTCATTATGTTCATTATGAGATAATCATGGTGGATATTATGTGACATAATATCTATGGATATGCCATGATATGTTATGGTAAACATCATGAGACAAGATGTCAGTGCACATACCATAACAATGATAGAAGAATATCATGTTACTTGATGTTCTATATATTCCTTGATATCATGAGTTAGGTGATATTTAAACTGATGTACAGTTAACATCTTTCCTAGTGATCTGATTACAATCTAGGCAATTATATACTAGTGAAAATACATAAAGGTGTACAAATACTTAATGTCTAATGTTTAATTGAAAAGAAATCAAACATTAAGAATGGCATGAACAATAGAAAGAGAGAAAGATATCACTAGATATATAAGAATGGAGAGAGAAGAGAACACATTTGATATCAGAGTTCATCCAACTAAGAGGACTACGTATCTGGGTCTAGCTCAACTAAGTGATCAGTGTATAATTGATGCTCTTAAAAGTTTATTTGCAACATATTGTAGTACATTCACAAAGTCATTAACAAATCTCAACTCGAACCATCTTGCATACAAGCTCTCAAGGTGCAAGACTAGTTACTGAAGAGCAAGGAAAACTTTGCCTAAAAAAGGTTCAACTGTAGACACATAACATCATTACACCACATGCAAGTGCATTCTGAGTGCCCTTGGAATGGCTTCTTAGAAAATCTCTCCTCTTAGAAAATATCCTCTAGAATGCTCTCTGGCATGTTCAAAATTCTCTCCTCTGGAATGGCCTCTTTGGAATGGGCAAAATGGTTCTAAGAAAAAATCCCCCCCTCTCTTTTGTACATAAAATTTTGCCTAAAATAGGCCATAACCATATTTTGTGAAAATAGGTCTTTGTTACACAATATATTTTATTTAACCTCCCTTAGCCTTTGAAATATTTGTCTTATACAAAAATGGGGGTATAAAATCTTAACAAAATAACAATAAAAACCTTATTTTAATGAAGGTTCAATGGTGGTTTAAAACTTAAATAAAATCTATGACATATGTATACCAAAGCATTTAAATAGCACAATGGAAATAAGACTAGTTACTACAGAGCAAGGAAGACTTTTCCTAAAAAAGGTTCGACTACAAACATAGAACATCATCACACGACATGCAAGTACATTCTAAGTGCCCCTAGAATGGCTTCTTAGAAAATCTCTTCTCTTAGAAAATCTCCTCTCTTAGAAAATCTCCTCTAGAATGCTCTCTGGCATGTTCAGAATTCTCTCCTCTAGAATGGCCTCTCTAGAATGGGCAGAATGGTTCTAAGAAAAAATCCCCCACCCCCTTTCTTTTATTAATAATTTTTTTCCTAAAATAGGCCATAACCATATTTTGTAAAAATAGGTCTTTGTTACATAATATATTTCATTGAACTGATAGCTCATTTGTACTTTCAATTTGTATGGGTTCATTTTGGGTTACCCACTTCTATTGTTGATGGAGAGATAACTAAAGACTATAATGAACACACAAGAAAAGGGAAATATTATTATTAATGAAATATGCCCTATAGGCTTACAATAGTATGATTTTGGAGAAAGAAATCCTCCGCAAGGTACCTTCTCTCTAACTCCACTGAGAACTACCTTTATACTGCCATAAATGTTCTTAAATAAGACCTAAATGGTTTAGGGTTAGGCATACATTCTAGAATATGCCAGCTGGAATCCACCACCAAAACAGAAGGTTCCAAAAGTTGTATTAGAAGTCAGTGTAAAATTAGAAGAATCTAGAAATGATAATCCAACTTTTGGGAGGCATAACTTTTGAACCAAGACTCTGATTGACAAACCATTTACATTTTTGGAAAGCTCTTGAAGTACTCTACAGCCCTATGGACCAGCTTTTCTCATCCCCCATTTTTTGGCCTCGTACAATGCCATTTAGTGCCCCAAATCTGACTTTCAAGTGCTCTTAGGAGCTCTCCAGGAAAATTAAAACTACAATAACTTTCTAACTGTAAAACCTTTTGACCTAATTCTTTTTCTAGAGTGCTTTAAGTTAAAAATATAATCACACTTCCAACTTAAACCCTCAAACTCATCATAATTTTGGCTCAATTACAAAATAACCCCTTTTCTAGATTTACACATATCCCAAAGTGCTTAAAAACTTTAACCCAAAAAACTAATAGTGGAACTATGAGAATTGGAACCTTTATTTGACCCAAATGGGTATCCAAAAATAAAAACACATTAAATAGAAACTATCTATAAGCATATTTTTGGGTGATACAGGATCACTCTTACACCACTGGATGCTCTTGCATCAATTGTATTAGATCAATATTCTCAATTCTTGGAGGAATTTTGGTCATCTTTGTGGGGAATCATGGACACCAAGCTAAATAAGAGTACAACCTTCTATTTGCAGACTAACAAATAGATAGAGGTAGTGAATAGGATAATTGTGCATTTTCTTAGAGGCTACTACAACAAGCATCCTAAGTTGTGAGATGAAAGTCTTCATTATATGCAACATGCCTACAACCATGTGGCACACTCTTCTACAAAGAGGTCTCCTTTTGAGGCTTGCTTTGGCTATTTTGCAAAGACACCAATGGATTTTGCTTTTGGGAAGGACGATGTTCTAGATGGACGCCATGATGCAGAAAAGGCTTTAAAGTTCATCTAGAAGGTCCAAGCAATCCATTAGGCAGTAGAAGCATAGTTGGAGTAGAGCTAAGAAAAATTCAAGGCTCACCATGTTAAGCATTGCATCGATCACCATTTCCAAGTTGGTGATAGAGTTTGGTTACATATTAATAAGGAAAGAAAGCAAGGTGAAGGAAGGAAGCTCAAGCCTATCAGGTATGGTCCTTTTGAGATCTTGGAAAAGATCGATACCAATGCTTTCTACCTTAATCTTCCTCCATACATGAAAATTTACTTAGTTTTCAATGTTGAGAATCTGAAGTTGTATGAGCCTCCAATGATCTTGGATGAAGACATTAGTGTTCAAGTTCCATCAATTGATGATCTTTCACTAGAGTATATGTTAGAATTGCCACAAGATGTTATCTTAGATAGGAATGTTAGAACTTTATGAAGAGGATCATTTGAATACGTCTGAGTGGAATTGAAGGGGATGCATGCATGTAAGGCAAGATGGATGGAGATTGGTAAAGTGAGGGAACTATACCCTCACCTACTTTTTGAGTAATCCAAATTTTTGGTGGTTTGAAAGCTTCTCAGTGGGGAGGATTGATCTAGAGGATATTTTTACCAAAAATTGAAGTATCTTCAAAAATCTAATAATCAGCACCATATTAAAGTTCTCAAAATTCTAAATCCAATGCAATTCGAATAGATGAAAATGGAGTTCATATGCAAAAGTTATGGCTAGTTAAAGTTTGGTCAAACTAGGTAAAGAGGTTGCCAAAAGGTGAAAAAATAATCATCTCAAAAGTGGTCAATAATGGATTTCAAATGAAAGATCTCGTTGAGATCTCTCCAACGAAATTCATTTTGTCAAAATCAAAGTTTGTACATGAAAATTACTATAGTTTGAATTTGTTGAGAAAAGCGAGATCCTGATAATGTTAGCATGACATCATCATGTTGATGTGATAGCTAGAAGTTGTTTGGCAAAACCAAATAAAAAAAAGGATAGTTGTGAGGTTTGAACCCTTGACCACCAACTCCCAAAATAAAATTGGTGGCCATTGCACCACTAATAACATTCAAGATTATATTGGGTGATATTCTAGTTAAACATTCTTTTCACCCCCAACTCCTCTAAAACACGCTGCCAATGGGGTTGGAACCCTTGAATGGCAACCTTCCAAAATAGATGGGCACCATTGCACTATTTTAGCACTTGATTATAGATATGTGCAAGGTTAACTTTTAAATTGAATCCTGCCTACTTTAGCAAATAAAGGTTATTTGCCAAATTTTAACCCCTAAAAAATAAGATAAGCCAAATCTCTTAAATGGGCAAAGGGGTATTTACGAAATGTAATTATTTAAAGGCCCTATTTTTATACTTTATGGTTATAGCCTTATTTTGGCTAATTTTTTGTATGAAAAGGGGGTTTAGGGGCCTTTTGGAGATCATTGAACAATCAAAGAATTCATAATTACTGAACTTGGAGAGAATTTTCTAGAAAGACATTTTTCAGTCCTACACACCAGAATAATGCTGCTATGCCTATGAGGGAATGATATAACATTGTACCTAATTTTTGGAGTTAATCGACCAGTCCCCCTATTGGAGTAGGACTTGGAGACATAGTCCATACCATACAAACTCTGAAATCAAATGTGTTGTGTCCCTTTCTCTCTTTGCTCATTCTATTTTTTTTTTTTTAATGTTGTGATGTTCTTTCTTTCAATTACGTTAATTTAATTAATTAAATTAACTTTATGCAATTCATTGGAATTCTTCTATAATAGTCCTAGATCCTAATAAGATCACCTAGCTAAGAGGGAGTGTTGATATATGTAGTGTCAACCAAACTCAAGATCATGTAAAAGGCATGTTCCAAATTAGAACCATTGTTCTTACAAGAATCTTCAATATAATCAAACCTCATATAAGTTAAGTTTGTCAAATTTTTATGTTCATAATATCTATTGGATCAAGTATATGATATATTCATGAAATTGATCATATTGTTTACATCCTTAATATATTGAAATGGATTGAGAATATAATCCTTCAAGATCAGAGGTCTTAAATATAACTTAATCAATGCATAATCACACCCAATTAGGATTAGGTTTATTAATAATCTCACAATGAACCATTGTGATTAATCATTAGGAGATATACTATGAACAACAATGACCACTCATGATCTTGCCCTTGATAGCACTATAACTATCACAAGACTTGATATTCATGTACATGTCATGTTAGTTAGTTAGACATATAGATATCATGAGTCTTGATAATAATTGAAGATCATTATGCTCCTTTACCATGGTAGATATTATGATATGTAATATCTATGGATATACCATGATATGTTATCGTAGACATCATGAGACTTGGTATTAGTGTTTGTACCATAATCTAAATATACATATAAGAAGAATATCATGTAACTTGATGTTCTTAAGAATATTATTATTTTTTGATGTGTGAGGCCTCGCCCTAGCCCATCATAGCATATCATAGTAGTTTATTTTCATTTTGGATACTTTATATTTTACATTTATAGATACTTTATATTTTGAGACCATGTTATATGTTGGACTAGTTTGTACTATTACTCAGTCTATTGGAAACTATGGGACACTTTATTTTATGGTAATCATTTATGATGTTAGAACTTATTTATGATGCTTTATGATTAGTTACATTCATACACTTGATTGGTTATTTTATCAATGAGTAGGAAGTTATATTTGAATATAAATGTTAGATGGATTATATATATGTATGAAAATCATGAAATGTGTAAAAGAGTTATGTTATGTTTAGTTCAATAATGGTAGTATTATATATGCACAATGTTTAAAAATGGAAAAATGCTATTCAATTGAGAAATGCCGTATGTTTTGATTCAATTATGAATATAGAATTCATTGAAGATTTATATATGCATATGTTTTATTTATCTTGGATTACTGATATGTGGTTTGAGTGTGCATCAAACATCCATGGTAAAATGGAGAACCAAGACTATACCTTTGTATTAATTGAGATTACCAAGGTTAGATCTAATGAAGAGATCTCAACCTCGTTATTAAGTATTTTACTTTGTGAATGTAATGTGAATGGATATCTTAGATTAGATTTATTTTTGTGAAAATTGATTTGCCACTCGTAATGTTAAATGTATATTTATAGTGTCACTTGACACTTGTGTTGTTATGTGTTTAGTGGCAAGTCAGGTTGAATTATTGGCAAAAGACACCAAACCTTATTCCTAACTAGTTAGAAATGCTTAAGTTTTCATCCCCTTACATAAAATATCTTATGAAGGTTTTAATTAAATTAAATTTCGGATTTCAAATTTAGGGTGACTTTAGAGGGCTTTGTATGAGTCTTAGAGTGTTCCTTTAGTGAAATTAAGTTACCTACATGTTAGTACTATATGTTAGGGCTTTAATTTTGGCTTTATTGGAGTTAAAATCTCTTTTCTAACACTTGTAAAATTTCATTTCTTAAGTATTGCGAAAATGGAAGAAGTCTTACCCAAAATTCCCACCTTATCTTTAGTGAGTTGATAATTCCAACAAAATAGGGAAACTTAGGGGGAGTTGAAGTGTTTTTTCTCTTTCATGATGGAGAAAAATTAGGAATGTTTATCTTTTAGAGGGAAATTGGAAAATAGAGTTGGCATTCACCCACTCTCTAGTTTTAGAGATTTTCAGTTTTGGAGATTAGATTAAGGAAGGATAGACAACTCTTCTCAAATTAGGTCATTTACCATAGCTTGGAGAAAGGTTGGAGCTTTTTCCATGTTTTAGAAAATTATGTGTTGTATTGTTTTTCTAAATAAGAGATCTGTAAATTTTATATTGCTGGGTGTGGATGAATTTCTATTGCCTTATTTTCATTTGATTTTGATAGTGTGATGTTATGGGTGTGGAAGGACATCACTCATCCTTAGGAGGGAAGAAGTGGCCTTCAGGGTGAAGGGGTTAGTTGGGCCTATTTCCTAAGCACAGATTCTCTTCCCTAGAGGGAAGAAGGATAAGCATGTAGTATGGGCTGGATGTGCTAGTACTTTGTTATGCACTTTGGGGGCAATAAGGGGAGAAATTTGAGAGAGTTGATATTTATTTTGTATGCGTTGTAAAGGCAGATATGGTTTTCTATATTTGGCTTCTCCTTGGGGTTTTAGGCAGACTTTCCCCCATTCTATTGGTTCTTTTGGTAACCTATTGTGTCATCTCAAAAAGGCTGTTAAATGTTGTATCATGTATTGTTGATGTATATATGTGTGTGCTTGATTGTTACCTAGTTGGTCTTGGTTCTCTAGGCTCGATGGGTGGTCTCTTAGAGACCTAGGCTGGGAGGTAAGCTCTCCATGGTTTCTAAGGTTGTCTTGTACAAGTTTTCTAAATGGATATGTGTTGAAGAAAAGCTTGGAAGATTTTCACTTTTTTTTTGGAGATTTGAAGATGTTTTATTATGAACATTTGTAAAAGTTATGTAATGTAAAGGAACAGAAGTAGATCTTGTAATTTGTAACTTGATGTAAGGATTCAATTATTATTGTAACATTTGAAAGGAAATTTCAATACTATGAATATATTTTAGTTTAATTATTTCTTAAATTGTTTCCAAGAAATAAATTTGAATATTATTATTATTGTTTGTGTGTATGTGTGTGTTGTAATGCCCCACCAAGGGACCCAAAAGAAATGACCTAAAGTTTTACAAAGTTTGCCAACATTTTTTTTTTGAAGTAAGAAAGAATAACATACACATCAAACACATAGTAGCAGAAGCAATGACATACAATCAACTAAAAGCATACATAATAAGTTACATTCCTTAAGGATCCCATGATATTGAATCACATTTAAATTTAATTAATTCTAACTCTAACAACTACCACATCCACATGAAAGAACAATAGAAAGTCCAGAGTCTATAATATACATTTGTTCTAAATGCTTCTTGGCAAATTAATTTGGAATTCTCAATCATCCACTGTGCATGTCATAGGGTATGAAAGTCTTAAAGAATATACATATGAAGAAATATAAATACAACATCCTGCTCGGATCCATGATAAAAAGTACAGTAAAATAAATATAACCAATAACTTACATGATACATCCATCCATCATTAAAGATATAACATGCAACATGAAATACAACTATCCATCATAAAACACAACTAACTAAGTGCATGGTTCCTCCCAACCATCAATAGCATCATAAGACCATTGTGGGTCCAAACCATCCCCCACACATAACATCCCAAGTCATCGATAAGATCATCGGTACTATAATAATAGGGATGTAATTACTAAACATACTACAACATAATCATAAGGAAATCTAACATACAAGAATACAACATAAGATGATCCTACAAGCAGATCACATCACCTATCACATGCTAATCATCACTATGAGGAAATGCATCAATACATAACATCATCTAAACATGATAAAAAAGCATCCCAAGAAGCTCCAACCATGGTGACTACAGACGAATCTCAATGGTAAGAGTGAAAAAGCAATACCACCCGACTGTATGTAACCTACATGGCCCACTCCCACCACACTAAGGAGATAGTCTCAAGTCTCGAACAGGATATCAAATCACATATCACAAGTACTCTCTAAGTCTAGGAAATCCTAAAAGCAATCTAACTCAATGTTTCTAAGATAGATCAACATCTAATTCCCAAAGGCATAAAAAGACATGCGGGAAACCTACTATGTAAGAAAGCAAGTTTCATCGCATGAATCATGTAGAAATTACCCTGGTAGTTAGCTTAAGACTCCAGGGTCCCTAGTGATCCCCATTGAGCCACTAGTATCCTCTAATACTGACAAGGCATTCTATGGAATGCAAGGTTGTAACCAAGCATTCTCTCTACTCCCATCGTAGTCTGTACTAGCACTCAAGGCATGGGTGAGAACATACTATTAACTCTTGTTAGGTTCATTTAAGTTAGTATTTAGTGTAATATTATCACTTATTAAACAAATTACAATGGTTTATTCCCAAAGCTACTCAGGGCCCTTGTCCCCCATTGCAAGCCACTTCGTGATGCTACATATAGATTTTTGGCATTATATTGTAGTTTTCATTAGTGACAACAATTATTCAATTCTGAATGATTACTGAGTTCATCACTCAGTCTATAGTGTATATTGACCATTCAGTGGTTGCCTTGTAGGTTCATCACTTAAGTAGTTCATACCGAGCATTCATGAGCTACCGAGTGAGTGTGCAGTCTAGCAATATCTACCAAGCCTACAATATTCACCAAGCTTCATAGTTTCTACTGAGTCATTAGTTTGTATGATGGAAGCCAGTGTTTACCGAGTGATGGAAGTGTAGTGTTTACCGAGTGAAAGCAAGGTAAATGAAGGATTCAATTTTTACTTAGTGACACTATGTCTATCAAGTGTCCAATAGTTACCGAATTCCAAGCTATGTTGTGTGATTAGTATGGACCAAGATTCTACTTCTATTGAGTGCATGAAGATGCCGAGTAATGCAATGGATGCCAAGTATTAGAAGGTTACCAAGTCAGCTTGAAGAACCTGAGTTTTCTACTGTTTGGTCGACATAGTAATATTTTGTTCACTTGTGTTTTGAGCGACCTTGCAATTATAATTATTGGAATGGTATATATGTAATGTATTATATCATTTGAAATGAATGAATATGGTTTTTAGGAATGGACATGTAATGCTTTTAGAAGAATAAATGTGAATTAGCAACAGAGCAGAGTATTCTGCAAGGTCTACAAGGAGCAGTAAAGATTCACCAGTCATAAGAGGTGATCCGTACTTCAAGGATCTAATCAACAATCAAGTTGTAAGTAGATCCACTGTTTCATCCTAATGGGTGAATCAATTTTGTAAATCCTTTAACAAGGTAGACTTAACAGTCTCTGTGTAAATCTCCTAACAGAGTGCATACTTCATTGTATGTTTGTAAATCCTCTAACAAGGTGGATTTAGCAGTCCAAATTGCTCTTAACAGCATAGATCATCAGAAATGATCAATGTAAGCCCTAATAGGCTAACTTCATACCACAGTAGTGAAGTTTTGTGGTTTTCATCCCCACCCTAGTTTTACTTTCTATTTGGAAGGTTTTTGGGTCACCAAAATTCTCTATTTATGTGTTAAAAATGTTTATCTTTCTCATGCATATCGTAGATTAGATGAAGGAATGATGAATGGATCAAGTATTGAATTGATTTAAAGTTTTTGAGGTTACTGATTCACCCCTCCCCTCTCAGTAACCTAGTTAGTCTTAATTATTTCCAACAATTGGTATCAGAGCATTGTGGTTCTTAGGACAAAGTTTGATAGCTTGAGCAAAGATCTAAAGGATAAATGGAGATATTCATACATGACAAAGCAATTGAAAATGAAAAGCTAGATTTGGAAATGGCCATGGCTCAACTCAAAGAAGCAAAGGAGCATCTTTCTCAATCCCTAAAGAGAAGGAAGGAACTTGCAAAACAAATGAATGACCATCAGTATGTTGAAGAAAAAATTGAAGACCTTTTACCATCAAGCAACTAAGATGAAGCTAATGAGGTAATCAAGGAACTCCTAGCAAAGAATGGCTCTCTATAGGAAGAAGTAAGAAAACTTATAAGAGAACAAGAAATCCAATCAATCGGGCTATGTGAAATCTTGGAACAAAGAAACAAATTTGAAAATGAGACAAATGAAAGGATCAATGCAAATCAAAGTCTTATCAATCAACTATCCAATGCAAATGAACAAAATCATGAATCTAAGATCTGAAATGAAAGCCTAAGGATTGATTTAATCGCTGAAAGAAAAATTAGTGAAAGATTGGAAAATGACCTAAATGCTGAAAGAAAATCATTGAGAGAATGATGAAGTCTCAAGAAGATATGAATCAATTAAACCAACAAAATGAGTAGAATCTTCATAGACAAAAGGGTAAAGTAGGACTTGGATATAATGAAGAAGGTGAATCTTCCAAACAAGGTGCTCAAAGAAATCAAAAACCTACTTGCAATCACTGTGGTAAGTTAGGTCATACATCAAATAAATGTTGGAGTAATGGAAAAGCAAAATTCAATGAAAAATGCTACAACTACAATCAACATTGTCACATAGCTAATGAATGCAAGGAAAAACCAAAATTTGAAGGCAAATGTCACAATTGGAAGAAGCATGGTCACAAGGCATTCCAATGCAGATCAAAATCATTCAATCCAATTGAACAACTTGTTAAGGAAATCTTTGGATGGGATTACAATACTTGGTGCAGATGACATTATTCTAGAGAATATGGACACATTGGCAAAGACTACTCAAGGCATCACTTGAGAAAAAGAGATACAACAATAAGATGTTATACATGCACTGAACTCAGTCATATAGCCAAGAATTACATGAATATAGGAAGAATTGAAGATGAAAAGAAAGATAAAGTTGATAACATTTGAAAATAGATGAGACAATAGTGGATTCCTAAATTTACTGAGAAGAATAGTTCAAATGATGGCCACATCACTCAAGAAGTGGGTGACTCCATCATTTCCAATTAGATTCATAAAGAAGAATCTAGAACTATATCATCAAGCTATATCTAGAGTAGTTCCAAATGAAAGAAAGAAAAAGATCCAATTAGTATTTTAGATACAAAGGGTCACAAGAAATTAAGTCATACCGAGCAAGGTTAGTCATAGACTCAACCGAGCTAGATCATGGGTAACAAAAGTTTTGTTCGATTACTAAGTCTCAAGTTTCTACTAAGCAAGTGAGTGGATGACAGCCTATCAAACACTATGTCATGACAAAAACTTTTGTACTAAGCATTAATGGCAGATTTTCATCAAAAAGGTAGAATTTGATTTCATTTCTCAGCGTGTCTTCAAAATTCTCAGAGCTAAGCAATTTCAGGTGCATCTAGGCTATTTCAAGCAATTTCAGAGCGAAGGATTTGTTCAAAAAATTTCTATCTTTTACTAAGCATCAATGGCATCTGGGAGTAGTAGCAACACCAAGGCAAAAAGAGGTTCAAAAATGCTAGTTAAAGGTGTGGAGTGGAAGGTGCCAAATTTCAAGCTAGTTCCAGAAATTGCAGAGTCATTCGACCCCAATGGAGCTCAATCATAAATTCTACCAAAGGTACTCCTTATCAATGATATTCATACTCATTTTAGATGTCCTGTTCAAGAGATTGGAAACCTAGAAATGGACAATGCCCTAGGAGAAATTAGTGTTGATGGCTCTTTGAAACTCAAGCATAAGCATCTAGAGACCAAAGGATTAACCCATATCTCACATATGCCAAGAAGTTTCCAGATCAAGTGGATTAGGTATATCCTCAGTCATGTGCATAATGGTCAACTATGGTTAGAGCAGCCAATATTAATCACCAAGAAGATGATTCATAAGATTACTGGTCTCCCCATGCTAAGTAAAGAAAAAACTACCAAAACCCTAGGTCGGGACAAACTTCAGAAGAAAACCCCACATGAATGGGATGGTAGAGGTTTGAAGGTTAGCATTGTTTCTGATGTTGAATTAAGGTTTGGCATTCATGTCATTGCTCACAAGATTTATAGCTCGAGTTGTTTGAACATCGTGACTTGTAAGGCCATGGATTTGGCATTCAAGGTTGTAAAGAAAAAATTGGAATTTGATCTATCAGAATTATTGTTAATACAACTGAACAAGAATATGGACAGAATTAGGACTTCAAAGAACAACCCTTGCAAATTTGGTTCTTTTTTGACATGTCTTTTCTTCTATTTACAAAAATTCTTTCCATCCAAAGGAACTGTTGTGTGGAGAAAATATATTCCTATTCTATATTAGATAAATGAGTTTGTAGCAGAAATGGGTGTAAACTTTGATAGCATCATGGATAATTATTTTGAAGAATTCAAGGAAAGGATGAATAACAGGTTTTGAATTCCACCAAAATGGTTGAAGACTACAAAGATGATGTATGCTTTATGGTTGATTGTGATAAAGTATACATTCAGGCAGTCAGGCCCTGAGTTGCATGGGTAAAACCTCTTCCTTATGAGGTGAATATTGATGAAACCAAGGATATTATCAAAGTACTGGTGAATGATCTAGTAGATCCAAAGCAACCAATTTTTGGAACATATGATGAGGCAAAGGCCAGAATTGAGCTTGAAATCAAACTTCCTCAAGCAATTAATAAAGGCAAGAGAAAGGTTTCCAAGTTAAAAACTGCTACCGAGACCCTACTGATTACTGAGGGAAAAGGTGAGGATGAAGAAGATGAGCAGGAACAAGAAGATATAGAGGAAGAATCAGAGAAGGAGGCAGAGCCAGTCAAAAGAAAGGAAAGGTAATCATTACCAAGCCACTGAAAACCTCCACAACTATTTTCACAAGGTGAGAAAAAGGTAAGAACAAAGGTGAAGTAGTATTCAACAAGCCCCAACTGACCTTCCAAGAAAGATTGAAACAAATGGAAGAGGCAGCTAGCATCACAAATTTCAAGGCATTGAAATTTGAAACAAGGACTGATGCAGAGAAAATGCAGATTGAGGAACTGGTACTTAACAAGATGGGAAAATTGAAATACTCCCCAGACCAGCTTACCCCTCAAATCTCCAAAGAGTTGTTGGTGAGATTTCAACCAAGGTGGGGGTCAGCCACCCAAATGGCCAAGGACATATATGAGCAATCCTTGAAGAATCTTCTACTAAGTCTTACTAAAGCAGAAATAAAGGCAGCAATAAAGAACAATGAAGGTAAAATGATGATTAGATTTCACACATGTTTGATGTTAATTAAGGACATTGAGCATGTTGTAAGAGATGCAACAAACATGTGGAAGAACATCTATCATTTGCAAAAGTCTAGTAATGATCCTGTAGAAATCAAAGATGATAATGATGATAGTGATAATGATGAACGAGATAATGCTCCATGTGCCACTTTTGATGTTGAGGACTATCAAGCACTAAAGGATGATGATGAAGCTAAGGAGGAAGACAAGGATGAAGAAGATCTAGTAAAAATTGCAGCAGAAGTTATTGCATCCCTTCCTCACTCTCCACCAAAGACTATTACATCTACTATGGAGATAGCTTCTGCAAGTGAGACTGTGAGTACAATTGCCACATTAATAGCTCAATCATCACCTATCATCTCCTAGCTACAAGTATCTTCAATGGAAGTGTCAAACACTTCATCTACCAAGCTACAACCCTCTTTATCAGCTCCTGAGTCATCTATTGTAGCTTGTACAGTAAGTTTTCCAATTTGTTCTACAGTTTTGTCATCCATAGCTTCAATTGCATCAATTTTTGTTCCAACCAGTACTTCAGTTGTAAATATTCCAGTTAGTACTTCAGTTGTAAATATTTCAGTTGGTACATTACCTATTGATACTTCATTTTTGAGAAGCACATCAATTTTGGATACAGTTAGCACCTCTCTTAGTTTTCCTCCAGTTAGCTCAATTCAAGTTTTTTCTGCTAGTCCAACTTCATCAACTATTGTAAGCACTAAAGTAAAACCAAAAACTCCACTAAAACTTCTGCTTACTGGCAAGGCAATTGATGAGGATATAGACTTGGAAAAGGAAATTATTATACATAAGATAGATCTAGATACTACCACAGTTGATGAAATGAGACTAGTTAGTCAGTGTTTAGAGCAAAGAGCAAGGTAGAAACAACTTAGAGATGAGAGAAATAAAGAATTCACTATAATTGTAAGTGCTAAAAATATAATTATTGAGGCAATAGGTGTTAATGTGGGTTCATCTCAACACATTTTGTTACAATTAGAAGAGGCCATACAAAAGTTTAATGAGGACACTTCTAGTCAAGAGAAGCTTATAGAAAAGGTAGAGAAGAAATTTGATAATAAAGTGCTTGAGCACATTGCTCAACACATTGCAATAAAGCAGTTGAACTATCTTCAATTTTGAGCAATCTTGAAAATTATTTTACAAATGTAACATCCCTTTTTTCCAAGCTATGTGATGTTACCAAGTACACAAAAGAAATAATGGTAAAATTGAATAAAATTGATGAAGATCTGAAGGTCACTGCTCAAAAGTTGCAGCTTGACCCCAGTTCAAGCTTCGCACATCACATAAAGATTAGATTCCTATCAGACATGCAAGCAGAACTATTGAGAGAGGAAGCAAGGATCTGGTCTACACTATTAGACATCCAGAACATGATCTTTCCTATCATGGACACAATGCAGAAGCACATTACTTATTCAAAAACATTGATCCATGATAAAAATCTTTCAGTTGCAGATCATATGATGGAACTATTAGTAGAATTCCAAGTTGCACTTCACATCTACAAAATTTTGTAAGAGAACTGGGATAAGAAATTGGCTCTTATTCTTAAGGTACATTCTGAGTTTTTTTCACATTTTGGTGTCTCTGTATAAGTATGATTACCTTTGGCATTATTGACAAAAAGGGGGAGCTTATTGTGAGTAAGAGACAATGGAGAAAATAAGAGAGAATATATTGATATTTTTATAGTAATAAGCTATGTATATACCATGCCATATGTATGGGGGAGATATGTAAAGACATGTAAGAAATGTATATACAACAGGTTTTTCAAAGATCAATTTTGAAAAATCAAAACCAGTATGTCAGTGTACACAATGTTTGGCTCATAAGTTATTTTTTTTTGTCACTAATGCCAAAGGGGAAGATTGTTGGCATTATATTGCATTTTTCATTAGTGACAACACTTATTTGATTTTGAATGATTATCGAGTTCATCACTCAGTCTATAGTGTATACCAAGCATTCAGTGGTTACCTTGTAGGTTCATCATTTAAGTAGTTCATACCGAGCATTCCTGAAGCTACCGAGTGAGTGTGCAACCTAGTAGTATCTACCAAGCCTACAGTGTTCACCGAGCTTCACAGTGTCTACTGAGTCATCAGTTTGTGTGACGGAAGTCAGTGTTTACCGAGTGATGGAAGTGTAGTGTTTATCGAGTGAAATCAAGGTAAATGAAGGATTCAGTTTTTACTGAGTGACACTATGTCCATCGAGTCTCCAATGGTTACCGAGTTCCAAGCTACGTTATGTGATTAGTATGGACTGAGCTTCTACATCTACCGAGTGCATGATGATTCTCAGTAATGTAGTGGATGCCGAGTATCAGAAGGTTACCAAGTTAGCTTGAAGAACCTGAGTTTTCTATTGTTTGGCCAACTCAGTAATATTTTGTTCACTTGTGTTTTGGCCGACCTTGCAATTGTAATTATTGGAATGGTATATATGTAATGTATTATATCATTTGCAATTAATGAATATGTTTTAAAGGAATGGACATGTAATGCTTTGAGAAGAATAAATGTGAATCAACAACAGAGCAAAGTATTCTACAAGGTCTACAAGGAGCAGTAAAGATTCATCAGTCACAAGAGGTGATCTATACTTCAAGGATCTAATCAACAATCAAGTTGTAAATAGATCCACTATTTTATCCTAACAAGTGAATCAGTTTTGTAAATCCTTTAACAAGGTAAACTTAAGAGTCTCTGTGTAAATCTCCTAATAGAGTGCATACTTTATTGTATGTTTGTAAATCCTCTAACAAGGTGGATCTAGTAGTCCAAATTGCTCTTAACAGGGCAGATCATCAGAAGTGATCAATGTAAGCCCTAATAGGCTAACTTCATACTGCAGTAGTGAAGTTTTGTGGGTATCATCCCCACCCCAGTTTTACTTTCTATTTGGAAGGTTTTTGGGTCACCAAAATTCTATGTTCATGTGTTATAAATGTTTATCTTTCTCATGTATATAGTAGATTAGATGAATGAATAGATCAAGTATTGAATTGATTTAAAATTTTTGAGGTTACTGATTCACCCCTCCCCTCTCAGTAACCTAGTTAGTCTTGATTATTTCCAACAATAGATAACCTAACCTAGGTTCAATAGAAGCACAAATCAATAATCATATAAAAATCACTTCAGCCCTATACAAGCGACTGATAAGAATCAAAAGACAATCTACAATATTCACATCAGTTCTCCATGAGCAACTGGAAAGCACCAAAAGATAATAATAATAATCACAACAATTGTCAATGAGCAACTCAAAAGCATCAAAGATAAATCACAAGATCCATCGGTTCTTAACGAGCAATCAGAAAGTATCCCAATAACAATACCGATCGAAGACTCCAAAATGGTAAAGTCAAACATGTTATAATATGAGATCATCAAGAGTAGATCAGTCAACACATTCTAGTCCTCTCAAAGTGACTGGAAAGAAAATCAAGCATAACTGATCGATGACTCAAAAATGGTTAAATCAAGTACCTCATAACATACACCTAAGCTTTAAACAAGGAAATTGGAAAGCAATAACAATCAATAATCCACACACATCATAGAGCATGCCATCGCATTACCATGGTTGGATTTTAAAAAGATCAAGACCAAAACATCATAACGTCACAATTACACAACCCCCAAGCCTCTGGTAACAACCTAAATTGGTCAAGCTAAATCAACCCAAAACTCCAAACACAAACATCATACAGATACAAAGTGTAAATTTTCATGTTTTGGTTTGTTTGAAATCACATAGTTAACTTGAATATAAGGTTTCAGTTTGCATTACAATGATCATTCTAAGTATATAAAGTTCTTAGTTTATCCCACCAAATAACCCATTCATTTATAGAATTACTCCTATAATATTTTTTTTTGAAATCAAATTCCTTAAAATACTCTATGGGAAAATGTTTTGAATTTCCTAAATCATTAAGATTATAACTAATCATCTCTCAATGAATTAATTCCAATTTTATTATAAATCATTATCATTATAAAATGAATTCATTTTCATTAAATACTCCCCTTAAATTTGATCTCCATTAAATTCCATTTATTTAAATTGATTAATAATTCATTAGATTACTTCAATTATTAACTAATCTTCATTAAATTAAATTAAATTAGATTAATTAATAAATTATAAAAAACTAATTAAAAATTAATTATGCATTGATATTTAAATTAATAAATAATAATAAAACTTGTTAATAAATATTATTAAATAGCAACAAGTAATATTAAAATATTATTAATAAAAATTAACAATATTATTAAAATTATTAATTTAAAATTAATAACTAAAAAACTTTTATCAACAAATATTATTAATTTTTTTTTTTTTTTTTAATACAACTTAACACAACACATATAATCAAATAAAGCTACTAGCTTCATTAAAAAGGTCGTGTGGCCTGCCCTCTGTCATAGGGCTTGTGACGACAGTCGCAATACTTGCGATAATGGGTACGGCTACCATCGGTAGTGTAGGTAAGTGGGGATGGGGTGGAGTAAAACCCCATCCCAATTTAATTCTAATTTCTTTCAATTGTTGAACAAGGTTTTCAAAATAATTTTTCAATGTGGATTTACAAATGAAATCGAATAGCAAAAGATTCAGAATGAAGGGTGGCAAGATTCATGCAACAAAATTTGAGAAAACAATTATTTACAAGCACGAAGTAGACATAACATATTGAATTACATAATTCATTCAGTGATCAAAACACAAGACCCTACCTGAACTTGATGCTAATACACAACCACCCGAAGATTGAGAGAGAATTCGCTTCTATTAAGAAATCTCTCTCTTTGAAACTTTTCTCGAAATTCCCTTCCAAAATTTGCTTCCAATTTTGCTTCCCAAAATTTGTGTCCAAAAAGTCCTCCCTCAAAAATGAACCCTCTAATTGTGATAAAGAGTCCTTTTTTTAAATCCGGGCACTGATTGTGTGTTTACCTGGGAGAATTCCTTGCTCACAACCTTTAACTCAATATTAACTTTTATTAATCTTCCTATATCCCTTCTCATGCACGTTAAAATAAATTATTAAATGACTTTATTTAATTCCCCACTTGACTCACTAAATTAATTTATTAATTTTAATCCCATGCACACTTTATGCAAATTAAAATATCTTTATTAAGTTCACATGTTTTATCTTTTTAATTAATTTCTTATATTTTCATCTCATGCACACATCATGCAATCTAACAACTTTTCATAAATTAATTTATTTTCACGTTTTTAATTTATTTTAGAAACTTAATTGATAAAATATTTCTTAACTTAATGACAATAATATTTAAATTTATTTTAAAATGAACTCAAAATCTATTATTATTAAATTAAATAAATATTATCATGTTCTAAGTTTATACTTATAACTTTTATCTCCGAGTTTAATTCTTTAAAAAATAATTTAATTTCTCAATTAATTAAATATAATTAAACATTAAAATCTCATAATAATATTCCTTTAAATTAAATCATTAATTTAATCTTTTAATTTGACTTAATTAATAGAAAATCCACCAAAGACTCATAAAACAACATACGAAAATCCATCATAGCCAAAACACATACAAAATCAAACTGAAGGGTTATAAAAACGAATTAGCATCATTGGATGCATTTAGAGGGTACTCGATTTAGATACTTGTTCTAATTTTCAGTTAGGACAAATGGCTTAAAGGTTTAGGATTTGGACTTAAGAATTTATCTCCTCTCTCTTACCATTGAGATAATGCGATAGGGTATGCTCATACTAGCAATTCAAGAAAGTTGATACCCGATACCTGCAACCTGCATAAAATCCACACATGTACAAACACGATATACTAAGCTAAACAGACAATGACAGGAAGTGGTGCATCGTGTAGATCCCAACTAGCAGGTGACTACGACTCCCTTAACCACATCAGAAATGCCATACATAAATAAAACAAACACACACACACCATACACATGCAGTATGGGGTAAGTATCCATAAGAAGACACATAATAATCCATCTAACTAATCATCATCAATAACTAAAATCACTGAATAATCATTACGCATACATGAAATATAGAGTACCAAGTAATCTCATCATATACTCAACTAAATGTAAAACAATATTTGATAATCTTAAAACAATGTCACTAATTCTCAACGTAAAACTGGCCTAAAAGAGTTCATCAACAATCTTCAAAATGCAAATTTGGGCATGGCATTTTGGTATCAGAGACAATTTTAGAAAAAGATTAAAAAAATTGGGATAAAATAGGTTCATAATTGAATATAGAAATATAATCAATTTTCTTATTTCAGTATTTTTTTTTTCAAAAAAAAAAATCCTTCTTTACTCTCAATGAATAACTAAATAATAATAATATTTTTTTTAAAATAAGCTAAAAAAAAGAGAGGGAAAGAAGAAAAAAAATATTAAAAAAATTTCTCTTTCAAGAGAATGAGCCTATGTCAAAAAAAGATTAGAGAGTAAAAAAAAAAAAAAAAAAAAAAAAATTCCTATTCTATCTCCTAAATTCTATGCCATAAAAGTCTAGTAAATTTGAACTAAACAAAAGTTTATATTGTTTAAAACAAATAAAAGGGAAAGAAAAGACTGGTTGGCATGACATTAGTACGGATATTATTAAAAGATTATCTATCTAATTATTATAATAATTATATTTCAAAAATTTATTTGTTTCATTATTACAATTAGAAAATTATTTTATTATAATATTATTTAAACTTGGTGATTGTCTCATCAACAAAATCTTTCAACCATTGTTATTTATGACTCATCTTGAATATTACATCATTATTATGCTAGTATATAAATATATTATGAAATGCTTATATAATGATAATAATAATAGCAAATTTAAATATATCTTGCATGTTTCTTTATCTATTAAAATCTTTATAAAAGTTAAATCCACCTCTACAAATTGCATGGATAGACACATGCTTTCATGCACAGCTGACCACTCCCATGATAGACGTGACAGAGCATGCCAACCCATCCTCTTGCTGCAAAACCTCCAACCCTTCACCAATCGCCATTGCTATCGGACACTCACTTGCAATTCCTACGATATTGGCTTGCCATTAGACAACATTTCATGGAGGCAATCAATAAAATAGTTCAAAGTGAAGATCTGCTCTTTCAAGCTGGCATTCTCTGCATTTTGGCTTGGGGACCTTTCTCGGCCAGTATTCATTATTCAGCTGAAGCATCTCGCCGCCGTACCCCTCTAATCTTTCACATGATCCCGTTCTTCTTCGACTGTCTGCCCTTCTGCCTATGACTCATATAAGAGTTGCCATTTGTGTTTATACTCAAGCAAATGAGCTGGACCATTTTGTAAGCAATTGCCTGAGGAAGAAAAGGAATAATAATGGCATACGGCTCAAGCCCCTCAACCAACAAAGATATTATTGGGATCGACGACCTTTAACAGGTAACAATTCCTTTTGTGGTTTTAAACATAATGATCTATGTCATGATTTTACAATTCAAGCTACTGGTAAAAGAGTTCAAACATAAAATTGAGTACAAAACTTTTAAATACTCCATACTTTGTTGTGAGTCTAGATATTAGTATTTGAATTCCACAATTTCTGCCAACACTCTCATCGCCTGTGCCAAAATGAGAGCTTTGAAATAAGGTATAAACATCCATGGGAGCATAAATAACTTTGTCAGATGTTGCAGTTCCACTTGCCATGGTTTATACATTTCTCCTTCGCTACGGCTGATTATTTTCATCGTCTTCAAGAATTCTCCGTTCAATATCAGATCTGACCCCAGCAGTTTTCACAAATGTTGGATCAAACGAGAAAATATTATCCCCATGAACACGTCCATAACTTGTGCAGCATCTAAAATTCAAGACAATTGTTGTGTCAGCTTTTAACTCTGCTATAAAAAAATAATATGGCGATGTTACTTCACACATGTATTCACTTTTACTGAACATATGATAAAGTACTATTGCTCTCATATTAAAATTTTATTCTTCAAATTATGTTCATGGGTTTCTTTAGGTCTTTATTATTTTTTTAATCTGTAAAACTACAAGTTCTCTTTCATATATGGTTTTTTTCTTTGAGATTGTGGTTAAAATAGTAATTTCTCATAATTCACAAAATTATAGTGCAAAAAAATTGTGAACCGTGGAAAATTTTAAATCGCTAGATTTTGGACAATGATATGATCTGGGAGTAAGTCAAACAAAGGTTAAATGATTAAACAACTTCTCTAGCTATAAAAATAAATTATGTCAATGTTAGGGATGGAATAATCTCAATGTTATCTTACTGAGATCTACATGTGAGTCCTTAAGGAATCATAGTAGTCTCGGTCTTCTAAGTATCCACAATTATGGGAGGGAGATTAAGGTAAGTTGTCTTATGTTTACTTTTTTTTTTAGAGTTTTTATTTTATTATATTCTATCATATGTGGTTTCTAAATTATTCTATGTAGTTTAGTCCTTGTATTTACAAATTATAAGTAGCAAAAAGATAGCGGTAAATTTAGAGGAAAACAAATAAAATAAGATAGTACTAAGTATGCTCCTTATTTAATTTAGTTACTTATAGGTTTAACAATAGATTCTATTAAAAAATTATTTAGTAAATAAGATGAGCACTATGTAGGAAGCAAGGATTACTTTTAAAGTGAAATTATATTCGGAGAAATATTTATTATTTACTATAGTATTAAACTGCTTCATTGTTAATATTTATATATATTTATATTTAATAAGTAAACTATTGGGTAATGCTTATAGGTAAAAATGAAGTAAATTATTTAATGTTGATTATATTTACTAGACTATTATTAATTTAATTTGGCATTAATACCAAATTAGAATTATTAAGTTAGTTTACAATATTCAAAATTTTAATGATTGTCAAAAATAGGTGAGGTGAGAGTTTTATAATGCCTTTAAATGTAAACTTTTATTTAAAATGGTTAAGAAAACCAAGTTAGAATATTTTGTGAACAAGACGTAGTAATATTTTATTAGAAACACAGATTTAAACATTTGAACATGCAAATCATTTTGATAAACTACAACATAACATGGGTTAGATAACTATAAATTAGCAAAAGAGTTAGAGAAGACCTTCTTATATAGGATTCTTGCAACCTTTTTTGAGTTATGGAGTTAGGATAGGGGATGTTGTCTTATAACCATGACTTGCACTACATCAGTTTTGTCCATAAATCCTTGTGTATTAATTTTAATACATACTTGAATTGGTATCGAAGATAAGACCTCATGTGATAGTAGAGTTTTTAAGGCACTCATCCTATATCTATCCAAGCATTGGGACACTAATTTGGGTTTACTAGTTCAACACACCCCTTAGTGTAGAAAACCCTAGCCTTGGACAAGGTTAGGAAGATAGTTGTATTGTTGATATATGGGCCACCAGTTGAGTTCATATGACATCCTCTATTAAGTGCAATTGTAGCTAGGAGTCAAATAAATTCTTTTCCCCGTTAGTGACCCTAGTATGGCCACATTGTGATCATGATGTAAATTATGTAATCAGTGTGATTTAATGCATTTTCTTTCATTTTACAAAGTATTATATTTTGTTTCTCCCTCTTTTGTGTCAATAATGTAAAATGTGATGTAGGGCTACTTAGCCAAATTTTTGATGATGGTCCTATTTGCCTCTAGGACATGTTTTTTTTCCTTGATTAAAAGTTTTATAGTGTGGCCACTTGAATATATTTTGTTATATAATTCTAAATTGATTATTTTATCTTCAATTTTAATTTCATTATGAGGCATTTTCATGAAAATTATGTTGGCAAAATAACTTGTGAATGGCCAAACTACAAAGGGATTCTTGATGAATTAGGTGGGAACTAGAGCTTTAGGGTCTAAATTTTAGTGGAGCTTTATGTACTCACCCTCTTTCTCCTATATTTTGGTAGAAACAACTAGCCTTCTTTGACTATTGCAAGTCAGAGTCAAATTACCGCATAAGATTAGTGTAGGATTACAGGTTAACCTAGTATGTTATAGATAAATGACTTTTATCAAGTGATAATAGGTTTAGCATGAGGAGTATGCCTTATTTATTTTGGGTGACTTCCAAGAGGAAGTCAAAGGCAAGAGGGGGAGGATGTAGGACCCCTCCTCATTAGAACTGCCTCTTTTAGAGGCACCTTTGTATACACTATGTCTATATATGTATATACTATAATTGATAAAACTAGAATTTTAGAATGATGCAAGGACCTACCATACAAGTGTTAATATTTATCAATTCCAGTGATCAATTGGTGGTACTAGGAAATTGTTTCTTATATTTATTTATTTATATGTTATTTATTGGGTGTTAATATTGATGTTGAAAATTGAATTAAGGATAAGTGGGGTTTAGTATGTAAATATTTATATGAAGCTTTAGCCACAAAGTATAATGTTAAATAGGATGATTATCTACACTACCCTTTGGAAGAAAATCTACCACCCTATATTTCTTTATCTAAATTAAAACATGCCAAAGTATAACTACTCTCTATGTTCTACATCCAAAGTTGATAAGGCATTAGCCCAAGCTCTTCTTCAAATTAAGGTGATCTATAGAACCAAACTCATTAAGGCACAAAGTGTCAAGAAAAAAAATCCATGGATTCATGGGAGAATGTGCCTCAATGAGATTATGGTACCCTTACCTCTTTGATGAACTCTAGGAGGAGGTTCATGCTTGTGGGGGGGAGGATGTGAGGCCTCACCCTGGCCCATCATATCATATCATATCATAGTAGTTTATTTGCATTTTAGATACTTTATATTTTGAGAGCATGTTATATGTTGGACTAGTTTGGACTATTACTTAGACTATTGGATACTATGGGACACTTTATTTTATGGTGATCATTTATGATGTTAGAACTTATTTATGATGCTTGATGATTAGTTACATTCATGCACTTGATTGGTTATTTCATCAATGAGTAGGAAGTTATATTTGAATATAACTGTTAGATGGAGTATATATATGTATGAAAATCATGAAATGTGCAAAAGAGTTATGTCATGTTTAGTTTGATAATGGTAGTATTATATATGCACAATGGTTAAAAATGGAAAAATGCTATTCAATTGGGAAATGACTTATTTTTTGATTCAATTATGAATATAGAATTGATTGAGGATTTATATATGCATATATTTTATTTATCTTGGATTACTGATATGTGGTTTGAGTGTGCAGGAAATATCCATGGTAAAATGGAGAACCAAGACTATACCTTTTTATTAATTGAGATTGCCAAGGTTAGATCTAATGAAGAGATCTTAACCTCGCTATTAAATATTTTACTTTGTGAACATAATGTGAATGGATGTCTTAGATTAGATTTATTTTTGTGAAAATTTATTTGCCACTCGTAATGTTAAATGTATATTTATAGTGTCACTTGACACTTGTGTTGTTATGTGTTTAGTGGCAAGTCAGGTTGAGTTATTGGCAAAAGACACCCAACCTTATTCCTAACTAGTTAGAAATGCTTAAGTTTCCATTCCCTTGCATAAAATATCTTATGAAGGTTTTAATTAAATTAAATTTCAAAATTCAAGTTTAGGGTGACTTTAGAGGGCTTTGTATGAGTCTTAGAGTGTTCTTTTAGTGAAATTAAGTTACCTACATGTTAGTACTATATGTTAGGGCTTTAATTTTGGCTTTACTAGAGTTAAAATCTCTTTTCTAACACTTGTAAAATCTCATTTCTGAAGTATTGCGAAAATGGAAGAAGTCTTACCCAAAATTCCCACCTTATCTTTAGTGAGTTGATAATTCCAACCAAACAGGGAAACTTAGGTGGAGTTGAAGTGTTTGTTCTCTTTCATGATGGAGAAAAATTAGGAATGTTTATCTTTTAGAAGGAAATTGGAAAATAGAGTTGGCATTCACCCACTCTCTAGTTTTAGAGATTTTTGATTTTCAAGATTGGAATAAGGAAGGATAGAGGGCTCTTCTCAAATCGGGTCATTTACCATAGCTTGGAGAGAGGTTGGAACTTTTGCCATGTTTTAGAAAATTGTGTTGTATTGTTTTTCTAAATAAGAGATGTGTAAATTTTATATTGCTGGGTGTGGATGAATTTCTATTTCCTTATTTTGATTTGATTTTGATAGTGTAATGTTATGGGTGTGGAAGGACATCACTCATCCTTGGGTGAGAAGAAGTGGCCTTCAAGGTGAAGGGGTTAGTTGGGCCTATTCCCTGAGTGTAGAGTCTCTTCCCTGGAGGGAAGAGGGATAAGCATGTAGTATGGGCTGTATGTGCCAGTACTTTGTTATACACTTTGGGGGTGATAAGGGGAGAAATTTGTGAGAGTTGGTATTTATTTTATATGCCTTGTGAAGGCAGATCTAGTTTTTTGTATTTGGCTTCTCCTCAAGGTTTTAGGCACACCTTCACCCATTCTATTGGTTCCTCTAGTAAGCTACTGTGTAAGCTCAAAAAGGGTGTTAAATGTTGTATCATGTATTGTTGATGTATATATGTGTGTGCTTGATTGTTACTCGGTTGGTCTTGGTTCTCCAAGCTCGGTGGGTGGTCTCTTAGAGACCTAGGTTAGGAGGTGAGCTCTCCATGGTTTATAGGGTTGTCTTGTACAAATTTTCTAAATGGATATGTGTTGAAGCAAAGCTTGGAAGATTTTCACTTTTTTTTGGAGATTTGAAGATGTTTTATTATGAACATTTATAAAAGTTATGTAATATAAAGGATCAAAAGTAGATCTTCTTGTAATTTTTAAATTGATGTAAGGATCCAATTATGATTGTAAAATTTGAAAGGACTTTTCAATAATATGAATATATTTTATTTTAATTATTTCTTAAATTGTTTCCACGAAATAAAATTGAATATTATTATTATTATTTGTGTGTATGTGTGTGTCTTGTTCAAGAAAATTTGGGCATGACATGATGCCACAAGTTAGGTGATATCACTCTTCCAAATAAGGTGAACTTATTGAAATATATATTTTGTCTTCCCTAGCTAAGAGGGAGTGTTAAAGTATGTAGCTTCAGTTAGACAACACTAAGTAACAAATATGAATTTTATGCATATATCATATCAATATAACTTTCATATTGATATGTATATATACATATTCATCAATACATAAGTTTGATATTATTCTCATATTGCTTTCTGAGTACAACTAATGCACTTATATATATTTTATTGAGACAAGTTTGTATGTATTTCATATGATTATCAACATGGCTATATATGCCAATCATTATTTATCTCATATGATTATCAACTTGATTGGAAATGAAGCTCCATATTTGTCATCTTGATATCATTGATCATGCAAGTATCACGTGTGAGTTATACACAATAATGAATCAGTGCTATGAAAACTAATATGTATTAGCAATTCTAATTGATAACTAATCTATGTTAAGATATAAGGGTTAACGGTCATGTCTCTAATTAGAGACATGCCCATTCATAAACATACCCTATCATAGATTATTTATATCAAATGAATTCATTCTTGCAAGTATGGAAATCAATAAATACAAAGAAAGATCTAGATAAAAATTACAATTCAATGATTAAAAACATTTATTATCTTTATAATAGTACATGTTCTACAGGAAATCAAATTGGTTAGAATTGATCCCTATTCAAACAATAAAATTTTGAACCAAAAGAAAGTGATGCTACAAATTTGATATAAACTTAGTAACATTTACAATATTTGCATATTTGCAATTTCTTGTTAAATATGACAACTTTTTGCATTTTTTATCCTAATGGACACCAATTGATCTCAAACCTTTAGGACTGGTAGGAAATTCATGTCTAAGGTGAAACAAACTTGGTTTCCATTATTGAACACCAAAACATTCAAAAACTAAGAAAACTCAACCTAGTGGACTAAGGGGACTCTCTTGGCTTATAAATTAACCATAGAGAGCCTTGGTTACACAAAATGGATGGTGTTAACACATCAAATCCTTATTACATGCATCAAAAACAAAGAAAACTAAAACTATTCAAGAAGCATAGCCCTAGGTGGCCTACACCAATTTAACATAGTTGTAGAGAGAATTGAAAATGCTCTCCTTTTTATATTTTTGTGCCTTATTTTTTTTTGGAAGAATTGGCATAATGTTTGGAAAAAATATGGAAATTACATCTATAATTATTAAAATATAATTTCAAAGTAAAGTTTAAGATAATAAACATTTTGTGTGTCATATAATTTTTATATTTGGAGGACATTTAAAGCTAATAAAATTAATTTTCATTTACAATTTTATTAATATATACTACTTTTGGGCATGCAATAAGTTGACAATAGATTTTACACACTCTAAGGAAATTAGTAAATTATAATACATATCCATTTTATAATTTAACATACACACACTGTATAATATTTGGTAGGTAAACAATAGTCTTCATTAGGTTTTTTAGTGATGAAGTTCATAACTGGTAAAATAAAAAATATTTAAGAATTTACATCTTCAAGAAGAATTAAGAATGAAGTGACACAAAGGAGGTTATTAACAAAGAGCATTGTAAGCAGACAACTTTTCATTGATTATAATATGGGTGAATTTGAGAGAGGTGACCAAAATTTTCTTTCAAAACTATATGTGCGGATATAAACATTAAATACAACATGTCCAATATTTTTGTAGATATACACATTAATTAGACAAATTTTTTCTTTCAAAACCATATGTGTAGATATAAACATTAAGTACAACATGTCCAATATTTTTGTAGATACACACATTAATTACACCAATTTTTTCTTTCAAAACCATATGTATAGATATAAACATTAAGTACAACATGTCCAATATTTTTGTAGATATACACATTAATTACACCAAGTTTTTCAATCAAAATGTGCTATATTTTCTTGTAAAGAAAGGCCACGTCTAGAAATATGAACCCGTAACAAAATAATGAGACAATTTCTAGATTGTGGTCTCAGTTATGAAGAAAAGTTAATAAATGTAATTGTCCTTACAAAAAGTGTAAGGGCTTAAAGAATCAAAGAATTCTAATCACAACAACCCAGAGTCATTGCAAAAAATATGGTCACATTGAAGGGGGCCATGATTTTCATCAATTGGTGAATGTGGATTTCCAACTAGAGGAACATGAAGGTGTGAATATATCCAAACTGAGGAATGCTTCTATGGAAGAAGATGATAATGTGCTTAAGGACATGATTGAAGAAGATGGTATTGGTGCAACTAATCAAGATGATCACGATGATGATACTAACACATCTAATAATGATGGTGAAGATGGTTTTTATATACCTATACTTGAGAAGGCATACGAACCCCTATACCAAGGCTCCCAAACAAATCTTCTCTCTACTATAGTGTTGTTGGTGAGCTTGAAGGTTATGAATGGTTTATCCAATATAGAAATGTCAAGTCTAAGGTATTCCATTTTTTTCATCTTCAATGTTAGCATACCATTATTATTCATCATATTAACAATTCATATTTGTTGTTGCAGGTTGATAGGTGAGTTTTTTTTACCACCATCAAAAATTCTACCTCATTCATACTGAGAATTATCTACCATTATGAATCAAATTAGAATAAAGTATCAGATAATACATGCATATTCCAATGATCACATTCTATATCATAAAAAAAATGAATTTGCAAAAGGATGCCCTAATTATCATATTAGTAGATATTAGTAAGATCAAATAAAAAAAAAGGTGTATCACAAGGTTCTCTTGTACATTCCCATTATTCCACATCTTGAACAATTATTCGAGTTCACTAGCTTGACAAAATTTATGGATTACCATGCACACAATAGAAGTCAAGATGATATTATGCAAATTCCTGCAGATGATTTTTCATTTAAGGACATATAAAAAACATGACCACACTTTAAAGAAGAACCTCATAATCTCAAGCTTTCATTGGCAGTGGACATTGTCAATCCATTTGGAGATATGAGATCTATTTACTCAATGTGGCCTATTTTTATTATTAACAATAACATTCCTCCTTAGATGTCCATAAAGAGTGAGCACATAATGTTGTAAATGATTATACCAGATATTTTTTATTAAATAGTTATCTAAATTAATTTATAAATAGTGCATCAAAATGGTCATAATAATTATGTAATATTTCTATTCATTCAATTACTAGGTAAGTACCAAGTTAAAGCTATGAATGTGTATATTGAGCCCCTTATTGAAAAGTTTTTGAAGTTATGAAATGAGGTCACTATGTATGACATCTCTAGATCAAAAGGACAAAGAAAATTTTAGTTCCATGCAATGCTTATATGGACAATACATGATGCCCTTAGGCTAACTCATTTTTATGATATGTTATATTGTTAAGGTTACATATTTTTGGTCTGTTATATTACTTACACATTATTATTGTATGTTCAAGTAGTTCATGATAATCATACATGATCTTTTAGGTCTTTAGATAAAGGGAAGATACGCATGTCCAATTTGTAGTCCAAAGATGAAATCTCATCATTCAAGAAGTTTAGGAAAGTAGGTGTTCAATGAGTTTAGAAACTTTCTCCACTAATCATAAGTAACCAATTACTAAAAACCATCTTTTTAATGAGAAAGAAGAGACAACATCAAGGCCATGAAGAATGACACCTCATCTATGGAAGTTAGAATATATTTGACTAAATTGCTGAGGTAATGTCTAGTTTGCACTCTAAAGTTTGAAATTTATATTTTGATATTGTCTTTTATTTAGTAATGATGTAATTGATGCTCATGAAGGTAGTCAAGGCATCAATGACCAACTTCCTAGAGGAACAAAAACTTATCCTACTCAATTTAGTAGGTTACCGTACTACAAAGATCTTCCAATCATGCATTTATTTGATACGATGCATATTGGAAAGAATATAATAGAGACACTATGGAAAATATTGGATAAAAGACATGACAAAGAAAAATTGCCAAAATTTGTAATGACAATCCAATCATGCACTAAAAAATTTCATTGAATCAAATAGAAATGGAGATTGCATAAATATGAGTGCCCTTCCTTGATTATTAATAGGATATCAAAGTGATGCATTAAAATAAGTCATAAAAATAGAAATTTTTTCATAAGATTTTTTGCAAATATAAGTAGTCTTGTATCAAAGAAAGGTGATTTTGGGCTAGGGTTGAAAACACATGATTGGAATACCTTTGTCAAGGTAAATCATGTTCTCTATTTACAATATATTTATAAAATTGCATGTACTTTTCATTATATTATTTCATATTATATTGAAAATATTATTTTTTAATAATTGAAGTATGTCCTACCTCTATCCCTACCACACTAGTTTGACAATAGTATTAAACAAGTTATATATGATCTTAGAAAATATATAAGGTTAAAAAATGTTATTTCTTAGATTTGTTGTACATGTATTATATTTATGACTTGCTTTACTTTTTATGTAATTTATTGTATATTTTTATCTAAAATTTTGTTTATATATTCTTAAGTGTTGAAACTATTTTAGGTGGTTATCATCTAACTAAATTGATAAAAAATATAAATTATTGGAAGAGAAAAATTGCACAGCTTATGTGTGAAATACAAAAGTGTCTACCTTCAACATTTTTCAATGCTCAAGAACACTACCTCATATATCAAGTTGAGGAGATTGAATTGTGTGGACTTGTATAAACTAAGTCAATGTGGATGGTTGAGAGGCACTTGAAATTTATGAAGGGCTTGGTTTGACAAAGAGCACATACTGAGGGTTCTATGATAGAGGGATATATTGTATACTAGACCATGGTGTACATTAGTGAACATCTTTCCGAATTTACATCAAAGATTCATGTAGATCACATTGGGATCCCAACTCCATTAACATATTTGAAGGGGAGTACTTGATGGAGAAAGGTGGATTGAGGAAAGTGAGAGGTAATTATAAGATGTTATTGTAGTTAATAAATTATTATCCATCATTAATATAATTTATTTTCAACTAGTCTAGTTGTTTTCTTTATAGTTGGTTATGAGTAGGATGCACTTTATTTGTATATTGTAAATAATATTGATTGGATGATGGTATGGATTCAACAATCTCAAGAAAATGGTCACTCATTGACATGGGTCAATATTGCAAGCTCATTGTAATGGAGATCCTAATTTTATGCCAATGGCACTTGATCTAGTATAATGCATAAGAGATAGAAAGGTATGTATACGATTATTGATCATGAATGATAATTTTAATATTAACTCATGGATCAATGCAAATAATCTTGACATATTTGAATAATTGTAGATCAAACACCACAAAGCTATGTACTACTATGGCTAAAAATCTCAGATAAAAAAGTTAGATGAAATAAATTTTTGTTGTTGTTCTAGAATAAGTGTAGTCTTCAAGGTCACCAATATTTCATCTAGAAATGACATACATCCTCAACAATCTAAAAATCAATACTATGACATTTTGGATGATATACTTGAGTGTGACTTTAATTCATTCAAATTAGTTCTATTTTTTGTCAAATGGTATATGTTATGACTAAATTAAAATGATCCTCATAGGACTATTATTGAACATTATAGTAGATTGATAATGATTAATACAAGGTCATTTGAGCAAGTTGGAGATGAGTCCTATGTTCTTCCAAGCTAATGTGAGCAAGTGTTTTACTTTGGTGTTCCACATAAAAAAGGTTGGTCATTTATTGTTAGATGTAATCCAAGAGGAAGGTCAATAAAGTATAATGTAATTTAAGGAGAAGATACTAAAAAATTAAAAGATGAAGTAAATCATGATGATTATGAACAACTATTATATAATGATGAAGAAGAAGAAGAAGAAGAAGAAGATGATTCTGATGATGTTGATGATGATGGTGATGATGATGATGATGATGATGATCTAATCATGGTGATAAATATGGTGAGGATCAAGGAAATGATGGTCATGGTAATGATGATGAAGATGATGATGATGGCGATGAAGATGGTGGTGGTGACAACAATGGTCAAAGTGACAAGTACAATGATGGTGATAATGATGATATGGATGAAAATGATGATCAATGAAATATATGTCAATGTATGATCAATTTCAAGTATGATGGAGTGATTTATTCATAGAAATTTGTTTCACTTGTATGCCTTTGTAATTAAGTTATTATGTGTTGAACTCAACAATCATGATGTATATACAATGATATTACATAGCTACCACACATAAAGTAGAGGTAAGGAATTAAAAAATATACAATAATTTCAAGGAATGCATCATGTAATTTTTGTCTTCTACATAATTTGTAGCATATATATCATTTTTTTTTTGGCTAACTTAACATAAATGGTTTACATATGTAGGCTATTTAATGCCTTTGACTAGGACTATGCACAATGATATGGAATGACAGGTATAAGTGAATAGACCCTATAGATACAATTTTTTGTTTGCATATCTTCTCTTTATCATCAACATCAACTTTAGTCCTAGTATGTCTCTCATTTTATGGATTTCAAGTATTACCAAATAGGTATTTGTTTGATTTGTCTTCCTTGAGTGAGGAAAATGTGGGAATAGAAGACAAAAGTGAGATATTTAGTAGATCTAAAATAGGGAGATCAACTAGAGGTCAAAATATTAGAAGAAAATTCAATAAGTGAATGCAATTTTATCTTACTGGGGGGGGGGGGGGGGTGGTGTCATGTTCTTAAGATAATGAGAGTAAAGGTGATAGGAAGGTTCCCTTAAGGTACACACATCTTCAAAAAGAATGGGTACCCAAGGAACTAAATCCAATTAACACTATTTTTCTATTAACAAAAGGATATATCACATAGCCCTATCTTCTTTACATGGTTTAGGCCTATTTTAATGGATGGAATAAAGGCCAATTATAATAAAGTTGTGGAGATGATGGAGTATGTAGGACCTTGTTACAATTACAACAATTGGATGTAGATTGTGCAATAAAAAAAAGCATGTGTAGGTATGCATTGTCACCAAATTATATACAATACAAAGAAAATGATCAAAGTAAAAGACTCACAATGTATATTGATGGAAGGCCAAAAGAAAAAAAGAATATTGCAAGATTTATAAATAGTTCTTGACCTATGTGAACTAATAAGTGGCTGAATTATTTATTCAAGGTATGCAAGGGAAATAATTTTTTTGTATGTGTGATAAATTCAATAAGTGTAGGGGAAGAGCTTCTGATATATTACAATTTGAATCATGTAGATACAAAAAAAAATTTCTCTCATGGGACTGGTAAGTATAACATTTAAACCAATTGCCTCCACTTAATATTGACTCCAATATACAATCTACTATTTTATTAATATTTTTTTTGGTAATTTTATTACTTTCATTTCCTTGTTGATTGTTAAGAATTACTAATCTTTGTCATAGGGTGACATGGATCCACCACAAGACATAGGTGGGGATGTTCCTCACACACCTTTTTCATCAATTGTATACCTTAACTAGTGTAATTCTACAAATAACATAGAAAAAATTTATGTTCTTTTCTTTATGGCTTTACAATTATTTTGATGGGATTAAATTGATATTGATGTCACAACTTGATACTTATTGATAAGGAAAAGAAAAAATGAGAGCAGATCAAATGTGATATGAAATTGTGGCATCATTTTTTAGATGACATTGCATGTAGCACTAACCCCATCTTCATGGCTAGTAATCTTATAAAAAAATATAGTAATAGAATTCTTAACCTTGTCCTCAAACCAAAAAAAATTGAGGAGATAGAGTCACTCAAAGATGAATTGATATGTAGAGTCAATTCTTTGAAGGTAAATAGTAATTAATATTAAGCAATGATAAAAGTTCAATAGATGTTTATATTTTATACTATCTTATGGATCATGATCTAAAATATTATGTGTTCTTCTTACAGGATTTTGTGACACTTATGAGACTGTGTGGTCAATATGGTGAGGGTTGTAGTGCACAACCTTCATGTAAGTATCCTTAAAACCTTAACCATTCATATAACCTTTGGGATGCTTTTAGCTAGTATCCCATTTGATCTTTATCCATTGAAAATGTCTTTTCTAACAATGTATTCTCTAGGTCATGATAAGGTGTAGCTACCTCCTTTAGTCACTGCTCCAATATTGCTGACTGCATTGTTGACAACAAGGAGCTTGCATACATCTTCTAAATCAAGTACAACTGGTAAAACCTTATTTTTATATATTTTGTTATGTGCTAATCATGCATTTTTTTTGGTTGGGTGGATTTTATACTCATGGACCTATTTTTTGTACTAATAGATAACCTATAGTTGATAGAAGAACAAAGATCACCATTAGTGAAGCTTAACCATTTCCTAGATCAGCCCATGTTACTAGTACTGGTTCATTTGTAGGGTCATTGTTGCTAAATAAGAAAATTATGTTTCCATTAAAATTACCAAAGTTTCCAAGTGCTTTAAAATTGTTATTATTTACAGTGTAATTGTAGTTTACTTATACATAACTCATTTTGGACTAATAATCCCATGATGTTTTTGTAGGAAATGATGTTTTTTATGATACTCTTTTTGAAATGATATTGAAGCTATTTGGTCCCACCATATGTAAAAGGTATGTAGTTTCATATCATTGCTACATATTTTTTTTTCTTCCATTTATTTTACTATATTAAAGTTATTTATCTATTTTTTTTTTTTTTCAAAAAAGGTAGAATGAACAGGGTTTTGAATTATAAAATTAGCTCATTATATCTTTTGAGGACGTCTTTGGAAAAAACATTTTTGACAATGCCCTACTTCTTAAAAGAGCATCCAAACATATAAATACTATGATGGACCAATATAGAAGGGCTCTAAAGGTTAACCCCAAGTACGAGCATCCTCCTATGATTCCACTGATGGAGTGGAATGAAATAGTAGAAGATGCAAAAGAGAAAAAGGCTACAAGATAAAGGAATTGAACCAAAATAGGGCAAAAGAAGGTATTTCATGATAGTATTAAGTAGAATATAATCATGCACTAATTAGTGATCTTTGTAAATATATAGTCTAACATGTTTAAAAATCTTCATATACTGTACGACACATCAAAAGCTACAAAATTGAGAGTACAAAAGGTTGGCCAACACACACTTGACTTTGGTGGCTGTATGAAACTTCACTCTCAACTTGTAAGTAGAAACAATAGAATTTCATATAATTTTTTTATATAATGTTGCAAATAATTTTTTTTAATAAAATCATACATGCAAAATTGACGTTATTAAGCAAAAAATACTAGGCACACAATTCAATGTAGAGCCCACAAATGAAGACAAAAAAATTCCTTAAAGGAAGGCTATAAATTCGTGGCTGCACACCTACACCAAGAATCCAAAAGCCATACCAAGGAATCTGGCGCACAAGATCAGACACGGGTAAATTGGTCAAATGAAAATTAAATCAGATTGAATTTTGAGAGATTTAATGTTTGGTGTTAATTTTAAACATAAATTGACTATTTCTATTTTATATATCAAATTATGATAACAATGCACATAATATCTCACTACATCCTTCAAATCCTATCACAGAACTTGTACGTGGTGAAGGCTGCGATGTGCATCATAGTGGTGGCTCAGGCATTAATTTTCTATTGGAAATTAATTACACAATTATGAATAGAATTTAACATCTTCAATTGCAATTTTCCATGTAACATTTTTTTAAATATTTTAGAGCATGTTGAACATCATGGTAAATGAGTGGAGCATGTTCAAAGTGTTCAACATGTTGAAGTGGCGGCCAATCAAAATGTTATTGTACATGATGTAGCTTTTTTATGTAAGAAAATGCATGTTATGTTCTACTGGTTAATTAAATACTTGTTATTGTAAAAAAAAGAAAAAGAGTATGCGAATTTAACCCATTTACTTGGCAAGCCACTGTAATATTTTATAAATTCTAATTCAACAAGGTCAACTAGGAAAGAATCAGTGAAGAAAACCCAACATCATCCCTAATATATACATAGAATTATATAGTTTAAGCAAATAATTACAAGGGGTGTATCAACTACCATCCAATGGTGAACCAGAGAATACCTTGACATTGATTTCTTTGGACTATTCCAAGCACTATCTTCATGAAAAACTTATCCTAGCAATTAGCACTTATCTTACAAATCTTCCCAATCAGACACAAAACCACCTTCAATTGACCCAAGCCCACCGGGAATAGGTCCCTAGCTAGAAAATAACTCTAAAGTGCCATGAATCCAATCCAAATCCAAGTTAACCTCATTAATTAAATCCCACAATTTTTGTTCAATCGGCTGCACAGAAGCAACATTCATATCCCTAGAGTTTGAAACATTAGATTCCTGCTACAAATCAATCATAGCCTGACCCACCCTCTTTATTCATTCCACCAAATGAACACCCATTAATCTTGGTTCAGGTGGCAAAGCATGTTTTAAATAAATGAAACTGTCAGTGTCAATAGCATGCTTAAGTACCTCAAAAACAACATAAAATTCATGATATTGCAGGAGCTGAAAATGTGAGAACAAAACACCAACTAATGTCACTCCATTTCATAAGTCATACTTTTGCAAAGCCCAAATCAATTTGTTATCACTTAGGAAGTGAGGACAGATTACCTTATGGGCCAAAGCTTGAAGCATTTTAGGAGACTGCAAGAGATCCATAGCATTGGAAAGGAAAATTGAAATGAGCTGAGATAGATAGAAAAAAAAAAGTGCCGAAGGATATAAAAATTCTTCACCAATGATATGCCGAATAGCTCTTCAGACTGTGACTGAAGAAATAAAAAATATTTGATCCAATACCTCATTCAAAATAATACTTGGTAACATAGTTTCCTCCAATGTTGTTGGCAACCATATATGAAAATTCTTTGGCATAATGGAAAAATGTTGTTTGTGACACATTCCACAAGCCAGAGCGATATCCCACCCAAAACTCATCTTGTAACACAAACATGAGCACATATCATAGAATTAAGCTCTTGCATATATGTGCAATTGAAGATGCCATTCCTCAAGTAATAAATAACTCAGTGCAACATGATATAAGCCATCTATGCTTGCACAGAAAATGTCTTTGAAAGAGTTGGAAAAAATACTAATGATGATGCATTTTAATGACTCAGATTTAGCCACATGAGGAAATTGAATCACAAAAACAAAAATTAAATGTCGTCAGAGAATAATCAAATTTTAAACACTCAAAATATACTATGCATGTCATGTCATCATAAATGCTTCTAATAAAATCATACGACATTATGAGCTTTGAATCATACTCTATTTCTAGGAAACTTGGCACCTAATTCATATGACCTTGACTCGACAACTAAAAAATCTACTTTGCTGGACACATGAAACAATCCTTCTAAACTCGACACCTCAACTCAGCACCTAATATCATTTTGGTTCAATTGACACCTAAATCAACAATACTCTGCTTCAATTACCTATAGTAATACTGATGCTCGACACCATCTATTCTGGATTTCTCAGCATCCACTATGTTTCCTAGTTGCTCAGCTCTTATAGAATTACTATGTCACTCGACAGCTATAGAATTCCTGTGTAACATGGCACCTATTAACTTTGCAATGCTTGACTTCTATTGGATCCTGAGTTACTTGGCACATATTGGTCTCATCTTCTTGACACCTACTATAACTTTCTTGGCACTATCTGTGACTCAGCACATAAAGGGATTCTAGCTTAGCTTCCATTGTGTACTCGACATATATGATGAAAATAGGATCAACTATGTTTTCTGGTCAATTCAAAACCTAATACAATTCTTCTTCACTTGGCACTTGAACGTAGGCATCTGATGCTTATAAGAATCACTCCACTTCAATTACCTACTTGTTGAACTTAGCAACCAACTATGTGTGCTAATCAATTTGGCACTTGATATAATTTTGTTTTACTCCGTACCAAAACATAGCTTACTCAACACTAGAATATAACTTTCTCAGCTTGGCACCTTCTTGATGAACTCAATAACCAACTATGTGAACTGACCAACTTGGTACCTGATATAATTTTGCTTTACTCGACGCCAAAACATAGCTTACTCGGCACCAAAATATAACTTGCTTAGCTTAGCACCTAAAGACTTTCTCGGCATCTGATATTAATCTGCATTACTCAGCATTAATAATCTTCCCATTGGACTCAACATCTACTCAACAGCTGAAGCATGAACTTCAGATGCCAAGCAGATAGAGGCTTCCAAATCATCTTGAATAAGATTTTGTAGAACCTTGTATTTATCAATAAAAGGTAAAGGATGAAAAGTAGAGGCAGTAACCCCATCACAACCCAAATTTGATAAAAAAATTGCAACTTTATTCCCTTCTCAATAAATATGCGAAATGAAAATATCTAAACATTCATTGAGAAGTCTCCAAATTTGGTTAAGAACATATTTTAGCTTCCAAGAAATGATGCACCTATAGATACAAGCATCAATAATAATTGAAGAATCCCCTTCTATATGTAACCTATGGAAACAACTTTGTTTAGCTAAAATAAGCTTGGCCAATAGGGCATGAGCCTTCACTATGTTATTAGTATCAATGGCCAAAAGAGAAACTGTGATAGCCACAACCTGACCAGAGGGATTTCTAATACATGCTCCAAAACCCAATGGACCTAGATTTCCTCTTGAAGCTCCATCAAAATTCAACTTCCAAAAAATGTATGAAGGGGGTCTCCAAAAATTCTTTCTAGGTAAGAGATATGTAGGTGAGAGGCTAATTTTCCATCCATTTGGTATGAGTAATTTTTGCTATTGTTGGACAATTTGGGAATCCCAATGGGTCACAATTAGGTTGAATTTAATCACTTTTAGACTAGATTTAGTCACTTTTGAGATTGATTTTTCAATACCAATCAAAACAATATCAAATGATAGGGATTCCTTTATGAAAATACGCTTATTACATTCCCACCAAATAGCCAAAACTACCAAGGCTAGTATGCATTTCTAGAGATTTGCAAATAGTACATTTTGATAAAGAAATGGCCAGGCTTGAAAGAGATCCCAAAGATTGTTTGGCAAAGGAGTAAGGTAATTAAGTTTACTCAAAATGAAGCACCAACATTGATAAGAAAATGAACATGTAACAAACAAGTGATCCATAGTTTCTTCTTGTTCCTCATAAAAAAAACATTTAAAAGGAGGAACAATATGTAGTCTATTCAATTTGTCACTAGTTAAAATCCTATGTTTAAGTGCTAGCCATGAGAAACAACCTATTTTAGGAAGAACAACCAGATTCCAACAAAATGAAAAAGCTCTGGAAGTAGGTTTATTCAAACCATTCTATTTTAAAATTTTGTAACCCTCTTTCACTGAATAATTTCCATCCTTAGCTGGAGCCCAAAAAATTCAATCATGGGCTTCAAAAAAAAAAAAAAACTTGCCTTGAATTCAAAATATTTTGAAATTGAATGATTTCCTGTGGTCAGAGAGGTAATTTAGTAGGATCCTTCCAAACTATTTTCTTTGAAAATTCACATACATATTCCACATAATGATTAAATTGGGATCCCCAGTGAAGCTCAACAACTTGGATAACATTCAATAAGATTCCACTCTTAGAAAGTGGAATTTGACCATTCCAGGAATCGTTCCAAAAATTAATACTTAAGCCATTATTGACTTCCCAAGATATGTAGTCTACAATAATTTTGCGTGAAGCTATCATAAAATCCAAAATGACCGAGCCTTTAGGAGGGTTTGAAATAGTAAGGATTCTAGAAGGATCATTGTTATCTAGATATTTTTGCTGCATAATTTTGCACCACGTAGACTAAAACTTACAATACATGTGCCAAATCAATTTCCCACAAAATGCTTCATTTCTAATAGATAGATCATGAATACCTGCCCTCCAACACTTGAAATATGTGACATATCTTGTAATGAAATAAGTGGGATCTTACGAGATTCATTCATATTACCCAACCAAAGGAAACCCTTAATCAATTTTTGAATTGTAAGTAACACTTTAGGTGGGATCTTGAAGATAGAAATGAAATAATTAGGAATACTAGAATTGATTTGATCAAAAAAATTCTTCCCACCATTGATAGCCATCTAACTTTCCATGAAGGAATTCTACTCTGAATACGCTGAATAACTGAAGACCAATATGAAGATTTATTTGAACCCATGAAGAAAGGAATACCCAAATATACTAAGGGAAGAAAATCTTCTGAAAAAACCAATATTAGTTTAACTTTGTCAAAAACCATTTTCTTAGTATTGAAGAAATAAATCGTGGATTTTTGAGCATTAATAGCTTGACTAGACATAGCTGAGTAAAGATCAAGGGTATAAAGAATATGGTGAGCTTCCTGGACATCTAAAAATCCAAAAAAAAGAGTGTCATCTACAAAAAGAGAATGTGTAATAGATATGTTTGTACTTGAAATAAGAGCACCTTTCCATATATGCAACATGTGTTGGTGTGAAATGGCCCTACTAAACACTTCAGCCATAATAATAAATAAGGCTGGGGATAAGGGATCCCCTTGTCTAATCCCTTGTTTAGAAGGAAAAAAACCCATAGGCTTACCATTAATGATCAGTGAAAACTAAGCTCCTAAAATACATACCTTAATCCATTTGCACCAAATTTTTGAAAAACCCATTTTAGCAAGAACTTGAAGCAAAAATTTCCAAGAAACTCTCTCATAAGCTTTCATCATATCCAGTTTAATAACAAAGCTTGAAGAATTGCTTGATTTAATAGAGTGGAGAACTTCATGAGCCACGAGTGCCCCTTCCATGGTTTCCCTTCCCGGGACAAATCCACCTTGTTTTGGAGAAATAATACATGGAATAAGATGTTGAACCCTAATATATATGGCTTTAGTGATAACCTTATAGGATAAATTGCATAAAGAAATTGGTCAAAAATATGCAAAAGTTTGGGGATCCTTAATTTTTGGTATAATGGAAATATTGGTAGTGTTAAAATATTTCAACATAAGTTTAGATCTTCTAGATTCTTCAATAGCTGCCAATAAATCCCATCCAACTATATTCCAACAACTTTGGTAGAAAAAAGTAGTAAAACCATCTAGACCTAGGGCTTTTTCAATTATAAATGAAAATACAACCTTTTGAATTTCTTGAATACTGAAGGGAGCCATCAGAATATCATCGTCTTGATCTGTAATCAGTTTTGGAATAGAGTCAAGAAGTTCACCCACTTGTGACACAAAAGGATTAGGAAAAATGTTAGGTGCAAGAAGGTTTTAAAAAAAATTGACACCTTCATTTTTGATAAGATTTTCATTGGATAGGAGATCACCAGAGGTAGTGTCTTTGACATGGAATATTGTAATATTAATTCTTTTTTTCTTAGCTGAAGAATGGAAAAACTTTGTAATTTTGTCACCATCCTAGAGCCATAATTCTTGAGATTTTTGTCTCTAGTACATATCTTCTTTAGCACACAGGTCCTCCCATTGTGATTGCAGATTCTTTTGAGAAGAATATGTTTCTTCATTCATTCCCTACTGGATGATTTGATTATATACTTCTTCTAACTATTCCTTGACTTCTACTTTTTGCTGGAACACATTTTTGAAAGCCTTTTAATTTCAGATCCTAATTTGGGATTTGACATATTTAAGCTTCATAGAAAACTTACATTCCACCACTGTTGGATACTATGTAGAAATTTTGGATGCCTGAGACACATACTTTCAAATTTAATTGATGAGTGAAAGTGTTGTTCCAAACATTTGTTGTTGCAAATGAGGCTTAAAGATATAGGAAAATGATTAGATCCTGGCAATGTAAGGATTTTTGAGGAAATATCTGAGCAATTCAGCTTCAAATCATTTGATAAGAGAAATCTATCTAAATGAACAACAATATTAGAAAATCCAGATCTCTTATTGTAGAACAAGATTTAGTGTGTAAAAAACATTAGCAATAAGGAAAACATTCACAAACATAAAACTATATTCCCATATAAGGGGAATGTGGGAGGATAGGGTTCGCGGGAATGCTGTTTACGCGAGAATGTAGTTTTTTTGCAAAGTAAAGGTAGAAAAGGCTAGGGTTGAGGGAAGGGAGGGTGTAGAATAGGCAAGGAGATAGAAAACTGATGGTTGGCTTGGTTTTGGTTGTGTGTAGTGGTCACTAGATGCATTAGTGTCACGAGAGAGGCGGGAAACAGTGTTGCACATGGGAGAGATATTGACATTGGCTGACTAGGCATGGGTTGAGGCAATCAGGCTAGGCCATCTGGCGAGGTTGCCTCATACCCGTACTTATATGATGATGGTTACAGTGCTATGTGAGAGATGGCACAGTGAGACAATGACATTTCACCTTTCAATGGGGGAGATGATAGTGATGTTGGAGGATGTGTATCGGATATTCAGACTGCTAGTACAAGAGATGCCAGTCATGGTGGCCAGAGAGATGACGGTAGAAGCGACTGTGCAGAGACTGATGGGGTCGAGAGTGGAGTACAGGATCCAGCAAGGATAGTTTGCATTGGATGAGCACCTGGATTGCGTTACAACAGAGAGGCAGATTTACTTTTATGTTTTGGGGCTGGTTTCAAGGTATATTGCCCCAGATATAGGTGGTACAGGTGTGACACTGGCATTGATTCTAGTGCTGATGCAGATAGTTGATGCAAGATGCCCAGTTGTATGGGGTTCTCTGATGTTGGCTGAGTTATACCAAGACCTTCATCAAATAGTGTACCAGGGCAGGGGCCAATAGGGGAGGAGCATTGGGTTCCCAATATTGCTACAGGTATGGGCATGGGAGCATATTGTAGTACTCTGGCCATTGGGACATAGGGATAGGCATCCAGAGGAGCCAGTGGCATACAACTGGGTGGAGCCACTGACATACCACCACATAGATTTAGTGGACTACTGGAGAGTGCGGGTTGATGAGATAGTAGCAGTGGTGTGGAGGCCATACATGGGCCTAGGACCGTGGGTAGAGGAGGGAGAGCATCTTCCCTAAACCATTTCTCCATGCTTTGTGTTCAGGAGATGGGAGCACATTACAGAGCAATATAGGGCAGATAAGGCACTGTGACAGTTTGGGTGGCAGCAGGTGGCAGTGGAGATCTGTACTGGTATCAACGGGTTACAAAAGAGTTGGTGTCAATGTACGGGCCATCATTATAGATGGATGGTTTTCTGAGGGCATGACAAGAGCTGGAGCCACAGCAGTGGGATTGGTTTGGTGGGGCATTAGATGCAGGCTCCACACAAGAGTACCAAGATACTTTTGTGAGGCCTAGACCAATAGGGAGAGCATAGGGCATGAGGACAACGATGGTGGCAGGGGAGCTAGCCTGAGCAGCCCGACAAGGGCAGTTTGTGGTGAGGGGGTTGTGGCAGCGTATAGTAGCAGTTGCATAAGAGGAGGAGCTTGCTCATTAGAGGAGGTGGGTGGTGGAGGAGGAGAGGAGGGTTGAGCTAGAGAGGAGAGTAAAGGAGAGGGAAGTGGAGGAGAGGGGAGCCTAGCTAGAGAGAGGAGGAGAGGAGGCATAGGGGTGACAGAGGGTGGTAGGGGGAGAGGCATGAGGATCATCTATCAGGGGAGGAGATGATAGTTTGGCAGGCCAGTATGGCTTGCTAGAGCAGGCACACATAGTGATGAGCCAGCTACTCTGGGATACCCAGCAGGAGAGAGATCAGCTCTTGATACAACAAGATCAGTTCAGATAGGAGCAGGATGTAGCACAGGGTCAGGCAGATAGGGCAGGGCTTGAGGTGGGTAGACTGTAGATGGAGTTGGGGCAGATAGAGGGTAGGCTGGAGGTGGTGATCTGGGAGAGGGAGGCATCACAGGGGAGGTTGGATGCATTGGTGGTTGAGGTGGCGATGTTGAGAGCACAGGCAGTAGTGGGAGGGGGCTTGGATGAGCCGAGGAGACTTCGGGCCAAGGTGGAGGATCTGAGGGAGAGGGCTAGATTTTATCGAGGAAGGTATCATGCAGCAATGCCAACATTCCAGATTGAGCATTACAGGTGATCAACTTAGTTAGGTACAACAGGGACACATACAGGGATGCAGGGTGAAGGGGACAATGGATGGGGCACCGGGGGCTCATAGAGGATAGGCGGGTCTCAGCACACAGGGCATAGTCATAGGACATGACATAGCCAGAGGCGAGACACAAGGATAGGGAGGGATGAGGCAGAGAGGTTCGAGACAGGAGGGGGATTGATGAGGCCACCACCTCCACCACCACTAGTGCCAGAGGCAGGGGGGAGGCAGAGCAGTGACCAGTGATAGGTTGGATTTTTGCTATATGATGAGCTTTTTGTGTAGAGCGGCCATTTTTTGGGATACAGGGAGATTTTTTTGTGCTAGCTCAGACCCGTTTGTATGATATGGACATTTGCACACTGATGGACTTTTATTCTTTCATTCTTTTATTGACATATACATATGATGATTCTGGTGAGAGATGTGTTTATGGACTTTTGTGGATGTCATTTGTATTGTTACTATGCTGTGATATGTAGGATGTGGTGTTTTACAAATTTTGCTGATGATTGGTGATGTAGGATGATCTATGCTATGTTTTTATGATTGAGCTGATAGTTTTTGAAGAAGGATGTGACATGTGCTATGATTGTGTGATTAAGCTGACGGTTTTTGATGTAGGATGTGATATGTACAATGATTTTATGTACAGTATATAAATTGATTGTGATGTGATTTTAGCTATGATAGTGTAGATATGATGCAATGTGTTTTTGATCTATGATATTACAGATGTGAGGTGATTGGATATGTTGCTTGATTTGACATGTTTTTCCTTATGATGTGAGATTTTTTGTATGATAGACATCATGTAATATGATAGGTTTTTGATATAAACTTGATGATGTGATTTTGCTTTATGATGGGTGAAATGTGATCCCAAGAATTTGATTGTTTTGGAGATTTATTTGATATGATGTTGATGATAATTAAAAACTAGAAAAATAAATGACAAATGTAAATTAATCACCATCTAAAGGATAAACAATAGATTTATGATACGAAAAAATGAATGTAATGTCATTACACTGAGGATATGTTAACACAAACTAAAAATGGATTAAAACAAATAAATTGATAAAATAAAATGAAAATACACAAAATTAAGTACAACACTTAAGGATAAATGTTAATGCTAAAATGAAAACTAACCTGGTGAGAAAGGATGATAATGCTAAAAAAATGGAGCACAAGCTGACTATGCTAAAATGAACCACAATCTAATGATGAATGACTATGCTAAAATGAACTCTAAGAGAGAATAGTGAATTCATGATATGCTAAAAGAACACAAATTAAAAGGTACATCTATGATATATGATAATCCTATGAGTATAGCATAAAAAAGATCGAGCATAATGATATGTCGTGATATGATAAAGGATACAAGTGATAATAAGATAACATACAAGATTTTTAGGAGATGCAAGACAAGAAATGATGGTGGAATAAGATAACCAATGTTTTCGACTTATGATAGCATTCTATGATATGGAAAGTGATCATAGGAGATACTGACTCTAAGGAGAATAATGTTGGAAAAAGTGTAACCAAAAAAATCGCAGCCAGGAGGATAGTAGAGATTTGAGAGCTAGGATAGTAATTTATGATAGGGATCACATTATGATGAGAGTAAATAAGATTTGATGTTTGAGGTTTCAAATCAAATGATTCTAAGGATGTAAAAAGTGATAGTTCAAGGGAGGGGGGTGATGACAAGGAAGATACCTAGGGGCTTCTAAAAAGTGAGGTGTAGGGGAAAGTTGAGCGTGGGGTACTTCGTGAGGAAGTACTACTATGTAGTGTAAACACTTAATTTGATATAGAATTGTTATGGATCTACCAAGGTTACCAAGAACATCAAGGCCTTTTCCCCAAAATTCCATAGGACTGACTTAAACAGGCACGCAAGGATTTCCCCAGCATCAAACATGAGTCTTGGAGAGATCAGTGTTGGAACGATGCTAGATGATCCACAAGAAAATGAGATTACCCAAGTGCATCATGTTTTATCGAAAGATGAAAACATGTTTGAAATATGCAAGGATAATATTAACTGACTCACTGTGATTGAAACCAGCCTCCTTAGTTTCCCTAGTCAAAACACACAATAATATGAAATGATTATGGTGATCTTGAGGAGGAAACAAAAAAAGGTACATGGAAAAAATCAACCAAAAAAAGAGAAACAACAAAAGACTTCGCAAAGGGAAAAAGGAAACTTTTGCCAAAGAGATCAATTGACAAGCTACTAACGGGTTGCAAACAAGACCTGGATAGCATGTACAAGTAAGACTAGTTAAGGACATGGGAACTCAAGACTAGATAACAAGACACAGTATATGCGTGATGGGGGAAAGCTCAAGATGAGGAGACAGTGTTGTTATAATACATGGTTTGTTTAGGTGGGATCATGTAAAGCACAATTTATGTACAAAGTTTTGGATACTACTATATTCACATAGGTACGGTACATGGGAGACAAGTGTTAGTGCAGGGGGCATGAGACACATTCTATATGGGTCATATATGCTACATATGGTAAGGATAAAAGGCACGTGATAGGATAGATCTAGTAGAATAAAAAAGTAGGGTACATCAAGTATGGTGCATGGGATGCTATAAATGAGATGGGATGTTACATAGTGCAAAGTGCTAGAGGATGATGTTGTGAAGTATGGTGGATAACGATAAGGAACACCTTGGAAAAGTGGGTGGGATGAGTGATAGGATATGGAGGGGTGATAAAGGGGTGTGTGTCGATAAATAGATAATGGAAGAGCTATAGTACACCTGGCACCTATTTGCTAGGTTTTCACTAGGGACCTATCTAAGGTGCTTGAATTGCCAAGTTTTCACCATTGGACACTTTATTTTTATGCAATGCCTTCTTTCTTTCCTTGATTTGCAAATTCTGTCTTTGGGTGTAGAATTTATTGAGGTGAATGATCTTGGTAGGATCATTTAGGACTTCACCTTCAAGGGTAGATAGCTGATAGGCTCCTAAGCCAAAAGATGCTATGATCACATAAGGACCAAGTCAGTGGCCTCGAACTTGCCTTTATTTTCTCAGTCAGCTTGAACCTTCATATTCTCTTTAAGGACCATGTCACCCTCCTAAAAACTACATAGATGGACTTTCCTATTGAAATTGCACTTGAGGCAACTTTGATAGACCATGAGATGGTCGTAGGCCTATTGCCTTCTTTCATCAAGTAGATCAAGATGAGTAAGTTGAGCCTCTCTATATTCCTCATCAGATATCTATCCTTGGAGAGAAATATAGAGTAATGGGAGTTCAACCTCAATAGGCAGGATTGCCTCAGCACCATAGACCAAGGAGTATGGAGTTGTGCCAGTGGTGGTACAGAATGAAGTGCGGTATGCCCATAGGGTGGGATTAATTTGCCAATGCCAATTACGGCCGAAGTCATTGACAACTTTCTTTAGGATTTTGAGGAGGGTTTTGTTAGTTGCCTCATCCTGACCATTGCCTTGAGGGAAATATGGGCTTGAGAAGTAGTGGTGGATGTGGAGGGAAGTGCACAATTCTTCCATATTTAGGTTTTAAAAATTACCTTCGTGGTTTGTGAAAATGGTAGCTGGGATGCCAAAGTGACATATGATATGATACAATATAAACTGTGACACCTAAACTCCTGTGGTAGTAACAAGGGGAACTACTTCGATCCACTTAGTGAAATAATCAGTGGCGGTATCCACTTGTGCCCTTTTGAAGAAAGTGGCATAATAAAACCAAAAAGATCAAACCCCCATCAAGCAAAAGGCCATGGTGGTGTAATGGGTTGCAAGTCCTGTACTAGAGCTCGGATTAAATTAGCATGTTGTTGACAAGGTAAACATCATTTTACAAATTCACATGCATCTTGTTCTAGAGTAGGTCAATAATATCCAGCCCGAAGGATCTACTTTGCTAGCACCATCCCACTCATGTGAGCACCACAAAGTCCAGCGTGTACCTCTTTGAGAGCCATCACAACCTCATTTTGATCTAAACATCGAGAGAGAGTATCATGATAACCACGATGATATAGGGTTTGGGCAAGGATAGTGTAACGGGAAGCTTTGCAAATAAGTTTTGGTGTTGGGTTCATGTGAGGTGAGGAGATATGATACCATTTAGTAGATAAGCATGAATTTCATGGTACCATGGAGATTGGGGACCAACCAAGATACAGACCCATGTTGATTCATCATTCTCATATGCGGGTTTGTGTAGCTGCTCAACCAAGAATTTATACTGCGTAGCTTTGTGTGGTATCTCTAAGAGAGAACCAATAGTAGCCATAGCATCAGCTGCCTTATTCTGGAGTCGAGGTATCTGTATGAACTAGATCTGAGTGAAATGCTCCTTTAGTTGATCAACCAGGTCTTTGTAAGGTAGTAACTTGTCATCCTTGGTTTGATATTCATCCAAAGCTTGTTTGATGATTAGCTGACAATCACCATAAACCTGAAGCTCTATGATATTCCATTCAATGGCAATCTTTCGTCCCGCAACAAGGGCCTCATACTCTGCAATGTTATTGGCACACTGAAATTATAGCTTAAAAGATTTAGGAATATAATCACCTTGAGGTGTCACCAAAAGTATGCCCACATCGGAACCATGAGATGTATAGGAGCCATCAAAATATAGCTTCCAGAGTGATTGTTTTTCTATCAAATAGAGGTATTTTTCTGGAAATTCCATGATGAGTGGGTGATCTGCGACTAAGGGTGCATCAGCCAAGTGATTTGCAATAGCCTAGCCTTTGATGGACTTTCTGTCAACATACTGAATGTCAAACTCATTGAGAAGCATAACCCATTTTGCTAGGCATCTAGTGAGTACTATATAAGAGAGCATATATTTCAATGGATCAATCTTTGATATCAGTTGTATAGTGTGACGTAGCTTCTAGGTGGCAAACACTACTGCTAAGCATGCCTTCTCCATTGGCATATAGTTGAGCTCACAACCCACTAATGTTTGACTGATGTAATAAATAGCTTGTTCCTTCCCTACATTGTCAAGTTGTGCTAGCAGAGCACCTAATACTGTAGGAGTAGCTGTGATGTACAATATGAGTAGTCACCCTACAATTGGAGGAACCAAAATAGGTGGATTAGCTAAGTATTGCTTGATGAGCTCAAAATTGTGCTGGCAAGCTGGGTCCCATTTGAAATTTTGATCTTTCTTAAGCAAGTGAGTGAAAGGTTGACACTTATCAACAAGCTGAGAAATGAATCACCGGACTAATTGGAGTTTTCCTTGCAAAGAACAAAGGTTCTTGAGTGTCTTAGGGGGAGCCATATCCATGATGGCTTTGACCTTCTTAGGGTCAATCTCAATACTACATTGTGACACAATGAAACCTAGGAGCTTTCCTAAACTAACACCGAAGACACACTTCTTTGGATTTAGCATGAGGCAATATTCTGCTAGTCAGTTAAACACTTCCTCGAGGTGAGATAAGTGATCCAAAGCATTGAGAGATTTGACTAGAATATCATCCATGTAATCCTCAATTATCTTATGGATTAGGTCATGGAAGATGACTGCCATTGCATGCTGATAGGTTGCCCTGACGTTCTTTAACCCAAATGGCATCATATTGTAGCAGAATGTGCCCCAAGGTGTTGTAAATGTTGTCTTATGTTGATTTTCTTCTACTATACAAATCTGATTATATCCAGAGAAACCATCCATTAGTGACAAGAGTTCATGACCTGCGGTGAGATCCACAATCATGTCGATATTTGGCAATGGAAAGTCATCCTTTGGGCAAGCTTTATTAAGATCCCAAAAATCAGTGTAGATTTTGATGTCACCAGAGGGCTTGGTAACAGGTACCATATTAGAAATTCATTCAGAATAATCTATTGGTAAAATAATTTTAGCCTCTAACAACTTCTCTAGCTCTGCTTTGACTAATAAAGCCACCTTGGGGTGCATTTTTTGAAGTTTTTGCTTGATGGGCTTGGCCCCTGGATCTACTGCCAGATGGTGTACAACTAGTTTGGAGTCCAATCTCGGCATATACTGATATGACCATGCAAAGCAGCCTATATTTTCATGGAGGACTTCAAGAAGAAGTTCTACTTGTTCAAGTGGTAAAGAGGCTGCGATGTATGTGATATGTGGTATCTCTGTTAGACTGATATTTAGAGCCTGAGTTTCTTCTATCAAAACTAAAGATATAGGAGGTCGATGCTCCTATGGGGGGAGGATAAAATCTCCATCCTCTGGTGCCTCTGAGAGGTTTTTACTATCAGATACATCCTTTATTTTTGTTTCTTTTTTTGAGTCACCCGATGGCACTCCAAAGGAGTTTTCACCATGGGATGTTTTTCTTTTATCCTTTTGCTTTTTTGTCTCTTTTGAAATTTCATTTTTGCGACTAGATATTTATTCCTCCTCGAAGTAACCTGCAAGATCTAGCTTGTAGACATATGCCGATGGTGGAGGTGGCCGTTTATGTGACATTTCTACCCCCATGAATTTAAGGAGTGCGTGCTTGGTAGAGAACTCATCAACATGAATGACACTTGGTTGGTCCCAATCTATGAGTTTGAGGTGAGTGAGGGGGAGGTCTATGAGGTTCAAAGATAACTGGCAGAGCATAGAGGCTCTGAGGATTATTTCGTCAAGGAAAATATCGTCGTAAGCTTTCTTTTCAACTTCCTCAGGGATGTCTTCAACCTCAACGAGAGTGTTTTGGATGTTTGTAAAGGCGTGGCCTTCTGTTGTAGTGCCCCTAGTTGCGGGAGTCCATAGCCCAAGCCTTTGGTTTTCTACCCTTGGTGTGCTTCTATAGGCTGCCTCATACCTGATTCCTAGCTGCCTAAACCACCTCCTTGATAATCCCATTGCTCCGTGGCCAAGCGATGTGATCAAGGATATTTCTATTTAAAGTGATCAATAAGTGCTTCACTTTTAGGGGGTGGCTATTTGTATAGCCACGTGTTAATGTCTGGTGTATGTTTTGATCCATCAAGGATACTTTTGGTGACAAATGTGGTAGGACCCAACTGGTGAAGCCAAGATGTGGTTTTTGGTATAGACCCTTGATGTATTGGGCATCGTTGAGTATGTGGGTCAAGTGGTAGAGCACCAATAGCAAAGACATCCGTGAGAATATACTCGCCACAACCTTGGTAGTTGATCTTAACCATGGAGAGAGTGGAGGCTAAAATGGTGTTCAAATCGTGGCAGGTGCTAGAGGAGCTAGCTATGGTGGTGCCAATTTCGATCCTAGGACAATGATTGGTGTATGAAGCTTCAACCACATTGCAATAAGCAAAGGGTTCAAGATCTGTGTGGATGGTTATCTCAGTGCTATTATGCAAAAATTTGATGCACTAATGATATGTGGATGGAATGGCCTTCATGGCATGAATCCATGGACAATCGAGGAGGATTTTATATGGAATGTTAAGATCAACTACATGACACAGTGTTTCTTGAGTGGCTAGATCAACTCTGATAGGGAGCAAGATGGTTCCTTCAATAGTATGCTCCAAATTGTCATATGCTTTGATGGTGATCACCTCATTGATGATATCTACTTCAATATATCCTGCCTGCTTGATGAACTTTAGAGTACATAGGTTTAGAGCCGATCCATTATTTATCATGACACATTTAACTACAAAGTTAGAAACCATGACAGCTATGCGGAGTGGGAGGATGTGATTGGGTTCAACTACTAGGATATCAGTGGTTTTGAAAGATAAGGCATAGGAGGCCAAAAGATGGCCAACCAAGTTGTGAAACTTAGTGGCATTTATGTTGGAAGGGATGCATGACTCACGTAGAGTACTGTCGAGGATCTCTTGATAAAGTGGGTTTGTTCGTAAGAGATCCAGCATGGAGATCTAGGCCAGCATGTTTCCAAGGTGTTCTAGGATGTTATACTGTGGCCCTAGTGAAGGTGAGTCTAATGGAGACACTTGAGATGGAGGTGGTTGTGCTGATGGTGGTCTAATTTGTGTGGATATAGATGGACCAGCTATATTGAGTCGTGTCTAATAGGTAGCAATTGCACACTAGGTATCTGGACCTTTGATATTGATGACATTGACAAATGGTTCAACTTGGGATATGAAACCAATTAAGCTACCATAGTCTAAATATGCTGAGGTATAATTCTAAGACGTGTCTCAGTTGTCACCTTGTTTACCCTAAGCATTTTTAGGTTTGTTAATAGGAGGGTTTGCAGGTGCCTTTCCTGGGTTGGTGTTATGAGGGGGGAAAGCATTTTGATACATCATTAATCTTGCATTGGGTGAGGGTTGTGCCCCCACTATGATCTCTTTTTGGTCAATGAGGTCCTATACATAATCCTTAAGTTGCATGCATTTAAGGGTATTGTGCCCTTTGACATGATGAAATTTACAATATTCATTATCTTTGTACCAGGATGCTCTAGACTGATTGGATTCTAAGGGTTGCATTTGTGGATACCGAATAAGGTTGTCTTTCGCTAATTTTTTGAAGATTGTATCAAGAGGTTCTCCCAATGGGGTGTATGTTTGTGGTTGCCTTTGAACATGGGGTTTACTACCTATTGCCAATGTGATAGCATTAGTTTGATTATGAGGAACCTATATTTGCGGATGAGTTTGCACGGGTGGCTGGTGACATGTAGGAGGTTGTTGTTGATAAGTTTGTTGTTGGAAAAATGTGGTGGGAACATTGGTAGCAGATCCAACAATATGGACCTGTCGAGTGTCAGTGGCACCATTCATCACTGTGTTATATCGAGTTTTGTCATTTCTTGCACCACGGTCCTGTGTGTTTTCCTTGTACAGTCTGATGACACCATCCTTACTTAGACCTTTCTCGAGGCCCATTCCTTTTTCTTTTATGTCCTTGTATATTTGCAAATAGTTCATAACCATGTGATGAGCGAGGCTAGGGTGTGCATTGTTTATGAACATCTTATCAAGATGGCACCCAGGGATGGTGCAAGAGATCCTTGTTGTGAGGATCTGCCAACATTGTAAATACTCTGTAAGGCTTTCCCCTCCTTTTTTTTTGGTGTGGAAAAGGTCTACTATAGATAATTTAGTCTCAATGAGATGGGTATACTGAGCATCAAATGCCTCAGAAAGTTCTGCAAAAGTTTTAATAGTACCTTGAGGGATGCGACAGAACCATTCCAAAGCTAGTCCTGCTAGGCTCTTGGGAAAGAGTTGCATGAGGAACACATCACTATAAGCTACCTCTTGAGAATGCATATAAAATTCCTTAACATGTGTGACTGGATCACTTTTCCCCCTAAATTTTTCAAACTTGGGGATCTTGAAATGTTTAGGAAATGGAGTCAACGTAATAGTCTTATCAAAAGGATATGGGCAATCATTTTCAAATTTAAAAGTCTTGGTGTCTATCCCATCTTTGAGGGCTTTGAGAGCATTTTTCATTTCTTCCAATTCAGATTTTACAGTTGGAGGAGTAGATGCCCCTGATCCAGGTGCCCCTGGTGGAGTGGATGCCATGGGTTGCTGAAATGTGGGTTGTGCATATTGTTGTATCTACTAAGGTGGGTGTGGTAGGTAACTATGAGGCTATTGCCCTATGAGGTAGTTTTGTGTGGGTGCTTGGGCATACTACTAGTGCAAAGGCTATGACTGGAATGGTGGTAATGTAGATGATGCTTATGCCATGCTCTGGGAATATATACCATGCCCACTATATGTGAGTTGTGCACCTGCTTGAGAGTAGGACTAATTTGGAGTAGGCACAAGGTAGTTAAATCATAGAAAAGTGCTTATTGTAGAGAATTGTAGTGGTGGTGGGTTTGGGCTATTGCCTAGAGGTGGCATGGAGAAATAGTTGGTGAGGGGTGGGAGTGAATAGCTATGTGAAGTATTGGATGATAGTGCCGAAGGTGTGAACATGATTGCAGTGCTAGGGGGAAGACTAATGACAGGTGACTGTGTCACGGCAAAATTCCAAGGTCCCAAAGGGAACGTGGCTAAAGAACTTTGGCTAGGGACAAAGGGGTTGATAGTGATGTTTGGTGGGATGGAGGATGAGGTATTGGACCCTAATGGTGGCATTTGAGGAGCAAATGGACTAGATGCAATATGGGGTGGGAATGAAAAGGTAGTGCTGCTAGATGTGAATGGAGGAGTTGGTGGAGTGGAAAAATGAGTGGTGGAAGCATATGCAAATGGTATACTTGAGGTTGGTTGAGATGTAGTATGGACCAATGGTTGAGTGGGGATGGGATGAGTGTTCTACGGAATAGGAACTGGCTTGGGTCGAGGGGATATTTGGGTCCATTGGTTCTACCTGAGGTGGTTTCCATCCAAACAATGGGTGAATAGGATCTATTATGTTGATAGGTGGTGGACATCCAAACTCAAAGACACCAACATTGTCTTGTAAGAAATTTTCCATGATGGTTTCCTTGTTACAATCTATAATGGCATTGACAATAGTAGCATGACCAGGTTGGTTCATGAAGGCCTCAATATCTATGGATGATCCTAGTTCTTCTGGGATTTACGATGGTGGATCCAATAGTGTCATGGATACCACGAAGTATGGTTGAGCTCGAGATGTGTTACCATTAAGATTAGGATCCATGTCTCTTTTTTGTGTGTGCCTACCAAAATGTGTGGTGGGTGGTGTGAAAGGATGCTTCTCCTAAATGCAGTGAGGGATGATACTAATGGTGTCCAAATGATATGGTGCTAAGTGCAAGAAGCTTGTGTGTTCCTAAGATATGAGTGTGGGAAATGTGATGGTGATGCAAAAGGTGCGACCCTAACCTTCAGCTCAAGGTGATGTGGGACACCAAAAGCAACCTATCCCTAGCAAAGTGTTGTGTTTCGAGGATGCTCAAGATGATGAGAGATGTGATGCACAAAATGTTTCCAAATGGGTGAGGAAATAACGCTAAGATCTTAACAATGCAGGTGGAGGATTCTTCTTCAACAACCTAAGATGAGAGGAGATGGTCTAACTTTAATTGCTTAGATGGGATAGTGCAATTAAGAGACTAAACATATATGTGTGTAAGTGTGTGCAAAAAAAGAAAGGACCTAATCAGAATGAGTAACAATAGAGTTGTCGATAAGAGTCATATTAACACCACGTCGAAGGGTTATGTTTTGGATTTTGTAGTCCCATTCTATTTGTAATGCTACTTCAGCTCTGTCTTTCTAAATTTGATCCAATTTGGCAATCCTAGGGTTGGGGGTATGCTTCTTATGGTCTGCTTTGATTTCCTGGTAGGTTGGTATTTGAGGAAGCTTAGCCTTCTTAAACTTAGTCTTGGGATGGCTTGACATGAGATATTTTTGAGGATTAAAACTCACAACTGTGGGGTTTTTTGGAGGCAATGACTATGCTAAGTATGCCCTATGCTAGGATTAACCACATTTGGCAAACATTCATTCAACAAGTAAAATATCAAGCAATAGATAAGAACAACCAGATAGAAGTTTTGATTCCCAGAATGTGATACTTGCGCCAAGGAGTGTGTATGTTTTACAAATGTTTCGATCAATCACTTCAAACACATTAACATCCTAGATGGTTGTCTACAAGGCTGGCAATTGGTTTAGCTAGGGAGTCCTCGATATAACCAAGGTATGTGAGGCCCAAATCCATAGATGAAACCAAAAAAAGAAGTCACACAACCGAGAGGAGCGGTAACCCACTTCTCCTCTTTCACTTCTCAAGGGTATAAAGTTCCTTGAGGCTTAGCTCGAGTGAAAAAAATTTGATTCCAAGAGAGGTGTCTTTGGATTCACCTCCCAATATTTATACTCTGCCAGAATGCTAGAGTTGAGGTCGTCCCAAGGGGTGATGAAATCCCCAAGTAGGCTTCCTAAAAAGAGAAGCAAGGTTTTGGATACTAGTCTTATGCACCCAAGATAGCCTCGAAAGATGACAAGGGGAGAGGAGATTTGGATGACCTTGGGCTAAAAAACATGTTTTTTCTTTTCCAACTGACACTTAAGTTTCTTGATCTAGACCTTGCAAACACACAGGTTTAAGATACAATGTTCAATTCCAACTTGAAACGTTAACAAAAGTAAGATCGATCGAAGAATGAATACATCAAGAAGATTTAGGGTCAACAAAAGTAAACTCATGCGCTCGAAGGCCCTCCACATCAAGTGTCAATTGATTTTCCTTTAAGGCATTCAAGATTGAGTGTTTGTTTGTTTTAAGCCCAAAATAAAGATGTGTAAAACTTGGTTTCAAGCATGCACCCGGAGGCCCTCCACGGAAAGAGTTATTCAATTTTTATGCCCAAATGAAGTGTTTAGCAAGACTAATGTGCATTCAAGGATTTTTCTAACTTAGAAAAACCAATAAAAACTCAAGTGAGTGAAATTTGATTTTTGTGGAGCACTTAACACCCTCTTAGGTGGACCCATCCCCATAGATGGCATTGAGATTGCAACCAATGGTTAGAATGATGGGTGATTAAAGATGGTGAGTCCAACTACAAAACTCACTCAAAAGTATTTTTTTTTTTTTTTTGTAACTTCAAAATTTTCTAAAATGTATATTCTTTTTATGCCCCAAAAATCGAAGTGTGCCTAGATTGCATGCAAAATTGAAAGTTTATTTGTTGTTCTTTTAAAAGTTCAAAATGAAGTGTTTGATTTGTGGGGTTGTTAGACATACAAGTTCATTTTTTCATTTTGCAATGACAATGACTAAGACCCGACAAGGAAAAAAAAGGGCGTTCCCCTAGAGATAATGCAAGAACCAGCGTTCTCCTGAGTTAAGGCATCCCTGCAAACAGGTTTGCGATCTCGCTGGAGTTTGTTCACGAGAATGAAAATCCCACCATGACTTAGGATCGCGGGAATGACAAGAAAAATTGCAAAAAAAGAAAATAAAAATGTAGGCCAAAAACCCAAGAGCTCTTTTTAATAGAGCGATCCCGTGGCTTTGTGGCTTTACAACATTCCCGTAGGTGGGAATGATGATCCCACTGACAAAAGTGTTTTTTATAGTTTAGAATCTCAAGACAAGAAGGAGATAGCATTCCCGCAAGCAGGAATGACGATCTTGCTCTGATGAGGCCCTACTGGAAGACTTGTGGGTGGGTTCATTTGTTAGTTTTAACAACATGTGCACTTTAGTTGCCCTGGTTTTCTGGCATTCCTGCTTGTTTTTCTACATTCCTGGGGCTACGGGTTCACGATCTCGCTGTAGTGTGACTCATTCCCGCAGTTGCAGGTTCATGTTCCTATGTCTGCGGGGATGCAAATTTTTTTTCTTTCTTAGGGTTGACTGGGTCAAACCCTCTTATAGGGTTGTATGCACGTTGTTGTGGCGGTCAATGCCATGCCTGACTACTTCTTCTAGTTATTCTGCTTTTTAGGACTTAGCTGTGATCTAGTTTCTTTCAGTTTGATACGTTGATTATTCAGTTAGAACTTGGTTATATTCTATTTAGTAGAACATAAAACTTTTGTTGAGTGTGTATTCAGTATCAGAATTACTCTATTTAGATTTGACAGATGACTTATGATTTTAATATGTTATATTAAGAGGTTTTATATACCTGACATTTTTGGTTGCATAAATTAGATTGCTTGGAAGGATTAAACGTTTATAGTTCTTAATTTAAATTTGAGTTTTAAGGTTTGAAAACATGATTATAAGAACTTATAATGTTAGGGTATCAAGTGTTTCATGAGGTTGAACTTTACATTGTATATGCATATAAATTGTTAAAAAGATTAATTATGTTCCTTAGAAATGAATTTGACATAGCATGTTTGCAAATGATGTAAATGGGGTTATATATATCTAATTTCATTCTACCCTAAATTGGTTTGTTTCATGACATTAGTTCACTTGTTTTATTAAGGGTCCTATTTACCATAGTTGATAGAACATACACATTATTTTGTTTTGTTAATTGGGTTTTGAATGCTTAAAAAGAGTTAAATTTTGCATTGTTTCAAAAAGCCAAAATGGCAATGGTAATGGGTTTGTCTTATGTACCTAGCATCGCTATGTGTCACTGAAGTATTAAATGCAAAATTTAAGAAGTATTATGGCACTCAGGGTATTGTTGATGATTAAGTTTTGCTAGTGGGTTTCCTATTGAGATCAGGCCGAAAACATGGCCGCCTTGCTTTGTTTGGTTTACACTTGTGAGCCTAGTTGCTGTGGTTTTAGAAACATGGAAGAGTTTGTTGAATGTATTTGCATGCATATGAGGCTGAGCATTGAGGTGTTGCTCACAGCCAGTTTGTTTAGCAAGTTCTTCAATCTCTATAATTTTAAAGTTTGGTTGGATTTGGCATCTGGGGCTTTTGCATCAAGCTTCATAGCAGGGCTCTGTGTTGAGAATTTTCTATCTGATGAATCTCATGTAGGGGCATTTTTCTAACCCTTCTCTTTTTGCTGTTCATACTGCATTTGATTTTGGAAATTAGGAATAATATGGTTGTTCAATTATATACAGCTCATATTGACATCTAAGTCTAGAAGTATGCAAAGTTTGATATTTTTACGGTTGAATTTTGTATATTTCCATATTGAGGTGTGAGTGTGGATTTGTGGCTTTAATAGCAAAGTTGCATTTGGGTTTTGTTATATAAAGTGGAAATGTGTATCAGCATGTTGCTACCATAGAGAAGATTTTAGTGCGGACCTTATCTCTGTGTAAATTTTTGTAAGCTATTCTTTCAAGAAAATTGCATGAAATCTATGGATAAACATAAATCCCTTATGTTTTATACGAGTTGGGCAGGGTGTTATATCATACATATCGGGTGGGAATTAGTCATGATTGATATGATTAGTTGTGTTCAAAGTTTAAAAGATTAGTCACTTTTTTTTATATATATACATATTGTGGAAACTATGACTCGAGTATTATGTCAATCAGTTTGCGGGTAACTATGCTCAAAAGTCATAACATGAAACCCGAACTTGATTTGGAAATATCACGCAACGATTAGTTGAATTGTTTGTGTTATACTTAGGGTATTTGGTTTTGACAGAGCCGAGCTTGAGAGCACCCGTATCTTGAGTTCATTATTAAATGAGGTTTGACCTCAGTCGTGAGCTTGTAATTGGTTGCAGTCTCATGACTGAATAAGGGTGCAGTCACTCTGTTTCTTGGATAGTAAATTGGAATCGAGGGTAGTGACAATATAATTCAATGTGTTTGAAATTTATAGCTCAATCTTGTTTCATGAAAATATCTTTAGGAAAACAACCAGCAGATAAGTCTTACTCGATTATTATTGAGATGAAGAATATGGTATAGGGTTTTAGGTATTCTTAGTTGGCTTTAGTTATTGTTTTTTTTATTGTTGTTAATTTGTTGAAGCTATGAGTAGTGGGTCATGTTGAGTATAGTCATGATATTGAGCGATTATATGGGACTGCGATAGACATTTAGTCAAACAATTAATGTAAAATTAAAAAGAATATTAAACTATCCATTATCAGTATAAGTCATTAGTTTTATTATGTTGTTAACTGTTGATGTCGTGGGAATTTTATGATAGTTAGTATCTTCAGTTTAAAATCTTTTCTTCAAAAATAGTCATAGCAACTGGTGAAACTATTGGGACTTAGTTTAAAACATGAAGAAGTTTCATGCGACAGTATAGATTAATTTTTATATATGGAAATTGATCTTTATAGCAATTATGGAATTGTTGAGATATTATGTTTGAAATAAAATTCTTATTAAGTAAACCAGATGTATTTTAGTCCATAATTGAAATGGACATTTGTTTTTGTGTAAGGCAGAGTTATGATATAAGTTTGTCAATTTAAACAAGAATATCATATGAGCATTGTTTTATTATCTTGGTCTTTTCAAAGGATAATGTCATGCCCAAAAGTAAGAGGCAAAAAAAACACACACAACAAATTTTTTTGAACTAATTAGGATGATAGGGTCGACAAATGTTCATAGGGTTAACTAAGATTAAATAAGATAACATGGTCATAAAAGTTCTAAAGGTTTAACTATAATGGAACTAATCATGATCAATTGCTACAACCTTAAGGATGATCTAATTAACTAGGCCCTTACTACTAAATTAATAACTTGAATGTCATTACAACTTTAATCAATTGCTCTAGGCTTAATGTCATTAATTAACTTCTTTCAACTTCATTCTAATTACATTTAAAAATTTTAATCCAAAATCTAACTAAGCTTTATGTACATACCATAGAGGTAAACAATATTATCGATTATACTTTCTACGTTTTAATTTTTAAATTTATTTCCTTCATTCTCATATCGATCTAATTTATATTAATCTACTGTTCACGATTGAAATTGGAGGCTGGAATACTTTCAACTAAATCCATAAGTAAGACTAAATTTTAGTTGAACTTATAATAAATTTAAGAACACGCTAATAATGCCAATACTAAAGTCCACCTAATTGATCTTTATTAAAACACAATGATGCTAATCAAAAATACACTTGAATCTTGAATACACTAATTAGATTTGCTACTGAGTTAAACTAATTTATAGATAATGCAAATTTCAAATCTGACTTTTAAATTTGAACTATTAAAATTTTCTAACAACTAGTTACCATTCTAAATTAACATCATTTAAAACATTAGATTTAAAGTTTAACTAGCCAAACTTAAGTGTTTAGGTTTTAAAGCAACATTACTACTCTAATCAAGTACCTAAAGCATTATACCACCTTCTAAACATCTCACAAATGTATAAAACTACTTATTAATATAAGATAAATTACAGCCATAAAAAAAGATACTAACTAAATTTAAACTACCTAATTTAGTGTTATCCTATTTTATACTAACTCCTTTCTAATAATACACATAACAATTAACTACTAGTCTAATTAACAATCTAATGCTAAAATCATTTAAAAACTATTAATAAAATTATCTATTAAAACAACCAAATCCTATACTAACCTAATCTACCCTAACTACTAACTATCAGCTACACCACAACAAAACAAATTTAAAACAAAACAACATTTAATTATAATACTAAACTACCCACCCTCTGTCCTGATTCCTACCCCTTTTCCTTCCACGCAAGCCAAAGGCCTGACCACACAAGTAGCCCCCTCACCCCTGCGTGCTTCCCTAAGTCCTAGTGCACTACCCAATGGTCTGCACACACAGACCTGTCTCCTCCCTCTGTCACACATTGGATCGCGCGTGAGGTGGAGTGGGAAATTGGGATGGGGGTGTGTGAAAAGCATAGGGGGTATAACTTTGTGTTAACCCCTCCACCACCCCCACAAGCCATCATGCCCCACATCATCACAAGTTTTAAAAGATGAGTGGAGAAAAGTATAAAAGGGTTTGACACCAATTAAGTATTAAAAGAAAATTCACATGCCCCCTCCAAGATTCGACCCCTGTAATTGCTGACAGGTGGTTGGGGGTTTATTTTTTTTAAATATTAAAATGTTTTGTATGATTCGACTTGTATCATAAGCCTTATGGAATTAAATGCCAAAATTTTTATTTTTGGGAAGTTGAATTTAAAAATATTATCATATATATATTTTGATGCTTTTTATTCAATTCTTATTAAAGTTATATTATTACAAGAATTAACAATGATTTTTAATTTGCAAGGGAAAGAAGAATATTTTATGGAATATTCTCTGTGACAAGGGGAATTTTAAGGCTTCTCCATACATTTTCCAGAGAGGGTTTTTAGACTTGGAGATGCACAATTTGAAAACCAATTTTTTTTTAAAAAGTGCTTGCATGCTTTCTTACTAAATTCACTATTGTGCAAGATGAGTCTGAACATTTCTAGAGGTAATAGAGTTCCTATGAACAAGCACACTAATGCCAAAAAGGATGCAAGGGATTATAATTATCCTTCTACTATAGTTCATGTTAATTCAATCATCTAAAGGAAAGGTTGTATGTTTTATATATAGTCATCATAGCAAGGTATGTGTTCTTTCTTCTTTATTTAAATTCAAAGAAATTCAAGCCTCTTAATCAATTGCTCTTGTTCTTAATGAATCTTATCAAGGAATTATGAACCTATATTTAGAATTCAAAAAAAGGTGATGACTAATTCTTATCAAATTTAATTGCATCACTAATGTAACTTAACAATGAAAGTGCTATCTTGGTGATCACAAAGTAGGATTGATATTACATGTTAATGTTCAAAACGTTGAATTGAAACTTCAACACATCCATTACCTTTCATTATCATAATTGAAACTCAGAATTTCCCAATTCAAGACATTAACTATCATTCTAATTTCTCACATACATATGCCAAAATTTGGAACCACATGAGAACATTGCAAGGAGAATTTCATAATCTTTTCTTTCCTCTATTATTCATCCTGGTTCAAGGCTCCATCAGGAAAGAACCAATAAGAAAACCCGATGTCTTTTCCACTACATCAAATTCAATTACAACTTACATAATATTACAATTCATTGAGTTTTCTTCAAGGCTTTCACAAGAGAACTTTTATCAAATGTCTTCATGGAATCAAGGGGAAAAAACATGGAAGAGACAAGAACCAACATGGAGATAAACAATACAAGGAGATAAGAAAATTAAACATGCATTCCCACCCGGTTGCATAATAGGTCCAAAAATGAACCAATATAGGGGAAAGGTGGATTTTCTCAATAGGAGAAGTCAATCACCATACCTTCACTTATCCCTTTTGGGGCTAAAACTTCAAGAACTTCCATTCTTTCACAAGGCCCTTTCGAGATTAAATCCACAAGGATTTTCATTCTTTTCCACATTCAAGAATTCTCAATAACAACAAGGTATGGGATGACAAGTAGGGGCCCATATACCCTACCCTTTCTCCCTCCTCTCACCATGAGAGGAGACTCTACACTATTGAGGTCCAACTAAGGCCCTTTCCCCAAACATGGCCACTTCTTTCCTATCCAAGGGTGAGTGTTGCCAAAAACATCCCCATGAAAACCTCTCAAAAAAAATCAAAACATCAAGAAGGCATATGAATAACATCAAAAGAAAACAAGATAAAATCCCTCCCAAATCCACCCCCAACACACAAGCAAGAATGCATAACTACACAATGTCTCCAACATGATTCAAACAAGATTTCAAACATGAACACACATAAAGAACCATTCATGGAGTGAAGAACTACCTTCATGAAAGAGTTATGAAAATGGTGGTTTGAGAAGAGCTTCCCTTTCTTCCTTCAATCTTCAAGACTTCCTCCAAAACTAGAGGATTGGGTGACAAAAAACCAAAACTCCTCCCAAAATGCCTCTAATTATGGTCCTTAACTCCACCAGGCTTCAAGTAACTCAAGATGGGGGTTTGGTTTCACCAACCCAAGTAAAGAACAACCTATTTTCGAAATCAACCTAAAATAGGGTTTTTGAGTGACCCTAAGTGTCAACCTAGGAGGCTAAAGGGTTGGGAACTACCCCCACCCATACCCTTACCCATATGGGTACTTAAATTTAATTTTTCTAAGCCTTTAAAGACTTATTAGGAACAATTAAAAGTTAGGGGAGTAGTAAGATCAAATTACAACCTTTTAAAGAATTACAATACAAGGTTAGCATAAAATTAGCAAGTAATTTAGCTCTGTTTTTCCATTGAGTTGTCTCAGTTAATTTTCCTGCACACTCATTGCACACATCAGTAGGTTCAAAAACCACATGCATAATGTGAATTACATATTAGAGGAATTATATAAATTAAAGCATCCATTTCTTAATAAATAGTTGTTTATCTAATTCTACTCATATTTCTAACCTTTCAACTTGCATAACCAAATGTGTTAGTGTTGCATACATTTTCTTCATCATTATACATATTTATAAGCATTAAATGACAAAATTAAATAACTAAAGTAAGCATCACACATCGTAAAATAGCATAACAATTTTTAGTGTATCCAATAATGTTCTGACATAACAAAGCGTGAGTATCAACATAATAATGTATCCTCAGTGTTAGGATGGGTTGGGGCAAGGCCTCACATCCTCCCCCACTAGGCATGAACCTCCTCTTGGAGTTCATCAAAAAGATAAGGGTATTGTGCTTGCATATGTGCTGCATCCTCCCAAGAAGCCGTAACCTCATCGTAGCAATCCCACTGGACTCTAACCTAGTCCAGCTCTCAACCTCGAAGCACTAGGGTCCGTCGGGCAATAATACGAGTGGGCTGTATCACTAATGAGCCATCTAACTCCACCTACAAAGCATCCCAATCTATAATATGAGACTCATCATAAATGTATCCTCTAAGTACAGAAATGTGAAACACATTGGGGATGCATGACAGGCTAGGTGGTAGGGCTAAATGTTAGGCAACTAGTCCTATCCTCTCTAGGATCTCGAATGGTTCGAAGAATTGGAGTGCCAACTTAAAGCCCTTTTTGAATTGAATCAGACTCTTATGTTGCCACACCCTCAAGAAAACTCTATTACCAACCTGATACTCCCAATCTATCCTCTTCGCATCTGCATACTTCTTTTTTCGATCATGTGCCTCTCTCAGGTGCTGTCTAATCAAAGTCACCTACTGCTCCATCTCCTTAACCAACTGAGGGCCAATAGATACTCAATCCTCAATCCTATCCCAACTCAACGGCATCCTACAAGGTCTTCCATACAAGGCCTCATAAGGTGGCATACCTATGGAAGAATGGTGCCCATTGTTATAGGCAAACTCGATAAGATGTAGGTATTCCTCCCACTTGACCTTATGGTCCATCACGTACATACACAAAATGTCTTCCAAAACTTCATTCACTCGCTCGATCTGTCTATCGGTCTGAGGATGGTACGCTGTACTAAAATTGAGCCTAGTGCCCAATGTCAACTGCAACTCTCTCCAAAAAGTAGAGGTGAACAATGAGTCCCTATCGGAGATGATCTTATGGGGAACGCCATGAAGTCTGAAAATATCTCGTAGAAACACCTATGCTATGTTTTATGCTATATATGTAGTACACATGGGAGAGAAGTGGGCAACATTGGTCAATGTGTCAACTATCACCAAAATGGCATCATGGTGATGAGACGACAAGGGGATACCAACAATAAATTCCATCGATATAACATCCCACTTCCACTCTGCAATCTCGTGAGGCTAAAGGAGCCCACTGAGATGCCGATGCTCTGCCTTCACCCTTTGACACTTGAGGCATCTCACAACTATGTTAGCAATCTACACTCTCATGCCTGGCCAGTGATATAACTACCTCAAATTTGCATGTAACTTCTTAACACCGAGGTATACTGCATAAGGTGCTCTATGAGCCTCAAGTATAATGAGCTCACATAAACCCCTAGTAAAGGGTACATACATATGTCCTCTATGGCACACGAGTCCATCAAACTCCAAGGAATACTCTACATACTTCCCTTCTAAGGGTCTCTGAGAACGCACCACCTAACTAAACCTCTAAATAAAGCTCATCCATTGGCAAGTGCTAAAGAATCCTTTCCCTCAAATCACTACAAGTAGTCATAGATGATAACTCATGGTGCCTTCTACTTAAGGCATCTACAACTACATTCTCCTTCCCCTTGATGTAATGAACATCAAAATTGTACTCACAAAGGAACTCCATCCACCTTCTTTGCCTAGCATTAAGGTTCAGCTGCGTGAATATGTACTGTAAGCTCTGGTGGTCTGAATGAAGCTCAAATCTATGACCTAGTAGAAAGTGTCACCACCTCACTAAGGCATGAACTACTGCCGCAAGCTCTATGTCATGAGTAGGGTAGTTGAATTCATGAGTCTTCAACTTACTAGACTCAAAATAAATGGTTCGGCCATCCTGTATATGAACTACCCCTATACCAGCCAAAGATGCATCAATGCACACCACGAAGTCTGCGGATGGATTTGGTACTGCAAGAATCGATGCACTCATGAGGGCTCTCTTAAGCTCTTGAAAAGCTCTATCACACTTCTCTATCCACTCATACTTCTTTTCCTTCCTCTAAATGAGATGTGATGGGATGTGCCAATTTAGAGAATCCTATAATGAAGCATTGATAATGTCTTGCTAGACCCATAAAGCTCCTCACCTCAGTGACACTGGTAGGTACCAACCAATCCATGATGGCCCTAATCTTTGATGGGTCCACTAAGACACCATCACCTAATATGACATGACCCAAATAATGTATCTTAGGTCTAAAGAATGCACACTTCGACAAGCTGCCAAACAATTGGTTCTCCCTCAATTTTTGCAATACCTGTCTCAAGTGCTCTGTGTGCTCCTGCTCATCACAAGAATATATAAAGATGTCATCCAATAAAACAACCACAAACTTATCTAAAAAGGTATGAAATACTCCATTCATGAGGCTCATGAATACAGTTGGAGCATTCATGAGGCCAAATGGTACCACAGTGAACTCGTAGTGACCATACCTAGTACAAAATGTAGTCTTAGGAATATCACTATCTACAATCCTCAACTGATGATAACCTGACTTGAGATCAATCTTCAAAAATACTTGAGTGCCCTGCAACTAGTCAAAGAGGTCATCAATCCTAGGAAGAGGGTATCGGTTCTTGATGGTTACTTTGTTCAATTGTCGATAATCAATACACAACCTAAGTGATCCATCCTTCTTCTTAACAAAGATCATTGGTGTGCCCTTAGGTGACACACTAGGTCAATTATGCACCTTCTCTAAGAGTTCCTCCAATTGAACCTTAAGTTCACTAAGCTCATGAGTAGTCATCCTATACGATGCTCTCGACACTAGCTCTACTCCTGGGACCAAGATCAATATGAAAATCCACTGCTCTAGGTGGAGGCCTACCAAGGAGCTCTGAAGGAAAAACATCCACAAACTCCTGTAAAATAGGAAAATCATCAAGGGATGGCTCCCCCTCTGGATCTTCCTCCCTGTCGTTGATGGTGATAGCGAACAACTAACATCCTTTTCGCATGCACCATCTATGCTGCATAGCAGAAATCATACGAAGGGATATGGGTCTCTTAAACCCAAGGATCACTCTAGAGGTACCATACTCATCCACACATTCCACCCTCTTTTGTCAACAATCCATCTTGGCGCTATGGGTGTACAGCCAATCCATGCCAAGAACAACATCATAAGAACCTAGAGGGATAATACATAGATCAGACATCATGGACATGTCTCCAATCTAAATTGAGCAAAAATGCACCATGGAACTAACTAACACTCTGGCTCTTGAGGCTAACTCTACCTCCCAGCTGACATCCTGACTAACTGCCACTAGCCTGCAATGCTCCATAATGAAAGGAGATATAAATGAATTAGTAGCTCTAGAATCAAATAAAATAGTAACCATGCTACCTCGTATACTACCTGTAGCCTCAATAACTGTGGCCTGATGCTCGGCTTGGTGGTTGTCAACCACTGCAAAAACTCTGTGGGATCTGCCTACATCGCTAACTGTCAGCTCTGAAAATGCCCCTCTTTGACCACTAGAGGACTGTCCCTGAGAACACTCTCTAGCAATATGCCCAATGCCACCACAAGTGTAACGTGGACCTTGTGTATAGGATCAGGCACCCTGTGATCTGGACTGTTGTGGGCCTCCTGTCCTACTAGATCCACTGAATGCACCCCTAGAAGATTACTGAGTCTTCGCTAGCTACGACTATGGGGCCTATACTTTTTGATCCTGCCTCAGACCCTGTGAATGCCATTGATTGGGCTTGGAGCCCTGATAACCTTGTGAGAGTTTCTACTACTTCTACTGAGGTTTTTGCTGCTGAGACTATTGGCCTTTAGAGGACCCTACTGTGTAGTTCTGATTCGCTTTCCAAGGGGGTTTCTACTGGGTAGAGTTTTGGTTTGGAGATCAATCTCGTGACTCCTATCTACATCGAGTGTCCTCTACCACTAGTGCCATCTCAACAACATGTCTAAAGGTGGTAGGAAAGGCCATACGAATTGGACCCTAAAGTGAGAAATTCAGGCCCATGATAAATTGATGCACTCACAATTTCTCATCCTTCATGTGCTCGACATAAGGAAGGAGCTTGAAAAACCTGCTTTCATACTAAGCCACAGTAAGACCCCTCTAATGTAGTGAATGAAATTCCTTTATCTGCTTCTGCTTGAAGTGCTCAGACAAGTACCTCTCCCTGAACCTCTCTAGGAATGACTCCCAGGTGAGGGTATCCATGCTCACTCCTCCAATGGTCTCCTCCTGATGCCATCAATTGGAGGAATCTCCTCTCAACTGATAACTACTAGTCATGCCTTTAGATTACTCCCATACAGACGTAATCCAAAGCACTGTTGTAGGCTCTACAACCATGCCTCTGCTACTATCCCCTCAGTGGAACCGATAAATAATGGTGGCCTGAGTCGAATCAATTCCTTGATATCATCTCCTATATGTCTAGGAGGTCTATCAAGTGGGGGTCCTCTCTGGTGTATTGACTCTTCCTCATGCTCATCTTGTCCCTCCAACTGTCTCGATGGGGGACTCCTAGTCCTCTCTCGGACTCTGGGTCTGTCTCCTCTAGGTCCCTCTGCTTCCACAATTGGAATCTGCTGACCTGGCTAAACTATAGGTACTACTCTCTGTTGAACTACATTGATCAAAGTCTAAAGTGCATCTGTAATTTCCTAGTTCGGGTTCAATGGTGGGTGAGGTAGAGGTGGTGGTGGAGGTGGGGGTCCATCCTCCTGTCCTGCTCTACCACCTCTCGCCTTACAACCTCTACCTCGTCAGTTACTCCATGTAATAGGAGGCATCCTACACAATTAAAGTTTTTAGTTAAGTTTAGAAGCATAATGGTTTTAGGTTCCTAGTGTTGAAACACAGGCTCTGATACCAAAATGTCATGCCCAAAAGTAAGAGGCAAAAAAAAACACACACAACAATTTTTTTTGAACTAATTAGGATGATAGGGTTGACAAATGTTCATAGGGTTAACTAAGATTAAATAAGATAACATGGTCGTAAAAGTTCTAAAGGTTTAACTATAATGGAACTAATCGTGATCAATTGCTACAACCTTAAGGATGATCTAATTAACTAGGCCCTTACTACTAAATTAATAACTTGAATGTCATTACAACTTTAATCAATTGCTCTAGGCTTAATGTCATTAATTAACTTCTTTCAACTTCATTCTAATTACCTTTAAAAATTTTAATCCAAAATCTAACTAACCTTTAATGTACATACCATAGAGGTAAACAATATTATCAATTATACTTTCTTCATTTTAATTTTTAAATTTATTTCCTTCATTCTCATATCGATCTAATTTATATTAATCTACTATTCACGATTGAAATTGGAGGCTGGAATACTTTCAACTAAATCCATAAGTAAGACTAAATTTTAGTTGAACTTATAATAAATTTAAGCCCACATTAATAATGCCAATACTAAAGTCAACCAACTTGATCTTTATTAAAACACAATGATGCTAATCACAAATACACTTGAATCTTGAATACACTAATTAGATTTGCTACTGAGTTAAACTAATTTATAGTAATGCAAATTTCAAATCTGACTTCTAAATTTGAACTATTAAAATCATCTAACAACTAGTTACCATTCTAAACTAACATCATTTAAAACATTAGATTTAAAGTTTAACTAGCCAAACTTAAGTGTTTAGGTTTTAAAGCAACATTACTACTCTAATCAAGTACCTAAAGCATTATACCACCTTCTAAACATCTCACAAATGTATAAAACTACTTATTAATATAAGATAAATGACAGCCATAAAAAAAGATACTAACTAAATTTAAACTACCTAATTTAGTGTTATCCTATTTTATACTAACTCCTTTCTAATAATACACATAACAATTAACTACTAGTCTAATTAACAATCTAATGCAAAAATCATTTAAAAACTATTAATAAAATTATCTATTAAAACAACCAAATCCTATACTAACCTAATCTACCCTAACTACTAACTATCAGCTACACCACAACAAAACAAATTTAAAAAAAAACAACAATTAATTATAATACTAAACTACCCACCCTCTATCCTGATTCCTACCCCTTTTCCTTCCATGCAAGCCAAAGGCCTGACCACACAAGTGGCCCCCTCACCCCTGCATGCTTCCTTAAGTCCTAGTGCACTGCCCAATGGTCTGCGCACGCAGACCTGTCTCCTCCCTCTACCGCGCATTGGATCATGCGTGAGGTGGATTGGGATGTTGGGATGGGGGTGGGTGAAAAGCGCAAGGGGTATAACTTTGTGTTAACCCCTTCACCACCCCTGCAAGCCATCATGCCCCACCTCATCACAGGTTTTAAAAGATGAGTGGAGAAAAGTATAAAAGGGTCTAACACCAATTAAGTATTAAAAGAAAATTCACACGCCCCCTCCAAGATTCGACCCCTATACTTGCTGACAGGTGGTTGGGGGTTTATTTTTTTTAAATATTAAAATCTTTTATATGATTTGACTTGTATCATAAGTCTTATGGAACTAAATGCCAAAAGTTTTATTGTTGGGAAGTTGAATATAAAAACATTATCATATATATATTTTGATGCTTTTTATTCAATTCTTATTAAAGTTATATTATTACAAGAATTAACAATGATTTTTAATTTGCAAGGCAAAGAATAATATTTTATGGAACATTCTCTGTGACATGGGGAATTTTAAGGCTTCTCCATACATTTTCCAGAGAGGGTTTTTAGACCTGGAGATGCACAATTTGAAAACCATTTTAAAAAAAAAAGTGCTTGCATGCTTTCTTACTAAGTTCACTATTGTGGAAGATGAGTCTGAACATTTCTAGAGGTAATAGAGTTCCTATGAACAAGCACACTAATGCCAAAAAGGATGCAAGGGATTATAATTCTCCTTCTACTATAGTTCATGTTAATTCAATCATCTAAAGGCAAGGTTGTATGTTTTATATATAGTCATCATAGCAAGGTATGTGTTCTTTCTTCTTTATTTAAATTCAAAGAAATTCAAGCCTCTTAATCAATTGCTCTAGTTCTTAATGAATCTTATCAAGGAATTATGAACCTATATTCAGAATTCAGAAAAAGGTGATGAATAATTGTTATCAAATTTAATTTCATCACTAATGTAACTTAAGAATGAAAGTGCTAGCTTGGTGATCACAATGTAGGATTGATATTACATGTTAATGTTCAAAATGTTGAATTGAAACTTCAACACATCCATTACCTTTCATTATCATAATTGAAACTCAAAATTTCCCAATTCAAGACATTAACTATCATTCTAATTTCTCACATAAATATGCCAAAATTTGGAACCACATTAGAGCATTGGAAGGAGAATTTCATAATCTTTTCTTTCCTCTATTATGCATCCTGGTTCAAGGCTCCATCGGGAAAGAACCAGTAAGAAAACCCAATGTCTTTGCCACTACATCAAATTCAATTACAACTTACATAATATTACAATTCATTGAGTTTTCTTCAAGGCTTTCACAAGAGAACTTTTATCAAATGTCTTCATGGCATCAAGGGGAAAAAACATGGAAGAGACAAGAACCAACATGGAGATAAACAACACAAGGAGATAAGCAAATTAAACATGCATTCCCACCCGGTTGCACAATAGGTCCAACAATGAACCAATATAGGGGAAAGGTGGATTTTATCAATAGGAGAAGTCAATCACCATACGTTCATTTAGCCCTTTTGGGGCTAAAACTTCAAGAACTTCCATTCTTTCACAAGGCCCTTTCGAGGCTACATCCACAAGGATTTTCATTCTTTTCCACATTCAAGAATTCTCAATAAAACCAAGGTATGGGATGACAAGTAGGGGCCCATATACCCTACCCTTTCTCCCTCCTCTCACCGTGAGAGGAGACTCTACACTATTGAGGTCCAACTAAGGTCCTTTCCCCAAACATGGCCACTTCTTCCCTATCTAAGGGTGAGTGTTGCCAAAAAAATCCCCATGAAAAGCTCTCAAAAACAATCAAAACATCAAGAAGGAATATGAATAACATCAAAAGAAAACAAGATAAAATCCCTCCCAAATCCACCCCCAAAACACAAGCAAGAATGCATAACTACACAATGTCTCCAACATGATTCAAGCAAGATTTCAAACATGAACACACATAAAGAACCATTCATGGAGTGAAGAACTCCTAGCTTAATGAAAGAGTTATGGTAATGGTGGTTTGAGAAGAGCTTCCCTTTCTTCCTTCAATCTTCAAGACTTCCTCCAAAACTAGAGGATTGAGTGACAAAAAACCAAAATTCCTCCCAAAATGCCTCTAAGTATGGTCCTTAACTCCACTAGGCTTCAAGTAACTCAAGATGGGGGTTTGGTTTCACCAACCCAAGTAAAAAACAACCCATTTTCGAAATCAACATAAAATAGGGTTTTTCAGTGACCCTAAGAGTCAACCTAGGAGGCTAAAGGGTTGGAAAGTACCCCCACCCATACCCTTACCCATATGGGTACTTAAATTTAATGTTTCTAAGCCTTTAAAGACTTATTAGGAACAATTAAAAGTTAGGGGAGTAGTAAGATCAAATTACAACCTTTTAAAGAATTACAATACAAGGTTAGCATAAAATTAGCAAGTAATTTAGCTCTGTTTTTCCATTGAGTTGTCTCAGTTAATTTTCCTGCACACTCATTGCACACATCAGTAGGTCCAAAAACCACATGCATAATGTGGATTAAATATTAGAGGAATTATATAAATTAAAGCATCCATTTCTTAATAAATAGTTGTTTATCTAATTCTACTCATATTTCTAACCTTTCGACTTGCATAACCAAATGTGTTAGTGTTGCATACATTTTCTTCATCATTATACATATTTATAAGCATTAAATGACAAAATTAAATAACTAAAGTAAGCATCACACATCGTAAAATAGCATAACAATTTTCAGTGTATCCAATAATGTTCTGACATAACAAAGCATGAGTATCAAAATAATAATGTATCCTTAGTGCTAGGATGGGTTGGGGCGAGCCCTCACAGATAAGTTTAGTTTATTTTGATAGTAGGAGTAAGTAGTATAGTGTTACAACTGGTAATTATCATTAAACAAATGTATTAGTTTAGTTATAGTTACGAGAGCATAATATTATAGTACTTATTTCTGTTGTTAAAATAATCTAAGTTTACTTTTGAATTTGGTAGTAAAAGATGATATTTCTAAGATGAAGAATGTAATATCATGAGTAAACTGTTTTGGTTATTCATTGCTTGTGCATTCTTAGAATATCTGTTTGATGTGTATTTTAAGGATAGCTATAATGAACGCATATCAAGGTGGTTGAATTTGGTTTATCTTATTCAGTTAATTAATTCAGTGATAACTATAAAAAGAATTGGGTGGGTTAATTACATATATAAAAGATAGTTGGCCTTACCTATGACTTAGACCTTTATGGTTAAGTATGGAGAACAAGGCATATTTCTATTCTGTCATTGACAAGTATAATAGAGAAACTCGTTATGTGTTGACTATGAGCATACCATACAGGGATGCAGTATCTTAGTGCCATAACGATGACACCTCAGTATATATATGTTTCATTTATGTGTTATTCTTAGTGCAATTTTAATTTTGCAATAATAAGTAAAGGTTTACTTCTTCCATATTAATTTTGAAACTACACTATGTTGTAGTAAAATGGATATCTGCATTATGGTTATGTATATGTTTGGTCTAACATGCATGCAGGTGGATTATGCTATTCAACTCATTGTGTATTGAGCCCTCTTTTGTTTGTGTTGCTTCCTGTGTGTTTCGAGGTGCTTCGAGTTTACAAGTAGCTAAAGGTGCTTAATGAAGTTCTTCCTGAATCATTAATCATTTGCTTGTAGGGTCCATATTTGGACATAGGCATTTAAGGATGAGATTGTACTTCATTATTGTACTGAACTCAATATGTTTTAGAATCTTTATGGAATCATATTTGGATGATGTTTTCATGTATTTTGAGGTTTTTAGTTTGAGAATGGCTCAATCTGTGTACTTGTACTTGTAATAAGAGGAGTTATAAAAAAAAAAAATTGTGTACTTTACACTTGTTTTTGGAATTCTTTTTTATTTGTTTTGTGGATAGTAGTAGTGTTACAGTCAATAGTACCCTGCAAACAAAACCCACAAGATAAAGACACAAAATTTAAAGCACAAAACATTAGTTTCGCATGGTTAGTAAAAACATGAAGAAGTATGTGAAACTAACAAAATGGAGATTGAAATGACCCTTGCGGGGTCCCACCAGACGTGCCAAAATGTAGAATAAGATTTAGTGTGCAAAAAACATTAGAAATAAGGAAAAAATTCACAAACATAAAACTATATTCCCATATAAGATTAGATAAAGAAGGTGTAAGAGAGTGCAAGATCACTCCAAAAGCTTCCTTGATGTTATAGATGGGTCCTTTGATGTAGGTGTATGCTCCATAATATTGTTCAAACTTCAAATGGATGGATGGGATGAGTGAAAAAAAGTTTCAAAAATGGAGTCATGGAGTGATTTTGCCATTATAATGGTATTTTGGTAGTTTATGAGATCTCAAAATAGCATTATAGCTTTGCATGGAAGGTGGATGATCTAAGTGAAGGGAGAGGGTTCAATTTATAGGCAAGAGTCTTGAGGGATGGAGGGCTAAGATGGAAGAAAAGGAGAAAGCTTATGGAGGGCTTAGATTGCATGAGAGGAGAGCACATGGATTGTGCTATTTTAGCACCAATAGGGAGGTGACACTTGTCACAAGGAGGATGAGTGTGAGAGGATGGGATAAGGGTTGGTCAAAGGCTTGATGAGGGTGGGTGAGTATGTAAGAGTCATGAGTGAGGATGTAAGAGCCTTTTATGGCTTTGTAAGAGCATTCATGTCTTGGTGGTTGAGTTATTTTGAGGGAGGAGACTTTGGTTTGGCTTAGGAAAGTCTTAAGCTCACTTAGGGAATGTGAAAAGGTTGGGTGGGGGGTGGGGATTAGGCTTGGGTTAGGATTAGATTAAGGATGTTAGAGATGTGCAAGTGGATGGCATTCATGAGGGTCGGTGAGCTAGTGGCTAAGCTTGGTTAGTATGGGTGGATGGGGTGGATTAGGCTAAATGGAGGGTTAGGGATAAGTTAGGGGTTATTAGATTTGAGGGATTTTATTTATTAAAGTGATTTTAATAAATTGGGATTTGGAATTAGATAGGAGAATAGGATTAAATTGATAAATAATGGGTTATTTGATTTATCAATTAGGATTTATAGATGATTAATTAAATTAATCAGCTAGGGGATGGAAAAGGATTAATTAAATAAGGATTTAATTAATGATGCCTTTAGAGATAACTAAATAGGATTACTGAAGTGGTGTAATCAGATTTAGGTGTCTACACTTATTAGTCCAGGTAAATGAGCCATTATTTGGATGAACATCCATCCGATTGTTATTATCCACAAAAGCATAAAAATCTTATATGGTTTTAGGGGAGGGGAGGGGATAATACCTCTAGTTTTCTCAGATTGAGATAATAAAGCATTAAAATCACCTCCAATAACCACTTGCAGATGCTCTTGTATTTGAAGAGAACATGTGATAGAATCCCATAAACAAGCTTTATCCTTAGACGAAGCAGGTCCATAAAAATTAATGAGGATAAAAAATATGTCAAATGCAGTTATATGAAGCATCTACCAATTGTTCTCTTATTGGAGGAGTTGTGAATTAGCTATAAGAGGATTCCAAAGAACTGCTAAACCTCCAGAAGCACCCAATCCTTGCATATGATAAGAATTCCATTTTTTCCAGCTAGCAACTATTTTATCAAAGTTATGTTGGGAAAATTTAGTTTCTTGTAATAAAATAATATTTTCCTACAAAGAATCAATAACTTTTTTGATTCTTTGCCTCTTGTCAGAGGCATTTAAACCTCTGACATTCCAAGAAATGATTTTCATTGGAGACAAGGAGACAATTTATTCCAAAATTAAAATTCTTGAAGCAGGGAGTTAATTATAGGTGAATTGTAATCCTTAGCTTGCAAACCTTCTTCTTTGGAAATATAAAAAATAATAGAAGTGGTAATTTCAGACAAAATTTGATCACAAATAAAAGTCAATATCACAGGAGAAGGATGAATAGAGAGGCACCAAATAGACTGCCCTAGCAATGAAAGTGAAAAACTTCTGTTTTGAAAATTGATCAATTTGAGTGACTTTGGAGATACACAACTTTGAAAGTCTATCAGAGGAAGTAACTTGGATCTCATGTCTTTAAAGGAATTTTACTTGTTATTGCAACATAGCCCCCTTTAGTGCACCAATCTTGTTCTCATCAAAATAGGAGGAGGCATCATAATTTGACATTACATGTGCCTCAAGATGAGGATAATGAGGAAAATATTGATGCTTATATTAGCCTGTTCCATATGAAAGTTAAGAAAAACAAAAAAAAAGGAAATGATTTTTAAAAAATGCTCTTTGATAAACCTTGTTTGATAAACTTTGTTGGATAATGAAAGGACATTGTTTTAAGTAATTATCTATGAATGTTGTGTATTAATATTTATTTTTATGTCATTTTAATGAATATTGTTATGTGTTAATGAAGTCTTGATTAGTATTGCATATTCATGAATTTTATATCATATTAATGAATGTTATGTGATTGTATTGATTGAATATTATAGTTCATAAATGGATGGATGAATGAATGAATGAAGTATGTAATTATATGTTAATGGAGAATTTAGATTGATGTTGGGGGGAGGGTGGTGAGGCCAGATGAGCTTCCACCTTCATGTGGTTGGCCTTGCTAAGTAGGAAATATTAAAGTATTCTTGAAACCAAGTGAAGCTGAAACTAACATACCTTCATTAATTAACCAATTCTATTCATTGTAGGTCTAGAATGATGGGATGATACTATATGGTATAGGTATGAACAATGAATTTTTTAGTAAAATAATAGAGACAAGAATCTAACTACTATGTAAAAATTCACATTGTAATTGTCACAATAAAATAGATAGGGTGGACTATCTTTATTGGAGTATGACTATATCCATTGTCTTCAAGATTTATGTCCAAATCTTAATAGATATGAAATATACTCAATCATGTATAATTGTGAACAATTGAATGCAACATTTACATTTAGAAATTTGAAAGGCTAGGTGCTACATTTTCTGACAATATAGAAACAATAATGGTCAAAAATGTTTTTCATGCTCAACTTACAAGGGGATTTTCTAGTCTCTTTAGTTATGGAAGATAAGGTTTGCACAATATCATTCTTGTCTCATATTTGTATCTATTTACCTTTCATAGGTTAAAACTTTACAATATTATACCATTTATCGAAAACCTTTGCAAGATACAAGTCACCTTCTAATCTCTAGATATAATTTCTTGAGAAGAGTGATTTGATCATGTTAAGTCTACATGCTTACTATATTAATTGAAAATTAAAAATGAGTATCAAATTTATGAATTCTATTATGGTGAATCTAGAAAATCATATGTCAAATGGATAACAACATTGCTACTAGACAAAATACAAGTGTCCCTTGGGTAACGTGCAAAAAGGAAGATGCTCTTAATCCAGTTGTGAGTTTTGTTTCACTTCTTCAAATTCATTTCCACTTTTATTATTTCATTTATGTAAAATTATAATGTTAGGGACCTTTAGATAAAAGTTTTATGAAGCCAATCATCTAAGAAATTTCATGTTGAACCACACAAATGGAATCCAATTAATTTGAAACATTAATTCTAAGATATAAAAAATTGTATTTGGTTATAAAAATAATATGATGGTATATTTGGATTGCAGATAAATACTTGCAATGATTTTTATTATGACAAATTTACTCTCAATTCTAACAAAAAGCCAAAAAGTTGTACAAAAAACTAGACTGGCTAGTATGTACAAATTGATTTTCAACCCCAAAACATGTTTCATTAGATAATCAATGTATAAGTTGTTCATTTTCATTTATGTTCCATATATAGGTATATTACATCTTTAAAACATATTAGATAGAACACTTTTTAAACATATATTAATCATTTAATTTATAGTTTCAAAGCATTTAGTGGTGCAACACCATATAGGCCTATGGATGATGTGGCATTTAATGTTGTATGCTTCTTTCAAAAGGGTGGCATAATGAAAAATTATTATATGGTATCAATAGGTTGTGCACATTAGAGGAATTTGTGGCTATAAAAAATTTTTTGTGGAAGAAAGTCATCTTTTGTCAAAATAAAAATAAAATTTTATTATGTGAATGATGTGAGATACTTATTGGAGCATACAACATTACCAATTTAGAACTCTTTCATCAACATCATATGTAGAATTAATGCTTGAGTTGCAAAATTTATAGTATCATGGAGGAACCATGTTTGGTCATATAGTATGAGGCCCCTTTTTTACTACAAGCTATGACTATGATGCTCTAATTGATGAATATGGTATGTTATTTCTCCTAGATAAGGGTAAAAGTTTAAATATTACCACTACAAAATAGTGTGAAATTGCACATACATTCATTTTGTTAAGAGCTATAAAGGCGGTCATTCCAAAAATAGAAAATGACACCATTAATAAACTAGATGAGCTTCCACCTTCACATGGTTGGCCTTGTTATGTAGAGAATATTAAAATATTCTCAAAACCAAGTGAAGCTCAAACAAATTGATTTACTTGGAGCTAGGAACTTGATGTAACACAAGGTAGGTCACTTAATTCAGCCCTATCTCTCCCAAGACTTTCTTAGGCTTATGTTTAGCTTGATAGGGTTCTTTCCTTAACCCTAACCTTCTTTCTCCAAATTTAGTTTGAACTCTCATCTACATTCAAACACCCAAACTCTTCATATTAGAACTATGATTGCCTAGCCAAGTATCCAAAATCCAACTAGTAGATTTGTCTTCTTCTAAGTCTTATAGGACCTCCCAAGGAATGCATTTAGTTAAACCAACCATATTGCCTTCCTTCAAAACCATAACTAAAAAGTTGTACAAAAATGTTGTGGAGCAACTTCTAAAAGTTGCTAACCAAATTGCAATTTTTTCATTTTTGTCTTCTAGACCCTTGAAACCTTTTTGAATGGAACCAAACAAGTTCAATAGAGGTTTTTAGGCATAATTTCCCCCCTGGTAACCAATATATCTCTTTTTTCCCCTAGACCCATTTGAGAAACTACTTGACAACTTAACAACTTTTGACATCCGAGACCCTAATCAATCAACACTACATTTCATGAGTTCCAAACACTTGAACTTGATACTTCTATTTGTTGGCTGAGATTCTGTGTTCTTGATGTTTTGTATTGCTAATGGTTGTGACTCTTCTCCACAGGTTGCACTTCTCTACATAGCTTTTTTTGGTTGTATTCTTTGTCTTCCACTAAAAATTTCCTAGGTACATCTAACAAAATATACTGGACAATTTTAAGGTTTGAATTTAAAGTAAAAATGACAGAATGAGTTTAAGTTTGCACTTTTTATGACAGTTTTTTAGAGTTAAGTAGAACACATTAGGATTTATTTGTCACAATAAAGTATAATTTATACTAATTATTCTCATTGTAACCAAAAGTAATGATTTTTTTTAGTTATATAAAACTCCTCAGTCTGCATTTTCTTTATAAGAGTGCTAATGCTAATTCTTGATTACACATTTGCAATTTAAGTGTTTTTTGGAGATGGTGTAAAACTTGTTCAAGATGCATTTCAGCTTGAGAAAGAGAAAGCCCCTTGTGCCATCTTTATAGATGAGTTTGATGCAATTGGAACATGACATATTGACAGAAACTGGATTTTTTAATTTTCATTCTTATTGGTAAGCTTACAATGGTAAATAGTCTAAATAGTAAAATTGTATTGGGTTTGCACATTTAGTCTAAATAACTTCTAAATAGTAAAATAGTCTTTTCTAATTTTTTAGTACCAAATGATACCAAATTACAAATGGAGCATGAGGTTTTCACATCCAATATGAGTTCATCTATTAGGTTTATAATGGGAAAAAAATGACATAAAGTCAAACTTATGGAACATGTTATTGTTTACTCATGAGATATAGAAGAGTGGTTGCCTTTCATCAGGCTCTAGCAATGCTATTTTAAGAAATTTCAACTAAGGCTTTGTATACACCAACCTACAATGTTATCTATAAATTTAAGGATTCATTTATAGCCAAGGTAAGAAAAATAACAACATTCTTGCAAGCCAAAGCTAAACAAACCAAATCAACAAGAATACATACAACATTTTCCTTGTAATAATAATCCTACGTTCTTGATTAGTAGCAAGTATTGTGAGAATAGAAAGAGCCTTATCCACCATTCCAATGCTTCGGTCAACAAGAAATGCTTTTAGAGAAGGAAAAAATCTAGCCCGAACAACCCTAGGTTTGTTTCCTTGATAAATTGACAAACTAAAAAGTGCAGTAGAAAAATATTTTCCCCCTCTTGGTGTTCCATCACGTAGTAAATCAACCAAGGAAGGGATGGCTCAAGAGGCTTCAATTATAATCTTGTTCTTGTCCATGATAGATAGGCTAAAAAGAGTTACAACAAGATTTTATCTTTCTTCTGTGCTACCATGCTTTAAGACTTCTATTACATAACTAATGGATCCTTCTTGAACAATCAACCATTTTTTACTACTATGAATAAATAAACTAGAGGGGTAGTCACTACATGCTATTGAATCTTTGCATCACTTAATGATAACAATTTCACTACATGTTTAGTAGTTTCAACCATGTCACTATATGTTTAGTAGTTTCACCCATATCACTACCTCTTTATTTCTTGAGATTTTTTAGTGCTCTTGACTCTATTGCTAAATTATGAATAGTAGATAGCTAAACTATGTCTGCTAGCATTTATAGAACAATAACATCTACATTTCTACTATCCTTATGTGAAAGGGAAATCATAATATCTATAAAAAGTTAAATATCTTGTGTATCATCTCTCCCCTTGGATCTCTTTGATTGGAGGTGCATTAGTTAAACCCATTCTTTAACTTCATTAGAAACTTTTAGTGAATTATTGGGTGATAAGCCTCTAAAAGGCCATTATTTTGATTACTTTTTATCTTGTTTTTAGTAGTTATCTTGCAAGAAATAGTTTAAGACTCTATGGTTTAAGAAAAAGAACTCATGTTTTATGAATATACTATCTATATGTTAAGACATGTAGATTGAAGTATAGATTGATTAGTTATTCTTTGTTTACTTGAATCTATGGATTTTTATGGTTTAATGAAGGATATTACATGCTGATAAATATTTTCTCATCCATCCTATGTTTGGGTAGGTTCCTTCTTGTAGCCACAGGATTTGCAAGAGTGATAATTTAAACATTATATCATTTCTAACATTAATGATGAAATGAATGCATGTATGTGGAAGCTATTGCATTTAATTCTTTGTAGGTGTTGTTTCCATGCATATTGAAGACAACATTTCAATGCTGAGTCAAAGCTAACTAGATGGTCAAAGAACCACCATGCAGGTAGATCATGGTGCAAGTTTTGTTATGGTAGTGCATGAAGACAACTTCGTCAACCTACTATATTCATAGGAGAGTTAAGAAGTAGTTAATAGTATTTTTGTTGTAGAATTTATAATTTGTAATTGATCCTCATTGATGGAGTGATCATAGGAGTAGGAAGTTGTTAAAGTTTTTCTTTAAATAATTTCCACTATAACCTTGAAAAGGGGATTGATGATTGATTATTGATTTTGATCTTTTCCTAGTTTTGACCAAAAGGAAATAAAGTAGAATCTTGTTTTCAAATGTAATTCCTTATTATGAATGAATAGATTACAGAGTTCAAGTTTCCACCTTCAAACTTAATTATTTTCTATTCACTCATCCGAGGGGGCCCACTTGGTGAGTGAACTGCTTTGTTAGAATAGATTTTCTTTCTTAGTTTGTGTAGTGTCTGCTCCTAGTTTACATCTTGTTCTGATTGCTAAACTCTTTCAGGCCAGTTTTATGCTTGAAAATTATTAGCATTATCCTTCAGATTATCAAATATTGTTTCATATTTAGTTGATATTATGATGAACTACTTGTTAGTCTATACTTCATGTATGCATGATGATTATTACACTTATCTCAGTTATTGGTGATGATTAGTTAGATGGATTATTATACATGTTTTTTAATGGATACTTACCCCATACTACATGTGTATGGTGTGTGTGTATATTTTCTTTATGTATGACATTTGTGATGTAGTTAAGGGAGTCATAGTCACCTACTAGTAGGGATCTACATGATGCACCACTTCCTGCCATTGCCTATTTAGCTTAGTACATATGTGTTTGTACATGCATGGATTTTATGCAGATTGTAAGTACTAGGTATCAAATTTCCTAAATTTCTAGGATGAGCGTACCCTATTGCATTATCTCAATGGTAAGAGAGGGAAGAAAAATTCTTAAGTCCAAATCCTAACCTTTGAACCCATTTGTCCTAGAAAATTAGGACAAGTATTTGTGTTCATTACCTTCTGAATGTGTCATATGACATAAATTCATGATTATAACCCTTTAGTTTGATATTGTATGTGTTTTTCTATAATGGGTTTTCATATTTCATCCTTTAAGTCTTTGGTGATTTTTCTATTAATTAAGTCCAAATTAAATGATTAAATTAATGATTTAATTTAATGGAAAAGTGTTGTGATATTTTAATATTTAATAATATTTGATTAATTTGGAGAATTAATTAAATTAAAAAAATTAAATTTAAAGATAAAAGTTATAAGTTTAATTTTAGAATGTGATAATATTTATTTAATTTAATAATAATTTATTTAGAGTTCATTTTTAAATAAATGCTAAGTACTACTATTATTATTTAAGTTAATAAATATTTTATCAATTAATGTTTGAAAATAAATTAAAAAGTAAAAAATATATTAATTTATTAAAAGTTTTAAGATTGCATAAAGTGTGCATGAGAGTAAAATTTAATAAACTAATTAAAAGGAGAAGTCAAGTGAATTTAATTAAGATATTTTATATTTCAATAAACATGCATGAAAAAGATAAAGAAAAGATAAAAAGAGTTAAAGTCTAGTTAGCAAGGAGTCCTCTCAGGTGATTGCACAATTAGTGCCCCGATTTTAGGAAAGAACTCCATATCACAATTGAGAGTTCATTTTCTAAGGATAATGAATTTTTGGAATAAGGAATTTTTGAAAGAGAGAAGGTTTTGAGAGGACAAATTTCTCTCACAAATCTTTTTGGGTGTTGCATTGTTAGCATCAGAATCAGGTAGATTCTTGTGATTAATTCACATAGTTAATTACGCTATTTCTTTTCCTATCTTCTTTGTGTCTGTGAAACGGTTATCTGAATAATTCTTTGTGACGAGTGATTCAATATTGTGAATTTCTGGTATGCATGTTAATTCTTCTATATATGTAGAGATTGAAATATCTTAGAATCCTCATCTAGTAATTTTGCAAATTAGATAGTAGACCGAGAAGGGTTTTGATATTTAAAAAGGAAAATCTAAAGAGAAAATCTGACTGGTTGGTCGTATTTTCCCTATCAGATTAATGCTAGAACTATTATTAAAAAAATATAATTTAAATGGAGAAGGATATTTGTTTTCTTTAAAAAAATTTATTCATAATTATTTATTTAAAACAAATTAATGAAAAATTTATTTAAAAAGATATATAATAAAATTTTAAAAAATAAATATGGGAACTGGTGGGGAAAACACACACCCCCCTTCTTTATTGCAGGCAGTCATAGACTACTGTCGCAAGTACTCTAACAATAGTGGTACAGAGTGTCACTGCTACCACAGGCCCTGCAGTAGCAGGGTGCCATGTTTGGAAGGTTGATAGGCCTTGTTAAAATAAATGCCGAAGTTTTATAAAATTTGTTAATTTTAATTTTATTTAAAGTATTAATTTTTATTTGTTATTAATTTTAAATACTATTTATTATAGAAATTTATTAACTGTTTTAATTTTAATAATTAATTAAAATATATTTATTTTATATATGTATAATTATTAATTCATATAAATAAGTATAACTTAATTAAAGTATTTAATAATGGAAATTAGTTAATAGCATTGTGGATTTACTTAATTATCAATAATTCTGATTTTAATAAAATTGCAAATTATTTTATTTAGAAATCAATGAGAATTATTTTAATAATTTAAATAAATAAATAATTACCCTTAGATTATTTTTAGGAAATTGACTTTAAATAATGAGGGTAATTCTATATTTGATTCAAATAAATGAATGGGATAATTTGTAGGGTAAATTGAGAATCTCATTTACTTGGAAAATACATTGAAACAAAAAATGAAACCTTACATTTAGCTCAACATTATGTTTTCAAAATCAAACCAAACTATGAAACCTACACTATTATCTATGTTTTGGGTTTGTGTTGACTAGAGTGTTGACCGATTTTAGGATGTCTACCAGAGGCTAGAGAGTTCTGTGATTGTAGTATTATGCTAAACTGATCTTGATCTTTTAAACTCATCCATGGTAATGTTTTGGTATGCTCTTTGATGAGTTTATTTATATTGTTGGTTATTGTTTTCAATGTTATTATGGGATAACAGGATGAGAGTTATGACCTACTCGACTTAACGATTTTGAGTCTTTGATCAGTATTTTTGGGATACTTTCTAGTTTCTTGTAGAGAACTTATGGGTTGTTGTGATTTATCTTTTGATGCTTTCTAGTCATTGTATAGGACTAAGGTAAAATATTATGATTATTTGATTTGTGCTTTAATGAGCTTAGGGTAGGTTATCTATATGCAATGTTGGGAAATGGCTTGCAATGGAGGCTGAGGCCCTAAGTGGCTACTAGGGTAACCCATTGTAAGTTGTTTAGTAAAGTGAAAACACTATACTAAATGGGAGTAAAATGATAATAATAAGAGTCTTTGCATGTTCTTGCCCATGCCTCATGTGCTAGTATAGACTAGGATGGGAGTAGAGAGAACACTTGGTTGTAACCATGCCTTGTTAGTATGCCTTGTTAGTATGAGAGGATACTAGTGCCGCATAGGGTCACTAGGCGATTGGGGTCTTGAGTGACTGCCAGGGTAACTCTAGCATTGATTTGTGTGATGACACTTTCCCACTTATATAGTAGATTCCCTACATGTCTTTGTGTGCCTTTGGGTCTAGATGTTGATTTGTCTTGGAACCTTTGAGTTAGATTACTTTTAGGGTTTCTTAGACTTGGAGAGTATTTTTGATATTTGGATTGATATCCTATTTAGGACTTGAGACTATCTCCTTAGCATGGTGGGAGTGGGCCTTCTTGGGTTACCACATAGTTAGGTGGTAGTGCTTTTTTTACTCTTACCATTGAGATCTATCTGTTGATACTGTGGCTAGAGTTTCCCTGTCTGCATTTCCTTTCATTCTATTCTTGTGTATTATGATGGATGGTTATATCTTTATGATGGATGGTTTCACTTATTGTATTGTACTTTTTTGAAGGGTGATGCAATCTATTTTTATAATATATTCTTTTAGCCTTTCATACCCTATGACATGTATAGTGGATGATTGAGCATTCTAAATTTTATTGCCAAGTGGCATTTAGAACAAATGTATATTATTTAAATGGACTTTGGACTTCTAATTACTCTTTCATGTGGATGTGGTAATTGTTAGACTTAATATTAATTAAATTTAAACATGATTAAATGTCTTGGGATCCTTAAGGAATGTAATCTATTATGTTTGCTTATGTAAGATTGTATGTTATTGCTTCTATTGCTTTAAGATTGATGTGTATGTTATTCTTTCTTTAAAAAAAAATGTTCGGTAAACTTAGTAAAAACTTTAGGTAAATTCTTTTGGATCCCTTGGCAGCATGTTATAGTTTGTTTCCTTGCAAAGTAGACTTCTATTGTTCTTGCAACCATTAATAACAAAATTGTTGAACTATTCCTACAACATAGGTGTTTAAATGGATTTACTATTTACAACATTAATTTAAACTTTAAGGCAGATGTTATTTCAATTCCTCTCTTAGTTTCCTTTAGCATTTCTTTCCTATTGTAAGTTGTAATGACTTAAAGAGGAATTAGAGCATATACTTTGTTGCCACCCTCTCAAGCTTACACTTCCCAATTGACAAATAAAATGAAGTTAGTATGTTATCCTTAAGAAAATACATGATTCTATATAGTCGTGGAGTCAATGTAGAAGGATGTCCAATCCTTTATTACTGAGATATTTAGCTGATCGACCATTTTTGGCACCATTTCCGAGAAGGTGTCAATCTAATTCAACCTTGAAGTCATTATTTTAGATGAGATTTTGCATTATTTTGCATGCATAAAAGAAAATATCTCTTTGGGATGTTTCTTCCTTGTAATATTTAGGAAGACATTTTTAATCCTGAACTTGAAGAACCACACAATGAGAATGAAGAAGAACCTTTTGAAAATCCATTTGCTATTGCTCAAGAATATATACCCTCATCCTCTGATGAATCCTTGCATCTAAATAAGCTTTTTCTTAACCTAAATACCAAGATAATCCACTTTCTCTTGTCATATATCAAGCACCTTTATTAGTACCTTCTCTAAGAATGGCTGAACCTCAACCAACATTTCCCTTTCCTATCCCTCCTCAACAAGGTAACCAAAATTTGAAAAATATATCTGTTGTTGCACTTCCCAAGTTTTATGGTTTGAAAACTAAAGACCTTGAAACCTTTCTCTTTGAGTTTTACATATTATGTAGAAGTGAAATTATACAATTAATTCCCATAAATTGAATTTTTTTCCTTGTACTCTCAAAGAAGCTGCTCTAAGATGGTTCATGGGGTTGGGTGCTAATGCTATAGCAGATTGGCCTTCAATGAGCAATCTATTTGTCACAAAGTGTAAAGAATACTGTAGGGGTTAGGATTTGAAGGGGTATGACATTTTCAAAATGTCCCAAAAGGATGATGAAAAATTGGAAGACTATGTTTCCTAGTTCATGTTCAACCTGCAACATATTACACAACATCAATTGAATGAGGAGTCAAAGAAATATCTTTTTCTGAGAGGTAAAAATGAAGGAAGCATTGAAGCTCTAGAACTTATGGCAAGAGGACACATTACTCAAAAAACTTGGACTAAGATATAGAGCATATGCCTAAACTATTCTAGAGCTACTATGAAGAAAGGTAGGGGACTTAGAGAGCTACCACATTAGTCCAATGGTAGTTCAGGACTGTCTAAGATGGAGTTATCTAATTTTTTATTAAACTTCAAGAAAGACATTATTAATGATGTAGCTACTTAGCTAGACACCATGTAAGCCTGAAGAAAGAAAGATGAAGTTGATGCCATGATGACTAAATTATGTCCACATTGTAGAGAAAAGAAAAAGCATTGTAGATGCAAGTCTATTGCAAATATGGAGACACAACCAATCCCAACCAAGTTCAAAGCCATTAACAAAAAATGGAGAGGTACTATATGTTGCTCAAAGAAGGCCATGGTCTCAAAGATAAGGTATGCCACAAGATCCTCTTTAAAGTTATCATAATAATAATCAATGGAAATTTTTTCAAAATACTAGTATTAGTGGAAATCATATTTGGCAACAACCCCAGTAGGGTTGGCAACAACACCAACAAGGTTGGTAGCAACCTCAATAGGGTTGGTAACAACCTCAAAATTAGTGTCCCCAATCTAGTCAACCAATCACATTGCCACCAACTTAGTAGCAAGCTCTAATGCCTCCTCTTATAGCCACTAATACTCCTTCCAAGTAGACCCAACTACTAGTTCAACCCAACCTGAATCCAAATAATACTAAACAATAGCCTCAACAATAAAGCTATACCATCTAATTGAATGATATTCACTTAAGATCAGACACCACTCTTGTTGCACTCAAAAAACCTATAATAATTGAAATTGAGGATCCTCCAACTGAACATATAGAGAAATCGAATCAACATACTTCTCTTGTAGGTGAAGAACCTCCATTTCCCCATAGGTTGATAGAACAAGGGTAGCCCAAGGATAACCATGCAGTCATTGAATTACTTAATCAACTGGAATAGATGATAGTAAAAATACCATTGTTGGATGCTATTAAAGAAGTCCCTACCTCTACTAGGGCTATTAAGGAAACATGCAGTAAGCAACCAGGAAGAAAGAGGAAAGATCTAAAGACCATTTATGTCCTAGGACAATTGTTTGACCTATTGCTAGAGAAATTAGCTATACCCAAATACTCTAACCGTAGGATTCCTGTAGTAATAGTTACTATTCATGTCATCCAAGTTCAAAATTCTTTGGTTGACCTAGGAGCATCTATTAACATCATGAAAAAGTAGGTATTATCTTGGTCGCATATTGTTGGCTTTAGAGAGACACCCACTATCCTTCAACTTGTTGATATCTCTACCATTAAACTAGATAGGATAATAGAAGATGTTATAGTCACCCTAAATTCTTGGGAGTATCCAATTGATTTTTTGGTTCTCTCTCAAAAAGATAGTACAAGAGGATATCCTTTAATCTTAGGGAGGCCATGGTTAGTCACTATAGATGCTTATATAGCTTGCTGATCTAAGAAAATGACAATATCCAATGGATTTCATACCAAAAACTTGACTTTATACTCCACTTCTCAACCGTTGTTACTAGATGACTAAGTAGTTTGGCTAGACTTGGATGATGATGATCTAGAAGCCAATTCCATCCATTATTTAATGATGATAAGAAGAGAATCATTCATAGCTACTCGAGAAGAAGATGAAATCATTTCATCCATTATTCTAAATGAATATGGTACACAATCTCCAATATGTCCTCAAGTTGAATGTATCCTAGAAACTATTGTGCCAACTTTGAATTCACTATATCATTCAAAAGCTTCATAGTTTCTCCATTCATGATTACCTCATGAGATGGATTCTTCTCCCATTTCTCAATTATTTATGGAAAATAAGGTTATTAAGATGGAAATTGGTCTAGGTAAGGAATTGAATGTAAACAATGCCCTATCACACTCCCAACAAGAAAAAATGTTGTAGTTACTACAGGAAAATAAAAATGCATTTGCTTTGGATTACTTGGACATGAAAGGATTAGATCCTATGGTCTACACTCACAAGATTTATATCAGCCCTAATTTCAAAACAAGATAGCTTGAAAGGAGAGTTAATCCTATCTTAAAAGATATTGTTAAGAATGAATTACAAAAACTATTAAATGTTGGTTTTATATACCCCACCTTTGATAGCTAGTGGGTCTCACCTTGGTCATAGTACCCAAGAAGGGAGAAAAATGGTGAGTTTGTGTAGACTATAGGGAGCTTAATTCAGCCACTAAGAAGGACCATTTTCAATTACCATTTATAGACCAAGTCCTTGACAACTTAGTTGGTAAAAAGTATTTTTCTTTTTGGGATGGTTTTAGTGGTTATAATTAAATACAAATATCACCATAAGGTCAAGAGAAAACAAATTTTAACTTCCCATGGGGAATTTTTTCCTATTCAATATTACCTTTTGGCTTGTATAATGCCCCAACCATATTCCAATGAGTTTTAATCAAAATTTTTTTCCAGATATTTTTGCTCATTGTATGAGGATCTATATGGATGACTTCACTATTTATGGTGTTACTTTTGAAGAAGAAAAAACATGTTTAGAAATATTACTTAAAAGATGCTAGGACTATAACCTATCTCTAAATAGTGAGAAATTTTTTATGATGATGGAGGAAGGAATAATCCTAGGCCATTTCATTTCATCAAAGGGTATCCAAGTAGGTCAAGAAAAAAGTGAAGTTATTAGAACCTTGCCAACACCAAAGAAGTAGGAGGATGTATGAAGTTTTTTGGGACATGCTAGATATTATAAAAGATTCATTAAAAAATTTAGTCAACTTGCAACACCTATTTACAACCTAGTCAAAAAGGATTTTTAATTTGTTTGGGATTATGATTATGTAGCATCCTTCCTGCAGCTTAAGGAAGTTCTTACCACAATACCTATTTTGAGATGATCCAATTGGGACTTACATTTCACATTCATATAGATGCCTCAAACTATGCTATTAGTGTTGTGCTGGGACAGAAAGTAGACTCTATTGAACATGTTATTTATTTCATCAATAAGAATTTGCAAGGTGCAAAATTTAATTACATAGTTACTAAAAAGGAATTACTTGTAGTCATTTATGTTCTCAATAAATTTAGAAATTACATCATTGCATATGAGATATTTGTTCACATTAACCATTTGACTATCAAATATTTGGTGAACAAACCTACAATTTTAGGGAGATTGGATCGATGGCTATTGCTCATGTAAGAATTCAACATCACCATAGTTGATAAACTTGGTAAGGCAAATGTGGTAGCTGACTTTCTCTCTTAGTTGCATCTCTTTGATGATCTTGCAACCATTGAAGATAGTTTTCTAGATGAGCACCTTTTTATATTAGCCACAAAAAATCCTTGATATGTAGATATTGCTAAATACCTCACCATAGGAAAAATACTAGTATATTCTCTGCTCAGGCTAGAAAGCTCTTAGCTGAAAAGAGCTTTAACTATTCATGGATTGTTGGATTTATGTTTTATATTGGTCCTAATCAAGTCATGCATATGTGTCTAAGATAAGATGAAACATATGATGTCTTGAAGGCCTACCATGATGAACCCTATAGAGGTCACTTTGTAGCTAAAAGAACAACCTTCAAAATTTAAACAACTAGATATTATTGGCCAAGCTTGCACAAGGATGTAGTCGAATATACAAAGAAATGTGACAAGTGTCAATGAATGATACAACCCACTAAGTCAGATAAAATGCCCCTACAACCTCAAGTAGTTGTCACACCCTTTGAAAAATGGTGAATTGACTTTGTAGGACCTACTGAGCCCACTTCACAAGGAAAATCCTACATTCTGGTGTGTGTTGACTATGCTTCCAAATGGGTAGAAGTTAAAACTATGAAACACCCAAGGGATATGAATGTGGAATTTTTTCTATATGAATCCATTTTCACATATTTTGGTGTTCCTAGACAATTGACATCTGATCAAGGAACTTAGTTTATATCAAATTTGATAATTGCTCTTATAAAGGAGTATACCATTAGGCATGGTAAATAATCACCTTATCATCCTCAAGCTAATGGTAAAGTTGAAGTTACTAATAGGAAGTTGGAATCTATTCTCACCAAGACTATAGCACTTCATAGGAAGGAGTGGGAAACATGCCTTCTTGAAGCTCTCTAGGCTTATATAACGACCTAGAAATCCACAACTAGTTTTACTCCATTTGAGCTTGTTTATGGTAAGTTAGCTGTGATTCCTATTGAGTTTGAATATTAAATATTGAGGAATACCTTAGAGCTTGGAATAGAGCTCAATATTTTCTAATAGAACAAAATCTTGAGTTTAAAAAATCTCTATGAATGGAGGAAATCTGCATTGAACAATACCAAGCTCATTCAATGCCAAAGGAAACAATGAAACAATAAGTTTATCAAGTAGAAAATACTTGTTGTAGGAAATTGGGAAGTTCTTTATGACTCAAGATACTAGCATAATCTAGGAAATTTCCAAACATGCCAGTTAGGACCCTATGAGATTGTTGTTGTATTTCCAAACAGTGTGGTACAACTATCTATCATTGATCCTGTCCACTTCAAACTATTTGTAAATAGGCATCACCTCAAGATTTACCATAAGGAAACTAGTCATGAAGAGTTCTAATAGAAACTTTAGCATAATGAGGATATCATCATTCTTATAGCCACTGAGTCTGGGTCTTCTACCCTAACTCCTACTAGTTCTTGACTCTGATCAAGACCTTCATAATAAACACTTCTTTTTGAATTACTTTATTTGGATCCACTCTACTTCCACTTCTCTCTCTTCCATCTTACAATTCCATCCCATCATTCTATCAATTCCAATGATTAGTTTAGAACATCTTTCTTGCAGTAGTCACTAGGTACCTTTCACATAACTCTGCATGCAATTTATTTTATTCATGCTTTGTTAAAATTTAGTATTGCTTTTTATTTATTCACTCTTTCTTATCTTGGCTTGGTGGGACCCATTCGTTCATTTAGTTTGAGGGAGGTAAATATTTAAATGGATGTTTGATTGTCTTTTTAAAATGCAATTTTTCAAAAATCACATGTACCTTCAAAGTACCTTGAGATGACAGGAAATAAGTGCATAGTTAATATCAGATGTTGGTAACTTGTTCTCTTGTGATTGTGTCATTATGAAATTAAGGACATCAAATGGTAAATTTAACTTTTAATGATGGTTTACAATGTGTTTGGGTGACGAGCTTGTACACATGCAAAAATGATGAAATTTGATGCAAAAGGATATTATATGATATGGTGCATTTAACTTCTCAAGTACACACCATTTTTTATAAAAAACTAGAGCCAAAATTGTAAGCCTTGATTTTCTAAGATTTTAATATTAGATTTTTTCTACAATTTAGTTGTAATTGACCATGGGTGGAGGTATACAGAGGAATGAGCTTGTTGATCATTGAGTTCTTTTGGGAGATGCAGCTAGTTGTGAATTTTTTTGGTGAAGGGGATGGCTAGATTATTTCCTTAAGTTGAATGCATTTAATGAAGAAGGAAAAAGGAAATTTTTTAGAACCTCAAGTAGAAAGGCTAGAACAATCAGATGAGGAGAGTAATCCTAATGAACCCTTGCATTCTCAAGACGAGGAAGACCTACAAAAACCTCCTTAAGAACCCATGATAGAAACACTTGTAAGTAGGTAGAAATGAAAGAGTTCCCCATGCCTATCAACACCACCCATGAGGAAAAGTATAAGACTCTCTAAGAGTAGGATTATAGAGGCCTCTATTCCCTTAATTACGCCCCAAATGTCTGAAAGTGAAAAGGAGCCCTCTCCAAGGGGAAAACTGCCACAAACTGAAATGAAAATGATAGTAAAAGTCAAAATCTACCACCTAAAGTAGAGTATAGTATTAATTATGTTCTTATCAATAGTGATAAGGAATTGGATGAGATTAAAATGTTTGAGGAATTTGAAGAAAACCCTGCTATGCAAGACTAGTGAAAATTCTACAGAACTCCCTTCAGAGAATTATCTAGAATTTAGACCTCAAATTATTAAAGAAGTATTTGAAAAATTAGATCAAGAAGGGTTGGAGACATTAGCTATAGTAGCGACATAATCCATTAAGGAGGAAAAAGAGGAAATAACTATTGTCACAAGGAAAAGTGGGTAATCAGCACTATAGAATGCCAACAAAACTCATCAATTGGTGCTTGAATGGATAGAGCTGATGAGTTTTGTTTCAACAACTATAATGGGAAAGAGCTCAATTGAACTTAGAGAGAAAGAAGTTGAAGTGTGTTATTGATGAGTAGAGCTGCCAGTTGAAACAAAGTTCAAATCAAAATGAAGTTCTAAAGATAAGAATTGAGAAAATTATAGGATTGATTTCTTAGTTAATGGAATGTAGGTCACCATCACTAGTATATGCATTTTTTCTTAAAGAACACATTTCCAATTATAAGTTCACTAGAATTTAGAAGGACTTAACCTCTCTGTCTCTACCACACATGAATTTATGATACATTTAAATCTATTCCTATGACCTTGAAAAATTTAATGTGTGAATTGTATCTTCAAAATTTGGTTGTGCCTAATGATACTAAATGGAACCCAGTCCTATATGTAGGGGATGTGTGGTTAAGGGAAGAAATGTCATGGATGCAAAATTAAACATGAAGAGAACATCAAGCCACACCCTACAGGGAAAGCGAGATGACAACACCCTTGTTCATGAGGCTAGAAGTCCAATATTCTAGATGAAAATATCTAGATTGGATTTCTATTTTGGGAAATCCTATAAGAATTGGTAATGTGAGTGGAGTTAGAAAAAAGGCCTTTATAGATTGGGAACAATATTTATCTCAAAATGTTGAAACAATAATCATTGCCTCAAGACAACAATGGGTGAGAATGCCACATGATTTAAAAATCAGAGAACCCCACTCCAAAAAATCTCACTCTTGCTACAATAAGGATTCCTTGGCATATTGACTTGGGGAGAAATTAGTGCAAACATTGGTTACCATTAAGGTACCAACCTCTGATTCTCCTGCAACCACTACTAGTAGTAAATGACAATGTAGAGGATCATGACATGACTACTGAAGTTTGGCACTGGAAGAGACTCAAGGAAAATTATGGTTACTTTGACTATGTGAAGAATGAGCCAGGAGAAAGGACACTAAGTGAATGGAGAGTGTCAGCCAAGATCTTGAACTTCATAATTTTTGGGGACCAACAATAGTTTAGTTGTGGGGAATGATGAGCCTCTAAAAGGCCATTATTTTGACTACTTTTTATCTTGATTTTATTAGTTATCTTGCAATAAATAGTTTAAGACTCTATGGTTTAAGAAAAAGAACTTACGTTTTATGAATATACTATCTATATGTTAAGACATGGAGATTGAACTATAGATGGATCAGTTATGTTGTCTTTTCTTCAATCTATGGTTTTTTATGATTTAATGAAGGATATTACATGATGATAAATATTTCCTCATTCATGCTATGTTTGGGTAGCTTCCTTCTTATAGCCGTAGAATTTTAAAGAGTGATAATTTGAACATTATACCATTTCTAACATTAATAATGAAATGAATTCATGTATGTGGAAGTTGTTACATTTAATGCTTTACAGGTTTTGTTTCTAGACATATTGAAGACAACATTTCAATGCTAAGTCAAAGCTGACCAAATGATTAATGAACCACTATGTAGGTAGATCATAGTGCAAATTATGTTATGGTAGTGCATGAAGATAGCTTCCTCAACTTGCCATATTCCTGGGAGAGTTAAGGTGTAGTTAATAGTATTTTTTTTGTAGACTTTATAATCTATAATTAATCCTCATTGATGGAGTGATCATAGGAGGAGAAAGTTGTTAAAGTTTTCCTTTAAATAATTTTTGCTATAACCTTGAAAAGGGGATTGATGATTAATTATTGATTTTGATCTTTTCTTGGTTTTGACGAGAAGGAAATAGAGTAGAATCTTTTTTTTGAATGTAATTCCTTATTATGAATGAATAGAATATAGAGTTCAAGTTTCCACTTTCAGACTTGATTATTTTTTGTTCACTCATCCAAGGGGGCCCACTTGGTAAGTGAATTGCATTTTTAGAATATATTTCCTTTCTTAGTTTGTTTCCTTAAAAAGTAGACTTCTACTATTCCTGCAACCATTAATAACATAATCATTGAACTATTCCTACATCATAGGTGTTTAAATAGATTTACTATTTACAACATTACTCTAAACTTTAAGGCAGCTGTTGTTTTAGTTCCTAGCTTAGTTTCCTTCAACATTTCTTTCCTATTGTAAGTTGTAATGACTCAAAGAGGAATCAAAGCATATACTTTGCAGCCATCCTCTCAAGCTTACGCTCCTAGGTTGACAAATAAAATGAAGTCAATATGTTATCTTTAGGAAAATACATGATTTTGTCTAGTCATGGAGTAAATGTAGAAGGATGTCCAATCTTTTATTACTAATGTATTTAGCTAAGGTAAGCCATTGAGTAAGGTATCTAGAGCTTAATTCAGTTCCTAAGTTAATTGTAAAAAACTTCTTGTAATTACCTTTCTCTCAAAGACTAGATAGAGTTTTTTTCCATTAGGAAAGAGTTGAAGTGAAGCTTTAGTAGATTGTTGGGCCTTTTCTAAGGAAGAGAATCCCAAGGAAAAGATCTAGAGAGTGGAGACCTCAAATAGACTCTCAAATATAATCTAAATAAACATACAAAAGTGTTGAGTTAAACTTGGTTTTATAGAATTTAATTTATAGGTTGACTGCTTCACTCAAGACCTCCACCATTGTCAAGGGTTCAATGATGCACATAATAAAAAATATGGTATACAGTGTGAAAACATAGTCAAGAGGAAAGAAAATGAAAAAAGTAATCTTCATATTCTAAAAAAAGACGAAAAAATCTACCTCAGCAATCATAATATACATTCCTCAAGAATTTAGATAATAATATTGTAACACAAGTTTGAAATTCTTATAATTACTTCTTTCACAGTAATGTGTAACATAAAAAAATATGTTCAAAAAATGACTACGAAAACACACACATTTGGACTACAGCTAATTTCTTTGAACCTTCTCCAATCTAATACTTCACATTTACACATTACGATTTTACTATTGCTAGATGTATGCTAGTTTGATAACTAAAGAAAGATAGATATAAAAGAAGCTGTCATGCCCTAATTTTAACAAGGTAAAACACAAATTTTTTTTTTTTTTTTGAAAGGTGAACTAAAGATAATATGTATAGATCTACACTTTTTATGAATGTTCCATCAAACGATGGAGTGACAAGATATAACAAAACATAATTTCTTGATAGTGTTAGAATTTTACTAATTTGATGATGGAGTTGAAGAAAATTATTTTTAGTTGAGGTGGAATAGTTTGGTTTTCATTTGGAATTTTGGACTTCAACTTTTAACGGGAGGTCAATTTTTTTCTATCTTTAATTAAATATCTAGGTAATGACATAATAGCTTAGTAATGTTATCATATAAAAATTCACATCCTATCCTCAAAGTGAGTCATTACTTAGGTGATTGTGAAACATAATTTATGTATCAGTGTGGTTATAATGGTTTCATAGTTGTTTTTGTGAAGATGTTTTATAATTGCCCTTATTAAAAGACAACTCATTACATCCCATGTCCAATTTTTTAATCCTAAATTATTAGGTTACAACATGACTATCTTGATGAAAGTCTTGCACTATATCCTTTAACCACTTCCACCAACTAGATGTTTAACCACTAGGTATTTTAAAACATTTGTCATTTATTCATTCTCCAAATTTTATGATGTATTAAAGTTTACTAATCCTTGTTATTGTCTAGAAAATATGCCATTACTGTTTAATGAAAATAAATAAGGTAATATGAAAATTCAATTAAGAATTACAATTCTTAGATTATTCCTCCAATTAGTAAATTTATGTTTCTAGCTAGCAAAAATTACCTAATTTCCAACTACTTAACCATTGTTAATACATATACCTACCAATCCAATAATATATATATATATATACCATTCTATGTCTATTCACTACAAATCAATGAATCTATATTTGTTTAAAACACTAAATACCTACTAATCACCTTCATCCTACTAGCTACTAACTACATTCACATCTATTCCTAACTTACTAATATTAATTTTAAACCATACCCTAATTTCTTATCACCTACTAAACTATATTAATACTAACCATCTTAACTCTTTACCCTTGATTGTTGAGGTAGATTTTTTCCTCTTGTTTTAGAATATGAAGATTATTTTTTTCATTTTATTTCCTATATATTTTTATTATGTGCACCATTGATCCCTTGTGTGAGGCCTCACCAAGACTCTTTTTAGCATAGTTGGTACCTTATTATTTTGATACTCATGACTCGAGATGTCGAGACACTATCAGATGCTTTGAACATATTATATTATTTCATGTTGTGTGATGTTTACTTTTAGATATTTGAGTTCGTCATTTAATATTTTTTGAGCATGTATGTTGATGAAGTAAGTAAATGTAAGATTAACACTTTGATTATGAAATTGTAATGATTAAGAATATGAGTAGGATGAGAGAAACCCTGATTGATTTGAAAGATGTATGTTTTAATTTATTTGATTTCTTGATACGTATATACATATGTGCATGTGATTTTATGGGGCTACTGATGTGTTCAATGAGTGTGTAGGATATTTTAGTCAAGAAACTTGACGGAGGAATGAAATTGATCCCTATGTGCCATTTGTGGAAACCTTGTTGTTCATAACTTAATTGTATTGTGAGATGTATGAATGTATCTTTTCGTGATCAGTAAATGTTAATGTTTCATAACTATGTTCTTATAGTGTCACTTGACACTCGTGAATTTGCATATGCATTCTAGCATGCTAGTTAGGGTTAACTATGTAGCCTTTGGACCTAAGTCAGACTAAGTTAGTGTCATTTTTCTAATTTTTTTTTAATTGAGTTGAGTCACCCCTAATCCAAATTAGTGCTTAATTTGCATTTTGGAGTTGTTAGATGGTCCTAATATTCCTAGCATTTGTTGGGTCCCAAATCAATTCCTAATGCCTTAAATCATGAAATCTTTTTACCCAAGGGGTATGGGTATGGGTTGGTGGCATTTTCTACCCCCTAAGCCCCTTTTGTTGACTTTTGAGATCACTCAAAAAGTCTATTTTTGCCTTTGTGCGAAAATTGGAAGTTGTTACCATGAGTTGAATAACCTCAAGTCCACTTAGAAGTTAACCTTAGGTTTGGTTGAGTTAGAAACTTCTAGAGTTTTAGGTGAGTAGGGGGAAGTTATTGCCCTTTTTGGTGGTTGAGTTTGGATATTATTTAGAGGCCCTTTTTGGAGAAGTTTTTGTTGTTACCCAATCTCTACTTTTAGACAGGAGTCTTGGAAGATTGAAGGCAAGGAAGGAAAAGCTCTTCTCAAAATTGTTCATTTTACCATAACCTTTTTGTGAAGGTAGGAGTTCTTCATCTCCTTGTTCATGTTGTTCATGTTTCTCATGATGTTTCATGCTTGGTGAATGCTTATGCTATTGTGTTGTTAATTGGTATGCTTGTATGTATGTTGGGTATGCTTGGGAAGGATTGAAAAAATGTTTTATTGAATGCTTTTCTTTCATGTTTTTGTTTGAATTTTAAAGTTTTCTTGTATGGGTGTTTTGGCATTACTCACCCTTGAATAGGGTAGAAGTGGCCAATTTTGGGAAAGGTCTTTTTAGTTGGACTCCAAAAGTGTAGAGTCTCTTCTCAGGATGAGAAGAGGGAGAGAGGGTAGGGTGTTATGGGACCCTACCTATCAGCACAAACCACGTATGAGTTATGGCATGTAAAAATGGAAGAACAAAATTTCTTGAGTTATAGCCCCGATTGGGCACCTAGTTTGGTGCTGTGTCTGGCATCTCCTATTGGAAAAATCAACCTTTCTCTAGTTTTGATTCAATGTTGAATCCTATTGTGAAGACCTAGTATGGATATGAATGTTTGATTTTGTCTCCTTCTTATGTTTGTTTGTTACCTGGTCAGATTTCATTCCCTCCACGACCTCAATGATGTATTTTAGGAAATGAAATGGGTCCCTTGTTAAGGGCCATGAAGGAAATTTAATTTGATTGTTGTAATTTTGGGATTGAAATCCTATGTAAATTGTATTAAAAACTTTTGCTCTAGTGGCAATGATGTTGGGTTTTGTTCCTAGTTCTTTCCTAGTGGAGCCTTTGAATCAGGTTGTCAATAAAATAGTGATTGAGCAATATCACTTCTCATGAGATTTTCATATTTTTTAGTTATATGGATGTATATAAAAAATAAGATGAAATGGTGATGTTCAATTAGGAAAAATTCAATCTCCATATATGTTGAGATGAAAGTTATGTTATGAATGTAGATTCATTTTCATGATTATTGAAAACAAAATTTTAATTTTGCAATGTTGTTCAAGGAAGTCATTCAATTTCTTGGCTTAACTATGATTTAACAAAATTCAATAGCATTAAAAAAGAATATATATATTTACCCTCCTTTCAATAATAGATAAAATTGGTATTCATACTTAGACAAATGTTTATATTTATGCCTTTTGTTCTTAAAATTTCAACACTAAGAAAAATATGACAAAAAAAAAAATTGCCCCAGGAGTAAAAACTCTCTCTAGATTTTGTATGGGAAACAAATTAATTCTTCCCCTTGCAACAGAAAATATTCTTGAGAATCTTCTTAAGTTTAAAATTAGAAATCAAAAGTAAATAATAACAAGAAAATTTCATAAGTTATTAAACCTTTATGACTTAATATCCAAATATCCTAGAATCTACCCATAAAACTTTTAGTCATTAATTCTACCCCCATCCCCTTTGGCACAGGCTTATTTGACCAAGAAAACATAATATAATATAGATTTCATTTAATGGGTTTGTTGGGTGGCAGGAGGATAGGAGGGAAACTAGTTTAAAGTCAACACTTTGAATTGTTTTTTAAAAAATCAAATACCTTATCCATCCCCACCACTTACCCTTTGAGCACCCAACTTGGACTACTCACGCAGGGCAAGGTGGGGGACAGACTGACGTGAGTATAGTTTGGGGCAGTGTGCAACTTGGGGAAGCGCTTGAGTTTAGAAGAGGGATGTATCATGTGGTAGGGGGGAGATAAGTGGGTTTTTTTCTTGGTAAGTGGGTTAGTGTTAGGATTTAGTATATGTTAGTTTATTTTATTAAGTTTTTAAGTTAGTAGTATTAATTAGTTTTAGTTTTAAATTTTTAGTTAGTTTTTTTATATATATTTATATTATTAGTTATTTAATTAATTATTTTTAGTATAGTTTAATTTTATCTATTTTAAGGTTAGTATTAATTTAGTAGGATTAGATGTTAGGTTAGTTTTAAAATTTATTTAAGTTAGAATGTTAAGTTATTTAGTTAGTTGTTTTATTAGTATTGTAAATTTAGTTTTGATTTAGTTAATATTTATTTTTAAGTTAGTATTAAATTTTAATTAGCATCAATATTTAATTTGTTTTTTAGTGTTATGTATAATTAATCTAATTTTTTAAAAATGTTTTCATTATCATTAATTAGTACAATTTAGATCTAGTATAATGCAGTTTGAGTTAGTTTTATTAACTAAATTAATATATTTTTTTAGTGAACGTTAATATTATTAATTGTTTTAAAATGTTACATTAATTGTAGTTAGTCTTGTTAGCTAGAATTTAGTTTTTTTAAAAGTAAAGTGTAGTTGGTTTTAGTTTTTGAATATTAATTAGTTTTTGTTGATGTAGTTTTAGGTAAGATAGTATTGGGGTATGTTTTAGTTGTTAGTTAGTATGCATGTTGGGTTAGTATTAAATTAGTTTAGTTTATTTTCTTTTAGTTTGATTTAAATTAGTATTAGATTGTTTACTATTAAGTTAGTAGTGTTAATGTCTTAATTTTATATTTTTAATTTTCTTTTCAATTTAGTTAACGATTATTAAATGGGACTTTTCAATAAATCGGTTAGATTGTCAATTGATGTTCATCTAAGAGGTTAATAATTGATCAAAGCCAAATAAAGTATATTTGTGTGTATGATTAGATGTGACTTTTCTTTTAATTAGTTCTTGATTGGATATTTCAAATTAATTAAACCCAAATTCATTTAATTTCTTATTCAAATAATTTTAATATATTGTTATAAAGTTAATGTAGTAACGTAACTAATGTCGATATCAATTTAATAATGAGAGTATAAATTTAACGATTTATTCCTCCTCAAGATTTTAAACTTAAGATGTTTTGTAGAGAACCTATACTTTAGCTATGAACACATATATCAAACTTAGAGAATTTCAATTTTTAATTTAAAAAAAAAAATTGTGTGTTTTGCCTTCGTATTTTTGGGCATGACACCTTGACAATGGTGGAGGTCTTATGCTCCTGGGTTGACAAATAAAATGAAGTAAATATGTTATCCTTAGGAAAATACATGATTCTATCTAGTAATGGAGTCAATGTAGAAGGATGTCCAATCCTTTATTACTAAGGTATTTAGCTGACTGACCATTGGGTAAGGTATCTAGAGTTTAATTCATTTCCTAAGTTAATTGTCAAAACCTTCTTGTGATTACCTTGCTCTCAAAGACTAGATAGAGTTTTTTCCCATTAGGAAAGAGTTGAAGTGAAGCTTTAGTAGATTGTTGGGCCTTTTATAAGGAAGATATATAGGGAAGAGAATCCCAAGGAAAAGATCCAGAGGGTGGAGACCTCAAATAGACTCCCAAATATAATCTAAATAAACATACAAAAGTGTTGAGTTAAAATTAGTTTTATCGAATTTAATTTATAGGTTGACTGCTGCATTCAAGACCTCCACCATTATCAAGGGCTTGATGGTGCACATGATAAAAAAACATGGTATATAGTGGGAAAACATAGTCAAGAGGAAAGAAAATGAAAAAAAAAAATCTTCATATTCTAAAACAAGAGGAAAAAATCTGCCTCAACAATCATAATATACATTCCTCAAGCATTTAGACAATAATATTGTAACACAAGTTTTAAATTCTTATAATTACTTGATGTAGGAGCATCTTGGGTTGCCTTGTTATCCTACTCATTTTGTTCACCTAGCAATTCCTTCATGTGCCTAGCAGTCCTTCATGTGCCTAGCAATTCCTTCATGTGCCTAGCAGTTCCTTCATGTGCCTAGCAGTTCTTCGTGTGCCTAGTAACCCTGTTTTCTTCATGTGCCTGTAACCCAATTTTATTCATGTGCCTAATAACCCAATTTTCTTCATGTGCCTAGTAACCCAATTTTCTTCATGTGCCTAGTAACCCTATTTTCCTTCATGTGCCGAGTTACTGTAGCATTCCTTCATGTGCCAAGTTACTCAATGTATGCCGAGTGATTCTTCATATGCCGAGTTACTTAGTGTATGCTGAGTGTTTCTTCATGTGCCAAGTTACTCAATGTATGCCGAGTGTTTCTCATGTGCTGAGTTACCTAGTGGATGCCTAGTGTTTCCTCATGTGCCAAGTTACTTAGTGGATGTCGAGTGTTTCTTCATGTGCCGAGTTACTCAATGCATGTCGAGTGTTTCTTCATGTGTCGAGTTACCTAGTGTATGCCAAGTGTCAATATTTGGATGTGATTTTGCAAGTTGACTTGTGGGATTTATTTCATTCATGACATTTATGTTGAGATATTTTCTTGGGATGAGTCCTGACCATTGTTGGGTCATCCTTCCTCTTATGCAATGATTCTAGAATGATCTGTAAGCCATTTTGGAAAGTATAATAGAGTATTTAGGCTTAGATTTAGGTAAGTTTTTGGAAGAAGATTAGAGAAAATAACTGAAAGTGCAAATTTGTAGTTGGATCTTTGAATGTAAATGTATTTGTAATTGGCCATAACCCAAAAGGCCTTACAACTGGGCATGTATGAAGATATCTTGATAAATCAATAAAAGTGATTCACTCTTCTTCCTCCTTTGGTTGCTATCCACTTGTGTTCATTTTTGTTGTGTTAACTCTTGCAGGGTGGTTTGGATAGCTGGGTGAGCCTTTGGCCCTAGTCATTCATCCCTTTTGTTTGCATCATTACTTCTTTCATAGTAATGTTTAACATCAAAAAATGTGTCCAACATATGACTACAAGAATACACACATTTGGACTACAGTTAATTTACTTGAACCTTCTCCAATCTAATACTTCACAGTTACACATTACCATTTTACTACTACTAGACACATACTAGTTTTATAACTAAAGAAAGATAGATATAAAAGAAGCATTAAGCCACAAACATAGGCATCCATCATGAATTTCATGAACATAAAGATATAGAGTACTAAATTTACAACTCCTTTCACTGGAGAAATTAATGGTACTTTGTGATTTTTCTATTTCATATCCTTTCAAATAGATTTTCAATATCATCTATCATTCTTTGGATCAATTCTTAACATGATTACCTGAATGCATGCATGTAGGTATCATTAAAGTGTTTCCTTCTAGGAATGTTTTGCATTGAAGTGCACAAAATATGATAAAAATTATTTTGAGAGATTTAGAGGAAGTCAAAACTAAGAAAGTATTTTTTATCCTAAACCAATAAAATAAAGTGGATTCTTAATGAGATTTTCATATCTACTTTTGTAGAAACCTGTATAGCATATTTGGTAACAAATTTGCAACTAGCCCTCTTATTGCATCCAACGCACATCCTAAAAAATTTCCTTGGATATACTCAGCTTGTATCTCCATCTCTACGGATTTATGGCCTTTTTAAGCTACTTCCTTGCATACTTATTAGTTTCATGTATCAAAAAACTTGTCAAAGTATTCACTTCTTGTGTGTTTTTCCCATTTGAGAGAATAGTGACTTATAATAATTTGAAGTTCAAGCATAACCACTTAAACTATAGAGTATTGTGCAATTGAGATGAAACTAAAGACACATACTAGATTCAAGGCCATGGCAATACTCATATGTAGGTGTTCCCAAGTTGAACGATTATCTCTTATCCATGTTGTAGCATGTCTTTGATTGCCTATGTATCCAACTCTTGTTAAAACAAAGGGTCATTAGATGGGACTTGCTAATAGCATTCCTTCAATTGTGGACCTTTCCATCAATATGCCATATACCCACCATAACCAACCAAAAATAAATAAAATATGAAGGAACCTACTTGAAGCCTTTCCAACAAAATATTAGAATGGTTTATACAAGAGTAATTTGCATCAACATTACACATTACATTGTGCTAGTGAGAATGCTTCTCTTGTCCACCCAATTCTTTATCCCCTCTATGGATGTAGCTTTCAAGCATTTTTTTTCATAGTATGTGTAGCATCACACCTTCCAAAGTAATTAACTCCAACAACAATCTCCATTATTCTAATTGTTTTCTATCTTATAAGTTAATGACCTAAAATTTTAAAAATAATCATAAATATTGTAGTCAAAACAAAAAATACTTCATGAATCTCTCTAGTTTACCTTGCAAATGACAGGTTTATTCATATCATTCCATTTAGTGTCAACAAAATTTGAAACAAAAATTGCTAACTAATTTTGACCACCACTTTTGAGTTGTGGCCTAGATAAAATTAGGGAAAACACAACGCTCAAGCTAGACTTCCCCTACCAATAATATCTAATGTATCAAGTTATCAACTTTTAAATACTTAAAGATACAAATAACATGTCACCTTTTTTAGAACTGCTTACAAAAATAACCACCTACATACAAATTACCATTTGCCTATAGAACCTATACATCTTTTAAGAATCCACTATCATAGAGCAAATACCCTTTCTCATTTTTTTAATACCAAGATCAATCATCCAAACACATTTAAAACCTTCCACATGCAAGTTTCTTGCCAAAGTTTGGGGATAAGGATATTACTCCTAGAAATTAAGAGAAAAGTACATTTTTAAATTATAAATGCCCAATTACTTTTAAGAAAAAATAGTTTACCAAAATCTTACAACCATAAATGTATAACTTAATTGTACATTAGCTAGAAATGATTTGTTGAGAAAAAATAAATTAAAGGGTAAAATTTTATGTTAAGGATATATCTCAAAGTTCTAAGATATATTCTACCTTCTTATAAAACCTATTATTAGATTAAAGAGGACATTCAATGGTTAATATTATTTTGGTAAAAGATCTAGTAGAGATTCAAAAGCTTCTCCTACATAGACTTGGAATTATTGGCATGGGCATGTAGGGGTAAAGCATGAAATTGGAACATGGGTAGCACCATGGAACATGTGTAGGTGTTGCAATTAGATATGTTTCCCTTGTTTGGGGATTGAAAATACTATGAATTATTCTTGGATGTTGTAGGCATGTAGATTGTTAGGATAATGAGCTTCTAAGAATAATGAAAAATTAGGTAATATGGACAATACTATGACAATATTGTGGATATTGTAAAAAATATATATTTCTTGGAATCAAGCATGCCTTGTACTATGAAGCATTTGGGTGCTATAAGCATGTAGTTTCCAATAATTACATAGCACATAGAGCACTATGAAATTTCTAATGGGTGTTGCAAAACATATATGCTCCTTGGGTTGAGCACGAACATCACCATGAAGTATTTTTGGATGTTGAAAGTGTTGTTAATTATATTCATTAAGAAATTTCATCAATGTGAACATATTCTTTGGAGCTTTAAACATTGTATAATGTATCCTATCTCCTTGGTTGTAATTATTAGGAGAGAAAATAATATGACCACTTGTATGGGCAAGGGAGGATTTGTGTATCATAAATGAGCATAACCACAACCTAGTGTATAAGAATGACATACTTCATTATTGTATTGTCCACAATATTTTGTCAAAAGTATACTATGTCCATACTAGTAGGATGAGGAAACTTTCAAAATTATTGTAGGAATTGTAAAATTGTATGGCCTTCATTATACACAGATGCAAAAAGAAGGGCTAATTTATAATAGCTTTCACAAGAATTGTAAACCTTCATTGATAAGAAACATAATCCATGCAACAAAGAGTGGTGTTACATGGAAATCATTGTAGAAGTAGTATATGTAGAATAAGGGATTGAAGAAGAAAACACCATATAATTTTACATAATAGCAATAGAAAATTGGGTTTCAATACTTAAGTCAAAACATCAATACCTTCTACTACAAGGCACTACATGTGTTAAGCATCATTTTGGATGTAAGAGAGTTTAGTTTTATTCAATAAGTATGATGAGGCATCAACAAAATCTATATTAGGAAAATATTTGTCTTGAGCATCACTTTGTAGATATAAAGCAGTTTTGTCAAACATTACACATATAGCATTATTTAATTCAATGGATGAAGGTGTCAAACTAGATTTGGAGCAGGTGTTATGTCAATCTCACCTAAAGGAAAACTAGTTCCTCATTTCCTTTTTCTTGATTTTTATGAACATATGTGGGTGTGAGGGAGCTAAGAATCAATAGGATAAGGTTAATTCACATGCCTAATGTACATGATGTTCTCTAACATCCATGCATAATATATTTTGTAAGTTTTTATTTGTGGTACTCATGGTGTATGTAGCAATTGCGATTATGGTATAGGTGGGCTAGCATGCTACAAAATCAACATATATTTTCTCCCTCTCCATGGTCTAGATATAGGGAATGAGACACCCTAATAGATGGGAACCTCATCCATCTGTAGCCACTTGTAGTGCCACTATCGTCATCAAAATTTACCACATTAATAGAATCTAGCACTATCCTTACTCAAGAAACCAAAAGTAGAGATGTCCTTTATCATCCAAAAACCTACCATAACCTTATAGATGCATGAATCATAGAATATGTCATCTATCATAACTTGTTCCCCATATATGAGAATATATAGGATCTAATAGATGTTTACTAATTTAATGACCAACTCCCAACATCTCCCAATTAGGAGATGGAATGGCATCATACTAGAATCCCATCTCTCAATAGGTACCATCAATATAGGTCTATGAAATATCATCTCAAGGTGGTGGTAGAACCACTAAAGACTTGAAGGTAAATATCCAAACTAATCACTAACTAGGCTTCCATGAGTGATTACTTTGGATATATATCTTTAGGTAATTTTTTAAAAATAAATCACGTTGGATGAAAGTTTGACCAATGCTAATAAAAATTGGTCAAATTTTTGACCAAAGTATCGACTAGGATGTCATTATGGGTTTGGCATCCTGGTCGATGAATGGATCAACATTGGTCAAACATTTGACCAAGATTTGGTCAAACTTTTGACCAAAGCATCAACTAGGATATCGTCATGGGTTTGACATCATGGTTAATCAAGGGAGCCATTTCAACCAAGTTTGGTCAAAAATTTGAGGAATATTCTCGCAAATAAGGGAGGTCATTTTCAACTAAATTATACATTGAAATTCTAATGTTGATAAGGATTGGTCAAATTTTTGACAAGGAAAATAGTGACAAAATAATTTGTAGATCATTCAACTAACATGAATAGAAAAATTGACCAATTTTTGGTGAAAATGAGACAAATTCTACTAGTGAATCCTAACTCTTAAAAGAGAAACCCTAGCCATAATATTGTAACCCTAAATCATAGATTTAAAGTACCCATATTAATCCTAATTAATAAAGCCTAATCCTAAATTATAAACCCTAAACCTTAAATTATAGGCTAAGCCATAATATTAAGTGGTAAACCCTAATCCTATATAATATACCATAAATGCTAAATCCTAATTCTTAATGCAAAAACCTTATCCCAATGTTAAACTAGTGTTAATTATTAATAATTTCACAAACCCATACCATGACCCATCATGACACTAAATCTTATAAATTTAACTATAATCCTTAATTCAAAAGCCTAATTCTAACCATAATTGATAAACTCCAACCCTATTCCTAGATCCTAAACATTTGGTGCAATAGAACCTAGGATAAGACATTAGGAAGAAATAAGAGTCTATATGAGACCTATGAGGAATAAGGAGTCATTCATGGGGAACATCAAGGTAATGTATGATAAGTAGTTAAGTGTAATGTTGCATTTGTTGAACAACAAGACCCCTAGAATCTTAAAGACCTTGGAAAAGGATATTTTGAGCTAGAGAAATGTTTGGAGCTTGCTCGAGGAAAATTTTGCACAAATCCAAAATTAGTAAATTAGGAGGGCTAATTGAGGGCTACTAGACTTAATAGGATATTTTCAAGAGTTTGAAGGGATCATATAGAAACATAATGAATGAAGTGTGGGAAATGGATGAAAAGAATACCAAGGCACCCTAGGAAGAGCCTTCAACCCTTTCAAGAAAAAGTGAGCCATTAAATGAGGCCTAGAATGAAGTTCAAGTTAATGAGAAAGCTTGAATAGATAGGATAACCAAAGGGAAAAGTTGTTCTTAGTTGATTAAGGGTAACTTGTGTAAGTATGTAATACTAGGAGTGTTTATCCACTATCTAAATTACCCTAGAACACTCCTATCAAATTGGTATCAGAGAAAATTTAATTTTGGGAAAAGAAGTACATGTCTATAGTGAATGAGAAACCTCCATAGGATCTACCACAGTGACAAATGTAGAGTTGGCTAAGAAGGTTCAAGAGTAGCATGAGGAGAACTTGGACTTGAAGGCTAAGATAACAACCTTGGATAACACAATTGAGAGAGCAGCTCTCAAGATTAAATTAATGACCAATAAGGTCGACTAGTAGGAGGAATGTAGCAAGAAGAAGCAACAAGTGCCTGATGAAGAGGAGTGACCCACACCTAATCCTAAGATAGCAGAAGAACCATTTCTTAGAGCTATAAAAGCATTAAATTAGAAAATCTTGGAAGGAGTGCCACTTTTTAGTGGAAATTTAGATATAGAATATGTCTTGGAATGGTTGGAAGACATGGAAAACTACTTTGAGGGTGAGAATGTGATAGAAGGTTAAAAGGTGAAAGTGACAAAGACAAGAATGAGAGGAGCAACTCTCACATGGTAGAAGTGTAAGGCCCCTTCCCTAGTACCATATAATAAACCCTAAATAACATGAATATGGTTAGAACTAGGAAGCATAAGGGGGTGAGATGTCATGTCTTTGTCTCTCATGCATGACATGTGAATTATAGGCTATTAACATACACCTTATGATAGAATGTTGATAAGTAGGTTCCAGGATTTAGGTGTATCATTATTGACATCCTTCTTATTAATATAGGACATAAGATCTTATTAATACTGATATACATTGTAGTCATTAGTATCATAGGTATCATATTTGAAATTTTATCTGGTTGACAAGCTAAGACCCCATGGAATAAAGACTCGAGATGTTATAACTTAGAAAACTATGTTGATGGGTTTACCTAATGACTTATTTTGAACCTATGTAGACATGATTACAAAAACATCCTAATTTCTTGACATTATTGATTTTAGAGACATATGCCTTATCATGTAATATCTCATAATGATAACAAGATAGTGCTAGTAATCAAACTATACTTAATTAAATCAAGTATACTAGTTGTGATGATTATATTTTGGTGGTTTTGATATGAGGTATGTAATTGGAGCTAATTTCCATGTTGGCTGATTTAGCAATATAGATTCCACATTTCCTCATTTTGATAGGAAAAGTATAATGATGTGATGTGAAATGTTAAATTGATTATGATGATTTATGATTATATGTGATGTGTAGATTTTGATATTTTAACATTTTGAATGTTTTATTTGAAATGATTAAGAAAAGGAATTTAATTAAATCATGTTAATATGGAATATGTAACATTTGAATTTATATGCATTTATGATATGTGTTTTATATGACCTCCTTGGACTACTAATACTCAAATTTAGTGTGCAGGAAGTGGAACCATGAAAATTATTGTGGGTAACAAGGTCCAAACCTATGTGAACATAGTTTGGCCAAGGCAAATCTTTGGAAGATTTAAAATCCTCGTTATGATGTATTTTATTTTGTAAATGTAAGCTTTCTTGTGTGTGAAATTTTTAATATCAAAATGCATTAGAGACATGTTATGATGATGTGTAATGTGCTTTAGTGTGTCACTTGACACTTGTAGGTTTTTGTGTGTTAATAACATGTCACCTAGGGTTGGTCATGGTAGCATTTTATCTTTAAACTAATCATCTTGTTAATTACTAACTAAACCCACTTGACAAAGGGGAAGGATGGGTCACAATCAAAGGAAATTCGAAATTATACCTTACTAGGGTTTTTAAGGGTCATTAGGTGGTCCCAAAGTGCCTTTTGTGTGAAAATAAGCCACCCATATGATAGTATAACATGTTAGGGACCTAATTTTGACCATGATAGTGCCTAGATAGTCTAGAGGGCCCCTTTACCAATTCCTTCTTCCATTAATTCTAAAATGGAGTTGTCACATGAGCTATTTCCCATGTTTCCACTAAGTCAAAAATAGAAACCTTAGGGGGGAGACAAGTTTGTAAGAGGAAGTGGCTTGATTTTTTTGCTAAAATAGTTAGTGGGAAGGCCTTTTTAGAGAGTCTTGGACAAACTAGTGGGGTGTTCACCCACTCCCTAAGTTTATAGACTCTTAGGGTTTGGAAGCTTGGAGGGAGCTCTTCTACAACCTTTCATTACCATTTTGAAAAGGAATTCAAGGTTGGTGTTCTTATTGTGTAGTTAACTTCTTCCATTTTGAAGTTGAATCTTGGTATTGCATTCATGAGCATGTAGGTATGTAGAATGACATTGTAAGAAAAATGTGTGGTATCATCTTGTATCATGTTGTGTTGTTTTATGATGAGCATGAAGTTTGGATTTTCATTGTCCTTTTTTTTTTTTTTGAGTTTCCATGATTTTGTGCATGATTGTTGTTATAGGTGTGAGGGCTTCACTCACCCTTTGGGAAGGGAAGAGAAGTCTAGGACGAAGGGTTTAGTTGGGCTTGAAATATAGTTGTGAACCTTGGAGTATGGGCTCCATTATATGTCATATTCATTCATATCTTTCTTTGGGGGTGATAAGGGAAAGATGGTGTAGAAAGGAAGTTTATGGAGTATGGACTTCAAGGAAGCTATAACTGATGGTAGTATGTTTGGAGGAGGTTTGTGGAAGCTTCGAAAGGGCATGTAAATTGTTAATTTGTGAAAGCCTCAAAAGGGCTTGAAGATTGTTACTATAGATATGGTATGATATGGAAAGTCTCCTATTTGAAAGCACACCTTCACCCTATGTTCAAGGTTGTATTGGTGAACCATTGTGAAATACCCTTGGGGTGAAATTGTTCAAGTGTTGTAATGTGATATTTATGCATGTGTGGGATTGGAATGAAAGTTGGTTTGAATCTTGTTTCCCCTGCTTGGTGGGTGGTTTCATAGAAGCCTAGGATATGAGGTGAGCCTCCATGGTTCCAAGTTTTGTGTCATTTTGTAGGTCCTTTGGAAAAGTAGATCTTATGGAGAGATTAGGGTTTCACTCTTTGGCAATGTGGAAGAATCAAGGATTGTGATGTGTTCATTTTTTTTAGCGTTATTTTGTTATGAGTTAGGAGAGTCAAATCTTCCTTATTGTGTTTCTAAAATGTAAAGGGAAGGTGGAAATGTATAATATGGGCTATACTATGCATGTAAATGGTATTGTGAATGTAGTATCTTCAGTTTTGTGTGAGAAGAAAGAAATAGTTCATGTAAGGAATGTACATCTTTTGTTGGAAATTATCAAGTGAAGTAATATTTATCATTCTAGAAAATTCATGCTATAGATATGAGATTGATTCATTGTACACATGTAGATTGCTTTATTCAATCCATAGCTAAACTATGTATAAATTTCATGTTAGATTGTTAGCGTTACATATTTCATTTCCCAAGGTAGGGTGAATGAGAGTTTTGCAAAGTTCTTGTTATGTGATTTTTGAAACATGAATAAAAGGTTCTGAGATTGTATTTGTACACAAGTATGCAAGTAAAGAATTCATTTGTCTCTCTTGAATAATGGTTCCATATATGATCTTAATTATCCTTGAATTCATTGGTTCAATGAGTAGATGTTTTTCTCTCATATGTGATAATAGTCATCCTTTAGGAAATGTTTAAAATAGAACCTATATATTGAAGAGTTAATCCTTGAATTATTTTTCATCATTTAAATCCATAAGGTTATTTAGAATAGAGGTTAACATCAATTTAAAATTTTCAACAAAATACCTTATTTTAATAGTTGAAGTGAAATAAAATAACACCTTATATGACTTAGCTTAAAAATATATAAGAAAATTTAGATGTAGATGCATTTCACTTCTTTGGAATTTGTATGAGAATAAATAAAACATGTTGACACTTATTACAGACTAATATTTTATTTAGAAAACATATACCCAAAATCATTTTATAAGATACAATTAAAATAACCACTTTAGAGTAAAAGACAACAACATAATAATATACTAATCTAAGTACCTACCTAGGTACCTAATCCATGTAAATTCACCTTGGACTGTTATATAATACTACTTCATCTTCAAGTGTATTCATGTGAGTGGAAGTGTTCCTCTTTTATAAACTTGAACCAAACAAAAAATATATGTATATAAAAAAACAACACACTTGAGCCAAACTATATATAAAACAAAACTTGACATTGAAACACCTAGGCACCATCTTCAAAAGGAGAGACCATAAATCAAACATGTGAGGTGATAGTGGTCCCCACACTTCCCTAGGAATCCTCACCTTTTTTCCAACCTTTTTGGGAATGTAAAACATAAGAACAAAACATTGAGTTGACCTTAGTTCTGACATAAGTCAGAAACCCTCCTTGCTAGGTGGTTCAAAATATGTTAGAGGATAGTGGTCCCCATCACACCAAACATCTCACATCATTGGGAGAGTAGTTGGGATGCCTTGGAAAGGACCCATGTCTACAGATTTTTGGTATTAATCACCTCCACAAGGTAAAACCAGCTACACCATCTATGTCTAAATGCTGACCAAGCTCTACACTTAGGCACTTAAGGGGGGAGGTAATGAAACCCATGCCAAATAACTTGGAAGGAGGAAAAAGGGGGCACATGACCCTAAGACTTGGAAATTTTCTTGGGAGAATTTTTAGTTTTAAATGATAGTTAATGTTGGTTGTAGACATATGTAGTTATATGATAAGGGTAAAGTGCCAGGAAAAAGGGGATAGTAAAATAGGAGCATAGTAAGTAAATTTAGGATTTTAGACACTAAACTAAATATTTATGTTTGGATTAAATGTAAGGTTACTAGTAGTTAGGTGGGAGTAAGATAGCATGCAAGTATAGGTGGATGGGAATGGTTAGTGGGTGTAATAAACAACTTATTTAGGATTAGGAAAGCTCATGTATAGTCTAGTGGAGAAGTGGTTATAGTGAAAGGAAATATTTGCAAATAGAATTGTAATTTTTAAATGGGACTTTTATTTTTATTTTAATTTTATGATTATTAATTATTGATTTAGGGTTAGTAAAGGGTAATTACATTAAAGAAAATTTGGAGAATAAATAAATGATCATCAATTTAAAACACCTAGTCAAAAGGCATCAATTTAATTGGAATTCATAAAGGGATACATGTAAGAAGCTTATTAAAATAGTAGTACCTATACACTAGAATAGAATTTTGCATAGAATGTAGCAAGTTAAGGTTATGAATATATATATGATAAGACAACTTGAAAATAATAAACATCTAGGACAATTATAAAACATCTTCACATTCACAACTATTGAATCATTATAACCATACTAATGAAATTTTTTACTTCACATTCATATACATAATGTCTTACTACTAGGATAGGATTATAAAACTAAGGTTAGAACATCACCTAGCTCCTATGTTATAACTTAAATTTTAACAAATGATAAAAATCTCATTGGTTCCCCTTAGAAACTGAAGCCCAAAATTTCATATGAAAAACAAATTCTCTCACAACAACTAGAATTAGTTATTTCCAACTCAATGACTAAATAAAGTAACATTTTGATATTCTTGAAGGATATGAATAGTTATATTCTTGACACCCCGTAGTTCAATAGAACACTCATAACAAAGAATAGGTCTATTTATGTGCTATCCTTTAGTTCACCTTTCAAAAAATAAAATAAAATTTATTTGTTGTGTTTTTCCTTGTAAAAGTTGGGCATGATGGGAATTTTATTCAAGATGAAAGAATGAAAGAGGGGAAGAAACCCTATGCATATTGGATGAGTATGGTGAGACAAATACAAATAAACCTAACTTCGAGAAGACTTTGTAGTGTAGATGCATACAAAAAGGTAGAATCTCAAATAGAGGGATACTAATGGGGCAAGTTATACTGAAGAGTTCCAAAAATTATGCCTAAGATCAAAGGTGCAAGAAGCTAAAAGCATCAAGATAGAAAGGTATGTGAATGGTTTAAGGTAGAATATTCAAGAGGAGATTCAATCATGGAATCCTAACACAGTGCAAATGTTCTATTAGTTAGCACTTAAGGTTGAGGAAAAGTTGAAAAAGAACCAAGACTTCAACAATAGAAGCAGAGGTAAAGATAGAGAGAAAAGTAATTGGAGAGGAAACATTGGTGGTGGAAGAGGCCAAGCAACTAGACCCCAAGGGGATAGTAAACCAAGTGAAGCAAGTGGTTCAAGTAGTCCAAGAGGAGGATATAACCAAAGAGGTAGAGGCAATAGTAACTTTAGGGATAGAAGTAGTAGTCAAGGCAGAGGGCCATCATAATTTTCCACCATGAAATGTTACAACTATAATAAACTAGGAAATCCATCTTATAGGTGTCCAAAGAAGGCTTCTACATCAGGAGAAAGAAAGGTATCTTATGCTCAAGAATATGGTGGAAATAAGAAGGCAATAGATCTTCCACTTGATTCAAAAGAAGGAGATAATCTGATGTTCAGGAGGACACTCATTAGGGATCCCATGAAGGAGGATCCAAGTCAAAGGAGAGCCCTATTTAGGGTCATATTCAAGGTACTAAATAAGGTATGTAAGGTTATCATTAACTCTAGTTCTATTGATAACATAGTGTCAGAAGAAGAAGTAGATAAATTGAAACTTAAAAAGCTTCCTCACAATAATCCTTATAGTCATGTGGCTAAATAAGGGTCAACATGTAGAGATGAAGAAACAAACATGGGTAGAATTAAATATTAGAGGTATAAAGATAGAGTCCTTTGTGATATACTACCCATGGATGCATGGCATCTCCTTTTAGGGAGGCCATGGCAATATGATCGAGAAGCCCAATATAATGGCAGGAAGAATGCATACAAATTCAAGAAAGGAGAAGGGTCTTATACCATTCAATCTTTGTTGGAAGGGTAGAGAAACACAATAATGGAATTTAATGGACTCATAGTAGGTGAGATAGAGTTCCTCAAAATCATGACGGAAGGAGAAGACATAGGGTATGCAATTATTGTCAAATCACAAAATGCACAAAACATAATTAGGTTAGAATTTCCTAGGGAAGTGCAAGACCTACTGAATTAGTTTGATGATATTGTAAGTAATGGGAAGCACACATTTCCACCTAAGAAATCTATCAGCCATTAGATAGACTTCATCCCTAGATAAAATTTTCCTAATAAGAAATCTTATAAAATGACGCCTAACCAACATGAAGAGATAGCTAAAAAAGTGTAGGAGTTGTTAGACCGTGGCTTGATAACGAAAAGTGTGAGCCCATGTGTAGTGTCAATTGTCTTGGTGCCAAAGAAAGGAGGTACTTGGAGAATGTATAAAGATTCAAGGGAAATTAATAAAATAATAATTAGGTACATATTCCAAATCCCAAGAATTAAAGACTTACTTGATTAATGGGGCAATACAAAGTACTTCACTAAGATTGACTTAAAGAGTGGATATCATCAAATAAGGATAAAAGAGGGAGATGAGTGAAACAAAACTTCTAAGACTACTAATGCTTTGTATGAGTTCCTAGTGATGCCCTTTGGTTTGTCAAATGCCCCTTCCACATTCATGAGGTAGATAAATGAAGTTTTTGTTGATTTTCTTGGGTAAGTTTGTTGTAATTTATCTTGATGATATCTTGATTTTTGGTAGTACCAAGGAAGAAAATTTATGGCATTTTAGTCTAGTTTTGAAGAGGTTGTTTGATGCTTAACTCACCATCAACTTGGAAAAGTGGGATTTTATGAAGGAAGAGGTGGTCTACTTGGGTTTTGTCATCTCATAGGGACAATTCAAGATGGATCCTAGCAAGGTGGAGGCTATAATTAGTTGGCTAACACCCAAGTCTCTATTAGAGGTAAGAATATTCCATGGCTTAGCAAAATTCTATAGGAAGTTCATTCAACATTTTATCCATATTTGTGCACCATTGTTAGAGATCATAAAAGGTGAGATTAGAGCCAAGTTTAAATGGACTGATGAAGCCCCTAGGAACTTTGAAGTGTTGAAACAACAAATCACAAACCAACTTATTTTGGTCTTGTTGAGCTGTCATTTTACATGATGCTAAACGGTAGGAATTCTTGCGAATTCCTCTCTTGAAAAGCTAATTTTGTGAATCAATTGCAAGGTTTTAAGCAATCTTGTGACCTATTGGAATTTGCTCAATTGAAGATAAATGTGAATTTTCATTAGGAGGCCTTTTTTGGTTCATTTTATCAAATGAAATGAAGAATCTAGACACTTTTTTAAAAATAACATGAAAAAAGAGCTGTGTTTTTGTATTTTTTTATGTTTTTTATGAATGCAATCTAATAGTGTAGCTAGTATGAAATCCTATTCTAACAAGGGGGTTAATAAAGAAAATAAAAAGAACTTTAAAGAAAATAACATGAAATTCAAAGCAAATAATGTGAAATTGAACTCCTAATGAACATAAGCTATAGAAAACAACACATTTACGAGTTAAGATTACAAAGAGATTAGTAGGTAACCAATGAAAGTAGGAGTAGCGCTTCCTCAATTTCACTGATGTAATCATTGGTGAGAAATTTTAATGATCGTATGATATTTCACTCTTCTTAAAATTGCAAGACCATGCAAAATGCACTCATGCAAGACATAGAGTTATGTAGGCATTATTCAATGATTTCTTCTCAAGCTCGTTACATCAGCAAAATTTGTAAATCCATAGAAAACACCATAACTAAAATAACATGCAACTAGAAACAAAGTAATAAACATTTGTCTCAATCATGATTCCATGAACAAAATTCACAAAACAATGACACATTTAGGCAACAATTACTACACTCCAAATGTGAGCACCAAAAGCATAATTTTATTGAAAAATGAAATGGCCCTCATTACATATTAAAATGGGGTATTTATAAGAAATCATCTCCTCAATTTGTGTTGAGAGTGAAAGATATATTCATGAAATAAAATGATTTTAAACAAAAAAAAAAAAAACTAATTATATACAAACTAACAATCTAACTGGTGCTAAACAAGACTCCATCCATATTTTATTCATTAATTGAATGCATGAGCCTTTTACATGTTTTAAAAAAAGAAATATGAGAGAAGAGAGAAGGAGAAAGCTATGAGTCAAAGTGGAAGTTTCTGGAAGTGCCAAAATTGGAAGTTGATTCTTCACAGGATGTTTGTTAGAGTTAAACTACCGTTAGAATATGTTCTCGATGCAACAAAAGCTCTATTTTTGGAATTGGCAGTCAACTGTTAGTAGAACTTTCAAAAATGTGCACCTACAGAGCTGTGGAAATGTGGAGCTACATACCTACAAATCTACAGAGCTGCACACCTCAAAATGGTCAAAAATCTCAAAAATTTACTAAGTGTCAAAATTGAAATTCTGGCATCAAGGTTTTGGTCTTCTTTATCCCAAAGCTATGTTTGGATGTTTGCCCTTGAATTTCTCTATAATCTCAATAATTTTAGCCACATCCAATAAATCCAAAGCCTCATACTTTTCCTTGAAATTTTTCCTGTAATTGTCTACCTCAATTTGGATGTCAACAAAATCCCCTAGTTTAGTATCCAATTCTAACAAAGCTTCTTCAGTCTTAAAGGCTTGCTGGATATCTTCATCAGCAGTAGCTTGCACAAAAATCTTCTTAAAATTCTCTATCACTGCCTCTATAGGAAACAATTTCTCTCATTCCTCATCTTCAAAAATATCCAAACATGTAACACCTTAATACTTCTCTGCTTCCAAAATTTTCTCTCGTGCTTGGTCCTTGAGCCTATGGATCTCTGCATGTAATGTTTCCATTACTTTATTGCTATCAATGATATTTTCTATCTAATCATTGATCAAATCTAACTCTTCTACTATGTATACATCTATCAAAACTCTATACCTTTGCCCCTTTATGGCTTACAAAATTTATAAGTCCTTACCCTAGGCTGTTACTTCATCCATGATGCTAAAGTCCTGCTTCAAAATCATTACCATTTTATTCACATTCTCTTGTGTAGTGTGTAGTAACTTTAGGTTCCCCTGGATAATCAAAATGCCCTTCTCTTCAAAACTTTCCTGCCATTGCTAACAAGCTTTCAAAAATGGATCTGACTGCATAGCTCCCCCTTCTCTAAGAATAGTATTCAATGTGTCCTTGAGGTGCTCATGATCAAGAGGACCAACTACTTTGGCTTAATATTATTTTAGGATCTCATTCTTCCTTTGAAGTGTCAAGAGTTAAACCTCTTCCTACTCCATGCTTCTAAATATTTCCATAATTTCCCTAGTGACCATTAATCAGGTGATATCCCATGTAGGTCTCCCAAGAATAACCTCTTTCATGTGATAGTCTTGGGGGCCGAGGCTCTCTGCATATGTATCTTTTGGAGAGATGGCCATTTGAGAAAATAATTCCTAGTTTTGTATATTGGTAACAAAGGCCAATGGTCTTACCTCATGCAATAGAGACTCAGGCTTCTTTAGAATCTCTACAATCTCAAAAATGTCTTTATTAGTAGCTCAAAATTGGGGTCAGGTACTCATCATTAATTATTTTTGGAGCCATCTTGGAATGTGTTCAGTGGAAGACTTGCTTCTCAAGGACAAAGGAGTATGTTCTTCTACCTCCTTTCCCTTATTTCTCCTCCTTGGAGTTATTTCCATTTGTGAGGGCTCTTCTTTTGTAGCCTCTATTTCAATGGACACTACAACTTGCACCTCAGTGTCTTGGGAAGGTGGTTGAGAATATTCCACCATTTGTCCCTCCTTTGGTACTTCATCAGTCACTATTTATTTTGGTTCTCCCCCTTGTGATGGTTCCTTCTAAACCTATTCCTCTTCTAAACTTTGGGGTGGAGGAGTAACCAAGCCCTTATCTACCACCATGACTTATGGTGGAGATGGGGGAGTAAGATTAGGACCCTGTGAATTTGGGGGCATTTGCATCCAATCTTCTTGTTGAGGTTCACCTGTAGGGGTATCTCTGATCTTATCCCCAACTAGTTCTATATCGATGGGCATAAAATCAAAATTTGAAAATTTGAAAATGTCATCATCTTCTTCACTTTTCTCATCCACCCATTATTTTACTTCATCCTCCAAAGTAGAGACTTCCAAAGGTCCCGCTGTGGTGGATGGCAATATGCTTGTGGTACATCTTCTCCTTTCTTGCTCAGTGGCTTTGGCTAGCTGGGTTCTTCTTTATAGGGGTAACCATTCATCTTCATCTGTCTCCTCTTCCTCTTCTTCTTTTGGAATGGTCTTAGGAACAAAAGGAAAAGGGACCATCCTCTTAGTCACCCTTTTCCTTTTCTTCATTCAAACTTTGATCATCTTTTGTTTTATGGGAGAAGGGGATGCTATCTCTTCTTGTGAAGGAGGAATGGAAACTTATTGAATCTCTCCCTCTTCTAATTGGCTCATCACAGAGGGAGGCAATTGAGGGTCATCTTGTTCTTGGGAAGCACTAGTATCCTTAGATCCTTGCACACTCTCTTTCTACTGCTAGGAAGGTGCTTGTACTTCACCCTACTATATGTGAATCCTTTGAGGGGAGGTCCTCTTCCTTTTGTTCTTTCCCTTCCTCTTTGGAGGATGATAGTATCCAACTAGGTGATCAAGTTGGTATGCTATCTCTGGCCTGATGGGAGACAGAGCCATGAAGGTAGGAAATATGAATTTCTTCCCTCTTATTTTTTTAGGGTGGGATTGAGCATGAGAGACTATAGTGTTAGGTATTGGTTCAAGCTGAAAAGGCTTCTTGATCCAATCCTTAGTCATTTTGACTACATGCCTTGCCTAATGATTAATATCATCACCCTCCTCCCTATCAACTTCTACATTCATGATGGGCCTCTCTCTTATTTTATCTAAGTTGAACAAGGGGTCCAACAACTCTCATGAATCCTATTTCCTTATTTCCTTTGGGATGTTCAACTTAAGAGCCTTCTCTACTAGATACAAAGTCATCCTACAATAATCCCTTATGTGGACATCATAGTCATTCATTGCATTCATCCAATGATCTTCAATAGCATCTTCATGGTGGAACTCCTTACTAGCCAGACTCTGCACTCTCCTGATATTATCAAAATAGAGCCTAGGGGAATTATACTCTTCAAGGGGATAATTCTCCCATTCCCACTCAAAAGATAGAATATGTTGCTTCTATTTGACTTGATATGGTTCAATGACTAGGGGTCATGTCCAACAGGGTCTCCTTTGTCTCTTCACCCTCTCATACATAGATTCAATCTACCATGCAATCTCCAATAACACCAATTTATCACTTGGATATTTGGGGAGCTTCTTGGGGTTGATAGTGGCATGAGCTACCTACAGATATGTTACTATCTTAAATTGGATGAAGTAGGCCCCTAGAGCTATTATCTGTGCTTTTGCCTCATCGAATAACCTTTTTGTATAATCACCTTCAATGAATCGAATGATTGTGAAATGAATGCATCATTCATGACTCTATATTCCTTGCTATGTGTTGAGAGCTTCTTCCTTACTAGTTGAGGGTTAACAATGTAGGGCCATGCATTAGGATCTTACATATAGCCTCTTTTGTACAAACTGGGGTAGTTTGTTGCCCTTGCTACAAGAAAATACACCATGTAAGAAGTCATATAGAAATTATTCTTATCTTTAACTACCCCCACTTTCTCACACAAGGTTTCACTTAGTGTGGTGGTCTAGTCTAGTGGCATCCTTGCTGTCCTGATTGTCTCAATGAAGTTGACCATGAAAGTGCTGAGGTGGCCAGTTACTAGTGAACCCATGTCTCTACTCAAAAGGATGATGGAATAACCAATATCTCCCTTCATGTATCCCCTAGTCATGTCCACTTTCCCTATGACCCTACCCAAAGGAGTCTTCTCAATGAGATAGGAGGATTGGATGATTTTGAATGCTTCTTTGGGGTGCTCTCTATACCACCTCTCTGCTCTTCATAGGAGAGTCTGATGAGTTGATCTACCCTCAAGAGGTGGAAGACCCTCTCAATGTTGTTGGGTCAAAGGCCAAGGACCACTTCTCTAGTCACACACTTAACTACTCTCTCCTCTAAGATAAAGTGCTATGGAAATGTCATAATCAACTCTGTTGATTGCACTGATACGAGATGCGAAGCTACACTCACCAACTCCAAATGAATCAATGTAGATACTAGTGCAGATCTTTCTATGGGTTTGTTGCAGATTCTAAGGAACTCTCCAAAATTTGTGTCCCAAGTTGGTGTCTTTAATTTTTGCATGATCATCATGAAATCTTGACTTCAACGACACACCTTGGAACTTGAATACAATGGGTTTTGGTGCCATTTTCTATCCAAATGTGGATGCCATTTAACCTACACAACACAAGGACAACATTTATTAGCTCAAAATAATGAGAACCTAAAAAATTAAAATAACTCAAAAGCACTCCAATTTTATTAACAAAAAAATAAACATGAAAAACAAAAATGAGATGCTCAATTTGGGCACTTTTATTTTTAAATCTATCTTTCATTTTATTATTATATTTATTGTTATTTTATTTATTTTTTTATTTTTTTAATTATTATTTAAAAATTTATTATTATTATTATTATTATTTTTTAAAAATTTTAATCTAAAGTTTATTTGGTTCAAGGGAAAACAAGGCACAAGGCACATGGCATGCAGCGCTAGGGACAACTAAGCGCAAGGCACATGGTGCTACACATGTAACACACGGGCAAACAAGTCATAAGGTGCATGGAATGTGACACTAGGGCCAACAAAGTGCAAGGTGTGTGGTGCTTAGGCACGTGATGCTAGGGCAAACTAAGCACAAGGCATAAGGCACATGACACCCAACAACATGATGATAACAATATGCTTGCGGGTGGGGGGTTTTGAAGAAATGCATGGAGAGAAATGGAAGTGATGGCTTCAAGGATAGGGACATGAGAGGTGTGATGCACATGGCATATATTATGTACCACAATGGAGTGGAAGAGGTGCACTCGGTGTAGCATGTGCGAGCATGGGGTGGAGGTGAGGGAGGCACATGCTATGTAGCATGTGCAACACAAAAGAAATGCATGTAGCACTACATATGCAAGTGTGTGATGGAGGTGAGGGAGGAACATGCTATGTAGCATGCGTAGTGCAATATAAATGCATGTGATGTTGCACATTTTACACACCTTGCTAGCATGGAGGCAAAGAAAGAACCAAGTGCGGAGAGTGTAAAAAAATTTTGAAGCCCAAAAATAGAACATGGAATGGTGAAGTGATATGGGGGGCCCAAAGTATATATAACCCCCATCACCCATGGGGGGTGTGTAGTGCACCCATGCGCAAGTGTGCAGGTGCACATCACACACTAGTATGGGTGGTGTTTCTCTTGTGCATCACGCCAAGTGCATGGGTGCAAAATTATTTTATATTATATATATATTCTAATTTTTATGATTTTTAAATTTTGACTCTCTAACCTTTCTTTGAATCCTCAAATTGTAAGTTTGGGGCTCCATAAAAAGCAGGGGGTCCCCATTCCTCCAAGGAATGGGGCATGTGTTGTGGACCCACAACAAATAGCCCCAAAAAAAGGAAGAAATGACCAAGGCATTTCTTCATCAGCAAATATCCTTTCAACGTGTGTCAAACACCAATTGAACTTCAAACACCTTGAGCATATTTTGGATGACTTTACAATCAAAGAATCCAGAATTCAAAACCTTCAAGCTTAGTGTGTTATTCATGTGTTCATTCCCTTTGACATCTCGAGATATAATCTAGCAAAGTTTTTAGAGAAATCAAAAATAATCTTCCACTCATCCTGGCTCATTCATTTAGAATCTTCACAAAGGTAATTTATCAATCACTACTTGACCAGATGAGAGAATCAATTTGAGGCTCTTAGCTAGATGTCACCTTCTTTTACGCTTTTTGGAAAGTTTTGAATAATTTTTCCATGTAATTCCCAATGTTTCTCTTTGATGAAGCAATGTTTTGGATACAAGATACTTTATTTTGAAAACATATCTTTTTTCCTGTCATATCTTTTAGAATCCTTCAGTCTTAACACTATTCTTTTCTTTTATTTTCTTCCCTTTTTTAATCTTCAATATCCTAACTATGCTTAGACTATGTAGCCAGGACATTGGTGTCATTTCTTGGATTTGATATTTTGTGAACATCCCTTGTTTTTCTCTTTTAGATCTTTTAGAAACTCTCACATCAAATAATGATCCTAGCAACCTTTCAAGAAGACCCCTCTTGTTTGAACCAATTAGAGTTTGAATCATCCCTTGCTATCTTTGACCTTAATTTGACAACACCTAAGATGGTCAATTCTTGAGTTTGCAAAGTGATGGGAGCTCATTGGTTCAGAACCTCAAACTTAGGAAATAAAGTCTCCATATTTCTGCAAGCAACATCCATCATTTAGTTTGTACAAAAAACATAGTTGTCCAGGTATTTTGACAAAGAAATACCTCTCCCTAAAATTGAAACCAAAGGGTGATTAGTGAAATATATCAAGATAAAATCTCAAGTGTACCTTACCCCCTAGGACTGACACAACTTTGAAAGTAAACCCATGACTAAAAGAAAACACACAACTGAAAACAAACACACTTGCAGAAAATAAACACACTTGCAAAAATAAAAATCTAAACTAAATGCAAAAATAAAATCTAACTATTTTTTTTTCTTTTAGGCTTTGAAATAATGTTTTAGAAATTTCCCATTTATGGGCAAGGGAAGAAATTCCCCTTGTAAGGAATTTAGCCTAAAAGTATCTTCTCTAAGGATTTTTTCAATTTGATAAGGACCCATCCATAAGCATTGAAACTTGGTATAATTGCTTGACTTTTCTTTCACCTTATCCCACAGTAGAATGAGGTCACAAATCCTAAATGATTTTATCATGTATCTCTTGTGAAACCATCTCTTCATGATAGCTTGATGTTTATCCATGTGCTCCAATGCAGCTATTAGTTTCTCATCCATCTCTAAAAGATTCATCAATCTGATTTGTACTTCGTCAACATCTTCAACGTATCCACTCATGAAGTTCAAAATGGGAATTCTGAGGTTGAGTTGAGATACTAGTTCTTGTCCATAAACAAGCAAATATGAAGAAGTCCCTAAAGAATTTTTGACTCTTACTCGATCTATCCATAGGGCATATTTGAGTTGCATATGCCAATCCCTAGGGTTCTCCTTCAATAATCATCTTATTACTATGATCAAGTTCTTGATTGTAGATTCTACTACCCCATTTTTTTGTGGGTAATAATTTGAAGAGAACTTGATAATGACTTGATTTTGAAATGCCCATTGGGTTAGGAATGCTGATGTAAAAGCAGACCCATTATCACACATAAGGGTGAATGGTATTTTGAATTTGGTAATAATGTGTTTTTCCAAGAAGTTTGTTACCACCTTAGCAGTGCAGTTTTTGAATGTTTTAGCTTCCATCCATCATGTGCAGTAATTTGTAGCTATAAGAATAAATGCATTTCTAGTTGATAATGGTGGATTAACCATACCAATGAAATCTAGCCCCCACTTTGTGAATGGGTGCCCCTCATACACTAGTTGTAATGGCATTGTTGGGTTCCTTTCTCTATTGGCACTGGTTAGATTGATATGGTAAGAGCGTACATGCTTGAAAGTGTCTTTGAATATTGAGGGCCAAAAAATAACCTGATCTTAAAATCACATGAGTCATTGCTTCTACTGAACCATGTCTTGTACCATACTTGTCATGAAAATGTTCTAAGACTTCCTTTGCTTCTTCAAGACCTAAGCATTTTAGATAAATCCCTTCATAGTTTCTTTTATATAACTTTTGTCATGTAGCATGTAGGACTGACACTTCATTTTGAGTCCCCTATGTTGTGAACTATTCATCCAATTGGGACATTGGTCCTATAGAAGATAATACACAATGTCTTGATACCAAACATCTATCACCACACCTCAACCAATATCAACTTGAGATACAATCTTTTTATTCTAATCATCCTCATTTGTTTCACTCTTAAACTTGAATTCCTTTTCATTTCTTTTTTGGTTATCAACTATCATTCTTGACAACCCTTGACCTCTTACTAATCTCATAGGTTGAATTTTGAGATCAAATTCTTGAAGTATGGCCATCCATTTACCTCTCCTTTCAATGAGTTCATTTTGCATCAAAAGTGCCTTTACTACTAGATCAGGTACAATTGCATACACTTTACTTCTTAGTATGTAATGACGAAACTTCTTCACAACTTTGATCAATGCAAAAGACTGCTTATCAAGGTTTGAGTATTTTAACTCGACATTATTTAGAGGGAAACTCATGAAAGTGATTGGTCTTTCATCTTTCTTTTCCTTTTTCTGCATCAAGATCCCAGCACAAGAGTGTTCTAAAGCAACGAAATATATCTTAAAAGGCAACTTGTAGTTAAGACTTACTAAGATCAAAGCCATAGAAATGGCCACTTTGATATCTTTGAATGGTTTCTTAATCTCCAAAATCCATTCTATCTTAGCTTCCTTTTTGAGTAAATCATTAAGAGGATGAACTATTTCTACAAATCTACTTATGAATTTTTGCACAAAATTTATCTTCCCGAAGAAAGACTTCAGTTCTTTTCGACTATGGGGAGGTGAAAACTTTAGAATAGCTTCAATTCTGTTAGGATCGATAAAGATCCCAACTTTAGAAATGATATCACCTAGGAGCTTTCCTCTAGTAACCCCAAATGAACATTTCTTGGGATTGAGGGATATGCCATACCTGTGACATCTATTGAATACCTATCTTAAATCAGCAATGTGAGTGCTTTGATATTTTGAAAATATGGTTAAATCATCCATGTAGATGACTATACACTTATTTACCAATTGCTTAAAAGCTTCATCCATGGATTGCTAAAATGTAGCCCCTATGTTAATTAGTCCAAAAGGCATTCTCCTATAGGCAAAAGTTCCCCATTTAGTTGTGAAAGCTGTCTTTAGTTGATCTCCTTCATCAACCATCACTTGATTATATCCTTAATATCCATCTAGGAAAGACATCATTTTTGAACCATTTACAATTTGTAGAACCTCATCACATGAGGGTAAATGATAATTTTCCTTTTGAGATGCCATGTTTAAATTACAAAAATCAACACAAAGCAGATCTCTCTAGTCTTCTTTCACACAGGAACCAAATTAGCCAGCCATGTAGAATGGCAGATGGGGAATATGATCTTGACATCCAGTAACTTCTTAACTTGTTTCATTATTAGTGGTTTGATAATAGGATTAATAGGTCTTTTTCTTTGTTGAAAAGGCTTGGCATCTAGTTTCAATAGAATGTCATGAGTTATAATCTCAGGGTTATATGTCTTTAATTCTTCATAGCTCCAAGTGATAACATCTTTATACTCAGTAAAGAAACTTGAGCATTTCTTCCCTTTCTTGTGTATTGCATGCTTTCCTTATTTATACCACCCTTGGATCTTCTTCAGTTCCTAAGTTGTATTCATCACACTCCTCGATCCCCTTTTCTTGGATTGTTCTTTTATTAAGTGCTAATTCATCATAGTTAAAATGCATTCTAACTCAACCATCCCCTTGGGAATAGTGTTAGTCTTTAAATTCAGGATCCCATTTTCATCTTCAAGTTCATTATCCTTAGGCTTGTCATCCAGATTGTCATGATTTTTTTTCCCTTTAAAGTGACCATTGCACATGATAAATTCAAGTATGTGTTGATCATCCTAAAAGACTTGAAAGTTTGTAATATTGTCCAGAATAGATGGGACAACAACCAACTCTACTGAAAATATTTTCAATTTCATTCTTTTGACTGGTTGTAGTGCACTTGCTAAAATAGTGAGAGAATCTACCACCATGTTCTTCCTTCTTGGAATGGACCTAATGTTTAAAGCTTCAAAATCATCTAGTAAATCCCATACTCTTTTCCTATAAGAAAGTAACCTTTTTTCATTGCAAGAGTATAATGATTTTACTTGTTGAATAACCAACTGATAATCTCCTTTGATTATGATAGCTCTAAACCCTTTTTTGAGTGCAAAGAGAAGTCCTCAGATCAATGCTTCGTATTTTGCAGTGTTATTAGTGCATTTGAACTATAATCAATATGCTATGTAAAAAGACTTACCTTTTGGGTTAACCAATTCTATACTTGTGCCAGCCCCTAATTTGCATTTGGAACCATCAAAGAAAAGTGTCCAAATTTGCATTTGGAACCATCAAAGAAAAGTGTCCAAGAGTTAAAAGATTGTTCTTGGTGATCCACTACAATTTGTCATGTGGTGGGCCTGATGATTCCCATTTGTAACATGTTGATAGAGGAAATGTATGTTTTTCTTGTTTTTCTTGAATTTCCTCTATCAATTCTTTAATTTCATCTATTTTGGGTTTAGGATGAACGATGACCAAAGTCCACCCTTGGCCTTTCATGTACTATCTTCTTCTTTGAATCTTAATCATCCCTGGGGAGGAGAAGACAAACCTCCACCATCTAAAGAGGTATCACTATATGATAAATTCAAATCTTTAATTTCTTCTTTGATCTTCTATGTTGACTTAGTTGAGTTTATATTACTTTGATCTCCCATGGGTCCCTTTTCTAGAATATGGTTATCCTTACCTTGCATGATATGTGTTAACACCTTTGTGACTAGTTCTTGACATGATGAACATTTGAATTTAGAGTGGCTAACTTTGTGTAATCAGTAAAATCTGTGGAGAAGTTAGATACTAGGATCAGCTTCTTCTCCCAAGCACTACAAATTAGTCACCATTTTATCTATGAATTGTATCACGATCTCATCTTTTGGGTTTGATATATTGAATTCTTTATCTTGATTGCTTTATGTTTTAGTGTGGATCGTATCAAATGCTATTACTTTGTATGAGCCCAAATCTGATTGGAGGAATGCCACCTCATTTGGAGCATTGTATTCTATGACCATTGTTTTCAATTTGGGTTCAACATCTATCTTGATTTGATTGTTCAATCCCTTCCATGGTAACCATAGTTGAGTGAAATCTTTAGAAAACCATCCTCTTAAGGCATTTTTTCCATTCTCTACTTAGGAGCAACCCATACATCATTGGAATATCAACCACATGTATATTAATAACATCTTGAATCTAGGGATTGACTATCAATTATATTCAAATTTCTTTCAATACATTGATGACTTTCACCTTTGTTTTGTCCAATTGTACACTATCTAGTTGGAAGGTTGAGGACTTACCCCTAACCTTTTCCCTATTTATAGTGGCATGACATTGCATGAGGCTCCCAAATCAATCAAGAAATTGTGGAGATTCTTTCCATATATCCTGATGCTGAGAAAAAATGGGGGTACTTCAACCTTGTCTTTGAACACAGTAGGCATTACTTTTGCAACATTGACTTGTTGAGATATTTCCTTCTGAGAGACAATATTTTCATAATGGGGTACCTTTGTATGATCCAGAGTCTTCATGAGTGCTTCTCACTATTGTGGACAATTTTGCAACATGTCAAACATGGAAATATTTTCTTTGGTTTGTTTCAAGTCTTTGATGACATTATACTTTTTGGTAGACCAAGTGAGATTTTTGAATATCGTTGGCACATTCACTTGATTTTTATTTTGTTGTCCTCCATATGGTGGCCTAATCGGTGCCATATTATTACTCGCTCTCGAATTAGGAGTTAGTTGTAAAGCTAGACAAATTCCATCTGTCAAAGGTTCCTTTCTATTTCTTAGATTATAAGTATTTTGATTGTCATTACGAAAAACAAACACCTCTTCATGCTGAAGGTTAGGTTCCTAACTAAATGGAAAAGAGAACTCTTTCCTAGCTAGATGTTCTACCTGCACATTCTGTGTAGAATCATAGGATTCTAGTAGCATAGCATTAAATTGCACAAGAGGAGCATTTTCATTTACTTGCGAGCCTTGAGTCATCTCTTGATTCCGATTATAATACAAACCATCGTGGTTGGGTGCATTCTGACTATTGTCATATAGATTAACATCTGGATACTGAACATTGTTATTGTTGTTTTCTGTAGGAGTGCTTCCATTATTTAGCTGAGTGTTCCACTATTGGTTTTTTCTTTGAAATCCATTATTATGATCAAGAGGATTGAAATGGTTTCCTCCATTACTGTTTCTTGCAATATTGTTGTTGTTTCCACTAAAGTTCCTAATATAATTTTGGCCATAATTGTTGTTGTAAGGACCAATAATGTTTCTTTGGAAATTTTTGTTCTATCCTTGTGAAAACCTTAGATGAGTCAATTCATTATTTATTTGGGACACAGTCTTTTTCATCTAACCAAATTCAGAAACAAATCCATTGTCTGTTTCTTTTTTCTCAAAGAAGGTAGCTTTTGGAGGTTTAGACCCTTGATACATCATAGTGGGATTTTGTGGAGTAGGTGCCTATTGCAATGGAATTGGGTTTATAGATATGAATTAACTAGGCATCATGGGTACTTCAGTGAGGTATGTTGGCATCATTTTAATAGGTGGAGCTGGAAGCATTAATCCTCCTCTATTTAGATTTTCTCGTTTAGTGAAGGTAATTGCCTCTGCGAAGACTTTATTCAATGTGTCAATATTTTTTACAAGAAGCCTTCTCAAGAAAATAGAAATAAGATGATTGATAGCATTTAGATAAATCTAAATAGTGGCTTCAACTGGTATAGTGTATGGCATCTCTAGTTTGCGATATGCCATTTGAAAGCGATGGTTGAAGTGAGAAACTATCTCAACTAGATCTCTTTTAATTGATATGAATTGTTGATGTATCACAGCTTGGTTGATGAACATTTTGAATTGTTCTAGGAATAATTTTTTGAAAGTATCTCAATCTCCAATACATCCAAGTAGCAAATTAATGTACCAATTGAAAGCAATTTCCCCCAATGAGTAGGGGAATAAACAAAGAACCATATCCTCGTTAGCAACCTACTTGCAGTTGTAAATTTCTTTGAATACTTTGATGTGATCTTTGATAGTTTGTGTCTCACCATAGATGAATCTTGGGCAAAAATTCTTGGGATTCTTAGGGAGGTCATGGAGTGCACCTCTTAACTTTATCGGTGAGTCTACAAAATTTTTCAAAAAAGGCCATCAGAGGGTTTGGCATACCTAACAGTGGTTGTTGAGGTGTAGCTATTGGAATATGTGTTGGTCCACTAGGTGGTTGGAGTGGAGGTGAAGTTGAAGAAGATGATGAAAGTTTGAATGAAAGTGGTTGAATTTAGGGTATTCCCTTGTCACTGCATGGTTTGCAGAAGTGGGTAAGCTCAAGAAACTTGTGTGCACTTGATGAAGACCTTAACACTTGCTGGAATGGGGATTCTAGATTAGAACCCTCTAGTTTGCATTAATTCTAGAAAAAGCACACCTCTACAGAAGGACACTTTCTTACTTCATTGAATTTTTTGCACCATAGAGTTTTGTGCACCTACAAACTTGAGTAGCTACAAATCTATGTACCTACATACCTATGGACTTGCACAGCTACACACCTACACACCTAAATTTCTTAGAGCTTAGAATATTTTCTAAACTTGTGTGAAGCACAGATTCTTGCAAAAAGAGTACAGTGTTTCAAAACTTTGGCAAATTTTCCTTTCTTTTCTGAGAATCAAAAGTGTGGCCCTCCTTCTAGCACCACTTCTGTTGAGCTATCATTTTACATGATGCTAAATGGTAGGAATTCTTGTGAACTCCTCTCTTGAAAAGCTGATTTTGTGAATTAACTCCAAGGTTCTTGGTGATCTTGTAACCTATTGGAATCTATTTAGTTGAAGATAAATGTGAATATTTACAAGCAGGCCTTTGCTGGTTCATTTTGATCTTGAATGAAATGAAGAATCTACATATTTTTTCAAAAATAACACTAAAAAATAACAATGTTTTTTTACTTTTATATTTTTTATGAATGTAATCTAACAATGTAGCTAGTATGAAATCCTATTCTAACAAGGGGGTTAAAAAAGAAAATAACAAGAAATTTAAAGCAAATAACATGAAATTCAAATCAAATAAGATGAAATTGAAATCCTAATGGACATAAGCTATAGGAAAAAACATGTCTATGAGTTTAGCTTTCAAAGAGATTGGTAGGTAACCAATGAAAGTAGGAGCAATGCTTCCTCAATTCCACTGATGCAATTGTCAGTGAGAAACTTTAATGATTATATGATATGTCACTCTTCTTCAGTAATTCCAAAGCCTCATACTTGTCCTTGACCTTTTGCCTATAACTTTCTACCTCAATTTGGGTGTCAACAAAATTCCCAAGTTTGGTATCCAATTCTAACAAAGCTTCTTCAGTCCTGAAGGCTTGCCAAATATTTTTTTTCATCAACAGCTTCCACAAAAATCTTCTTAAAATTCTCTACCACTACCTCTATAGGCAACAACTTCTCTCATTCCTCATCTTCAAAAATATCTGAAAAAACATTGCTATAATGCTTCTCTACATCCAAAATTTTCTCTCAGGCTTGGTCCTTGAGCCTATGGATCTTTGCATGTAATGTTTCCATTACTTTATTGCTATCAATGATCTTTTCTATCCAATCATTGATCAAATCTAACTATTCTACTATATATACATCTATCAGAACTCTATACCTTTTCCCCTTTATGGCTTGCAAAACTTGTAAGTCCTTACCCTAGGCCCTTACTTCATCCATGATGTTAAAGTCTTGCTTCAAAATTGCTACCATTTTATACATGTTCTCCTATGTAGCGTGTAGTAACTTTAGGTTTCCCTAGATAATCAAAATTCCCTTCTCTTCAAAACTTTCATGCCATTGCTAACAAGCTTTCAAAAATGGATCTAATTGCATAGCTCCCCCTTCTCTAAGAATAGTATTCAATGTGTCCTTGGGGTGCTTAGGATCAAGAGGACCAACGACTTTGGCTAAATATCCTTTCAAGATCTCATTCTACCTTCGAAGTGTCCAGATTTCAACCTCTTCCTACTCCATGCTTCTAAATATTTCCTTAATTCCCCTAGTCACCATTAATCGGGCTATATCCTATGTAGGTCTCCCAGGCATGACCTCTTTGATTTGATAGTCTTTGGGGCTAAGGATCTCTGCATCTATATGTTTCGAAGGGATGGTCACTTGAGAAAAAAATTCCTAGTTCCATGTATTGGTAACAAAGGCCAACAGTCTTGCCTCATGCAACAGAGACTCAGTCTTTTTAAAAATATCTATAATCTCAAAAATGTCTTCCTTAGTATCTCAAAATTGAGATCTGGTACATCTTGGAATATGTTTAGTGGAAGATCCACCTCTCGAGGACAAATGAGTATATTCTACTACCTCCTTTCCCTTGTTGCTCCTCCTCAGAGTTGTTTTCGTTTGTGAGGGCTCTTCTTCAATATCCTTTGTTTTAGTGGCCCCGCAACTTGCATTTTTTGTGTCTTGGGAAGGTGGTTGAGAATATTCCACCATTTGTCCCTTCTTTGGCACTTCATTGATTGCCATTTTTTTTGGTTCTCCCCCCTATGATGGTTCCTTTTGAATCTATTCCTCTTCTGAACTATGGGGTGGGGGATAATTGATCCCTTATCTACTACTGTGACTTATGGTGGAGATGGGGGAGTAAGATTAGGACCTGATGAATCTAGTGGCATTTCCATCCAGTCTTCTTGTTGAGGTTCACCTATAGGGGTATCCCTAATCTTATCCCCAACTAGTTATGTACCAATGGGCATAAAATCAAAATCTAACATTTTGAAAATGTCATTACCTTCTTCACTTTGCTCATCCACCCATTGTTGTACTTCATCCTCTAAAGAAGAGACTTCCAAAGGTCCTACTGGGGTGGATCACAATATGCCTGTGGCACTTCTTCCCCTTTCTTGCTAGGTGGCTTTGGCTAGCTAGGTTCTTCTCTACAAGGGTAACCATTCCTCTTCATCTATCTCCTCTTCCCCTTCCTCTTCTTCTTCTGGAATGGTCTTAGGAACAAATGGAAAAGGCACCATCCTCTTAGTCACCCTTTTCCTTTTCTTCATTTGAATTTTGATCCTCTTTTGTTTTATGGGAGTAGAAGGGCATGCTGGCTCTTCTTGTGAAGGAGGAATGGAAACTTGCTAACTCTCTTCCTCTTCTAATTGGCTAGGCACAAAGGGAGGCAATTGAGTGTCATCTTGGTCTTGGGAAGCACCAGTATCCTCAGATCCTTGAATACTCTCTTCCTGCTACTAGGAAGGTGCTTGCACTTTATCCTACTCTATTTGAATCCTTTGAAGGGAGGTCCTCTTCCTTTTGTTCTTTCCCTTCCTCTCTAGAGGATGATAGTATCCAATTGGACAATCAAGTTGGTATACTATCTCTGGCTTGATGGGAGACTGAGCTACAAAGGTAGGAATTGTGACTTTCTTCCCTCGACCTTTCTTAGGGCAAGCTTGAGCATGAAAGACTACAATGTTAGGTATTGGATCAAGCTAAAAAGGCTTCTTGATCTAATCCTTAGTCATTCTGACTATGTTCCTTGCCCAATAATTAATATCATCCTTCTCCTCCCTGTCAATTTTGGCATTCATGATGGTCCTCTCTCCTATTTTGTCCAAGTTGAACAAGGGGTCTAGTAGCTCTTATGAATCATGTTGCCTTATTTCCTCTAGGATGTTCAACTTAAGAGCCTTCTCTACTAGATACAAATTCATCCTACAATAATCCCTTATAAGGACATCATAGTCATTTATTGTGTTCATCCAATGATCTCTAATAGCATCTTCATGGTGGAACTCCTTACTAGCCAAACTCTCCACTCTCCTGATATTATCAAAATAGAGCCTAGGGGAATCGTACTCTTTGAGGGGATAATTCTCCCATTCCCACTCAAAAGATAGAATATCTTTCTTTCATTTAACTTGATACAGTCCAATGAGAAAGGGCTATGTCCAACATGATCTCCTCTATCTCTTCACCCTCTCATACATAGATTTAATCTGTCATGCAATCTCCAATAACACTATTTTGTCACTTGGATATCTGGGGAGCTTCTTGGGGTTGATAGTGGCACTAGCTACCCATAGATACGTGAATGTCTTAAATTGAATAAATTAGGCCCATAGAGTTGTTATCTGTGCTTTTGCCTCATCGAATAACCTTTTTGTATAATCAACTTCAATGAATCAAATAATCATGAAGATGAATGAATCATTCATGATTCTATATTCCTTGCTCTATGCTAAGAGCTTTTTCCTTACCAGCTGAGGGTAGACAATATAGAGTCAGGCGTTAGGATTTTGCATATAGCCTCTTTTGTACAAACTAGGGTAGTTTTTTTCTCTTGTTGCAAGTAGATACACCATGTAAGAAGTCATATAGAACTTCTTCTTGTCTTTGAGTACCCCCAATTGCTCACACAAGTTTTCACTTAGTGTGGTGGCCCATTCTAGTGGCATCCTTACTGTCCTAATTGTCTCGATGAAGTTGACCATGAAAGTACCAAGGTGGTCAGCTGTTGGTAAACCTATGACTCTGCTCAAAAGAATGATGGAATAACCAATATCTTCCTTCATGTATCCCTTAGTCATGTCCACTTTTCCTGTGACCCTACCCGAAGGAGTCTTCTCAATGAGATAGGAGGATTTGATGATTTTTGATGCTTCTTTGGGGTGATCTCTATACCACCTCTCTATTGCTTCATAGGAAAATCTGATGAATTGATTTTCCCTCAGGAGGTGGAAGACCCTCTCAATTTTGTTAGATCAAAGGTTGAGGATGACTTCTCCAATCATGCTCTTAACCATTCTTTCCTCTGGGAGAAAGTGTTGTGCCAGTGTCATAATCAACTCTGTTGATTGCACTAATACAAGATGTGAAGCTACACTCACCAACCTAGAACAAATTAATGAGGATATTAGTGCAGATCTTTCTATGAGTTTATTGTCGATTCTATGGAACTCTCCCAAATTTATGTGTCCCAAGTTAGTGTCTTTGATTTCTGTATGATCATCATGAAATCTCAACTTTGACAACATGCCTTGGAACTTGAATACAAGGGGTTATGGTTCTATTTTCTCTCCAAATGTGGATGCCATTTAACCTACACGACATAAGGAAAACGTTTACTAGCTCAAAATAATGAGAACCTAAAAATTAAAATAATGCAAAAGCACTCCAATTTTATTAACTTAAAAATAAACATGAAAAACAAAAGTGAGATGCTTAATTTGAGCACTTTTATTTTTAAATCTATCTTTCATTTTATTATTATATTTTTTATTATTTTTAAGTTTTTAAATTTTTAATATTATTATTATTATTGGTTTAAAATTTTTTAATCTAAATTTTATGTGCAATGCGGTTTGGTAGTGCATTCACGATGTAAGGGCAAACAAGGTGCAAGGTGCATGGTGTGAGACATTAGGGTCAATTATGCATAAGGTGCAAGGTGTAAGGGAAAAAAAGGCACAAGGTGCATGTCACATGGTGCTAGGGGTAACTAAGTGCAAGGTGCATGACACTTAGGTACACAACGCTAGGGAAAGCTAAGCGCAAGGCATGCGGTGCAAGGTGCGCGACACTTAGGCACACGATGGATTACCCAACAACATGATGATAATAGTATGCTAGCAGGTGGAGGGTTTTGAAGAAATGCACTAAGAGAAATAGTGGTTAAGGCTTCAAGGAAAGGGACGTGAGCGACATGATGTGCGTGATGAAAATTTTATGGCATGGTGAAGTGGAGGAGGCACATGGCACAACATGTGCAAGTGCAAGGTGGGGGTGAGGGAGGCACGTGCTATGTAGCATGTGTAGCACAAAAGAAATACACATGAAATTGCATATGTGAACACGTGGAAGAGGTGAGGGAGGCACATGCTATGTAATGCATGCGGCACAAAAGAAATGCATGCAGTGCTACATGTTTTACACACCTTGCTAGTGCAACAGTGAAGAAAGAACCAAGTGTGGAGAGCATAAAATAGTTTTGAAGCTTGAAAATAGAACATGGAATGGTGAAGTGATATGGGGTGCCCAGAGTATTTATAACCCCCATCACCCATGCAGGGTGTGTGGCATGCCCCTACATAGGTGCATAGGTGTGTGTCGCAAACCACCATGGATGGTGTGCCTCTTGCACATCATGCCAAGTGTGCAAGTGCACAAAATTATATTATATTATACATATATATTTTTCTGATTTTTACAATTTTTAAATTTCAACTCTCTAACCTTTCTTCAAATCCTTGAATTATGAGTTTGACGATCTAAAAAAAGTAGGGGTCCCCATTCCTCCAGGGAATGGGGCATGTGTTATGGACCCACAATAGGTCTTACCTAGCTTTGAGAAGTTATTCACTATTTAGTGTGATGCTAGTAACCTTTCTATTGGAGATGTAATTAGCCAGGAGGTTAAGCTAGTTGCATTTTAGAGTAAAAAATTAAATGAAGCCAAAAGGAAGTAATCTTCCTAGGACCTTAAGTTGTATGCCTTGGTCTAAGCCTTGAGAAAATAGAGGTATTATCTATTGCCTAAATAATTTCTTGTATATTTTGATAATCAAGCCTTAAAATTTCTAAATTCTCAAGATGAGTCATAAGCACTATTGGTGTTTTAAAACTACTAAACAACAAAAGTTCAATACCCAATTGATATTACTCACACAACTTAAGGATTAGACAACTCCCATTAACAATTACATGTGTACACCAATTGGACCCAACTTAAACAAAACCAAGGGTGGGTATACCCAGGGATGATTCAAGACTGGAAACTACTATATGAGAATTATTTTAGTTTCATTCTAATTCTCATCTCATATCCTCAAATACATGCATGATTCTAACATTTGAATCAACACATCCCATATAATAGATTAGGTCAAATTTCTTCTATAGATTTGCAAGTGTTCCCAGTAATAGTGGTTAACTAAGGCTAAAAAATTCCTTTCAAATAAGTGTTGACCATCATTTAAAATCTTCAAGACATGTAAATTAAAGCTGATTGTGATTTTTGAATTGATGCTTCTTCATAGTATATCTATTCTGCATACTAAGTAAATCTTGATCAGTGCTTATTCCATTGGGATTCAAAGTCTGCTCTAGTTTGTGGATCTAATCTATTGCTTTACAACAAGAATTATCAACCATTCTTACTTAACTTCATTCTTACCTAAACCCTTTCTATTACCATGAAAATCCCATCAAATTCATCAAAAGCATTTACTTAATTCATTGAATTAATCATAGTAATGAATTGACATACAACCTAAATAAATTGCATTCAATTGATCAAGCTTTACTCACACAATCTCAAAATAACTAGGTAATGATAAAGGAGACAAAATTCAATAAAAAAATGATATGGGGACAGCTCAAAAACTTATATTTAATTTTCCTTGAAAATTTGTATACAATTGGAGTAAACTCAAAATGACCTTAGAAAAAGATATAAAGATCATTCCATATTGATGTATTCTTAGAAAATATGTAGAGAAAATACATTATAAAGTATTCTCAAAGAATGGACTGAAAACGTCCTAAGTGTAATACTAAAATGCATTAGAAATCGGACCATCACATTGCCTTGAAAAATCATTTATATAGGCATGAGTTGCAACAAGAAAAGGACAAATGTGATTGATAGGTGTCCTTTACAAAAAGTTATTTACATACACCTATCACAAAAAGACAAAACTATGAATAACAGAAAGACTTATACATCAAACATTCTTTTGTGGGTCCCTTTCTGTTAAATCATTTGGAAAGATAAGGGTACTATGATCCAATTCTTTGATTATTTCGATTCCTCAGAGTAAGTGGCTATCAAGCTTGAAAGTGACCAGTCATCTCCAGTTACCTGCAAACTTACTTTAACCTGAGGATTCTCCTTGTCTTCATCATCAACTATAAAAGTAACTTTTACTTCAACATCATCTTTTGCCTCATCATCTTCTACCATCTTCTCTATAGAAATGAATTTATCTTTCCACTCATTGTAGGCAGTGTCATTTGGACAATCAAAATTTAGAACTTTGTATAGTTATTAAAGAATTTGCAATTGCCTTTATATCAACAAGATCTTTCCTGACAACACCATAGAATAATTGTACCTTTACCAACTCCTCATTTGTCATTTCCCATAACATTTATGACTTTATTTATCCTCTCACAAAATATCTCATCCAACTCTCTTTTCCACTCTTCCTTTTCCTTCACTTTATCAAACAGTTTTTAGAGCACAAGGAAACAAATCAAACTTTTCAGCAATATACTTAGAAAAAAAAATTGTTAACCTCTTCTAAAAAGAATCTCATTTGTCATCAAAACCTTGCAATTTATTTAAAAAATCAAAAATCTTTTCAATTTGATTACAAGACAGCTGGATGATAGATATACACATTATAGTAATATAATTATTCCTTTCTGTCCATTTCTGCACAAGGGGTCTGAACTTAACCTTATTTCTCTTTAATTCATCCCTAATAGTTGCAATCCCTCCTAATAGGTCAAAAATTGATGGCCATTCAATTTTTTCTACTAAATATATTATACCCTACCTCAACTTTTCTTCATATTGATTGTTCAGTTCTACATGCAATGCATATAACTTATTCTTCTCCACTTCAAAATCCTCTACAATGTAGAACTAAGGCCTTTTTGAGGTATCTAGTCTTTCAATAATTGGTGTTGACTTAAAAGGTTCAAGAAGTGGCCGTTGGGGGTATGCAATCCTAGGTCTACTAGATTCTCCTATTTTTCTTTTCCCAAGAATCTTCTCCATTTGAGTCACTTTGTTTTCTAATGATTGTATTTGCATACCTCTCTCCTCATATGCTTTCAAGACTTCTTCAAATCTAGCATTGAGTTGAGAAAACTTATCTTCTTCCTAGACAGACACCATACTACCAAATTTCAACATTTTTGAAGCCCTCCCAATTAGTTGCTTGATGCCAACCTCACCGGCCCTGTAAATTGTCAATGAACCAATATGCTCTAAAGTAGAAATTTCCTACATTCTAGTCTTTTCCCTTTTCTCAATAGACCAAATAACAAGGGCTTGGTGGTTATCACTAAACTTGACTCCTCTATGAGCCTATAATAACTATTCTTCAGTTTTAAACTAGACATCCTTTTGTTTCCTTATTGAATAAAAAATCATGGCATTCACTATATCCCATTTTGGTAAATTGAGGACTCCTGACTATCTAACTACTTTCTGTTGGGCCCATTTACCGTTGCACCAAAAGCCATGACTGTTAGTGAACATGGAACACCACATAATTAACCACCTGTGGGCAGGGGAGCGCGTCGCATCACCCAACAATCTCCCCCTTGACGTACATAACAGGTGCTTACACAGGTCGGGAAGGCACCGAGGAGATTTGAACCCATGACCAAGCCAAAACCAGGCTCTGATACCAATTTTAGAGCTCTCCAAGAGCTTTTCGTTGACTACTTGAAGACCAAAATTTGACTCCGTATGCCCAAGTTATGCCCTAATTTGTGCTCAAAATAAAAAACATTTGACTTTAGGGCTCTTAAAACTTGAAAAAATTTCAAAATCATAGAACCAAACCTACACCATGTTGTAGTGCTCTCAATTAGCTTTCCAACACCTATAAGAACTCTAAAATCTGATATTCTGAGAGAAAGTTATGGCCATTTTACTAAGACAGTCTTTTTACCATTTTCAGTACGATTTTTCATTTTTAATTTTTTCAGTGACGAAAATTCCGACGGGATTAAATTTGATGGCCATCATGGGCTGAAACTAAAAAACTCTTTCATTTCCTCTGAACATGGCCAAACTAGGGCATATTATATATCAAAATTTATGGAAATGTTGACCCGGATCCAATCGTGAGGTCTTTTTTTTACCCAGGAGGTCATTTATGCAAGCTACCCCCCAAAACCCTCATTTTAAATGAAACATCCAAAAAAAATCTTTTGTCCAAAAATTTCCCATGCCCAAATCTTTTAACATCCCATCATAATAGCAAACCCAAAAGCCTTAGATCTGCAATAAATCATTCATATATCTTGCCCTTTCTTTTATCCTCTCATGCATTCCATCTTGAGGACTCACAGGGTTCTTAGCAAAGGTGTGGTTTATGCTTTTATTTGGCATGTTGTCCTTGGGGTGAGGATGGTTTCATTATTATTTCATGGTATACTCTTGATACACGTTTAGAGTTGTGACATGTTATGGTGTGTTCATATGGAGCATGTTATCTATTTAGTTGAGATGGTAAGATCATGTTGTCATGTTTATGTTTCTGAGGCCATGGTTGGAACTTTGACATTGATCTTGGTTTAGTTTCTTGGTATTGAGTACACTGATCATAAGCTGGATACTTCATGATATTGCTATGTTGCATTTGGAGTTGGCATGGATTGATTGATTACAGGTGCTCATGGATACTTAGAGACGACGGTGACATTGATTTCTCTTGGATTAGAGAAGAATTTGTTGGGACGGTTGATGGTTTCAACAGGAAGTATGAGGGGCAGTCACCTGATATGGACTTGAGAGGAGATTTTTCTTAGATGAGTCTTGGTTGGAGACTTGGGTATCTTGATGAGCATTCTCATTCCCCACTCTTGGTCTACTCAGCGGTTTGCTACTTGAGAGGTATAGCCCATTATTTTCTCTTAGTTGCATTATATTTATGCTTATCTTTCATGGATATGGATCTTGAGCTATGGTACATGAGTTAGTTCTGGAGGGTTCATTTGAGAGATGTTTAAGCATTGGTTATCTCCATGTGCATATGTTGTTATGCTGGTTGAGTTTAGGAGATGGTTTTAAATTGGGCATTTTCCTTGGATTAGGAATGGTTATTCCTTGGTTTAGGAATGGGTTTATTGAGTTTGATCTTCTTGTGAGAGGCTTACATCCATGATTAGTTATATGGTATGGTTTGGGTGTTGTTGAGGGTTCTTGTTGGGGTTTTATGGAGGATATCATACTTGCACAATTTACATCTAGAGGTGTGTGTAGAAGGACATGATATAGGTTATGATTTGCATGGTTTCTCTGGTCTTGGTTATCTTCCTGGATGTTTAGTTTTTTTCCTACATTGGATTTGAGATTGGTTAGAGATTGTGATCACTGGTTTGTGCTCATGTATGTCATGTGAGACATGACATGGTTATTTTTTTCTCTTTCCTCTGTTAGTTGTGGAGAATTTGGGAGACTATTGGAGACTTGTTATGAGAGTTATTCTTGCAGGATATTGGATTATGTATTGTGGATGTCCTTGATACTACTTTTGGGCCCATTTACCATTGCACCAAAAGCCATGACTATTAGTGAACATGGAACACCACATAATTAACCACCTGTGGGCAGGGGAGTGCGTCGCATCACCCAACACTTTCCTTTTGGCCTCAAGAGTAAATTGATCAAAATCGTTCAAAAATTTTGACTTTACCTCTTCTTTTATAATAGAGTTCGGTTTGTCAGGTTGCTCTACCTTTATCTTTTCACACGTCTTTTCAAAATTTCCTATGTTTAATCTCCACAAAAATTGTGTTAAGGCTCTCAACTTGACAAAATTTTCATCATTAATAAACCTCTCAGAGGCTTGGGCAACTATAGGATCTATCTCCTTACCTTGGTAATTAGCAGTAGTGAGATCCAAGGAAGGTATAGGAGTTTCTTGTGGTTCTCCAATCTCCAAATTTGTGGAAGTAACAATTACATCCCCTTCTCTACCAATTTTTCTAAGTTGTTCCCTTAAAGATGCTTGATCATCTATTTGGATTGGGGACTGTCTTGGGGAGTACTGTTCCACTTGAGAAGAAGAAGACCCTTGCTCTAACATTTGCCTTTTTGGAGCACTAGCTGCAGATGGACTTTTTGGCCTTGGTCTTTGTTGAAGGGGAGCTTGTTGCACATTTTGAACCATTACATAACCTACCCTTTTCTATAAGGTGTATTGACCAAGAGCCACTATATTTCTATTGTTTATCCTCCTTTGTACCTCTATAGCCCTTTCTGGATAAGTCTTGGCATATATGGCCTTTTTCTCATTCATGGTTTGTATTATCATAGCAAAATTATTCATTAATGCTTGCATCTTGGCTCCCCAATTATTTTTATCTTTCAATGGGTCATAATTGGAGTCAAAAGAATTAATGAATTCTAGAGTCTTACTGAATACTATCCATTTCTCTTTTCTCAATTCATGCTCTTGTAAAGAAAAAACATTCCTAATAACATCCTCAGGATAGTATACCTGGTGCACCATGTGGGTAGCCTTTTTCCTTTCCCTTAAGAGGTCATAGAATCCTTTAGGGTCGATAAATGTGGCATGAGATTCTACCATGTTGTATCTATCTAGGAATAAATTGAGATGTTTCCACCCTTTCCTCACAAAAACAAAATCATGCATTATAGCAACAACTAGAAGGAAGGTACCCTTCTTTGGAAAATCTCTTTCATCAATAGTGCATATCTTCCACAAAAACTCTGCTATTCCTATCTTCAAAGGCACATGAAATGGTAACACATGAGGCTTTCCCAACAAGCCATATACTCTTATTACTATTGATACATTATAACAGATTATATCCCCCCAATTATGACTAAATAATAGCCCTTTTGCATGGTCCTTAGGTGTGACCAATTCTAGTAGTGCTTATGGAATCCTAGGGATGTCTCCTCTTGAGAAATCTAAGTTTTGATGCAAAATATCTGTCAAAGCTCACAAAACTAGTATCTCTAGCCTCTGAGGTCATATTCACACTCCATAATTGAACTAGATGCCTCTCTCCATCCTTGGTTATTTCTAGCTCCATACCCTTGGAAAAGAAAGTATATTTCTTGTACAAGCATATATACATAAGCAATGAATACCAATAGAATGGTTTGTTTACTTTTCCCCAGGCTATCCCCACTAAACCATTGTGAATTTATTATGCTTGGAAAGTACCAAAGTCAAGAATAGTGCTCATCCCAAATTGAAGAGTCTGAGCCACAATGAAAAAAATAGAGCCTGGGATATGCTCTACTTCATCTGTTCCAAAAATCTTACAAAGAGAAAAATATAATGCTTGAGCCCATAGGTTAAAATGTCTTCTCATCAATGGCTCAGGTGTACTAGCAGTATTATAGAAAATGTACCAACCTTGGTAGCATGCTCTTGCAATGGCCCTATTTTCAAGTATATCCTTTGGGCATCATACATTGCTTGAAGGTCATCCATATCAATTTTTTCATGGGTAGCATGGTTATGGTTTAAGTTAAAAACCCCTTTGATTAATTCAGGAAAAACCCTAAAAAGATTTACCCCTGCATGGTTCTTGACCCATCTAGTAATAGGATCATATTTCTTAGCTAGGTCATTCAAAAAATCACTATCAAAGGAAACTGCAGGGACTGTCAACTTTCCAATGTCAAATTCCCAGACATTGCTCATGGGGGTATCTAAATTCCTTTCTGAGAACCTTTTTTTGAACAATTCTTGGCCTCCCATAGATACCCAAGCATCTCTTACCCAATTTTCCTTGTCATAGAAACCCTCATTTTCAATTTCCCTAGAATGTTTTGGAATGAGCTCCCTCCCCTTATTTATTTCATGTATGGATAAAGAGAATTGTTCAAGAAAATCATTGTGTACAGAATGTTTTAGATAATCTGTCTGTCCTGTGAATTCTTTTCAAGGAGGCATTGTGAATTCTTTTCAAGGAGGCATTTTGAATAAACCTTAGAAATCATATAACAATAGACACTTGATTTTGAGGAGTCATAGAGTACTTACTTGCTAAAATTTGCACTTCTTCTCTATATATTTTCTACTGCAACTCACTGGATTGCTGGATAAATTTTTTGTACCCTAGCTCCAAAAATTCTTTATGCTCTAATGCTCTTTCTATGCTTTGGTGGTTCAATAATGGAAAAATTGTGTGTTTTATTCATGCATTGAGATCAAATGAATGAACTCTGCATAGAATTAATTTCATTTAGTTGTTATTTACATGTTGGATACAAATTTGAATATCATCCATCAATTTCCTTAGATCGGACGATCTTTATTCAAAAAGTAGATTTGATTTACCACTTTAAAGCTTTGCCACACGTCGATTACGTGGTTCCTTACATTACTTAAGTTTCTTGCATCTTAAAAATGTGGGGATGTGCTAGCCATTGATCTTCCTCCAAATCAATGGTTAAGAGAAACCATACCTTTTACAACAACAAGAGAACAATGTGATACTATTGGAAAATTAAATACTACACCCTGGCATACAATATCTGCTTTGATAACAACTAGGCCCAACTATGCCACATGTTGCATTGACACATGCTCTGATTGCTTAAGTTTCTTGCACCTTGGAATTGTGAGTATTTGGAAACCCTTGATCTTGATTGAATCAATGAACACATATTATCCTACTTTGATTAAGCTAAGTTAGTGGTACTAACCAATAGAAAGTGTCCATGTGAGTACCTTCTGACAAATCTCCATGTAAGTGGGTCCCATATCATCTTTTGAGTAAGTGAGTAGTTGACATCTTTCCTTTCACGTGTCAAGCTGGTGCATCCCCAGTTTCCTTATCCAACAAGCATCTTCATAAAGCAAGTTTGTGCCAGTCATTGATCTGGGGAAGATCAATGATGACATAGCTCATATCCTTTATACCTTTTGAGATAAGGATAATGACATCACCATGGACACGTGTCTGCATGGTGCATACCTATATTATTTAAACTTCCTCTTTATAATGGAGGCAAGCACCCTTCATTGATCTGATCAAGATCAACACTAGGAGATACTTTTCCTTTTATGGTCACCTCATCCACTTGGACCAATGAAATAACTTTTCTTACCCTCATGCTTTGATAAATCTGAAAACTACATTAATGGCTAGAATTTTTGCACCCATAGCATAAGTACTTTCAGCTAGGCACATGTGTCATATAGTCATGGTGTGACTCAGTGTTCTTCCCTAATTTTGGCCCCACTATGACATGTGGCACAAAGGCACATACCCACTTTGTTTAAACTTCCTTCATCTTTATAATGTGGGCATGTGCTGGCCCTTGATCTCACATGGATCAATGATTATAAAATCATGCATCCTAGGAACACCAAGTTAGCCGAACTAACAAATAGAATACTATTGCCTGGTCCAACTCATCTGACAATTGCTACATAAGATACTTCAATGTCACCTTACAGAAAGGTGGGGTCATGATGTCAAATCTTGCTACATGTCCAATTTGCACTTCCCTACATTCCTTAATTCTCGTTCACCTTTAGATTGCAAGAAAGTGCCAACCCTTGATCTGAACAAGATCAATAGTCAATGAATCTTACTCAATAAAGAAATACCTTTGTTAATAGATCAACCAACGACATCACATAAAATTTAGAATGTGCATGAAAAGTACTGACAAGTTTGAATAAGAGTCCCGATGAATTATGACAAATCACAATATTTGCAATGCACTGAGATTTTAAAGGACAAGGGCTACATGTCATCAAGGCACATGTCTACCTTGTTTAAAAGCCTTGCATCCTAGAAATGTGGGAATGTGATACCTATTGATCTAACCAAGATCAATGTTCAACACAAATCAGTGCTACACAGGATCTTTCTTAATAAACTAATTAAGAAAAATGCAAATAGGACATGATCAATAAAGGTTTAAGCAAGGTTTTAATGAATTCTTTATTATGTCAGCCCACCCTTAGGGTAAATGCAATATGCCTTCAAAAAATTTCAAAAAAGGGTTTTAAAGTTTTTTTCAAAGGCTAAGGAAAAATAATATAAAGTGCTAGGGTTTTACCTAGTTTCAAAAGTTTTAAGGCACAAAATAGGGCTTTTTACTACTGAAAGCGCAAACTAGAAATGGTGAAAAATCATGCCAACAAGCACCATGAAGTGGGTGGAGTATATTTAGGCATATACCTTCACCATCAAACATAAAAAGGCATTGTAAATAGGGTTGCAGATGTACTTAGCCATAGGTTTCTGACTTTACAAGAAGTAAAAATTAGGAGTGTGGTGATTGAGAACTTCAAGTAGATGTATCTTGATGATCCATAATTTTCCAAACCTTATAAGGTGTGTACTAATTATGCTAACCATTTTCATCATGAATACTTTGATTTTACCTTGTAGGAAGGCCTCTTATTCAAAGGAAATCAACTATGTGTCCCAAGAGGATCTATTAGAGAAAAATTAATACAAGATAAGCATAATTGTGCTTTGGGTCAGAATTTTAGAGTTCATAAAATAATAGATTTGGTCCAAAGGTTTTACTACTAGCCTACCTTGAGTAGGGATGTAAAGCAATATGTAGAGTGCTGTATTGTTTTCCAAAAAGCCAAGGGAGTTACCATCAATGCAAGCTTATACCAACCATTGCCCATTCTTTAAAGACCTTGGGAATGCTTTAGTATGGACTTTGTGGTGGGGCTATGTAAAAAAAAGCAAGGTTTTGATCGTATTTATGTCATTGTGGACAGATTCAACAAAATGACTCATTTTGTGTCATATAAAATAACTCATGATGCATGTTCCATTGCTATTTTTTTTTTTAGGGATGTATTAAGGATACATGTACTTCCTTTTAGCATTGTGTCTGATAGGGACACTAAGTTTATAAGTCATTTCTGAAAACTCTATGGCATAAATTGGGCACTAACCTTTTATTTGGGTTCGCCTACCATCCTCAAATAGATGGGTAGGAAAAAGTGGTCAACAAGAGCTTGGGGAACCTCTTAAGATGTTTGAACAAAGAGTATGGTTAGAGTTGGGACCACATTATTGCACAAGTATAATATACTTACAATGATACAATTAATAGATCTACTAGGAAGAATCCTTTTGAAGTGGTGTATGGAGTTCATCCTAGAGGAATTCTAGAGCTAAGGGACATGAAATTAGGTGGAGAGGTCAGTGGAGTGGCTAAATAATTTTCTCTTTCCATGAAAGAGGTTCATGAAATGGTCAAACAAATATTGGAGTAGAATATAATAAAAATGAAGCAAAGGGTAGATACCAAGAAGAGAGATGTGAAATTTGTAGTTGGGACTATGTCATGCTCCATCTTAATAAGAATATATTGTCCAAAGGAGAAGCACACAAACTATATATGAGAAAGGTGGGGCCATGCAAAATTCCTGCCAAGTATGGGGCCAATGCCTTCCAAGTTGATCTACCAGTAGATATGGGCATTTCTACTACCTTTAATGTTGCAAATTTGGTAGCATATAAGGGTACCATTCCATCTTCCACACCAATAGAGGATGGATACTTACAAGACATCATAACAAGCTTACCCAATCCCTCTACAAGAAAGTTGTAAGCTAAGAAGATTTTGAGTTCTAAAGTGCATAAGGTGACTAGGAAAAAGACTTACATAAAGCACCTTGTAAAGTGGCAAGGAAAACTAGATAGTGAGGCCACTTGGGTTTTAGAAGGTAATTTCATGAATAAGGTAATTGAAATCTCTCTTATTCCCTCATTTTCAACTCACTAGGGGAGTATGGTGTAGGAGCACCTAGGATAGGTCATTAGGAAGGAATACGGGTTCAGATGAGACCTATTAGGAATAAGGAGTCATGCATGGGGAGCATCAAGGTAATGCATGATAAGAAATTAAATTTAATGTTACATTTTTTTTCTATTAGGATAAAAATTGCAAAATTTTATTTGGAGTCATAAGGTATAGTACTACCAAGTCTAAGATGTAAAAATGCAAAAATTGCATATTGACAATTTTGCAAAAAGTGCAACTTTTCTTGTCAAAATTGAAAAGTGGGTTAAAAGATACTAAGAGGTTACCAATGAGTAAAATTTGGTTGAGTTAGTTGTGAAATGATTATGTAAGGCCCTCCAAGTCATTTTTGTATGGTTGGGAGTTTTGACATTTTGTGGATGCATACAACAAATCAACAAATCTATGATAGTTTGGAAGAGATATTGAGTGTTTGATTGGAATGAGATTGGATGTGTTCTTTCTATTATTTCTAGTTTCTACATTTTAATTAATTGTTTCTTTTTTTTTAGAAGGTTTTTATAGCAATCTTTTTGTGATCATAATTAATGATTTTCTAAACTATTTTCTTGCTAGCTAGCACTAAGCATACTTCACAAAATGGTGTCTACAAAAATTCCCCATGGTTGAAACCTCATGAAACTCCAAGGAATTTTAGTATACACCTTTTATACTATGCATTAGAAAGGATGGAGCTATGAGTGTAGGGCCAAGCCAATTCCTTGGAAGCCTTAGGCGAGACAGTGATGTGCTCAGCTAGAAATTGAGCCAAGGAAAGAAGCATTCTTGAAAGGGTACATTTTTTGGTTTGAATGGGTGTTATGGAAGGATAGAGAATTGAATGAAGTTACTACATGTGCAAGGAAAGGTTTTAAAAATACCTAGGGAAGGAGAAAGAGCACTTTAGTTTCTGACTAGTCTAAATGGCCATTAAACCCTAACAAACCTTCAAAAATAAGGTTAGGGTATCTAATAGATGTTGAGCACCTAAGACCTTTTGAATTATCATTTTTCGTGACTCTTAATAACAAGAATCATTTCAAAATCCTCTCTAATTTTGTAGAAATAGTGATCTCTAGATGATCTAGGTCTATTGGTGCCACTATTATATGTTGATAGCCTCTCATAATCTCATTTTGTTTTCATAGCATCATTAGTTCTGACTCATTTCTACCCATATTCTTGAACACCTCTTTCACACCCATAGTAATTAGTACTTTGGTGGTGTTTATCATGTGCTTTCCTAACATGACCTCCTTGATTTGGTAATCACTAGGAGTCAAATCCTTAGTGTCAACATGTGGAGGAGGGATGGCTATATGTGCAAGCAAGTCTTGATCTTGGTTCTTCATAATGAAGGCTAATGGTTGTGTGTCACTCATAGGTAGCTCAAGCTTCTTGATGGGTTTTAATAGCTCATCCATTCCCTCCTTAGTAATTAAATTTAACTACCTCTTTTGTCAAACCATGACCTCCCTCTTTAGCCAAGTGGATATAGTGCCCATTGAAGACATATATTTGACTAAAGAGGGGGTTTTTACTATAGGTCCCTTTCCCTTATCATTCCTTGCTAAAGTCCTTTTTGTTGAGAAATATTACCAATTTGAGTTTCTATTTATTCTTGGATAAGGTCATAGCCTTAATATCTCGAAGAGTTTGTTGAGGTTCACTGTGTATTTGACCATCCTCTAATACTTCATCAACTTGCATTTTCTAGGGCTCTTCTTCCTCTGCCACATGTTGTTTAGAGTCTGTCATAGGAGGGAGTGGCATTATTGAACCTTTTTCCAAGAGTGACAAATCTTGAGGTGGTAGTGGGGGTAGGCCTAGAGGTCATTGAGGTAGAGGTGGTAATTAGTTCCAGTCCTCTCCTAGGGATTGACTTGTTGGAGTATCCCTTATCTTCTCCCCCACTATCTTACTGCCAACATGCATGAAATCAAAATTTGAGAGGTCAAATACATCTGTCTCTTGACCCTCCATATCTACAATCCCTTGATGCTACTCATCCTCTAAAGGAATAACTTCAATAGGTTCTTTCTAAATGGATGGTGGCATTATGGTGGAGCTTCTTCTTCTTTCCTCTTTTGTAGCCCTAGCCAAGTGAGTCCTTTGACTCAAGGGGACATATTCATTTTTCTCCCTTTCTTCTTCTTCTACTTCAACTTCTAGAATGGTTTTAAGGACCTATGGGGGAGGACTAATATTTTTATTCAATTATCTTTGATGTGACCCTCCCATAATGGATTCAACCCTTTCCTTCTTGGGAATTGAGGGGGAGACTTCTTCCTCTTGTACTATTAATGGTACCCTCCATTCTTCCTCTTCCTACTCTTGGTCCTCTCCTAGTGAAGGTACTTGTTTATTCTCTTAGACTTGAGCTTCTAGGTTAGCTTGGGGCTTTGGAGCTTCAATTTTATCTTGCTTAGACACCCTTTTCCTTTTATTCTTCCCTTTATCTTCCCTAAAGTACTCAACCTCCCTCTCATGTTGATGCACTATTTTTGAGCTCACTAGGGATTGAGTAGGGAAGGTTGGTATTATGACTTTTGCACCTTTACCCCTAGCTAGGTGTGTTGTGACTTGAAGAGGAATAGCTTGGGAAATTGGATCAAGTTTGAAGGGTTTCTTAACCCATTCCTTTTTTAGGTGGACTATGTTCCTAGATTTTTTATTAATGTATACATTCTCATCCTTGCTAATCTCTGCATTCATTATCAGACTATCATAAAATTTATCTCTATTATACAGTGGATCTAAGACATCTTCTATGTCTTTCTTGACAATCTTTAATGGTATCTTCATTTTCAAGGCCTTTTCTATCAAATACAAAGTCATCGTATAATAATCCATTCTTCAAATAGCAGTCATCTATTACATTCATCTAGACTTATTCTAGTGCATCCTTGTGTACAAACTCCTTCCTTCCTAGATGCTACACCCTCCCAATATTATCAAAGTATGAGCAAGGGGAATTTTACTCTTCCAAGAGATACTGATCCCATTGTAAATCAAATATCATAATGTCTTGCTTCTACTTGACCTTGAAAGCACCTACGATGATCAACCACACCCATTTCTTCTTGTGCTATTTCCTCACTCTATCATATGCAAATGTGAGTTTCCTAGCAGTCTCCAACAAAATGAGGCTATCAAAAGGATATCTTAGGAGCTTCATTGGGTTCACCTATGAGCCTTCTACCCTTAGGTATGTGAATATTTTGAATTGGATGTAGTAGGTGCCAATTTGTGTGATTTAGGCTGCTGCCTCTACTGACATTTGTTCAACATAATCACCCTCTATGAATTAGATGATTGTGAATATGAAATTTTAATTCACTATCCTATACTCCTTTCTCTAATTTGCGAGCTTATTCTTTACTACCTGAAGATATACCACATAGGGCCATGCATTTCCATCTTGCATGCTACCCCTTTTGTAAAGTCCTAGGTAGTTGGTTGTTCTAGCCATTAGTAAGTACATGTATGATATCATGTAAAATCTTGGATCAAATTTTACATCTACCAGCTACTCATGTAGATTATCACTATAGATAGTAGCCCAATCCATTGGCATTTTTCCATCTTGATGATCTCTATGAAGTGCACCATCCAAATGTTAAGGTGTCCCATTGCTGGGAGTCTTATGCCTCTACTCAAAAGTACAATTTCATAGCCAATATTATCCTTCATATACCCTCAGGCCATATCTACTTTCTTGACTCTACAACCTGGTAGTGTTCTATCAATTAGGAAGGAATATTGAATTATTTCTTTGGCTTCCTTTTCATTCTCCCTATACCATCTTCCTACCTAGTCATAGGTAATCTTTATATATCAATCAAACTTTGGGAGATGAAACACCTTCTCAATATTCCATAGTCTAAGGTCTAAGACTATCTCCACAGTGACACTCTTGACAACTTTTTCTTCAAGAACATAATGTTCTACCAAGGTCATAACCAACTTAGAGGATTGTATAGAAGTCAAATGTGATGCTACATTTACTAGCCCCAACCTAATCATGGCTGATACCATTGGGGATCTTTCTTTAGGCTTGTTGAAAATGGTGAGGAATACACTTTGATCAATATGTCCAAGCTTAGTGTCTCTAATTTCTACATGTCCATCCTAAAAGCAAGATTTCTTTGGTGTACCTTGGTATTTGAAGACAACAAGCTTAAGAGAAATATTTTCTACCATTGAAGATGATGATGACACCATTTTATATGCACAAAATAATAGACATTAGTCTAGATAGCTAAAAAATATAACCTAAAACAAACCATAATTAACAAAAAACTTATCCCAAAACACAAAAATAGAGGAAAAAACAAGTCAATCCCCCTTTTACCCCTGATATAAAAAATAACACACCTAGCACACCTTAATAGGTGCACTCTGTACACTCAAATTGTGTCCCACTCTAAACCCTTCTATCCAAACGATTCCATGAGTTTGAAATGTTTGAATGCCGGCTTAGAGCTCCATATCCATGGAGTGCAAGATAGTATATTTTAAGAATAAGAAGGCTCTTAGATGAGCCTTAGAGATACTCTTCTTTCTAGTAAACCATGCAATGGGAGGTTCCAAAGACAAGATACAAGAATGCAAATATCCCAAGGAGTTCCTCAAGGATGCAATGCAAATAGAGATTAAGCTAGAATGAATATGAAAAGTTTAGCTATGCTAAAATATGTATGAGAGTGTTACAATACAACTATTAGACTATATGATCTAAGCTAAATGTAAAAATGAAAGCTAAGTTGAGCTAGAATTCCATGGATGAGAGAATGTAGACAAGAAAGAGAAGTTCTCCACAAAGCTCCAAAGAAACCTGTTAGAAAACCTGTAGCATAACAATATTCAAATGAGGGTGCTTTGAGGGGGAAAGCTCTCTCCCTTTTAAAGTCATACAGATGGTAGAGATCAAGATGAAGATGGTGGATGATCAATGATCCATGTGCACACACAAGTCAACCAATAGAATATAAGTTGACATGTCATATAAGACAAAAGTCACAAAGCCTTTTCTTTTAATTGTAAAATAGAAAAATTACTTTATGTGTGCACTTTAAGTGGGTTAGAAGAATGGGGTCTTTTATTTAATTAAAAGGGGACATGTTCTTTTAATCAAATAATGAACTTAGGATAGCATAGTCAAACTATAGGTTATAATCAAATAAATTAATTATTAGCAATTTGGTCTAGGTAAATGATTAAATTAATTTAGCCAAAATGTTGAAAAGGGGGCTAATAGTCTAGATGACCATTTTTAGGTGATTACATTTTCCCCTCTTTGACTAATGTGTGATCGATCTAGGAACACATTACATCAAAGAAAATAGAAGCCAAGTAGGCAGCAATAGAAATAGATATCTAATTTTTGAATAATGAAATGCAGAAAGAGATAGCAAATCCTGAATGTATAGTTTGATAGCAGTAGTACTAAACACTAGGATAGAGATGATGTTAGAATTCAAGAAGAATACTAACACCTAGAAAAGAAGATAGATCAAGAGCAAGTGAAAAGATCAAACAAGTGCTCCAAAGAAGTAGATAGTTATAGCAAGTCTTAATAGACTATTTTTGCCCCCTCGGGATCGAAAGTGAAATGAGGTAAGGGGATGCAAAAACTGGCTAGACATGAGAAAATTAGAATATAACAATGTCCAAGATGACAGATAGACGATTAGAACCCAAGAATTACTATACAAAACTGATAAAATGCCTCAATTTGACTAGAGTTGACCTTGAAGGATATAGCATAAAAATTAGGTTGAAACGAGTAGAAAGGTGATTTTAGAAATGAAACAATGAATTGAAGTAGATATGAAGTATGGAAATGATGAAGAAATGAAGAAATGAAGATGCCCCAGTGATGATTTGGAGATTAGACCTTAAAAGGTCAGCTAACTACTCAAAAGAAAGTAGAATTTTAAAAGACAATTTTGACCATCAAGATGAACTCAAATTTGGATTTTGATCCCGAAAATGAATCTAGGACATTGAAATTATTTAAGAGGTCAAAACTTTATATAATGTGATGATAAGATAGAAAAGAGATGAAGTGAAAGATTAAGAAGGTGAAAAGACATGAACAAGAAGAAAGTAAAGAAATATTTGAAAGGAGTTAGCTGATATGTCCACAAAAAGATGAAGAGAGAGCTCTCCCCATATGCAAGGATATAGGATTAAGATAGAAAATGAACCTAAAATGCAAGCTAATATGCAAAGTGGTTTACCAGCAAGAAGCACATAATATTTAGACTCTTAATTTCATCATTGAGCATTTATTAGGGACATCATAAGATCATACAACCATCACTAGTATAACTATGAGGATATGAATATGATCGATATCAGATAGGTATGTGGAAATCCAATCTAAGCATCAGAGACATGAAAGTCAAGATAACTACTTGATTAGATTCCCTAAGCTTAATTTAGCAAGATTACACCTGTATCAAGGCATAAGCACTAGGATAAACCCTGAGTGCAGTCTTCCAAAATAGTCAAGAATGATACATTTGTAAGTCAAAATGTTGAATAGGTCAAGCATAAATGCTTACAACACTATAGAAAAACAAAGTATACCCACAAGCAGAAATCAAGAAAACATGCCCCACGCCCCCAGTCTTCTATTCAATGACATCCTTGAAAGACTATTAGGGATGGAACATATAGTAAAGAAATCATCATAGATATCACACAAAGTAGATAAATATCAGCATAGCTCAGTCATTTAAGTGTTAAAGTACATGTGTGTAAGTCATTTGGCCATTTCTTTAAGACTTGATTCTGATAGTGAGAAATATTGCAACATCGGAGACTGTAGGTAAACTATCTAAAAAGTGTTGAAAAACACTAGATATTAAGGTGGGGGAAGTGTTGAGAAACACTATTTTGTGAGTTATCAAAGAAACCCTAATGCACAAGAATACATCAATAGGTGAAGTAGCTATGCCCTTGAGATGAGGACAAGAAACAATTCCAAGCCAGGAAATGTGTAGTGAAATGGATGATTGAGATTGATAGACATAGGTGCGAGGGTTTAAGGTAGTGCATGTTTCTAGGTTTTCACCACTTGAAAGATTTTTTTTAGGACCTTTTTCAATTTTTTTAGAATTTTTTAATTTTTTAATTTTTTTGGTGATACATCAAAGTGCCTATTGCTAGGTTTTCACTAAGATGATCTTTTTTCACGACATTTTTTTTTATTTTTAGGATTTTTTTAGCATCATAAATGATTTTTTGGATTTTTTAGAAGGTTTTAGAGATCACTAGTTCTCAAGCAAGATCACATCATTTTCTCCCAATGTCTAGCAAGGTATAGGACATGATGGAGAAACAAGCTGATGGAAAACAAAAGATGAATAAGAAAGGAATGTGAAGCAAGTGAAAGTGATCCTCCAGAGCTGACTCCTTAAGAGTACCCAAGCTAGGGAAAGAGGTGAAATAGTCATATGAAGCATGTTTTGGATAAGCAATGAAAGTAATGAGAAAGATAGCATGTAGGATAAGCAGTGAAGCCAACAAGTGTGATAGCATATAACATAAGTGATGGAAGTCAATGAGTAAGATAGCATGAAAGCATGCAATCCAAGAGAGTAGACATGTCAAGAGGCCTATGAGAACCATGTTTTATATATTGTGATCAAGACTGATGGGGTCAACTAGATAGGACAATTATGGGATAGAGAAATAAAAATAAAGATCAAGATGGAGGCTATGAGGGAATGAGAAAGCACAAACAAATAATCTCATGGATAAGATAGCCAATATGCAAAGATAGGTCAACATTGTCAAGATCAAAGAGAGAAGAGGGGATAGGTGGATGATAGAAGAATTACGCATGATGCCTATTTATTAGGTTTTCATCATGGTACTTATCCAAGGTGCCAAAAGAAGTAGTTTTCACCATAGGATAAATTTATTTCTCTTTACTTTTGCTACCAAGGTACCACAAGAAGTAGTTTTCACCAAGGCACATTTTCATTTTTTTCATGTTTTTTTTTTTTGAATTTTGAATTTTTAGAATTTTTAGAAAGAGCTCAAGCTTTTTGAATGTAGATAGTGCTCCTATAGGAAAGATAAGTCATGATAAGCCAAGACCATAGAAAGGTATGCTCAAAGATTTTGATAGGGTGATGAAAGAGAAATGGTAGTAGGAAGAGTATATGGAGGATAAGAGTGCATGTATAGAAAGTAAGTGTAAGCTTTGGAGGATTTCATGAGGGTAGCTGAAATATTGGACAAGATAAACATTGAAACACACCTTGAAGGGTATTGGAATGATGGAGGAATCATGGATGAAATAGCTTGAGATTTAGATGCATGAGTTGGTAGAAGAGATTTGGAAAAAAGTGGAGTGGAAGGTTGTGGAATAGTTTTAGGAAGATTTTTGGAAGAAGATGGAATGGAAGCATTTGGAAGCTTGAATGTCAACTTTGAAGTATTTTCAATATTCAAGTCTTTTAAAAGAGACTTGGGAATCCATATAGCTTTAGAATTTCCTTTGGATACTTCAAAACACATTTCTTCAATAATGGGTTTAGGAACCCATATTTTCTTTGATTTAGCTTTTTTAATAGTGGGCTTTTGCGGTCTCTTTTGTGCATTCTCCTTCTTAGCATTCACATGTCAATTAGATGGGACATAGTGATCTTTCTTTTTCAATGGATTCTTATGTTTATTCTCACTTCCAAAGGACTTGGGATTTGTGGATGAATAAGGATGATATGACTGGTTTAGATGTATAGATGGGTGAAAAGTCATCAAGGATGAGTTTCTTTGTTGATCTTGAGGTATTATAGGAGAGCTAGGGAATGAGCTAGGAGTTAATGTAGGAGATGGAGGAACATAAGGCCCAAATATGGATGGAAGGTTTGAATGCTTTAGCTTAGATGGATAAGGACCAAGGATAGATTTAGAAGATGCAAAGGGATAGTGGGAAGGGATATCAACATCTTTAGAGTGAGTAACATGGTCAAATCCATAAATAGACTCATGAGTACCTTTGATAGGAACAACATTTTTTAATAGAAGCACTTGAAGATTGAGCACAATTTTGAAGTGGATGTGGAGAAGTAGAACATGAGGGGATGCTTTGATCTTGACAAGTAGCTTTGGATAGCATATGAAGAGAAATTTTCTCATAATTTTCAGTAAGCTCAAGGGAGATAATGGAAGTTGTATCTTCATCATACTTAGGAGGTGGACAAGATATAGGATATGGAGGGGGAAAATCTTGAAAGAGACGAAAGGGTTCTTGATCTTGATCTTTCTTGACATTTATAGCTTTTTCTTTTTGAGAGTCCTCTTGACATGCAGCCACTTCTAAGGACAAGGGAGAATGAAGAATGAATGGAATAGTGCTTGGATTAGGCATAGTAGTGCATGAAGGTTGAGGATGTTTAGGATTAGTAGCATGGAAAAGGTTTGCAGCCAAGTAAAGGTTAGCTTGAGTTTGTTTTAGAGGTAGCCCTTGAGGATACGCATATTGCATATGGAAAGCACTAGGTTTTTTGTTTGATGGAGGCATGTTGGAAAGATTTGAAGTGTTGAGAGATGCACGATTGTTGGAAGAAGTGGAAGATGTAATGGAGCCACTACTAGACATAGGTTCATCAACGTAATCTTGCTCAAGAGAAGTATCCTTAGCACATGAGTCACTAGAGGTTCCAAGATCAATAATCTCATAATCAATGACATCTTGGATTTTATGTTAAAGCCATATACAATTAGAAGTAGCATGGTCATTAGATTGATGATAGGCACAATAGGTATCCAAGAATGGATTTCCATAGGAGCTAGACTCAGGAAACATGATGAGCTTGGTGCTAAGAAGTGTTTGCAAAATGTCATCATAAGAATATTCCAAGGGAGTAAAAGTCATCTCAAAAATATCTCTAGGATGTTAGTTTTGTTTCTCAAGTGAATAGCATGCATCCATGTCTTCATCATATTTGTCAAAGATAGGTTTTTCATGACATTTTGGCATAGGCTCAAATGCTTGTTCTCTACAGAGGTCTTTAGATCTAGAAGATGAAGACATTTGATGTCTTGAAGTAGAGCATGTAGACCTAGAAGAAGAGGATGACCTCAAAGAAGGTGACTCACATGCATGTAAAGACCTTAAGGAAGATTCATGTAATGATGCAATCTTCTCCTCTAACCTTTTCTCAAGTTTAGACTTCATTTTTGTCATGCTCTTAGAGAGATGAAGGTAAGAAAGATCATTTGTCTCTTCTAGTTCTTTGTATTGTGCATATAGATCTTGAAACTCTTTAGCGGCATGGAGGATATCATGATCATCTATATATTGCCAAGGTTTGATAGCACAAGTTTTGAATTCCATAGTGGTAGATAGATAATCAAGCATAAAAGAGCCTAGAAGATAACTTGATGTTGAAACTATAGGAGGTAGAGTGTTCACTTGCGAAGATAGTAGAGAGAGATTAAAGTGACTTGTCAAACAATATGTCCAAGAAACTTATGACATGAATGACTCATGTCAATAGCTAGGAAAGATGCCCAAATAGCCAAATAGATAGAGCAAGCAGGGTGACAAGTGAACAACTCTCCAACCCAAGAGTATAGTCAAGGAATCAAGGAAACCACTTTAGCAAAAAGATAAATAGCAAGTGGAAGTAAACCATGAAGATAGAAAGACCAAGAGCACCAAGACCAAAGAATCACTTTAAGCATGTTCAAGAACTAGAGACATAGAAAATAAAAATCAAATGATGAGACTCCCCTTAGCAAGCAACACAAGAAAATGTTTGCATTTGATGTTTTGACTTGGTTGACAAAGTTTGGCAATAGTTGATAGCATAGAAACTTTGATGTTCAAAAGCAATGTCTTTCCAAGAAAGATAGTGACACATGGAGTAGTCTTCAAACAATCAAGCAAGGGACAAAGCAACCTTGCATGATACAAGCATATGTGAGGTCTTAAACGAAATCTTTATAGCTATCATCATGTGTATGTTCCAAATATTTCCACAGGTCTAGCACATTCAAGAACACATCAAGCAATATCTACCTAAAGGACATGATTCATTACTCAACAACTTGGCCCACACTTGATGCTCCTTCACCTCACACCAAGTGGTTGCCCACAAGAGATATTGGCTTTGTCATGGAAATTCCATAAGCATAACCAAGGGAACACATATGGTAAGTGTAAATCTTGGAGTGATCTGGGTAGTCCACTAGGATTGATCCTTGCACCAAGAAGTTGAGTGGCTAAAAAGGATAGTTACTAACTTAGGGTGTTCAGATAGGGCTTCCGTTCATAGTTTTCCTTTTGCTCCAAATTATGAGACACCTCAACTTGTGATGAGTAACCAATCTCATGACCACAAGAGTACCTTAAGTATTCTTGCCTAGTGATATCCCTATGGTCGAAATCTCATAAGCGATCACACTAGGCAAAGACAAACACTACATCTACCAAGGTTTTGTATCCTCGATAGCCTTGAGTTTATAGTGGGTTCGAAGAGATGGGTAATTTTCTTGTCCCCACTTGGGTCATTCCTCTCAAGTTGTCCGAGAGCAGGCCCTCTAAAGGATTCTAAACTACACAAAGAGTGGATCAACTTTTGGAAGTCAAGATTTTTGATTCACCACAAGGGTGAAGAGCATACTCTCCTATTCTGATTGTTTTCTCCCAAACACACCAAGAAGATTCAGTTGCCTCTTACTCTTGAAACCAAATGGTAAGTCAAGATTTTTGATTCACCACAAGGGTGAAGAGCATACTCTCCTATCACCAAAAGCTCCCAATTATAAGTTTTAATGTGCCTAAAAATAAACAACTAGTATGTGTCACACATGTAAAAGTAAAGAACAAGAAAAATTGAGTTTTTATGCATGGGGCAGCCCTGCAAACAATCGTTAGTAGCCCTTGTGCATTTGAAGCTTTGACATGCATTCTTTTTATGCAATGTTTCAATTTTTTTCACAAGGATGGAAACCTACAATCACAACTTGTTAGCACCACAATTTAGTGTGAAATAACATAAAATAATGCAATAAAAAGTGGTTAGTTTCCTCAAATATCCAAGTTATCTTCCAATCAAGTGTATGCAAAGAAAGTGCAAACTAATCACAAATGCTCTCATTTTTACTCTTTTCTTTTGACCTAGTCAACAAGATTGGACTTGTTTGCTATGATTTCAGATCCAAAAATAGAAGTGAAAAGAAGAGACCCCTAATAAAAATTAGAGAGCTTTCCAAATATTCAAGAAATTCAAAAAATAATCTTCATTTGTGCCCTAGGGACCCATTTTGTCAAAATAGACCAGATTTATCAAATTAGGTTTTTGATCCCTAATACAACCTCAAAAGTCAAAAAACAAAGAGAGTACCCCTCTTAAAATTAAAAAAAATTCTAAAAATGTAAATTGTTCTGAAAAATGCGTTGATTTACGATCAAAAACAACTTTTTATGAAAAACAAAGAAAAAATTATAACTCCCCCAAATCGTGTCCAAATGATCTAAAAATCGGATTAAGACATGTTGGACACATACTAAACTTGCAAAAAAAAATTTAGAACCAAATTCCAAGTGGTTTAAAAGATATGATCAAATCTTTAAACCAACTAGATTTTTGGCCTTCAAACCAATCTACTTATGGTTGGCTTTAAAACCAAAGTGATAATTCTACAAAAGCACTTGATTAGATCCAATATGCTACTGTAAAAAAATAGAGATAAGAAATAAAAGCAAATGGAGCTAGAAACTTGATTCAAGCCCCACGGTGGGTGACAAAAATGTACACTTGAATTGTGTCCCACTCTAAACCCTTCTATCCAAACAATTCCATGAGTTCAGAATGTTTGAATGCCGGCTTAGAGATCCTTATCCATAGAGTGCAAGAGAGTATATTTTAAGAATAAGAAGGCTCTCAGATGAGCCTTAGAGATAATCTTCTTACTAGTAAACCATGCAATGAGAGGTTCCAAAGACAAGCTGCAAGAATGCAAATGTCCCAAGGAGTTCCTTAAGGATGCAATGCAAATAAAGATTAAGCTAGAATGAATATGAAAAGTGTAGCTATGCTAAAATATGTATGAGAGTGTTATAATCCAACTATTAGACTATATGATTTAAGCTAAATGTAAAAATAAAAGCTTAGCTAAGCTAGAATGCCATGGATGAGAGAATGTAGACAAGAAAGAGAAGTTCTCCACAAAGCTCCAAAGAAACCTGTTAGAAAACCTGCAGCATAAAAATATTCAAATGAGGGTGCTTTGAGGGGGAAAGCTCTCTCCCTTTTAAAGTCGTATGGATGGTAGAGATCAAGATGAAGATGGTGGATGATCAATGGTGGAATTTGAAAAGAGGAGTGATCCATGTGCACACACAAGTCAACCAATAGAATATAAGTTGACTTGTCATATAAGACAAAAGTCACAAAGCCTTTTTTTTTAATTGCAAAATAGAAAAATGACTTTATGTGTGCACTTGAAGTGGATTAGAAGAATGGGGTCTTTTATTTAATTAAAAGGGGACATGTTCTTTTAATCAAATAATGAACTTAGGATAGCATAGTTAAACTATAGGTTATAATCAAATAAATTGATTATTAGCAATTTGGTCTAGGTAAATGATTAAATTAATTTAGCCAAAATGTTGAAAAGGGGGCTAATAGTCTAGATGACCATTTTTAGGTGATTAAACACTCAAATGGTTCCTCTTTAACCATTTTTGTGCAGTTGCGCATCTGCGCACATGCACACCTTGGTGGGGTGCACACATGCACATGTGTGCAACTGTGTACATGTGAAACAAGTTCAAGGGAGATTCAGCTAAGTCCTTCAACATTTGGAAAAAGGGTTCACATATGTGCACCTTGGTGGGGTGTGTATGTGTGCACCCTAGATGCTCTTAGTTTTTTTGAAGAAAAGTATGCATGTGTGCACCTTGGGAGGTGCGCACATGCACACCTTTCCTTAGGTGATTTTCTTTAGTTTTAGCTTTTAAAAAGATTGGAAAAAGGTGTGCACATGCGCACCTTTTCAAGACTTAAGTGTTAGGTTTTAAAAAAAAAAAATTAGGTTTTGAGCATGAACAAAGGTGCACACATGTGCAAATTGGGAGTGCTAAGAGAAATGAGGTAAGGGGAGGGGGTGTCAAGCTTATATAGGCCCAAGCCTAGTGTGCACACTCTTTGGATGTGCAAACATACATAGGTGTGCATGTGTACATCTCCAAAGGAAAAAGAGTGCACACTTGTGCATTTAGCACATTGGCACACCTAGGATAGGTTCACATGTGCACTAAGTGTGCTAGTTCACCTTTTGAACAAAAAAACCCTTTTTATCCCAATTTTTATTGGTTTTGACACCAAAGGGCTTCTCAGTTAGAGACAAAGGCTAGACCCAAATTCCAAGGATAGTTCCAAACTAACCTAGGCCTTAGACTAGGGGTTCGGGAGACAAAAATTTACTAGGGGGTCCCCATTTCTAGGAGAAATGGGGCATGCATTATGAAACCACAACAAGACCCCTAGAATCTTAAAGACCTGGGAAAAGGGTATTTTGAGCTAGAGAAATGTTTGGAGCTTGCTCAAGGAAATTTTTACACAAATCCAAGATTAGTGAATTAGGAGGGCTAATTGAGGGCTGCTAGACCTAATAGGATATTTTCAAGAGTTTGAAGGGATCATATAGTAACATAATGAATGAAGTGTGGTAAATGGATGAAAAGAAGTCCAAGACACCCTAGGAAGAGCCTCCAACTCTTTCAAGAAAAAGTGAACCATTAAAGGAGGCCTAGAATGAAGTTCAAGTTAATGAGCAAGCCTAAATGGATAGGATATCCAAAGGGAAAATTTGTTAGTAGTGATTAAGGGTAACTTGTGTAATTAGGGGATACTAGGAGTGTTTATCCACTATCTATATTACCCTAGACTACTCCTATCAACATTACATTTAGGATTATGATTAGGGTTCTAGGGCATAGATCATGGTTAAGGGTATGGTTAAGGAAAGGCTTAGAGTTATTATTAGCATTTTGATTTAGGTTAGACGTATAATTAGGGTTAGAGTTAGAATTATGATTAGAATTAGAATTAGGATTAGGGTTTAGATATGATTAGCATTTAGGTTATGGTTTGAATTAATGCTTAGGAATAAGGATAGGGTAAGGGTAAGAGTAAGGGTTAGATATTGGGTTACTAATTAAACTATAACAATAATCCTAAACTAAACCCTAATTAAAAATATGATATAAACCATAATACTAAATGTAAACCCTTATCCTAGTTGCTAAATGATCTAATACTATCTCAAATTGTAAACATAATATTAACCATATATGTAAATCCATATCATAATCATAATCCTAACTATAATCCTAATATTGAAAACTCTAAATCCTAATCACAAATACTAAACTCTAATTTGAATCCTAATCATATATGATAAATACTAACCCTTATTACTTAAGCTTAATCATAATGCTAACCTTAAATCCTAACTATTAATAAAATCTGAACCTAACTATAATACAATAGCCCTAAATTATAAATTTTAAAGCCTCACCCTAACCTTAATTTCTAAACCATAATCCTATAAACCCTAAAATCTAAATCCAAAGCTAAACCTTTATCATAAATGGTAAACCCTTATCCTTAATGAAAAACCCTAATCCTAGCCTTAAACTGATACTAATTATTATGTGAACCCATACCTTAACCCTAATCTTAATCATAACCCTAAATCCTATAAGTTGAAGTATAATACTTAATTCTAGAGCCTAATCCTAACCGTAGTTGATAAATTATAACTCTATTCCTAGCCCCTAACCATTATAATTAGGATTATGGTTTAACTTTATACCTATATTAATAGTAAAACATAGTTCAAAAAGGCTCATGGAGAAAAGACGTAGTAAAGAAAAAATTTAGTCATTGTCAAATACTAAAATATGCTAAAGGAAACACATACCAAAGTAGCTGATAGTGACTCAAACCATTGAGCTCCTCAAACCTAAAACCTAGCAAGATTACCCATTACATTAATGCTCCCAGATAAATAGACAAATTTTGTGTGGAAAAATCCCTACTCCAAATTATAAAGCCCAACCCACTAAGGAGTAATATAAAATTGACAATCTTGGACTATAATATGATAAATTTACAATAAAGCCCCTAGAAAAAATGTTGATTTCTAAATATCCAAATAGCTCAAATTGTTGAGATAGAAAATACATTGGAAAGAAGTCCAAATTAATATAAATGTTTCCATGAGTGGGCACCATCCTTAAGGTATAATTTCAAGACAACAATTAACCATAAGGAGAATGTCCAATCCAATCAAATATCCTATACTAAAAATAAATCAAAGAACTCTAAAAAATGGTGAGATCAAGATAGAAGTATAAATGAAACACCTTGAACAAAGCATCCAATATCAAATCTATTAGAATTAAATAAAGTTTGATTAACAACCAAAATGAAAATTCATACAACATACATAAATCAATTACAAAGCCCATTTATATAGTAGTATAAAATCATTAGATTATAAATCACTTACAAATACCATTCATTTAGGAGTATAAAATCATTAGGTTATAAGACAATTTGTATACAATTATATCTTCTAATAGAAAGTTAAAAAGCTCTATAGACTCATTAGGGTATAAAATAAAATGTAAACAATTTGACCTACATAAAGGGATCACAAAAAAGTGGATTACATTACATCCTATACTCAAAATAAGGTAACCCTATAAAATGAATATACACAACAACTCCAAACCCAAACTGAAATTTAAGGCATTTTACATTATTAGCCCCTATCTAATAACCCTTTCCAAAAGGAAGACACAAATAAAAAATTACTCAAATTTAAACATAGGCACCTGATCTTGTAGAGAAAGGCCTAGAAAACCTTTTATAGTAAAACCAACTGATTGAACAATATAATAAAAATTCATTAGTTCTGAGACATCCATCAACATGTAAAGAAAAAAACTATCCCAAAAAAATGGGCTTATAAGAAGATACCCATAAATAATAGGACATTACAGTATCTTAGTACAAACATTAAAGTTATAAAAAATGATGATTGAGGAAATATTAGACATTTAATCAAACTCAAAGCTTAAAAATAAAAATAAAGTGTTGAAAGTAAATTGTGGGACCTCTATCACATAGTCAAGTTTGTTCTTCAAAATGATATCAAAAACTTAACTATCGAGATTTGAGATGTCCATAGGATCTCCCAAATGAACATGTTCAAAGGAAAATTGTAAAATAGAGGGCACATTCAAGTAAGATTCCAACACTAAGTTTGACATAGAAGAATTTACTAGATTATCTACAATTTTCAAGATGACACCAAACTTCTATACAACTAAATCCATCAATACCTCCTAAAACTCATGTTATTTCATAGCTAAAGAATCTAAGATGATCCAACCAATGGGCTTAAATACTTTTTAATGAAATGATGTCCAAAAGTGTGGGATAGAGGTGAGGGTAAAAAGGGGATAGTGAAGAATCAATATTAACATCATCCACTCCTAAGTTTTCCAAACCATCCACAAATGAGTTTCTTTGGCGATATGTATGAGATATATAGCATTCAATAATGTTATCCATAATAGATCAAACTTGTTATAAAACCTAATGAATTGACCAATTTGAAATACCACAATTAATACAAGCATTGCTGATAATTGTAGAATCACCCTCAATATGAAAAGTTGTATTTTTAAAAGATTTTTCAAGGACTAATCCGTTGGCAAGAGATAAAGCTTCATCCATATTTTTCATGCATGGTTGAATAAGGGAAGCCTTAACTACTAAAACCATTTCTTTATGATCCCTAATAGGCATACTTATTCCAAATTTATCTAAACTACCCTAGGAAACTCCATCAAAGTTAAGTTTAAATTGGCTAATTCTTAGAGGGATCCATTTAGTGTGGGACCTAACTAAGGTAGCCTTAGATGGACATAAGGGTGCAAGTAGAGAAAGAAATGAGAGACCCTTCTTTTTTTACAAACAAAATTATCGTATGGCATGAAAAAATATTGGCTCTTGAACTTATATACATTAGCATTTGTTAAGAATAAATTGAAAAAGCTAATTAAAGAGGGAGATTGTTGAGAACATACAAGTATGACTAATATGTTTTGATCATTTTTTATCACTAATGTCAAAGTTGCTATTTGTTGGTAAGAGAACTACTTATAAGATTTAAGTACTATCACTTATTTGATTGATGAAAAGGATTTGATCGAAAGATGTAACAATAACACCTAGAGGAAAGGTTGAGTTATGATTATGTAAAAGAGTACAAGAATTAGTTAAGATAGTGGTAACATGATATATTGATAATATAGTTAAGCTTACAAAGGTTGGTTACACTAAGAAAGTGTAGAAGAACAAATAACACAAAGTTTGTCTACCAGAGTTGATTGAGTGGATAGTAAGTGTCGAGAAAATCCAATGCAAACTGAGAATAAAATTAGTTGTAGATGAGTGAATGCTAATTCTAGTGTATGTCAAGTGAATAGCGGATGCTAAGTAAATTTTAGTTGATGTCGAACACCAATAAACTTTAGTTCATGTTAAGTGATTTCATAGAGTATGCCAAGCAATGGAGTATATGCTGAGCATTAGAAGTTAGATAATGTTGAGATGTTGCATTATTTGAAAGATCATGAATTTGATGGATTTGAGAAAAAAAAATTATTTTCTTAGATTATGTGAGCCAGGTAGAAGATAAGATTGATGAGCTAGTAGCATAGAACTCAAGGTAAACCATATTTAGGTGAATTCAAAGAGGATTCTAAGAGAAGTCTCTAGAAGAGATATGAAATGTGGGGTAGATTCATTGTATCCTATCTAATTCACCTTAATCCTAAATTAGATGATGGAGAATGAGCAACAAAAGATCTTAATTTCCTATTTATGGGAATGGCTTGTCATGAAGCAAGTGTTAGGATGAAACCACAGATAGAAATAACAATTACATGCAAATATAACCAATAACAGAAAATAATAGATCACACAGAAAAGAACACAAGGCACCAAGATTTAACATCATTCACCCAATCCCTAGGCTATGACCACCAAACAACAAGTCCAATATTATTACAATCTAGTGATTACAACCTGATTACAATTTATAATCCCTTACAACTCAATACTGCTGCAAGAAAAAAATTTTGCATCATGAAAAATACCTAACCCTAAGCCCTTTTATACAAGTATTTTATGCCATTTTAGGGTTACAAAATGTTAGCCATATGTTGGCCATATGTCAGCTACAACGTTGGCCATGATCCAAAAAAATTATGAAGTATGTACAGTACTTTCCTAATCAGTCACCACAATCTAACAATCTCCCACTTGGGGACTAATCAAGCTCCACACTAAACAACAATCTCCCACTTAAAGACTAAAACTGTAGAAATATGACTACCACATGGGGCTCTCATTGGATCAAACCACCCTAGAATTTTTTGTTCTTTTATTCATGTTTAGTCTAGAAGACCAACCGAAGCTAAAGAGGAGTTCAACTTCTCCCTTATTACTACCTTTGTGAACATATCTACTAGATTGTCATTTGTATGTATCTTCTCTAGCTTTAATTGTCCATCCTCCATAATTGACCAAATGAAATGGTACCACAACTATATGTGTTTGGTCTTAGAATGCAGAGCTAAATTCTTTACAAGATGAATGGCACTTTGACTATTTGTGAACAAATAATTATCCTTCTGAGGATGTCCCAATCCTTCCAAGAAGAACTAAAGCCATATCATCTCCTTGGCTACCTCTGCAGTAGCTACATACTCTACCTCTGTAGTGGATAAAACATTAACCATCTATAACCAAGAAACCCAACTCATAGCTACCCCACCAATAGTAAAGACATAACCTGTAGTACTCTTCCTGGTATCAATATCCCCTACCAAATCTGAGTCAACATAGCCCTGTAAATCAGTAGTAGAGCCCCCAAAATGTAAAAAATTGTTGGATGTTCCTCTTAAATATCTGAGAATCCATTTGACTACATTCCAATGCTCAATTTTTGGATGACTCACATACCTGCTAACGACTCCCACTACATGTGCAATATCTAGCCTAGTACATACCATAGCATACATCAAGATTCCTATAGCTAAAGCATAGGGTACCTTGGACATCTTATCCTCCTCTTCCTATGTCTTAGGACACATCGCCTTTGTCAACTTCAAATTATCAAGCAAAGGTGTGCTAATAGCTTTAGCATTCTCCATAGAGAAATGTTGCAAGACCTTCTCCACATAATCAGCATGAGATAGCATCAATGTTCTCTTCTTCCTACCTCTACATATCTTCATACCAAAGATTTTTTTTGCTACCCCCAAATATTTCATAGCAAATGCATGTGCTAATTGGCTTTTTAGCCCCATAATGTGATCCATGTTAGACCCAGCGACAAGCATATCATCAACATATAAACATAAAATAATATATCTATCATCATCCAAGCTCTTAAAGTAGACACAATGATCTAAATGACACCTACTATAAACATGCTCATGCATAAAACTATCAAATTTCAGATACCATTGCCGAGGTGCTTTCTTCAAGCCATATAAACTTTTGTTCAATTTGCACACTAAGTTCTCCTTACCTTTGACCTCAAAACCCTATGGCTAAGCCATATATATCTCTTCATCCAAATATCCATGAAGAAAGGTTGTTTTAACATCTAGTTGCTCTAAATGCAAATCTTTAGTAGCCACAAGACTTAAAATAGTAGGGATAGAAGTCATTTTAACAATAGGAAAAAATATCTCATCAAAATCAATTCCCTTTTTCTATGAAAATCCTTTTACAACTAACCTGGCTTTAAATATTTTCTTACCTCCATCCTCTTCTTTTAACTTGTAAACCCACTTATTCTATAAAGCCATTTTACCTGCAGGAAACTTGCATGAATCCCATGTCTTATTCTTTAGCAAAGAGTCCATTTCATCTCTCATTGCTGACTCCCATTGAATCTTAGTATCCACCTGCATAGCTTCATCATAACTTTCAGGTTCACTAGCATCAGTAAGTAAAATAGAATACAAAGAGGGAGAAAATCTTTGTGGAGGTCTAATTTTCCTTGTTGACTATCTAACATTCACTGGTGTGTGTGGTATTTGTTGTTGTAGTTGTTGCACATCATTAGGAATAGCTAGAACATCAACTTTTAGAGTATCATCTAATACTACATAATCATCTTCTTTCTGCTCATGTTGCTGCAACAAATATTTGTACAACACTTTCTCATTGAATATGACATCCCTACATCTTACAATTTTCTAATTTTCAAAATTCCAAAGCCTATAACCAAACTCATTAATGCCATATCCAAAAAATACACATTTCTTTGACTTAGCTTCTAGCTTGGTTCTATTTTTAGAATTTATGTGAGCAAATGCTTCACAACCAAAGGTTTTGAGAAAAGAATAACTCACCTTCTTACTAGTCCATACCTCCTCTAGAATACCATATACCAAAATTAATCAAATATACAGAAGTATTGATAGCCTCTATCCACATGTGTAAGGGCAACCCAACATGCAACCTCATGCTCCTTGCACGTTCCATTATAGTCTTGTTCATGCATTTAACCAAACCGTGTTCCTGTGGAGTCCTTAGAATAGTTTTCTATGTATGAATACCATTAGTGGAGCAATAATTTTCAAATTCATGACAGCAATACTCACCACCATTATCAAATCTAAGACATTTTAATTTCTTACCAGTCTCATTTTCAACCAAGCATTTCCATTTCTTAAAAGTTTGAAATACATTTGATTTATGTCTAATGAAATATACCCATACTTTTCTAGTTGTATCATCAATAAATGTAACATAATGATGAGAGCGACCAAGGGAAGATACCTAAGGCGGTCCCCATACATCAGTATGCACAAGCTCTAATTTCTCCTTTTTGTTTTCCTTCTTAGTCTTTACAAAACTCACTCTCTTTTGTTTTCCATACACACAACATTCACAAAAATCCATATTAACACATTTTAGACCTTGTAAAACTTTCTTTGAATGAATTACTTTCATAACTTTCTCACTCATGTGCCCAAGTCTGTGGTGCCACAACACTATATCAAAATCTACAACAACTATTTGTTCTCCTTACTCAACTACAACAATTTTTCCTGAAAATTCATTTTTCTTTGACACAATTAAAGTAGAAGGAACAATATGAGCTGTACAAAGATATAAGGTGCCTACTTTCACACCTTTTGCTACTACAAGGGAACTTTTTGAAACCTTCAAATTTTTATCGTTAAAAGTAACCACACAACCCTCGTCACCAAGTTTCCTTGTTGAAATTAAATTCCTACTTAGCCTTGGAACATGTCTTACCTCATGTAGTAGCCAAAGATTCCCATTTTGCAACTTAATCTTAATTTTTCCCTTTCCAACAACCTTACAGGGTTCATTATCCCCCAAATAAACAAGCCCAAAATCCCCTTGGACATAATCAATTAAATAACCTCTATGAGGTGTAGCATGAAATGAAGCACTAGAATCTAAAACCCATGAATCATCAACACCTTCTAAAGAAAAAAGAAAAACATCCTCTTTGGATTTTTTACTTACCACATTTGCCTCCTTGTCTTCATCTGGTTTATGTCCTTTATTTTTATTTCAATTCCAGCAATGTTTCTTTTTATGAGTTGGTTTACCACAGTACTAGCAGTCATTTAGTCCTCTCGATTGAGACCTCTTTCCCTTTGAATTTCCTCTTGATTTCCCATGATTTCTAGAGTTACTTCCTCTCTCAGTCATTCTACCTTTACTTTGTGCATTCAAAGAAATTCTTGATATAGATCCACTTGAGGATTTCCTACGAGTTTCCTCACTCAAAACAACACCGATCACATCATCAATTTTAGGGTACTAGATCTAGGAACAAAATTACTCACACCCATTACCAAGCCATTCCAGCTTTCAGGAAAAGAACACAAAATTGAGAGATCCCTAGTTTCTTCTTCAAAATTGATAACCACAGAAGATAACTGGCTAGTAATATTATTAAACTCATTTAAATGATCTATAATAGATCCACCTTCTTCTATTTTAATATTAAATAAATGCTTCACAAGAAATACATTATTTGAAGAGGAGGGCTTTTCATATAGTGTCACTAGGGTTTTCATCAATTCTTCTATCATCTTTGCTTTTGTAATATTAAATGCCACTGATGGTGCCAGGCATAATTGAATGCTTCCAAGTGCCTTTTTTTCCAAAAGATCCCATTCATTATTTGACATAGATCCCTAATTCTTGGTTTTTCCTTCCAATGACTTCCATAAATCCTTTTGATATAGATAGTCTTCCATTTGCATCTTCCATAACTAGAAGTTCTACCTATTAAACCTATCAACCCTCATCTTACCCTCATCTACCATCATTCCCACTCAACTGTGAGACTTTCCTATAGAGGATAACTTAAAAAATAATATTTTCTCTGATACCACTTGTTAGGATTAAACCATAGACATAAATAACAATTACATGCAAATATAACCAATAACAGAAAATAATAGATCACACAAAAAAGAACACAAGGCACCAAGATTTAATGTGGTTCACCCAATCCTTGGGCTACATCCACCAAACAACAAGTCCAATATTATTATGATCCAATGATTACAACCTGATTACAATCTGTAATCCCTTATAGCTCAATACCACCACAAGAACTAAATTTTTCATCACAACATAACATCATGAAAAATACCTAACCCTAATCCCTTTTATACAAGTATATTATCCCATTTTAGGGTTACAACATGTCGGCCATATGTTGGCCATATATCGGCTACAACATTGGCCACAGCTCAAAAAATTTATGATGTATGTATAGTACTTTCCTGATCGATCACCTCAATCTAACAATCTCCCACTTGGGGACTGATTAGAGTCCACACTAAACAAAAATCTCCCACTTAAAAACTGATCTTGTAGCAATATGACTACCACATGGGGCTCCCACTCGATCAAACCACCCTGGACTCTATTGTTCTTTTATTCATGTTCAGTCTAGAAGATTAACTAAAGCTAAAGAGGAGTTCAAATCCTCCCTTATTGCTACCTTTGTGAACATATCTATTGGATTGTCATTTGTATATATCTTCAGCAACTTTAATTGTCTATCTTCCAAAATTGACCGAATGAAATGGTATTGCAACTGTATGTGTTTGGTCTTAGAATGTAGAGCTGAATTCTTTGCAAGATGAATGGCACTATGACTATCTATGAAAAAATGATTATCCTTCTGAAGATGTCCCAATCCTTCCAAGAATAACTGAAGCCATATGATCTCCTTGGCTACCTCTATAGAAGCTACATACTTTGCCTCTATAATAGATAAAGCATTAACCTTTTGTAACCGAGAAACCCACCTCACAGCTGCCCCACCAATAGTAAAAATACAACCTATAATACTCCACCTGGTATCAACATTCCCTACAAAATCTGAATCAACATAGCCTTGTAAATCAGTATTAGAGCCCCCAAAATGTAAACACTTGTTGGATGTTCCTCTCAAATATCTGAGAATCCATTTCACTGCATTCCAATGCTCAATTCCTGGATGACTCATATACTTTCTAACAACTCCCACTGCATGTGCAATATCTAGCCTAGTACATACCATAGCATACATCAAGCTTCTTATAGCTAAAGAATAGGGTACCTTGGACATCTTATCCTCCTCTTCATGTGTCTTAGGACACATCTCCTTGGTCAAATTCAAATAATCAGGTAAAGGTGTGCTGATAGCTTTAGCATTCTCCATAGAGAAACATTGCAACACCTTTTCCACATAATCAACTTGAGATAGTGTCAATGTTCTATTCTTCCTATCTCTAAAAATCTTCATACCAAGGATTTGTTTTGCTGCCCCCAAAACCTTCATAGAAAATACATGTGCTAATTGGCTTTTTAGCCCCTTAATGTGATCCATGTTAGACCCAGCAACAAGTATATCATCAACATATAAACATAAAATAATGTAGCTATCATCATCAAACCTCTTAAATTAGACACAATAATCTAAATGACACCTATTGTAACCATGCTCATGCATAAAACTATCAAATTTTAGATACCATTGCCGAGGTGCTTGCTTCAAGCCAGATAAACTTTTCTTCAATTTGCACACTAAGTTCTCCTTACCCTTGACCTGAAAACTCTATGGCTAAGCCATATATATCTCTTCATCCAAATCTCAATGAAGAAAGGTTGTTTTAACATCCAGTTGCTCTAAATACAAATTTTTAGTAGCCACAAGACTTAAAATAGTATGGATAGAAGTCATTTTAACAACAGGAGAAAATATCTTATCAAAATCAATTCTTTTTTTTTGTGCAAATCTTTTTACAACTAACCTAGCTTTAAATCTTTTCTTACCTCCATCCTCTTCTTTTAACCTATAAACCCACTTATTTTGTAAAGCCTTTTTACCTACAGGCAACTTGCACAAATCCCATGTCTTATTCTTTAGCAAAGAGTCCATTTCATCTTTCACTGTAGACTCCCACTAAATCTTAGTATCCACCTACATAGCTTCATCATAAATTTTAGGTTCACTAGAATTAGAAATTAAAATAGAATACAAAGAGGGAGAAAATCTTTGTGGAGGTTTAATTTTCCTTGTTCACCATCCAACATTCATTTTTGTGTGTGGTATTTGTTGCACATCATGAGGAATAGCTGGAACATTAGCTTTTGGAGTATCATCGAGCACTACATAATCATCTTTTTTCTTCTCATCTTGCTTCAACAGATCTTTGTACAACACTTTCTCATTGAATATGACATCCTTGCTTCTTACAATTTTTTAATTTTTAAAATCCCAAAGCCTATAACTAAACTCATTAATGCCATATCCAACAAATATGCATTTCTTTGACTTAGCTTCTAGCTTGGTTCTATTTTTAGAATCTATGTGAGCAAATGCTTCACAACTGAAGGTTTTGAGAAAAGAATGACTCACCTTCTTACTAGTACATGCCTCCTTTGGAATACCACATCCCAGAGGAGTAGAGGGCCCTCTATTAATCAAATATATAGTAGTATTGATAGCCTCTACCCACATGTTTAAGGGCAACCTAGCATGCAACCTCATGCTCCTTGCACATTCCATTATAGTCCTGTTCATGCGCTTAGCCACTCAATTTTCCTGTGGAGTCCTTGGAATAGTTTTTTATTTACGAATACCATTAGTGGAGAAATAATATTCAAATTCATGACTGCAATATTCACCATAATTATTAGATCTAAAACATTTTAATTTCTTACCGGTCTCATTTTCAACAAAGCATTTCCATTTCTTAAAATTTTGAAATACATTTGATTTCTGTCTAATAAAATAAACCCATACTTTTCTAGTTATGTCATAAATAAATGTAACATAATAATGAGAGTCACCAAGGGAAGATACCTAAGATGGTCCCCATACATCAGTATGCACAAGCTCTAATTTCTCCTTTTTGTTTTCCTTCTTAGTCTTTACAAAACTCACTCTCTTTTGTTTTCCATACTCACAACTTTTACAAAAATCCATATTAACACATTTTAGACCTGGTACAACTTTCTTTGAATGAAGTACTTTCATACCATTCTCACTCATGTGCCCAAGTCTTTTGTGCCATAGCACTATATCAAAATCTACAATAGCTATTTGTTCTCCCTACTCAACTGCAACAATTGTTCTTGAACAGTCATTTTTATTTAACACAATCAAAGTAGAAGGAACAATATGACCTGTACAAAGATATAAGGTGCCTACTTTCACACCTTTTGCTACTACAAGGGAAGTTTTTGAAACCTTCCAATTTTTATCATTAAAGGTAACTACACAACCCGCATCCCCGAGTTGCCTTGCTGAAATTAAATTCCTACTCAGCCTTGGAACATGTCTTACCTCATGTAGTAGCCAATGATTCCCATTCTAAAACTTTATCTTAATTTTTCCCTTTCCATCAATCTGACAGGGTTCATTATCCCCCAAATAAACAAGCCCAAAATTTCCTTGAACATAATCAATGAAATAACCTCTATGAGGTGTAGCATGAAATGAAGCACCAAAATCTAAAACCCATGAATCATCAACACTTTCTAAAGACAAAAGCAAAGCATCCTCTTTGGATTTTTTACTTACTACATTTGCCTCCTTGTCTCCATCTAGTTTATGTCTTTCATTTTTCTTTTGATTCCAACAATCTTTCTTTCTATGACCTAGTTTGCCATGGTACTAGCAGTCGTTTACTCCTCTCGATTGAGACCTCTTCCCCTTTGACTTTCCTCCTGATTTACCATGATTTCTAGAGTTACTTCCTCTCTCAGTCGTTCTACCCCTACTTTGTGCATTCAAAGCACTTCCTGATGTAGATCCACCTAAGGATTTCCTACAAGTTTCTTCACTCAAAAAAACACCAATCACATCATCATATTTTAGTGTACTAGATCTATGAACAAAATTACTCACACCCATTACCAAGCCATTCCATCTTTCACACAAAGAACACAAAATCAAGAGAGCCCTAATTTCTTCTTCAAAATTGATACCCAAAGAAGAGAACTAACTAGTAATAGTATTAAAATCATTTAAATGATCTCTAATAGATCCACCTTCTACCATTTTTATATTAAATAAACTCTTCATGAGAAATACCTTGTTTGAAGTGGAGGGCTTTTCATATAGTGTCGCTCAAGTTTTCATCAATTCTTTTATCGTCTTTTCTTTTGTAATATTAAATGCCATTAATGGTGCCAACAATAATTGAATGCTTCCAAGTGCCTTTCTGTCCAAAAGATCCCATTCATCATTTGACATAGATCCCTAATTCATGGCTTTTCCTTCCAGTGGCTTTCATAAATCTTTCTGATACAGATAGTTTTCCATTTGCATCTTCTATAACTAGAAGTTCTACCCATTAAACCTGTCAACCCTCAACTTACTCTCATCTGCTATTGCTCCCACTCAACTGTGAGACTTTCTTGTAGAGGATAACTAAAAAAACAACCTTTGTTATGATACCACTTATTAGGATTAAACCATGGATAGAAATAATAATTATATGCAAATATAATGAATAATAGAAAATAATAGATCACACAGAAAAGAACACAAGGTACCAAGATTTAACGTGGTTCACCCAATCCCTAGACTACATCCACCAATCAAAAAGTCTAATATTATTATGATCCAGTGATTACAACCTGATTACAATCTGTAATCCCTTATAGCTCAATACTACCACAAGAACCAAATTTCACATCACAACATAACATCATGAAAAATACCTAACCCTAAGCCCTTTTATACAAGTATTTTATGCCATTTTAGGGTTACAACATGTTGGCCATATGTCAACTACAACATATGAAGTGTGTACAGTACTTTCCTAATTAGTCACCACAATATAACAACAAGTTTTGCATGCACAAGAACCTAAAGAAGACAAGGAGTCAAGGGTTTTGCTTCATCTAGTGACCTAAGAGGAGAGTTTGCAAGGGCAAGTTAAGTAAGAAGGCTTAAGCATATTAATGCTAGAAGGGAAAACAAGCTATTAGAGTTGCAATGAGTGAAAGGTAAGTAGAATGAAGGACTCAATAGTGATCTATAATCTTCAGATTAAGTTATAATTTATTATCAGATCAAGCCTTACTGTTACTCTCTAACAATTGTATTAGTCTAGGATAAATCCTTTGGATTAAGGTTGACCTAATAGTCATTTGTAAATCTTTTAACTGAGTTACATTCCAAGTGAATGGTCTAAAGTCCTCTAACAGGGCTCACTCCTAATAGGGTGATTGAAATCTTTTAATAGGGTCACATTCAACAATGTGTATTGTAACCTTTAACAAGGTTGGACTTTCACAGCGCATCACTTCAGAAGAGTGAAAAAGGGTAGCATGTTACTGGTGGTTTTTTCCAAATTAGGTTTCCATGTAAATCATTGTGTCAAGTGTATTGATGAATTTGTTATGTTTCATGTTTACATTTCTTCAAATTATACATCTGGATGTTGGATAATTGATTCACCCCCCTAGTTATTCTAAAGTATTCCAACAATTTGTATTAGATCCATCTTCTTAAGAGGACTAGTTTGAAGGTACTAGAAGCATAAAGATCAAGATATCAAAAAGAAAAGTACCCAAGTTTAATAGAGATAGCTTTCCTACATGGAAGAGTTTGATGAAGCTATAGCTTAGAGGACTTGGAGATCATGCATAATCTACCATTACTATTCAACATGTTAATCTTGCTAGTGCCCCAATTGCTAAGGATATGAAAAAGAAGAAAGAACACAACCAAGCAATGCTGGAGATATCCTCTACCCTAAGTTATGTTGAATTTGATGATATCAAAGGTCTTGATAGTGCAAATAAAATCTAGGATTCCCTAACCACTATCTATGGAGGAGATGAAAATATTCTAAGATCCAAAGTTGAGATTCTTAGAGGTAAGTTTGATGATATGAGAATGGAAGAAGGTGGAAAAATTGCTTAATATGTTGAGAGGATAAATGAAGTTGTTAATGCAGTAAAAGGAGCTACTAGTAATATAGATGATGATATTGTACCAAGAAAAGTTATAATAACACTGTTACTTATATATGCTATTAGAGTTTTTGCAATTCAAGAACTAAGTTGTATAATAGGGAATAAACTATCACTTGAAGGTTTGGTAGGTAGACTCATTGCTTTTTATCTATCTAACTTTGATAACTACAAAGCTAGAAAGATTGAATCTTCTTTGAATGCTAAAATGTCATTTAATGAACCTAATGAGAAGACAAAAAAGGAAAAGAAAAAGAAGAAGTATGTGTCTAGTGATAGTGACAAAGATGAGGAGGATGTAGAACAACTTAAAATACTACTAGCAAGACGATTCCACAAAGGTAAGGGAAAATTCAAAGGTAATTTACCTATCGTTTGTTTCAATTGCAATGAGGTTGGTCATACTTCTACTAGATGTCCAAAAAAGAAGAAATATAGAGGTGGTGACAAGTAAAAAAGTAGAAGAGATGAAGACATCAAGGACTACAAAGACAAATGAAAGAAGTCTTGTGATATTACTGAAGAGAAAACAAGGGATGATTCTGATGAACATAATGATGAAGTGGTGTATATTGCAATCAAGGATAAATCTAATGAAGATGAGGCAACTACACTTGTGACTTATGCGAACAAGAATAATAGATGGATCATTGCCAATGGATGTTCACATCATATGACTGGAGACAAAAGTAAGTTCATTACTTTGAATTGTTATGATGAAAATTGTGTAAGATTTGGTAATGATGCACCATGTTTCATAAAAGGAAAAGGTTCTATCAAGCTCACAGATAAGATTTTATGTGACAATGCTTACCATGTTGAAGGTCTTAACTATAATCTCTTGATTGTGTCACAACTAAATAATTTGAGATGTAAAGCTGAATTTCAAAACAAGATTGCTAAGATATATGACACTAATGGGAAACTAATTGGAAAGGGTGATCAAACTAGGAGTAATCTATTCTATCTTGACATAGAGGATGCTACTTGTCTTGTAAAATTTGATGATGTGTGGGCATGTCAAAAAAGGTTATCTCATATCAATTTTGATAACTTGGTCAGTATTAGTAACATGAGAAAAGTTAGAGGTTTGCATAAGTTGAAGAAGCCTTATAATATAATGTGAAAACAATGTTAGTTAGGAAAAATGACAAAGTCAAGTTTTAAAAGTTAAGCTCATGCATCTAAAGGAATGCTAGAGATTTTTCATACTAACTTGTGTGGTCTAATTGATGTGCAAAGCTAAAAAGGAGATAAGTACATTATGCTACTTATTGATGATTATTCTAGAATGATGACAATTATGTTTTTGAAATAGAAATCTGATGCTTTCAAAATGTTTAAGTGGTATTTAGCAAGAATTGGAAATGAAATAGGAAAAAGTTTGAAATTTTTAAGATCTAATAGAGGAAGAGAATTCACATCAAATGAATTTAAGATATTTTGTAATGATAGAGGAATCAAAAGACAAACATTTGCCCCTAGAACACCTTGACAGCATGGAATAGATGAAAGGAGGAACATATCTATAATGGACTATGCTAGAATACTCATGATGGAGAAAAATTTTGCTTTGAAATTTTGGAGACAACCTATAAGTATGGTTGTCTATACCTTGAATCATGTATAAGTCAAGAAAGGTACTCATGAAACACCTTTTGAACTATGGTATGGATACTCATCTAATGTAAAATATTTTAAGGTGTTTGGAAGTAAATGTTAAATTCTTAAAGATTTTAGGAATAGTAAACTTGATGCAAAAAGTGAGGAAGGTATATTTCAAGGATATTCCACTAGAAGAAAAGCTTATAAATGTTTAAATACTAACACTAAAGTTGTAGAACGTGCAAATGTAAATTTTAATGAATATATAGAAGTACATGAGGCTAAACCTATGAATGAACTAGAAGAATACAAATCATTTGTATACTTTTATGAAAGTATGCTTGCTAAAGAAGATGCTAGAAATCAAGCTACAAACCAAAAACAAGTTTTAGTGACTATTGAGTCACACCCTATGAATGCAGAGTTGCATTTAGGAACTGAGATGCATTCAAATGTTGAGTTGCAAAATGAAGTGGGAGTACATTCTAGTTTTGATATTAGTGTACATGAAAGAGATGCTAAACTACTTGACAAAGATGTAAAAAGTTACTCTAAAGCTAGAATACAAAATGAAGAAACAAGACCTAAACCAAGATTCTCTAAATATGTAAAAAGACATCACCCTACTACTCAAGTTATTGGAGACAAAGATGCTAGACCAATGACAAGAAAAAAATTGAGATATGATACATGTTTGCTGAGGATGAAGGAACCCAAATTAGTGAACAATGGATGAGGATGAATTAGAATATGTAGACTTGAGTAAAGCCATGGAATAAGAGATTGAACAAATAGAGAAAAATAAAACATGGAGTTTAGTTCCTAGACTAGAAGACAAGAATGTGATTGGCACAAAATGGGTATTTAGAAACAAGTTAGATGAAAATTGTGAAGTCACATGGAATAAAGATAGATTAGTATTCAAGGGATGTGCACAAGAGGAAGGAATTGACAATGGAGAGACATTCACTCCTATTGCTAGGTTGGAAGAAGTAAGAACTTTACTTGATTATTTTGCATACAAAGGTTCAACTTTTATCAAATGGAAGTTAAATCTGACTTTCTAAATGATATATTAGAAGAAATAATTTACATAGAACAACCAAAAGTTTTTATTGATGTTAACAATAAGAAAATGGTATGTAGGTTACACAAAGCTCTATATGGTTTGAAAAAAGCACCAAGAGCATGGTATGAGAGACTTCATAATTATCTTGTGAAGATTGGATTTGAAAGGATTGATGATAACAATAATCTATATATGAAGACAAAGAAAGGCAAAGGTATTTTGTTACTTAAAATTTTTGTTGATGATATCATATTTGGAGGTCAAGATGCTTTATGTTAAGGATTTTGAAAATTAGTTGAAACAAGAATTTGAGATGTCTATGTTTGGAGAGGTTAGATTCTTTGTGGTTTGCAAATATATCATATGAAATATGGTATATAGATCACTCAATCAAAGTATGCCAATAAAATATTAAAAACTTTCAGATTGGAGGATTCCAAACTAGTAATTACACCTATGGTGATAGGACACAAGTTGTCAAAGAATGATGATTCACCTAAGGTGAATCAAACATTGTATAGGTCTATGATTGGTAAATTGTAATATGTAGTACATAGAAGACTTGGCATTGCATTGTCTATAGGGATAGTTGTAAGGTTCTTTGATAATCCCAAGGAGAATCACTTGATGGCTATAAAGAGAATAATGAGATATCTGAAATGAACATAAGAGTTTGGTCTATACTACAAGAAAAATGAGAAATTTGAATTAAGGGCCTACACTAATGTTGATTGGGTTGGAAACATTGATGATAGAAAGAGCACCAGTAGAGGAGAATTTTTCTTAGGCAAGAGGCTAGTTACATGGACTAGCAAAAAACAAAATTTCACTTCACAATCTACTATCAAAGTTGAATATGTTGCTACTGCTGTAAATTGCACAAACATTGTATGGATTAAACAACTACTCAAAAGAATGAAGGAAGAGATCATAAACCCTATAACACTTTATTGTGATAATACAAGTGTTATAAATATATCAAATAATCCTATGATGCACACAAAGACAAAGCACATTACAATCAAATATCATTACTTGAGAGAGTTAGTTCAAAATAAAGAGGTGAACATAGAATATATTAACACAAAAGAACAAATTGCCGATATCTTCACAAAAGCATTACCTGAGGATTTTCATGATTATCTAAGAGGTAATCTAGGGTTGATACTCCTATCAAAGGCTATCTAAGTAACAAGAGGAGTGCCCTGAATCAAACAAGGTAATGGCCATATGTTACACATTGATGTAGTGGATATTACTTTAGGAGCTACCTAAAGTAATCAAAGACCTAGAACTACAAATAACTCACAAGCAAGGTGAAAAAGGGAGAAAAGTGAAAAAAGTTATATATACATTTTAAGATGACAAGTTTTTTGGCCTACATCTTTGGCATTTTTATCAAAGAGGGAGAGATTGAGATTGACTAATCAAGATGGATATATCAAGAGATTGTTATCAAAGAGATGGAGAGTTTTATTGATCCTAGAGGGAGATAATTGCTGAAGAAAATAGTTGTTGATTAAGAGAACAAAGAGAAGGAGATATAGTGAAGGAGTTATAAGGAAGAGTTTTGTAATCTATTCAGAAGATGGAAGTTGCTGATAGAGGGAGAGATTTCAATACAAGGAATTATTTTCTTTTTTGTATTTTGTTGTTCTTACTATTTAAAACTAGTCAATTTAGTTGAACATGGCATTTTCCACTTGGTTGATTAGTTTGGTTTGCAATTAATGCCAAAGAGGGAGATTGTTGAGAACATACATGTATGAGTAATATGTTTCAATCATTGTTTTGTCACTAATGTCAAACCTACTATTTTTTGGTAAGACAACCACTTTTAAGATTTAAGTACTATCACTTATTTGATTGATGAAGAGGATTTGATCAAAAGATGCAACAAAAACACCTAGAGGAAAGGTTGAGTTATGATTATGTAAAGGAGTACAAGAATCAATTAAGACAGTGGTAACATGATGTATTGATGATCTACTTAAGGTTACAAAGGATCGTTACACTAAGAAAACTTAGAAGAACAAGTTACACAAATTTTTTTTGCCAAACTTGACTGAGTGGATAGTAGGTGCCAAGAAAAGCTAGTGCAAGCCGAGCATAAAATTAGTTGGAGCTAAGTAAATGCTAGTTCTAGTTTATGTCAAGTGAACAGTAGATGCCAAGTAAAGTTTAGTTATTTAGTTAATGCCAAGTACCAATAAACTTTAGTTCATGCTGAGTGATTTCATAGAGGATGCCAAGTAATAGAGTATGTGCCGAGCATTAGAAGCTACATAAAGCTAAGATGTTATATTATTTGAAAGATCATCAATTCAATGGATCCGATCCAACAACTTTGTTTTCTTGGATTATGTGAGCTAGGTAGAAGATAAGATTGATGAGTTGGTCCCATAGAATTCAAGGTAAACTATTTTTAGGTGAATTCAAAGAGGATTCTAAGAGAAGTCTCTATAAGAGATATGAAATGTGGGGTAGATTCATTATATCCTACCTAATCCATCCTAACCCTAAATTGGATAATGGAGAATGAGCGAAAAAAGATCTTAATTTCCTATTTATAGGAATAGATGGTCATAAAGCAAGTTTTCATTTGTGAGAACCTAAAGAAGGCAAGGAGTCAAGGGTTTTGCTTCATCTAGTGACCTAAGAGGAGAGTTTGCAATGGCATGTTAAGCAAGAAGGCTTAAAAATATGAATTCTTGAAGGGTGAAAATTCTATCAAAGCTATAATGAGTGAAATATAAGAAGAATGGAGAACTAAATAGTGATTTGTAATCTATAAATGAAGTTGTAAGTTTTTATTAGATTAACCCTTACTATTACTCTCTAACAATTGTATTAGTCTAGGATAAATCCTTTGGATTAAGGTAGACCTTACAGTCATTTGTAAATCCTTTAATCGAGTGACATTCCAAGTGAATGGTCTAAAGTCCTCTAACAAGGTCCACTCCCAATAGGGTGATTGAAATCTTTTAAAGGGTCACATTTAATAGTGTGTATTGTGAAATTTAACAAGGTTGGACTTTCATAGGGCATCAGTTCAGAAGAGTGAAAAAGGGTAGCATGTTACTGGTGGTTTTTTCCAAATTGGGTTTTCACATAAATCATTGTGTCAAGTGTGTTGATGAATCTATTATGTTTCATGTTTACATTTTTTCAAGTTGATTTGATAGTAACCTATAAGTTTTAAGTGATTGCATAATCTTATGGATGCATGCATGATGAATAATGTTTTATGGGTTCACTAAGTTTTGAAAAGTTTTATTTATACATCTAGCCCTTGGATAATTGATTCACCTCCCCACCTCTCAATTATTCTAAATTAGTCCAAAAACATTAATCAATTCAAGAATTCTCTTCAGAAGAAGATTAAGAACCTTATTTACATCATAGGCAATTTTCCTAAAAATTCTCCTATTCCTCTCCCACCAAATAGCTTAGACAACCAAAGAAGGAATATACTTCTGTAAAGAAGAGAAAAATGATTTTGAGAAGGGGGTTGGCTAGACATGAAATAAATCCCAAAGAAAATTTGGTAAGGGTATAGGGAAACTAAGTTTGTTAAGCACAAACTACCAACAAGCCTAAGCAAAACTACGATTGAGCAAGAGGTAATACAAAAACTCTAACTTTTTATTACATAAGACATAAGGAAAAGCATCTATAATATTAAACTTTTGCAACCTATCACTACTTAGGATTCTTTTTTAAAGGTCCAACCAAGCAGAACAACCAACCTTAGGCAAGATTGAATTATTCTAGTAGAACATAAATTCTTGGTGCTTTTCTTGGTTATATTGTCAAGATTGTTGTACTTTGCACCCTTGATTGAATAAACCCCATCTTTTCATGGAGCCCATAAAAGAGAATCAAGTTTTTTGACCAAAATACTTCTCTTTGTAATAAGATTTTGTTAAATCTATTTATAGAATCAGGGAAAATGGGGAGGGAGGTTGGATCCTTCCATATAACCTTCCCTGGATGAATAGAAACAACCAAGAAATAGTCAAGCAAAGATGTTACCCAAATATCTACTAGGATATCCATGATAAGATTTAATGACTCATGAGAAGAAAGAGGAGGATATCTATTCCATTAAACTAACCAAAAATTGATTCTTTCACCATTCTTAACTTCCCATGAAATAAAAGACATACTAAGATCCCTAGAACTCATCATAAAATCCAAAATAATTGACACCTTTGAAAGATCAGACATAGTAATAATCCTTAAGGGATCCAAATTATCTAGATATTTCTCTTGAAGCACCCGATACCATTTTGATATTGGTTTGACATATATCTACCATACCAATTTGGCTCCAAAAGCCTTATTTTGATTGGAAAGATTATGTAAATGCACCCTACCAAAACTAAAAGGAGCTGCCATATCTCATTATGACACCAATCCAAAATTATTTTCTCCATTCATATTTGAAGACCATAAAAAATTCCTAATTAGTGTTTCAATCTACTTAATAATTACTTTTGGTGCATGCAATATAGATAAATAATAGTTAGGGATGGTAGTAAGAACAATTTTGATGAGAATTATCCTGCTAGATAATGAAATCCATCTAAATTTTTCCAAGATGCTATCCTATTTTGATTTGGTCAGTAAAAAATTTCCAATATGATGGTTTATTAGAGCCTACAAAAAGGAACTCCAAGGTAGACTAAAGGGAGTTTATCTAGAGGAAATCTTAATAGATTAACAATTTTATGCAAAATTTTAGAAGTATTGAAGATATAAATCTTGGATTTATGGGCATCTATGTGCTAGCCCAAAATTGAGGTATAAATCTCAATATTTTTCTTAATTTGTTTACCTATTGGATTCAAGTCAAGCCAAACAATAGAGTATCATTAATAATAAGGGAATGGGTAATAAAAATGAAGTCCCTATAATATTCATGCCCTTCCATAAACTAATTTGATTATTATAATTAATGATCCTACTAGATGATTCTACTATAATGATGAATAAAAACATGGATAATGGATCTCCTTGATGTACTCCCTAAGTAGAGGGAAAAAAACCTATTGGTGAACCATTAATTCAAATAAAAAAATGTGTGCCTAAAATGCATGCTTTGATCTATTTACACCATCTACTAGAAAACCAAAACCTATGTTGGACATTTATGAGAAAAGACCAATTAAGTTTATCAAAAGATTTCATCATATCTAATTTAACAAAAAAAGTTGGGATACTATTTTCCTTGGTAGCATGTAAATTTTTTCGAAATAACAATGGGAAAATAAACTTTGAGAGAGGGGGGGCATGTGAATCGACACTTCAAAATATTAACCATAAAACATTCACCACACATCCATCTCAAAATTTAACACGTAAACTAAATGGATAACTACACATGTTCATCCATACAATGAAACAAATAACACATGACACAATAAATTTGTTACCCAGAACCCCTCTAATGAGAAGGTAAAACTAGGGTGGGGATGACACCCACAAATCTTCACTACTGCACTTATAAATTGTAGCCAAGTAATGTTACAATGAGTTTGAAAATAAACTATGATCTACCCTATGAGGATTTTTCCCTATTAAAGGCTTACAAATATTGTTAGGTCTCACCCTATTAAAGAATTTCAACACCTTGCTAAAAGTGTGCCTTATTAGAGGACTTAAACTTACAATAAAGCAAGCACTTAGTTAAGAGATTTGCACAAGTCTAATAAGACTGCTTTGTTAGGATTTTTTCTCTCTATCACCTATTAAAATGATTCAACACCATGATCCTTTAGTTAGCATGCTATTGCTAGATGTCAGATCTTCTCTTTACTAATTAATCCTTGATCCTTCTTATTAGATATGTCTCCTATGTCCTCTCTCTACTTTCCTCTATTCTCTCTAGCTGATTTTGTAATTTAGATCATTTTCACAATCTCCATAGCCATCATGAATGTTCTCTCTTCACTTAGTGTTCATTTCCTTTTGCACATTTCATATTCTCACAAACTCTTTAGCATTTTCCTACTTAATCAAACATAGGTGGAGTAGGGTTAGGTAAGAACCAATGATTGAGGTTGATCCATATTGCTACTTAAAGCATCCCATTGTTGGTTTAAAGAATAATTTTGACAGTTGAGTGTCAATAAACTTAACCATTTTTCACTATACATGCCGAGCAAAGAGTAGGTGCCGAGTAATATGAAGTACCGAGCTATATCAAGTGTCAAGTAACATAAGGTGCCAAGTGATATCAAGTGCTAAGTAATAACAAGTGCTGAGTAATAACAAGTGCCAAGTAACATAAGGTTCCGAGTGATACAGTTTTGTTTAGATGTTGAGCTATACAGTAAACAGCATGTGCCGAGCATCAGTAATGCTTCAGGAGCTAAGTAACTTAAGATATCAGCATAAGAGTTTGTAATTGCACAAACTATGATGTAAACCATTTTTGTAGCTGACATAAGATAAATCTCGAAAGATATAGAGTTAAGAATGAATCTTTTACATTTTCTATGCAATCTGCATGCAACCAATTGGAAAATTGGAAAGTCATCCAACCAATCAGCAAAAGGCAAGTATTGAGCGAGAAATTAAGATTCAATGTAGATCGTAGATCCATATCTAACCCTAAGTCTTCGAAGTCTTTTTGAGGAAGATGAAATTTTCATTGAATAGAGAGATGAGAGAAGGAGAGCAGTGTTAAAGGAAAAACATAATGGAATTTAGTGAAAGGAGACATAGAAAGTAAGAGCAGCAATTCAATAATCAGTTGATCAGAACAAAGAAAAGTAGATAAACAAAAATTAGATCTTAGAGGATCAAAATTAGAGAAAGAGCCAGAACAAGTACCTGCATTCAACAAACAAGGATTGCAAACTATCAGGTTTTTAATACCTAATACTCTCTTACCATTGTATTAGAAAGGAAATCCTATGTAGATAGGTTGGCTTAATAGCTATTTGTAGATCCTTATCAAAAGGTGATTAAATCCTTTAACAGGGTGACACTTCATGTTAAGTGTTTGAAATCCTTTAATCAGGTCACTATTGACACAATGTAAAGCCTTTAGCAGGGCAGGCCTTTAACAGGGCAGACCATCAGAAGTGGTTGAACAATATTACTGTAGTAAATTTTTGTGGGTATCATCCCCACCCCAGTTTTACCTTCTTATTCTTGAAGGGTTTCTGGGTTACCAAATTCTAATGTTATGTGTTGTTGATGCATGTCTTAGTTTCATGTTTTCTTGATGTATTCACATGCATGCAATTTACTTTTAGTTAAAAAATTTATTGGTTAAAGTACAATACTTCTGATTCAACTCCCCCCCCCCCTCTCATAAGTATTCTTTCCATATTTGAATATTCCAACACCCATAATTTGATTGGTTTCATGTACTACATAGGTATCCATAATATATCTCCATACTTATCTTCTATAATTGTAAAATAATTATTATGTCAACCCAAAAATGGTTTATATCGAAGTTTGTGCCATTAAAAAAAATTATGTCCAAAATTGTTCACTCAACATTTGAAGAATTTGATGCTTGACCATCACTACATTCTCAATGTTGTAACTCAACTTCTAAATGACTTGAAATACACTATTTATTAAACTCTTGAATCACTCAGTATGTATAGACTACTCAGCTCATGAGTGACTTGACACATACTAGGTATATTGCTCAACATGTATTGTCTAAAAATTGATGCTCGACATGGTTTTATCACTTAGCTTGCATTTCTTGCATGGCTCACTCTAATCACTCAACTTGCACTATAGTACTAATAGAAAATGACAAAGTGTTTTGTCACTGCCTTGTTGAAACCAATCTGAGATTAACAAAAGTTTCATGTGCAATTAGTGTCACCTTAATAGTATCTTGACTCAGAACAAAACCCCCCATGTTCTAGTGAAATTATCTTAGGAATAAGAGATTGAAGGTGCACATATATTAATTTAGTGATGATTTACAAATGGTATTGTATAAAGAGATAGCCCTAAAATCTGAGAAAGAGTGAGGATCATTTACTTTCAGAATAATAGCAACATTAGTGATATTAATGTTTTTTTTTTTTTTTAAATTGAGACATTTGTCCTAGATTCTTCAAGGACTTCAAGCAAATAAAAAATAATAACATCGTATTATTTTTGAAAAAATATAGCTATAAATCCATTAGGACTAGGAGCTTTATCAGGGGCATAGGAAAAACTATATGTCAGATATCCTAGAGCATAAAATGGGCCATAAGGGCTAAATTATCTTTATCAATAATCAAAGAGGGAATAATAGTAAGAAATTCATTCACATCTTTCAACCTAAGAGAGGTGGGGGTGGTGAGAGAAGATCCAAGAAAAATCTAACACCCTCTGATTGAGCACCCTAAGCACTAGACACTAAGTTACCTTCATGATCATGAATGAAAATGATAGTATTGCTAGCCCTTTTCAAACATATGATTTTTTTTAAATTTTTTTCTGATAACCTTGTTGGAGCCATAGATCCCTTGATTTTTGTCTCTAATATTCATCTTTCTCTTACATAATTCATCCCATTCCACTTGTAAAGTCTTTTATCTAACACACATATTAATAGTAAGGCCACATGAGATAACATGTAGGTTAATGGTTGATAGTTCTTCATCAAGTAGCTTTTATTCTTTCTTAGAAATATTTTTAAAGATATGCTTGTTCTAGAACTTAAGAAGGCCTTTAACATATTACATTCTCTTATGAAATTGAAACATCTTAGTACTTGGTTCCAATGGAGAATGCTTCCACCACTATTTTAAGAGACCATCAAATGAGGGATGTCTATACCAAACACTCTCAAATTTAAAGGAATGTCTGAATAAATAATTAGGGGCACCAAATGATGGAAAAATATTTTTTTAGATAGAATAATGATGAGACTCATAATATGGAAATATTTCCAAACAAAAATCAACATTTTCTAGCTTCTAGGATTGAGAACACAAAAATCTATCAAGTCTAACAACTATTTGGTGGGAACCCAATCTCCTATTAGTCCATGTAAATGAGTCAAAGAAAGTATTTACATGAAATATTAAATTATGGTTAACAAAGTCATTAAAATCTTGTACAGTCCTAGGGGAAAAATGCCCCCCATCTTTTTGTGAGTGTGTAATATAACATTAAAATCCACAACAATTACAATTTTATCAATATGAAGTCTTTGAATTATTGAAGACAAAGATAACCACAATCTAGAATTGTCAATTATAGATTTTAGGCCATAAAAATTAAATAGATAAAAAAGTCATATCAAATATCAATAAATATAAAAAAATTCAGTTTGACTCTTGCTAAATTAATTGTCCTTTGACTAAGTTAGCATGCCACAAAATAGCTAGATCCCCTAAAGCACTATCACTAAGTACATAGGAAAACTACTGGGATTTACAAAAACCAATGGATTTAATAAAATTTGGGGATGAAAACTTAGTTTCCTATAAAATAAAAACATCCACTTGTAGAGAGTCAAGATGTTTATTAACTCTACATCTTTTGTCAAAGGCATTTATGCCGCTAACATTCAAGGAGAGAATCTTATAGTGGACAAGGAGAACATTTAGTTCTCCTTTTCAAACATATTTTAACACAATTAAAACTTCTACCTAAGGTGTATTGTAGACCTACATCAATGCCTTTTTTGTTTTTTACCATCTTACGTAGGCAACCTCTAGGCTTAGATCCTTTTGAAGTACTCAAAGAAGAAAGAGGAGTCTACACAGTTGATAATTTTTGAGAGAAATCAAAAGTAAACTAAAGACATATGGAATTAGTAGTCTGGATTACATCATGATCTAACTTAGGAAGGATAGGGGAGGGATGAGAAACTAATTTATCCATAGGTAGGGTAGAATCAGTAACCATTTTATCAATCTCTTTCCTTAGATTATATTTACAATGATATGGATCTGCAACCAAATGTTTATCAATCCTAGGCTTTAAAAAAGAAGAACAAAAAATTAAAGAGTCAATATCTTTTATATCCCTTTGTGAAAAAAGTATCCCCTTATTATCCATTGGTCTAGAGGTGTGATTTTGACTATCAAATAGATGAGGAGGGACTAGAATAGATCCTTCTTCAAGTATAATTTATGAACATTTTTCATTAGCATGCATATAATTAGAAAATGCTTGGTCATTAAAAATCAACTCATGCACAATGACAACAACATCAACATGAAAATGACTCCATATTAAAAATAATAGACATAGTAAAAGTAAAAAATAACCTTGTTCATATTTACAGAAGTCTTCATATCAAAATACCCATTTTTATCAGCAAAAAACCAAGATATCATAATAGGAATAACTTTTTTTATAAAAGAGATAAACTACATCATAATATCAATACTAAGAAAAGAGGAAATATTCTTAGTCAAATCAATAGGCATTGATAGCTCCTTACTAAGGGTATGACCCAATTCGAAATCATAGGATGAATTGTGAGAGCTCACTTGATTTAAGTTATTCACCCCCTTTTTGGGATCAAGATGGGGATTACTAAAAGAAAAATGATATGGAGAACAAGGTCCCAAAGTAGCAGGAACAAATCTAGAAGGGAATTTCTTAGGAGTACCATGTAGCATGGTGATGGAATATTTTGAAGGGTAAAAAGAATGACCTTTATAGACTACTAGTTGTGAACAATTAGGCTCTAAACACTAATTAGTGTAATGCCCTAAGAAATTTGCATACATGAGAATACATTCTTCATCTTGAATAACATTATCTTGTTGCCAAGAGCCCCATTTTGAGTTAAGGGTAATTGAAGAGGGAAATGACTTCAATAGATCTAAAATCACACAAGCCCTAACTAGAAGGTGAGGTTCTTCAAATGAGATTAAATCATGTCTAAGAAAAACTCCAATCTTGCTAACTACAAACTCCATAATATCTAAATCCCTATACTCTAGAGGTAAAGCAGGAAACTAGATCCAAAATGACATAAAACCACAAGCATAACAATCAAATTTGAAATTAAGAACCCAAAACATGGCATAAATACCTAAGCCATTGCATAACCAAGATTTAACCTAATACACATTATGTCTAGAAATTGTAGTCTTAAAAATGGCAATAAAAACTAGAAAGTCATGATCAATGTAAAAAAAATTAGATAATCCATACCAATGCTTTCTTTCCCATACCAAAAGTTTAGAGATTAGAGTGAAAGACAAAACCTTAGAAATTGATGTTGAATCTACCATGAATGTTTTTTGTGGTTTAAGAAAACCATCCTCCCAATTCAGTGTCAAGTTATGTGCACCTTGCTCCATCTGCTAGAGAGTGGCTTGAGAATCTAACTGTGACTGTGGAGTATTTGAAAGAGACTTCCTCTTCCAAACTTTAGAAAATTTAGGTGTGAACCTATTCTTGTTATGGTGAGAGGCACCTTTAGCCATCAATTCTTTAACTTGATGTGTGAATCCATTCCTTCTATGGTGAGGGACACCTTTAGTCATTAATAGATTATTTAAGGTTGAAAAATATATAGGTGATTGAATGGCCACAAAATTTGGCCAAGAGACATAAGATGGAATATCATAGTTGAAATCTCCCATAGGTTCTCCACTGATAGATCTAATCTCCATAGGATGTAGTGGCCCAGATCATATTTTAAATGTAAGGTGAATCTGGTGTTGTGATGATCTATTTAAAAATTTGTCAATATGGTTTTTTCCTACTTCAAGTGGATACCCATCTTTGTGATGTCATCCTCTGACTCTCCTAAAGAAATTATTGTTAACCAAAGCATGAAATTGAGCCTTGCTAGATTGCCTCCATCTAGTATTAACCCCAAAATCTTTAGGTTAGGTGGATTGACTATTATTATGTATTTGAAATTTGTCATTCCATTTTTGAGCCCTTAGAAAATTGTTAACCCTAGTGATATTGTTGTAATGGGTCTGAGTCTCCTATCTTTGATTGTGTAGTGTTGAGTGTCCCTGGTCTCACCCATGTACCTTTGCACCTATTGAATCTCCTTTCCATAAGACTATGTGATTTTCCAACAACCCATAACCCTACCCTACCAAATTTTGCTCCATCTCTCAATTTTTTTTTGATAATAGGCCAAAGCCATTATCTTTAACCCTTGGTTTTAAGCACTACATGAAAGAAGACCCTTTATTTCACCAAGGATCAACATAAAAAACTCTCAATTAAGAACCACAATAGAGACTGACCCTATGGAAACTTGAACTTTTGTTATAAGAACTATAGGAAAGAAACCCCACCATTTCAATTTAATTATACTTAGGGTTGTGAATTAATATTTCCAAAAATTTCACAATCTCATTAAAAAAAAGAATTATATTAATAATGTGTTATAAGAATAATTAAGAAACTTCACTATCCTTCATCATATGATAAATGTTACTATGAATTATTCCTCTCTAAATTTTATTGCTCATGAAATTATATAGATACATTATCCCCTTTATATGCTAATCATATTGTTTCAGTACCAAAGAACTCATAAAAGATTATTCATAATATAAAGCAATAAATATTTAATAATTTTTAAAACTCTTACAAATTAAAATAAATCAATAAATTTTTATTATTATATTTATAATTATGAAAAGACAAATCACATAATTTTAGTTTATTTAAGTACTTCTAAATATATTCGATAAAAAAGGTACTTCTAAATATAAGAATATTAAATAATTAAAAAAGTTAAGAATGCCATGCAATTAATAAATATAGAAACATCTTATAAATTTGTATACTATTTTGAATCTTTTATAAAACAATAAAAAAGGACACTTCAAAAATAATAATTTTGTTGCTATATTTATATTTATATTTAAAATTTACTTTTCTTATATTTTGATTAGAAAAATAGGATATTTCTCACTACTTTAGAAACATCTTGAATTTCAATTAGAAAAGTAAGATATTATTTTTTCATCTTTCATTTATTCTACTTTAAAAAAAACTTAGTACATAAATATTTCTAATTAGAAGAGTATAAAAATAGAAGCCTCTAACAACAAGGCCACATGCAGTTGCTAGGCTTATTTTTCCTAGAAGCTATTGCAGAGTTTAGGAGTATTTTGGGGAGCTTATGGTGGCATGCAGGTGCTAACCATTTTAATATAAAAATTGGAGAGAAAATTTATTGATAAAAATAAAAATTAAATTTAGAAACAAAAAAGTGAGGAAAGTAAGTTTATGATGACAAATAAAGTATTTTCAATAAGAGCATATTCTCATGTAGTTGTTAGGCTTATCTTGATTAGTAGCTACTACTCAACATTTCTAGCAGTAATTTGGTGAGCTAATATCCCTTGGAAGTAAATTTTGTTTCTTATCTATAAGAATTGATCTTAGATGTATTTTTTGAATAAAATTTTAATATTATTTGTCGTAAATAAAATGAAGATGTAAAATTGCAGGCCAATGAGAAAACATATATGATGTTATCTATAGCTTTTTAAAATAAGTAGGTGTTGCCTATTTTAAGCCCCTCATTTTCTACCATAGCTTATTTTCAATTGCTAAATAATAGCTACTCCACTAATTATGAGGCCTCACCCCAACCATCATAGTACAACTAATACATTATGATTTGGTATGTCGAGACATTGTTGGATGCACTGGACATTCTTATGTTATGTTATGTTGTGTGATGCTTTACTTTAAGATGCTTAATTATGTTATTTAATGTTTTATGAACATACATATCTATGATGTAGTACAATAAATGAATGAAGAATTAGAAATATGATTAATACCTTAATTATGCAATTTTTAATGGTTAAATATATGAGCAAAAATGAGATAACCATTATTTATATAAAAGATTGATGTTTTGATTTATGTGATTATCTGGATGAGTTTTAACAATATACATGTCATTTTCTCAAGCTATTGATGTGTGAAATTAGTGTCCAAGATTATTACTTAGGAAATCTAACAAAGAACCGATAATCAACCCTATGTACAATCTGTGAAAACTAGGGTTGAGTTTAATGAAAGATATAGACCTTGTCATTTTGTATTTTATTTGTATCATAATTTGAATGTGTGTATCATTCTATAATCATAAAGTGTTTAATGTTATGTAACAATGATGTTATAGTGTCACTTGACACTCATAATCTATATATGTATATCAACATGATAATTAGGGTTTAGTGGTAAGATTTGCATTCTTAGGATTTTTAGAAAATTTAATTATTTCAAGCCAATTTAATAGGTCCTTAAATAGTCCTAGATACCAAAATTTATGAAAAGTAAGTGCCTAAGGGGTATATGTATGGGTTGAGGGCATTTTCCACCCCTCTAGACCCTTTTGTTGACTTTTATGACCACCCAAATATCTCATTTTTACTTTAGTGTGCAAATTTTAATTTCACCATGAGTTTGACAAGTTTATACTCCACCATAAGTTTTCATTAATGATAGGATTAAGTTAGAAGACCTTAGAAGGCCTTAATCAAATTTGGAGTTATTACAATTTTTAGGTGGTTGAATTAAGAGCCTATTTAGTGATAATTTTGAGGGTTGAAGAGTGTTCACCCAATCTCTACATTTAGAGAGAGTAAACCTAGGATTGAAAGAGGAGGAAGGGATAGATCTTCTCAAATTTTTAGTTGCCATAACCATTTGTGAAGTTAGGAATCCTTCAAACTCTTGTTCTTCATGTTGTGTTTTTCATTACTTAAGTAGGCCTTCTACATATGTGTGTATTCGTATGTATGATAAAACATGTAAGAGATGGGATTGTGATGGGTTCTTAATTATATTATTTTCATGTTTTACATTTTGTTTTATAAGAAAAACTGTGAAGGTTGTGTTGTTATTACTCACCCTCGGATAGGAAAAAAGTGACCATGTATGGGAAGAGGGCTTTATTTGGACTCTGCACAATGCAGAGTCTCTCCTCATGATGAGGAGAGGGAGAGAGTAGTGTGATATGAGCTCCTAATCATCAATACAAACCATTTTGTGTTTTGGAAATTGAGAAGTAAAAGAACAAAAGTTCTTGTGATTATAGCCTTGAAAGGGGGATCTGTTATGGTGTTGTGATTGAATTCTCCTACCCTAGAAAATCTACTTTCTCCATAGTCTAGTTTGATAATGAACCTATTGTGCAAAGTTGGAATGGGGGTATTGGGTTGTATGTGTCCTTATGTTGAATCTAATTGTCTCTCAGTTAGTTTTCAGTTCTCCATGGTTACCTTGATGTAATTTGTAGATTTCATAGTGGCTACCTTGATATGAGGCCCAACAAGAATTCAATGATGTTGTTTCCATTCAAATTTTTGTTAGAATTCTCCTCAAGATAATAATCTTGTTGTAAAAAATTATTGTTAACCTTATTTTTGAAATGGCTATGATCTCAAGTTTTCTTCCTTGGTTCTTTCTTGAGGGAGTCCTTAAATTAGGGGTTTGAATCAAATGAATGAGAAGTGGCTAGCCCATATATGTTGAAAGAAAATGAGAAATTTCATTTCATATGATATTCTTTATGATTCAAATTTTTATGCATATGTTTATCAATAAATAGATGCACTAATGTTATATAGAGTTATGGAATTTAAATTTTGAACTATGCTAAGGAAATTTGATTTATTTAGTTGGTATTTCATTGTATTTTAGTAACTATTGAAAAGAGAAATAAACTCCTACTTTAATGGATAAATATAACTTCAAACACTATTTCTAATTAATCCTAGAAAATGAAAACAAAAATATTCCCTTTTTCCATGTAAATAGAATTGAAAATTTAACATTTGTAAAAAAAAGTCTTAAGAAAAATTATTATTCTAGAGAAAAATTGCACTATGCCCTTTGTATGGGGAAATTTTTTCCTCTTAGAATAGAGAATATTTGACGTAAGGAGGGATGAATAACTAAGGCCAAAGGCACATCGAGCTATCCAAACTACCTTGCAAGAGTTAACACAATGGAAACACAACACATTGAACAACAACCAAATGAGGAAGAAGAGAAAACACTTGTTGATTCATCAAATAATCAGCATACATGCCCAATTGTAAGGCCTTTTGGGTTACAACAAACTACAAAATATATTTTGAATCAAAGATCCAACATCGAATTTGTAGCTCCAAATACATATGCAACAAACTTTCTAAAGTTTTGCGCTCTGCTCTAGAATCCCTCAAAAAATGCCCTAACTCTAAGCCTAAACACTCTATATGTACTTGCCAAAATGACTTATAGATTATTCTGGAATAATACATAATAGGAAGGCTAACCCAACAATGGTCTAGACATATCCCAAGAAAATATCTTAACATAAATATCATGACCAAAATAAATCCCACAAGTTGGCTCATAGAAATCACATCCAAATGCTGACACTTGGCATAAATAGGAAAAATTGGTGCATGAAGGGTCACTTAGCATACACTAGGTAACTTGGAAAATGAAGAGTCACTTGACATATATTAGGTAAATTAACATATGAAGGAACACTAGTCAACACTAGATTGCTACAGTAGCTTGGCATCCACTAGAGCTACAGGGTATGTGCAAGATCGTGGTGTACCAAACTATGGCCTTAAGTGGCAGTGAAAAATCAGCAAATCAGGTTTATGTCAACTTGACACATAATTTTGAAGTGGTTATGGACTTTATATCAAAAAGTTGTAAGAAAATAATTTGTAGAAAATTGAATTTGGTTTCTAAACTACTAGGCCTTATCAGGAGAAAAAAATAATTGATTGGTCAAAAGTATGAATTTTAATGCAGTACTAAGAAAACTTCAGGGCGAAAATAAAAAGTAGGTGTATGTCTGACCACCTTAATCAAAATCAAATCATAATATTTTTTTAATATAATTATAGATATGAAAACTAGACTCATGCCCGGATGTGACGCATATTTTTTGATATTTTTATTCCAAATAAATAATTAAATATGAATTTTATACCAAAAATTTTTTGGATTAAAAAAAGTCCAGTGTCTGACCACCTTAACTAATAGAAAATTTGATCAAATTTTTCTTTTTTTGTTTTTTTCTTATACTAGGCGAAGTATAGAATGTGACGCAACTTTTAGATTTAAAAAATGTTATACCGTTTGAAAGTTATAGCTATTTTTCATTCAGTATGTCAATCAACACTTTACAATAATCTTCATTGATAATTAACTAATAAATACTTATCGAACTCAGAATTTGACAGAAATTATATTGATGGAATCTAGAGAGCGATATTAAAAAATCTATTTCGTTTCATTCAATTTCGATCAAAATAACATTGTCAGACAGTTACCCGAAGTCTGAGTATCACTAAAACTCTCTATAAACACGTCTTTGGGGTTGACTGGGCAGGCTTGGTAAATACCAAGCCTGATCGGATATCCGATATGGCTCGGTAGTCAAATTCCAAAAATCTTCAAATTTTGGAGGGAAATTCGATTTAAACGTTCTAGTTTTTTATTTTAAAATTGTTTCACTTATATTAATATGTAAAGGCATATTTTAATATATTATATATATATAATAACGTTATGTAAACATACAAGATATAATCTAGTAATATATAATAATATCTTATGTTAATCTTATTACAATCTATAAATATAATATATATTATTATTATTTTTACTAAATATAATAACGTAATTTATATATATATAAAATACGTATTATATATTATTATATTAATATGTATAATAATATAATATTTATATAAAAAATGTAATATTTTTATTAAATATAATATATATTATAAATATTATTATATTAATATGTATGTTATTAATATATTTATATAATAACGTAATATTTTCATTAAATATAATAATGTAATATGTATATGTATATATATATATATTATTATATTGATATGTATATTATTAATATATATGTATATTAGTAATATATAAGAGTCAAAGGGGGTCATAGGGTGACCTATAACCCTCTTTCACCCATTAAACAACGATATATGTCTCTAGGGGTCCTAGGACCCCTAGGGACATATGTCGTCCTTTAATGGGTCAAAGGGGGTCCCTTTGACCCATTAAATGATGACATATGTCCCTAAGACCCTCAGGGACATAGCCGAATCGTTCATATCGGTCAAACGGGGTCATAGGGTGACCTATGACCCCCTTTGACCCATTAAACGACAACATATGTCTCTAGGGGTCCTAGGACCCCTACGGACATATTCAAATGGGTATTATGGGTCAAAGGGGGTCATAGGGTGACCTATGACCCTCTTTGACCCATTAAACGATGACATATGTCCCTAGGGATCCTATGACCCCTATGGACATAGTCGAATCGTTCATATGGGTCAAAGGGGGTCATAGGGTGACCTATGACCCCCTTTGACCCATTAAATGACGACATATGTCCCTAGGGGTCCTAGGACCCCCAAGGACATAGTCGAATCATTCATATGGGTCAAAGGGGGTCATAGTTTGACCCATTAAACAATGACATATGTCCCTAGGGGTCCTAGGACCACTAGGGACATATTCGAATGGGTAATATGGGTCAAAGGGGGTCATAGGGTGACCTATGACCCTCTTTGACCCATTAAACGATGACATATGTCCCTAGGGGTCCTAGGACCCCTAGGGACATATTTCAATCGTTCATATGGGTCAAAGGGGATCATAGGGTGACCTATGACCCTCTTTGACCCATTAAACGATGATATATGTCTCTAGAGGTCCTAGGACCCCTAGGGACATATTCGAATGGGTAATATGGGTCAAAGGGGGTCATAGGGTGACCTATGACCCTCTCTAACTCATTAAATGATGACATATTTCTCTAGGGGTCATTGGACCCCTAGGGACATATTCAAATTGTTCATATGGGTCAAAGGGGGTCATAGGGTGACCTATGACCCCATTTGACCCATTAAACGACGACATATGTCCCTAGGGGTCCTAGGACCCCAAGGGACATATTCGAATGGGTAATATGGGTCAAATGGGGTCATAGGGTAACCTATGACCATCTTTGACCCATTAAACGATGACATATGTTCCTAGGGGTCCTCAAACCCCTAGGGACATATTTGAATCATTCATATGGGTCAAAGAGGGTCATAGCGTGACCTATGACCCTCTTTGACCCATTAAACGATGACATATGGACACATTCAAATCGTTCATATGGGTCAAAGGGGGTCATAGGGTGACCTATGACTCTCTTTGACCCATTATACGACGACATTTGTCCCTAGGGGTCCTAGGACCCCTAGGGACATATTTGAATCGTACATATGGGTCAAAGGGGGTCATAGGTACCCTATGACCCTCTTGACCCATTAAACAATGATATATGTCTCTAGGGGTCCTAGGACCCCTAAGGACATATTCGAATGGGTAATATGGCTCAAAGGGGGTCATAGGGTGACCTATAACCCTCTTTAACCCATTAAACAACGGCATATGTCCCTAGGGGTCCTTGGACCCCAAGAGACATATTCGAATGGGTAATATGGGTCAAAGGGGGTCATAGGGTGACCTATGACCCTCTTTGACCCATTAAATGATGACATATGTCCCTAGGGGTCCTAGGACCCTGGGGACATATTCAAATTGTTCATATGGGTCAAAGGGGGTCATAGGGTGACCTATGACCCCCTTTGACCCATTAAACGATGACATATGTCCCTAGGGGTCCTAGGACCCCTAGGGACATATTCGAATGGGTAATATGGGTCAAATGGGGTCATACGATAACCTATGACCCTCTTTGACCCATTAAATGATGACATATGTCTCTAGGGGTCCTAGGACCCCTAGGGACATATTCGAATCGTTCATATGGGTCAAAGGGGGTCATAGGATGACCTATGACCCTCTTGACCCATTAAACGATGATATATGTCGCTAGGGGTCCTAGGACCCCTAGGGACATATTCGAATGGGTAATATGGGTCAAAGGGGGTCATAGGGTGACCTATGGCCCTCTTTGACCCATTAAACGACGACATATGTCCCTAGGGGTCCTTGGACCCCAATGGACATATTCGAATGGGTAATATGGGTCAAAGGGGGTCATAGGGTGACCTATGACCCTCTTTGACCCATTAAATGATGACATATGTCCCTAGGGGTCCTAGGACCCTACGGACATATTCGAATCATTCATATGGGTCAAAGGGGGTCATAGGTCACTCATTAAACGATGACATATGTCCTTAGGGGTCCTAGGACCCCTAGGGACATATTTGAATCATTCATATGAGTCAAAGGGGTTCGTAGGGTGACCTATGACCCCCTTTGAGCCATTAAACGACGACATATGTCCCTAGGGGTCCTAGGACCCCTAGGGACATATTCGAATGGGTAATATGGGTCAAATGGGGTCATAGGGTAACCTATGACCCTCTTTGACCACTTAAATGATGACATATGTCTCTAGGGGTCCTAGGACCCCTAGGGACATATTCAAATCGTTCATATGGGTCAAAGGGGGTCATAGGGTGACCTATGACCCTCTTGGCCCATTAAACTACGATATATGTCTCTAGGGGTCCTAGGACCCCTAGGGACATATTCGAATGGGTAATATGGGTCAAAGGGGGTCATAGGTCACCCTATGACCCTCTTTGACCCATTAAACGATGACATATGTCCCTAGGGGTCCTAGGACTGCTCGGGACATATTCGAATGGGTAATATGGGTCAAAGGGGGTCATAGGGTGATCTATGACCCTCTTTGACCCATTAAATGAAGACATATGTCCCTAGGGGTCCTAGGACCCTAGGGACATATTCGAATGGTTCATATGGGTCAAAGGGGGTCATAAGGTGACCTATGACCCCGTTTAACCCATTAAATGATGACTTATATGTCCCTAGGGGTCCTAGGACCCCTAGGGACATATTTGAATTGTTCATATAAGTCAAAGGGGGTCATAGGGTGACCTATGACCCCTTTTGACCCATTAAACGACGACATATGTCCCTAGGGGTCCTAGGAGCCCTAGGGACATATTCAAATGGGTAATATGGGTCAAATGGGTTCATAGGGTAACCTATGACCCTCTTTGACCCATTAAATGATGACATATGTCTCTAGGTGTCCTAGGACCCCTAGGGACATATTCGAATCGTTTATATGGGTCAAAGGGGGTCATAGGGTGACCTATGACCCCCTCTGACTCATTAAACGACGACATATGTCCCTAGGGGTCCTAGGACCCCTAGGGACATATTTGAATCATTCATATGAGTCAAAGGGGCTCGTAGGGTGACCTATGACCCCCTTTGACCCATTAAACGATGACGTATGTCCCTAGGGGTCCTAGGACCCCTAGAGATATATTCGAATGGGTAATATGGGTCAAATAGGATCATAGGGTAACCTATGACCCTCTTTGACCCATTAAATGATGACATATGTCTCTAGGGGTCCTAGTACCCCTAGGGACATATTTGAATCGTTCATATGGGTCAAAGGGGGTCATAGGGTGACCTATGACCCTCTTGACCCATTAAACAACGATATATGTCTCTACGGGTCCTAGGATCCCTAGGGACATATTCGAATGGGTAATATGGGTCAAAGGGGGTCACAGGGTGACCTATGACCCTCTTTGACCCATTAAACGACGACATATGTCCCTAGGGTTCCTCGGACCCCAAGGGACATATTTGAATGGGTAATATGGGTCAAAGGGGGTCATAGGGTGACCTATGACCCTCTTTGACCCATTAAATGATGACATATGTCCCTAGGAGTTCTAGGACCCTAGGGACATATTCGAATCGTTCATATGGGTCAAAGGTGGTCATAGGGTGACCTATGACCCCCTTTGACTCATTAAACAATGACATATGTCCCTAGGGGTCCTAGGACCCCTAGGGACACATTTGAATCATTCATATGAGTCAAAGGGGGTCATAGGGTGACCTATGACCCCCTTTGACCCATTAAACAAAGACATATGTCCCTAGGGGTCCTAGGACCCTAGGGACATATTCGAATGGTTCATATGGGTTAAAGGGGGTCATAGGGTGACCTATGACCCCCTTTGACTCATTAAACGATGACATATGTCCCTAGGGGTCCTAGGACCCCTAGGGACATATTTGAATCATTCATATGAGTTAAAGGGGGTCATAGGTCACCCTATGACCCCTTTTGATCCATTAAATGACGATGTATGTCCCTAGGGGTCCTAGGACCCCTAGGGACATAGTCGAGTCGTTCATATGGGTCAAGGGGGGTCATAGGGTGACCTATGACCCCCTTTGACCCATTAAATGACGACCCTCTTTGTATTATATATTATTATATTAATATGTATAATAATATAATATATATATAACAACGTAATATTTTTATTAAATATAATATATATTATAAATATTATTATATTAATATATATGTTATTAATATATCTATATAATAACGTAATATTTTAGTATATATAACGTAATATTTTAGGATATACTATTTATACTATTTTAGGATAATAATTATAATATAAATAAAGACTAAATATTAATATTATTATATGTATAGTAATAATAATAATACTATTATAGCTATAATAATAATATATATTAATACTATATATTGTAGCTTAATATAAATAAACACTATATATTTACACTATTATATCTATATTAATAATATTAATACTATTATAGGTATAATAATAATATTGATACTATAGGTATATTAATACTATTTTATATTAATATTATTGATATTTTATACTAATACTAATATACTATTAACTTAGTTATAAATTAAAGTCATTTGCCTCCAAATATTTTCATAATATTAATATTATTGTGGCAAAGGAGGGAAACCTTAGCAAGTTTTCCCCCCAAAAGTCCTCTTCCTATATCGGATATCCGATCGTGGATCGGATATCTGATTATACTGGCATCAATTTCAAATATTTGGCTGTCCCTACAAACCCGACAACATTACTTTTTTACCTCTTTTTTCACGAGATTTGTAAAAAGTCGTGTTTTGGGGCCCAACCAATCAAAAAGAATTCAAAAATATAACCTTAGGTGTTCGAATTTGTCATCTGAATGGGGAGCAACAGTCGTCAAAAGAATAAACATAAAAGGAAGATATCCAATGAAGAAATTGCAGGATATAGGGAAAAGGACGAAAAAAAAGATAAGGTATGCTAAATATCAATCAAGTTGACGATGAATTAATAGAAGGTGAAATCATAGAGTCAGATAATGAAAATGTACAGTTGGGGAATGAAAATGTACCTATCGAAAATGATAATGCGAAAATTGAAAATGTAGAAATTGAAAATTTTGAAGAAGAAATGCCACCAAGTCATAATCCAAATTGCATAATTGACCATGTCGAAGATGACAATGCACAGGAACTTAATGCACAAGAACCTTACATATCTCCTAATTATAATCGACATGAAGGTTCTAAAACACCAAAATGGATAATTGAAATTGATGAAATGATTATGACTAGTTTGGAAGGAAAAAAATCAGAAAGAACCATTCGGTTATGGGCTTCAAGACTATATCAGATATTTTTCGGCAACAAGACAGTGGTAGAGCAATGTCAGCTTTTCATGCACTTATTAAAGATGCAAAAGATGAGACCTATGCTTTCCAAATTGAAAATTCATGTCAATAAAAAGTTGGAAAGAAATGCCATTATTGTGAAGAATCTTTTCAGTGCTCTCAATAGCATTGGGAAAAATAGCAGAGAGAAGGATAATAGAGCTGCTCGAAGGGTTATTACAACCTCTTTGGTAAGTCATCATTTGAGAAAGGGTAGATATATGAGACAAACTTGTATTGATTTGAATCTAAATCGTACTACTTTGAGAAGAGCACTTAGTCGACGAGAGAAAATTGATGATCCTCTTCAAAAATGAAACATGGGCATTTGGTGGGAGACTTCCACATTTTGATAAGAAGCTGTCGACGATGTGAAGGAAGAAATTATAAAATTTTGGCACTCTAACTCACGAGTATCATCCAATGCTAAAGATGTCTTAAAGTTGAGAATTGGCATTAGATACCACACGCCACATCCTAAACACTATTTGGAGGTAAGTCAAACTATGTTGTTCAAACAATTTAGAGAGAGTCATCCAAGTGTTCATATATCACAAAGGGATTTTGAATCTTTGAAGCCATTTTATTGTGTGCCACTCAAAATTTGAAATACATATTGTTGCAAATATCATGTTGAGTTTTCTATGTACCATGAACTATTACGCTCCATCTGTTCTACTTTGCATAGCAAAGAAATGTTGGAGGATTGTGGGGCTAGTGGGCTTCCAAAATCATCAAGAGACTTGTTAGATCAACTCTTATGTCGTAGAGTTGATGGTTGTTCCTTTTATAAAAATGCTTGCTTAAATGAGAAGCATTCAGAATGTGGTGGCTTATCCAAGTTTGACACATGTTTCCATGAGGGGTGTGAACAAGATCTTGGAAAGACAATAGTGAAAAAGAGGGTCTATAAAATGGTGAAATACACATTGAAGAGTGGGAGTATGAGCTCTAGATGTGAATTGGTTGGAAAAGATATCAATGTGGCTAATTTTATTTCAGATTTCAAGGCAAATCTTTTTTACAAGTATGCAAGACATAGTCACAGGTCTCAGTGGTTGGATCAACAATTTAGAACGTGTAAGGAGACTTTTCCCATTGGCACTATTATATCAGTTGTTGATTTTGTTGAGAACTACACATTGCAACCTCAAAATGAGACACAATCTCAGTATTACAACTCTATTCAGATTGCAATTTTTGTTCACATAACATATAGACATGCCCCTGATAGTGCAGAAGATAATCGAAAGATTATTAGAGAGTATCATTTTTATATGAGTGATGATAGATCTCACTCTCGCGAGTTTGTGCAACATTGTTTCGAGAATTTTTTTTATTTCTTACACGAGCATGCAATTGCTATGGATAGACATATCATTTGGTCAGATAACTGTACAGGTCAATTCAAGAATGCTCACATGTTTTATTGGTTGTGTAGGATGCATGTAGAGAGAGGGGTGCCTCATATTTGGAGTTTTTTTGAGTTCGGCCATGGAAAAGGGGAACATGATGGAGCAGGGGAATGTGTGAAGAGAGCTCTAGTTAAGGAGCAACTGAAGATTTCAACAACAGAGCTTCTTGATGCTTGTAGCATTGTTGATTGGTGTAGTTTAGCATTATCACAGGGGGGGACTCTTAATTCAGTGGTACGCAGGTTCTTTTGGTTGGTTGAGGAAGGGTCCATAGGTGATAGATCAGATTGTGCTACAGTGAGAGACTCATCAAAAATGCATTCATTTCGGAGCTCTAATTCTAGTACATGGACCATTTGGACATGACAACTAGCTTGTTTTTGTCGTACTTGTTTTCAGTGTGATTGGGATCACTATGAGTCAAGTGAGTGGGTGGACACATGGGCTCCACATTATCTTACTCCATTGTCTATCATACCCTCTATCAAAAATGATGACATGGAAAGTTCACTTGAGCATAATCATCTATCAGATCTACTTCAGCCAGGACATGTCTTTGCATTGGTTGCACCATAGGGGAATGATGAGAAATCCGATTATTGGTTAGCACGCTGTGTAAGAGGAAAAAAAAAACTTGCACAACCGATCACAGATGATGATGGATTCATGTATCCTACTGGTTCAGTGGTTGTTGCTGGAACATGGTTGCGGACATACATGCTTAGAAGGAACAAAATTCCTGCATTCAAAGACTATCAGAAGCACAAAGTAATTCTCATATATTCGCATCTTATTATAGCAACAAATGTAAAGTTATTGAAGCATCAAGGAAGACCAAAAGTAAAAGAACTTTTTACTATTGCTAATGCTGATCATGAAGCCTTGTTGGAGACCCTAAAACAGAGAGAGGACCCTATTGGAATACTTGACTAGGTATATATACTTCTTATGTTATTTTCTTCATAATGATTTAATGAATTGATGATTATCTTGTTTAATACAATAAGTTACTAATTTTTGTATGATATTGGAATGTAGGTACATCATGAAGAGTTGGAGGGGGGTGGTATTGGGGAGAATTTCTAAAATTTATGATGTATTATGATGTAAAATGTGTAGTTTTTTGTATATGGTTTTTGTATTTTGGTAGGTTCTTTGTAAGGAATTATAAGAGGAAGATATTGAACAAGTTCTTCCAAATCATATTTGCATGTGATACAAGGCTATAACGACAATTTTAAGAGCATTTATAACTATATGAAAGATAATTGCATGCGGATATCTTATTAAAAATTTGGTTTTTTCCTTATTTGACATAAAGCTAACATTATGATTATTAAAACTATTTTTATCAAACTAATCAAATAAGAAAAATCCATAAAGTACGGATGAACAATTAGAATACTTGATTTCTTCCATTTTACAACTAATCATAGCATTTGAAAGCATAAAGAGTCATAATATTGTATAATGTTTTGAAAGACTTTCATATTGAAAAGTTGTATGAAGCACATTTGGGATAAGCCATAAAATCCATGAAAGAAGATAGCATGTAGGATAAGCAATTAAAGCCAATAAGCAAGATAGCACATGCATACTAACATGATATGAAGTTGGATATGAAGGGTATGAGTGGATGAGTCATTAGAGGTATCAACAATCCCATCATAAATGAGATCTTGGATTTTATGTTTCAACACTATGGAATCTTTAGTTTTATGAAATTTTCTTCCATGGAGATTAATTTAAGAATGCCCCGTGTGTATGTAAAGGTCTTAAGGGAGATTAATTTAAGAATGCAATATTCTCCTCTAACCTTTTCTCAAGTTTAGAATTGATTTCTATCATGTGCTTAGAGAGATGAAGGTAAGAAAGATTATTTGTCTCTTCTAGCTCTTTGTATTGAACATATAGAAAGAGAGATGACAAGTGAACAAATTTAAGTGTAGTCAATAGATCAAGGAAACCATTTAGTGAAAGAAATTCTTAGTATGCATATCATAGACCATGAAGTTAGAAAATACCAATAGCTCTAAGACCAAAGATCCATTTTAAGTATGTTCAAGCACTAGAGACATAGAAAATCAAAGTCAATTTATGAAACTCCCCTTAGCAAAAAATGCAAACAAATATTTGCATTTGACATTTTGACTTGGTTGAAAAAGTTTGACAATAAATGATAATATTGCAAGCTTGATGTTCAAAAGCAATTTTTTTTCCAAGAAAGATAGTGACACATGGAGTAGTCTTCAAACAATCATCCATCATTTGCGGCCACCCCATACCGAGGAGTCTCCAAGGTGCTCTAAGTGCATTTGGAGGTCGATCTTTCGAGGGTCATAACTCAGAGCTCGTGAGGGCTATTGATGAACTGTCAAATGCTACAGGATGATGATCCTAAGGCCTAAAATAACCTATCTCATTTTCGAGAGATCACATTTCGTTTGGATTCAACACAGTGATCTCACTCGATGCCAAAACTCGTAGTGTGCCTCAGTTCATAGGTGCACCACAGTGTAACTTTGAAACCACTGATCTTGGCATCGAATCGTCAGTGCCATTAGCTCCGGATGGGTGGGTGAACCCTAGTCACACCCTTGTTCTGGCCATGAAGACCATCCATCATTTGTAGCCACCCCGTACCGAGGAGTCTCCAAGGTGCTCTAAGTGCATTTTGAGGTTGATCTTTCGAGGGTCATAACTCAGAGCTCATGAGGGCTATTGATAAATTGTCAAATGCTACAAGATGGTGATCCTGAGGCCTAAACTAATCTATCTCATTTTTGAGAGATCACATTTCGTTTGGATTTAGCACAGGGATCTCGCTCGATGCCAAAACTCGTAGTGTGCCTTAGTTCATAGGTGCACCACAACGTAACTTTGAAACCGCTGATCTTGGCATCGAATCGTCAGTGCCATTAGCTTCAGATGGGCGGGTGAACCCTAGTCACACCCTTTTTCTGGCCACGAAGACCATCCATCATTTGCGGCCACCCCGTACCGAGGAGTCTCCAAGGTGCTCTAAGTGCATTTTGAGGTCGATTTTTTGAGGGTCATAACTCAGAGCTCGTGAGGGCTATCGATGAAATGTCAAATGCTATAGGACGGTAATCCTGAGGCCTAAAATAACCTATCTCATTTTTGAGAGATCACATTCTGTTTGGATTTAGCACAGCGATCTCGCTCGATGCCAAAACTCGCAGTGTGCCTCAGTTCATAGGTGTACTACAACGTAACTTTGAAACCGCTGATCTTGGCATCAAATCGTCAGTGCCATTAGCTCCGAATGGGTAGGTGAACCCTAGTCACACCCTTGTTCTAGCCACGAAGACCATCCATCATTTGCAGCCACCCCGTACCGAGGAGTCTCCAACGTGCTCTAAGTGCATTTTGAGGTCGATCTTTCGAGGGTCATAACTCAGAGATCGTGAGGGCTATCAATGAACTATCAAATGCTACAGGACGGTGATCCTAAGGCCTAAAATAACCTATCTCATTTTTGAGAGATCACATTCCGTTTGGATTCAGCACAGCGATCTCGCTCGATGCCAAAACTCGTAGTGTGCCTTAGTTCATAGGTGCACCACAGCGTAACTTTGAAATTGCTGATCTTGGCATCGAATCGTCAGTGCCATTAGCTTCGGATGGGCGGGTGAACCCTAGTCACACCCTTGTTCTGGCCATGAAGACCATCCATCATTTGCGGCCACCCCATACCGAGGAGTCTCCAAGGTGCTCTAAGTGCATTTTGAGGTCGATCTTTCGAGGGTCATAACTCAGAGCTCGTGAGGGCTATCGATGAATTGTAAAATGCTATAGGATGGTGATCCTGAGGCCTAAAATAACCTATCTCATTTTTGAGAGATCACATTCCATTTGGATTCAGCACAGCGATCTCGCTCGATGCCAAAACTCACAGTGTACCTCAGTTCATAGGTGCACCACAGCGTAACTTTGAAACCGCTGATCTTGGCATCGAATCGTCAGTGCCATTAGCTCCGGATGGGCAGGTGAACCCTAGTCACACCCTTGTTTTGGCCACGAAGACCATCCATCATTTGCGGCCACCTCGTACCGAGGAGTCTCCAAGGTGCTCTAAGTGCATTTTGAGGTCGATCTTTCGAGGGTCATAACTCAGAGCTCGTGAGGGCTATCAATGAATTGTCAAATGCTACAGGACGGTGATCTTGAGGCCTAAAATAACCTATCTCATTTTTGAGAGATCACATTCCGTTTGGATTCAGCACAGCGATCTCGCTCGATGCCAAAACTCGCAGTGTGCCTCAGTTCATAGGTGCACCACAATGTAACTTTGAAATCACTGATCTTGGCATTGAATCGTTAGTGCCATTAGCTCCGGATGGGCGGTTGAACCCTAGTTACAGCCTTGTTCTGGCCACGAAGACCATCCATCATTTGCGGCCACCCCGTACCGAGGAGTCTTCAAGGTGCTCTAAGTGCATTTTGAGGTCGATCCTTCGAGGGTCATAACTCAGAGCTCGTGAGGGCTATCGACGAACTATCAAATGCTACAAGACGGTGATCCTAAGGCCTAAAATAACCTATCTCATTTTTGAGAGATCACATTCCATTTGGATTCAGCACAACGATCTCGCTCGATGCCAAAACTCGCAGTGTGCCTCAGTTCATAGGTGCACCACAGCGTAACTTTGAAACCGCTGATCTTGGCATCGAATCGTCAGTCCCATTAGCTCCAGATGAGTGGGTGAACCCTAGTCACACCTTTGTTCTGGCCACGAAGACCATCCATCATTTGCGGCCACCCCATACCGAGGAGTCTTCAAGGTGCTCTAAGTGCATTTTGAGGTCGATCCTTTGAGGGTCATAACTCAGAGCTCGTGAGGGCTATCGATGAACCCTAGAGGAGACAAGTTCATAAGGATGGAGTGGCTTAGTGTTTTTGCTAAAATAAATTAGTGGGAAGGCTTTATTAGAGGGTCTTGGCCAAACTAGTGGGGTGTTTGCCAAAATTTCTTGTTTTATTTCTACTTGGTTTTGTTTTCTTGTTTTGTGCTTGAGTATTGTTATGGGATTGGGACTTACACTCACCCTTGTGGGAAGGGAAGAGAAGTCCAGGGTGAAGGGCTTAAGTTGGGTTCAAAAAATGTATTGAGAACCTTGGAGTATGGGCTCCATTGTATGCCATAACATTTCATATCTTGCTGGGGGTGATAAGGAAAGTATGGTGTAGAAAGGAAGTTTGAGGAGTTACAGCTGATGGTAGTGGGTTTGGAGGAGGAAATGTGGAGGCCCTAAGAGGGCATTAAATGGTTCATTTGTGATATCCCCGAGAGGGCATGAAATTTGGTGAATTATGATAGCCCCGAGAGGGCATGAAAATTGTTTATTGCAAATATGGTTTGGTATGGAAAGTCTCCATTTTAGAACACACCTTCACCCTATGTTTATGGTTCCATATATGAAGCCATTGTGAAATAGTCTTGGGGGAAAATTGTTCAAGTTTGAAATGTAATGTTTATGCATTGAAAGATTATATGTGTATCCCAGTTTGAGCCTTGTTCCCTAGCGCGGGGGTGGTCTCTTTGAGGCCTATGGTTGGGTGGAAAGCACCCATGGTCCTTGTTATTTTGTTGTGTTGCATATGCAGATTTGTGTCCAAGGGAGCAATGGAAATGGCTTGGAATGATCATCTTGCAGATTGATGTTGGATGAGAAAACTTGACATTGTGCCCTCATTTGTGAAGGAGGATTCACTAGCTTGTTCATGTTCTCAACAATAATGTTGGACAATGTTCATGCTACTCATTGTCCATATCTTTCAATGTCCATGTTCCTTATGATTTTGAAAAGTCCCTTATGTTGCCCCATTGTGATGGAAGGAGATTGTATCATTGTTACCTAATGTACGTGTAGAAGAAAATATTGATAAGGTTGTATATGCATGTTTCATTTGGAGTTTATATTGTTATGAAAGCATTGGTACGAGTCACAAATTTTCTTTGACATCATTTTTATCATTTGAAAATGTGAAAGAAAGTTTTCTCCTTGTGGTATTGTAAATGACTAGTTGATAATAACAATCCATAGATGTTATGTGATACCATTGATTGTATAAATTTAAAACTTAGTAGATTGCTTACAATCTTGTTGTGCACTCAATAATGGTGAGGAAGCAATGTTGATAGATAATGAGGATATAGTAATATACTAATTGTCACATTAATATATATTGTAATGATTAATGAATGTGTGTACATTGCTAATGAGGATAATAAGTAATTTTGATCCCCTTCCCTTACATGCTAGAATCATGACCTAGTCCATATGATACAACTGACAGACCCTAATAGAATATTAGTATCAGAGGCTTGTTAGGATATGAATTACCTCACTAATTTATGAGTGTTGTATCTTGAACTTTCTTGTTTGACTCATGACGCTAACTTGAACTAGACTGTCATCCAATCTATTTGAAAAAAACCTGTGACTAAAATGTTAACACCTTCACACTATTCACATGAGTCTTGAACTCCTATTCAATGATAACCTTGTTTTACAATATGTAATTTCTTATGCGACTTCATAAGCTAAAAAAAAAAAAAATTGTTGTGTTTTTTCTAGTAAAATTTAGGGCATGACACATGATCCACGATAAATTGAACAATACTAGATACTAAATTAATATGTATATCATTGTGCACGTAAATGATAAAAATATATATCAAAATACATGTATCCATAGAAAAAATTTTACACAAATATATATCAAAGATCATGTATCCATAGACAAAGTACTCAAATATATATATATATATCAAAATACATAGATCCATATACAAAATGTGGTTGATCCTGCCATCAGAATGTGTATAATATCAATGTTTCTATATACAATGTGGCATATGCCATCTCAAAATGTCTCATGATGCATCCTATGAAAACTATACTATCCTAGGGTGCTAGTGGATGATCAAAATGCAGCCTCTTCGCTGCACTAGGTGGATCGGATGCCTCCTACATAAACAAAAAAGGAAAACCCAAAGTTAGACTACTAAATTTATATGATTCTACGTATCTAACATTGAATTACTCAAATGCATAATGATCTTTTCTGTATTGGAGATTAATACTATCCAAATTTCATAATAAATACCTCTCTCGTCGACCTCCTGCGCCGGTCAGGAGTCCTCTCGTATGCCCTTGGAAATGCTGGTACCTCTGTGATTGTAGGCTCCTCCTCAGGAGTGAGTGTCCGCGTCATCAAATCTACATAACTGTCCCATCGAACCTCATGTGCACTAGGAGTCTCCTATGAGATACAAAATAGTACTTGTTAATATCACGAAAATTAGTTCTGAATTTATTTATGAAGATAAGTGATGCAAGAGCATCCCATGCTCATCAGGGGAACATTGAAGATCCAAGGCATTACAGAGGTCATGGAACATCTCTTGAAGTCAATTGGGCAATCCTTGCACCAATTATGGCTCATGGAAGCATACAAAGTTATAATGTTGGACTCATATGTGGAAGAAAGTTGTAATTGGGCATGAGATAGGATTTTAGGATTTCATATGGCAGATGTGTCATTTGATAGGTTCATGTAAGTTGTCATGATCATATCTTGTCATTAGACAAGTCAAAACGTTCTAGAATTGAGTTTTGGGGTTTGAACAAGTAGGCCCTAGTTTTTAAGCCATTTTAAGGAGGGTTTTGAAGTTTAGGTGTTTAGGAGTGTGACCAAGACCTATAATCTTGAAAATTCTTAGTGTGTTGGTCCCTTTGTTGAAGCCTTGGTGTGTCTAATTCCTCCTTGTGTGTCCCAGAGTTGAAAGGTACATAAGTGGTGTCCAGAGATTTCTTGGTGAGGAAAGAAAGAGAATCAGTGAGTTGGCCCTTGGGAAGGAAGAAAACTTGTTGTGAAAATGCCTCCTAAAAATCAAATGGCTAGAGAACTTGAAGAATTGAGAGAAGAGTTGGCAAAAGAGAAAAGAGAGAGGAGAGAACTTGAAGCATCTAGAGTGAGGGAAGAAAGATAGATGAGAAGAGAGAGGCTGAAGCTTATTGCAAGGATAGAATCCTTAGAAAAGGAAAGGCAAGAACCTAGAGGAGAAGAGGTTAGAGGAAGAAATCATGGAGAGAACCATGAAGAAGAAGAGGTTGGTAATGCAAGGCAAGAGCATAAGAAAACAGATGCTCCTGAAGAAAGGAGATTTATGAGAATCATTAAGGTAGTACAAGGTAATGGTGAGAAGAACCATATTGATTTTTCAATATACCAGGGTAAAATGGATAGTGAAGAAGTGCTAGGGTGGATAGAGGCCCTTGAGAACTACTTTGATCTTGAAGACATAGAGGTAGATAAGAAGGTAAAAGTAGCAACAACAAGACTGAGAGGAACATCACTCGCTTGGTGGACTAGTGTTCAGAATGAGAGAGAGGAAAGGTGGTGCAGGGCACCTAACCTATGTGGCAGGGGGGAACAAGTATCTCTGTTGCCGGACACCTTGCCACTCCATGAAAGCGAGGATTCAAGTAGATTAGGAAGTTGGAATAAAGGTTTGGTCCATATTTTACAAGTTGGTCTATGTTTTGTAATAAAGGCACATGTAAGGCCCACAAGCATTTTGGTGTGGTTATAAACCAAGTGACTCCATGGGACCAAAAGGCCTTAGAATAGGGTATTTAGAGTCTAAACAGTATTAACAAAAAGTGGTTGTTTGTTTGTTTTATGGTTGAGAACGCCTATATGGTTGTTCCAATGGTCATGTAGACCTTTATATATGTCATATGTGATCTCAGTTGAAAGGGGGAGATCAGAGTGTACAGTGGTTTGGAGAAAAAATAATAAAAACTTCAATTTTCTGGAAATTTACTTAGTTGCATTTAATAAATCCATATGACCAATTTTGAGTCAATGGAATAGTTTATAAAGTTAGGGAATGCATAAAAACTATAGTTTGAAATTTGAATTTCAAATTCAAACGGTCATATTAGTTTTGGAGGGAAAGTAGTAATTTGGTATTTGTTTGATTAAATAAACCTTTGTATCCAACTTGGTCGGTTGGACAGGTGCATATAAGCCTATTTAAGTTGTAATGAACATATGCAAGACATGAATCATTATTGGTACTAAAAAAAATCATAGAAATTGTATAGAACAACAATCATACTTTCCTTTGCATCAATTAAAAAAATAAAAAATAAGTGATACTTATACATACAATGGGGCTCTCTATGCGAATGAAAATCCCTGATGATCTAGGACGCCGAATCTGTATAGGCTCATCGCTAGTAGCCACACCCTATATACAATAAATAATGTAATTAAATGAGATTACCAAAAACATTTTACAAGAATGCATCAATATTTAATCAATTAGAAAACATCTAATTACCTTTCTTTTGTCAATGCATGTTGGCTCACCCCCCGCACTTTGTCCCCTCGGGGCAGGTGGTATCTGCAAGATAAAAGAAAGATTAGCAACCATATATGCTACAATATCAAATAGAAAAAAGAAATGCAAACACAACATAATGTACTGTAGATGTCTCAAGGCCAAATGAAATGGCCGAGAGTGTAGCATCATCTATCTGTCTGAGCTCCTCCTCGATCATCAACTAAACATGAATGAAGATCACATACATGTAAAAGTCAGTATGGCTTTAAAATTAAAATTACTCTATTATAAAAATTAACTTTAAATCACATATGTCATAACAAAAAAATGTATACACATACCGACACCGAAGGAGTCCATGCCTCTACATTCCCCTCCTCTCTCGCATCAGGGTCTGTAGCCTCTGCACGTGCGTCTGGTGTATCCTCGTCTAATACAAAATGATACTCAGGAAGATCACCTATGGGACCCAGGCAAATATTCTTGCATGTAATGCAAGTGTGAGGCACACAAACGTGTGATGAGCTAGCTGATGATGAAATGGCACCAACATCATCAACATGAGGAGGCAAGACTGACCTAGCCTGAGATATCATTAGGCTACTCAGCCTATGAATGGCTCTGATGGTCTGAGAGCTAGCCTCTGCCATAATATCTAGATGCTGCACTTGAGGAGGGGGGGAAATATCAGGGGGGGGGGGGGGGGGGAACAAAAGTGCCAAGTTTCTTCCGCTGGGAAGAGGGTCTATCCTGAGGAGCTCCTAGTCCTAAGCCCATGTTGGGCTTCATGCTCCAATAGTTCACTTTAAGTTTCAACACAAATTCTGCATATAATTTTTTAAGGAAATAAAATGGTATGTCTAAATTGCCATGTGGAGGGATATCAAAGACCATCCACCAACGGTCCCAAAAATTTGCACGTATGGCGTCATTTGTGCACCATTTAATCGATAGTTTGGTTTTTTTTGGGTCAACTAGTATACCCATTTTTGGGTTAGCAAAAAGGCTTGCCAAATTGTCTTTGGTTATGTTGAGGGCCGCGACCTCATCATAATCCAAACCATCATCAAACATCTAGTGCATTTCATCATGCCAACGAAGAGCGGCATTTTGTTGGTTTGTAAGAGTTTCAATGTTATCCACTATGGTGTTTAACGTGGATAACATAGGAGCCAGTGCAGGTACATTATTGTATGTTCTATGCAAACCTCTCAACTTAGTGAGATTTTCATTTATCAAATCCTCGATTCAAGGAGGGTTTTGAGGAGGTAGAGGATCATTTGGTGGACATTTTTGTGGGGATACTAGATCGTTTGGTGGTGGGTTGCGAGGAATATTATTCCCTGCCTCAGTGTCATCATTTTGATCAGCCATTCCTATTGAATTGCAAAACGTAATATATATTAAAAAAAAATCTAAATTTTAACCATTTTTGTCAAAAAAACCCTAGATTCAACTAAAACAAACAAAATCTTATTAAAATCTATTAAATTTAGGTAAAAAATGAGTCAGGGGGGGGGGGGGGGGGGGGGAACATACCTGATATCTGATATCCGATTTGCTATCTGATATCCGATTTATTATCTGATATCCGATCTGACTGGCCCAAATTTGCGTGAAAATAAGGGCTGCGGGTCTGTGATTTTGTGTTTAATCCATGCATAGGTATCGGATATCTGATATTATAATATATATAATATAACATATATATTACATTTTATATATTTTTATATTATATTTTATATTTATTATATTAATTTACTATATATTATAATATAAAATATTATTATTATACTATATTATTATAATTTATAATATATTATACTTTTTTATTATATATTATATTATAAGATATTACTTTTTATTATTATATTATATTATATATATATATTATATTATATATATATATTATATTACATTACTATATATTATAATATATGAAATATTATATTATATTATTATAATATAATATGTTATTATAATATTATTATTATAGTATAATAATAATTATAATAATAATATTATTATATTATAGTATAATAATTATTAAAATAATAATATTAAATAATAATAATATTATTATAATATAATAGTATGATATATTATTTAATATTATTATTATTATTTTATATCAATAATAATAATATTAAATAATATATCATACTATTATATGATTTTAATTATTAGTCGGATATTGGATTTAAAATCAGATATCTGATATAAAATTGGATATCCGATATGATATGGGATATCCGATATGATATCGAATATCTGATAAGGCTCGGCTTAACCTTCCAGGTTTGGTTCCTGGATAGGTAAAAAAAAGTCAGAGCGGATTTTGAAGCGCTTTTAGGCGTCTTCAAACTCTTTTTTTTTCACATTGCCACTTTTTGGCACACCATGATCCTGCACATACCCTACAATAACTCGACATCCATTAGAGCCATAGTAACTCGACATCTATTAGAGCTACAATAACTTGGCATCCATTAGAGCTACATCAACTCAGCATCTGCTAGAGCTATAGTAACTTGGCATCAACATGCAAAATGAACAAAAATGAGTAGGATAACAAAGCAACCTAGGATGCTCTTGCATTGGACAATCAAGGTTGAAAAAAATGATTCTCCTAAATCATTGAGATGTGACAATTTGAGTTGAATCTAATTCATACTGAAAATCCATGAAGCATCTTCAATATGCCTACTCTTCCACTTCACCAAATATTTAATGTAATCTTTTCCTCTTGTGCTCTTGCCAACTCTCTGATCTAATTTATGTTCAACTTCTTCAATCTGCTTCTTAGGATAATCTTCTAATATAAAAAATTCATCATCTAACTCATGATACTTATACAAATCAGCAATATTGAATATAGGAGATATATCCATGTCATTAGGTAACTCAAAATCATAAGCATTACCACTGTCAAACTTCTTCAAGATCTTACAAGGTTCAATTTTTTTCATGTTCAACTTATTGTATGTTCCAATAAGAAATCTTTCTTTCTTTAAAAAAACCATCATCTCATCACCAACTATAAAATCCTGATGTCTTCTAGACTTAATAGCATTCTCCTTATACTTTTGATTAGTTTGTTCCAACCTCAACTTCACTTCCTTATTCAAAGACTCTATAAAATCAACAAATTCTTTTCCTACAGTGCTTCTCTTTTCTTCACCAACAACATCTCTCAAATTTGATATACCTCTAAGCTAAATTCTAGTAACAATCTCAAAAGGTGTTTTCCTTGTAGTCCTATTCACATAATTGTAATATGCAAACTTATATTGTGCCAACACTACTTCCCAATTACTTGTCTTATCTCAAACTAAAAATCTTAGCAAATTACCCAAGCTATTCACAACCTCTATCTATCCATCTTTCTATGGATGAAATGTAGAACTAAAATTCAACTCAGTACCCATCTTCTTCCACAAAGTCTTCTAAAAATAACCAACAAACTTACTATCTCTGTCAGAAATAATACTTCTTGGTAATCTATGCAATCTCACAATCTTTTTTAAAAAAAGTTCAACAACATGCTTAGCATCTAATATCTTCTTACATGGTATGAAATGAGCCATCTTAGAAAATCTATCCACCACAACAAATATAGAATCATACCCCTTCACTATCTTAGGTAATCCAAGAACAAATTCCATACTGACATCACTCCAAGGTTTCTCAGGAATAGTAATAGGTGTATAAAAACCAATATTTTGACTTACTTCTTTGCAACTTGACAATCTCCACAACTCTTTACAAATTTTTGAACATCCTTATACATTTGTGGCCAATAATACTTATCCTTTAGAAATTTCAATGTCTTATAAATTCAAAAATGTCTAGCCAATCCACCACTATGATTTTCTTTAATTAGATTTGACCTCATAGAACTTCTAGGAATACACAACTGAATTTCTTTGAACAACATATCTTCTTGAATGAAATACTCATCATACTTAATTATGTGAGATGTCAGATTTGGTGCTCTACACTCTCTCCACACCTCAAAAAAATTAAGATCAGCATCATACAACTCTTTCATTTCATCAAAACCAATAACTTCACCCTTCATTTTAGTCAACAAAGAACATCTTCTACTTAATACATGAGCAACTCTGTTAGTAACTCCACTCTTATGCTTAATGAAAAATTTGATACTTTGCAAGTACTCAACCCACTTCATATGTCTTTGATTCAATTTATGTTGATTTCCCAAGTATTATAAAGCTGTATGATCAGTATACAACACAAACTCCTTAGGAATCAAATAATTTCTCCACTTCTTCAATGCTTGAATAATAGCATAAAATTCTTGATCATACATAGAATACTTCCTTTCAGCATCATTCAACTTTTCACTAAAGAAAGCAAAAGGTTTACCTTCTTGACTTAATAAAGCTCCTATTGCATTACCACTTGCATCACATTCAACTTAAAATACTTTGTTGAAATTAGGCAAAGCCAATACAAGTAATTCAACAACCTTTTATTTCAAAGTCTCAAAACTCTTATTAGCTCCATGTGTCCGCTTGAATTCATTTTTATCTCCCCTCATTGTCTTATTCATAGCATTACAAAAAACACTAAAATTATTTATAAACTTTCTATATAATCTAGCCAAACCATGAAATGATCTTACCTCACCCACATTTTTAGCTATAGGCCATTCAAAAATTACTTTACCCTTCTAAGGATCCATCTTCAATCCATCAGCTGAAATCACAAATCCCAAATACATAATCTCCTCATGCATAAAAGAACACTTTTTTAGATTGATTAGAAACTTTTCCTCTTTCAACCTCTATAATACTTGTCTAATATGCTTAAGATGTTCTTCCTTAGTCTCATTGAATGTCAAAATATCATTCAAATAAAAAATCACAAACTTACCCAAGAATCTTTTTAGAACTTAATTCATCAACCTCATGAAAGTATTAGGTGCATTAGTCAAACCAAAAGGCATAACCAACCATTCATACAAACCATATTTTGTCTTGAAAGTAGTCTTCCATTCATCATCTTCTCTAATTCTAATCTAATAATAGCCACTCTTCAAATCAATCTTTGTAAAATACTTTGCTCCACTCAAAAAATCAATTATGTCATCCATCCTTGGCATAGGAAACCTACATTTTACTATGGTTTTGTTAATAGCTCTAGAATTAGTACACATTCTCCATTCTCCATTCTTTTTAGGTGCTAATACAATAAGTACAACACAAGGACTCAAGCTTTCTTTGATCAAACCTTTCTACAATAACTCATGCACTTATCTATTAAGTTATTCATTCTTTGTAGGTGTAAATTTATATGGTGTTTTGTTTGAAAAACTTTCTCTAGGAATCAAATCCATAAAGTGACTTATACTTCTCATTAGAGGTAAACCATTAGGTATATTCTCTACAATAATCTCTTTAAACTCATTCAACAATTCTATAATTTCTTCTGGTACTCGATCAATACTACTAGCTGTCCCTTGGTCACCACTAATTGGCACTTAGTTAACACTATTTTTTAGCACTTGGTTAGTGTTGACATAACTTAGTTTCTTTGTAATTATAGCAAAAAAAACTTGACTCTTTTTCATTTCATTGTCAAATTTTGTTCCCATTAACCATACAATTTTTTATAGTAGTATAATTAAGCTCAGTTGGACTTCTAATTAAAGGCAGATATATTTGTTTCTTCCTATTCACCAAAAGAGTATATTGATTCAATCTTCCATCATGCATAGCATATCTATTGTATTGCCAAGGTCTACCCAAAAAAAATGACAAAAATCTATAGGCATGATATCACACAAAACTTCGTCAAAGTAATGTTCAATCTTGAACTTCACAAGGCATTGCTCACTTGCCAATATCTTGTGCTCATATTTTATCCATGAAACATGATAGGGTTTAGGATGCTTTAGCCTCTACAATTGTAACTTTGTAACCAACTCTTGTGATGCAAAATTTTTAGAACTTCCACTGGCAATGATCACTTTGTAGCATTTTCAATCCATCTTACATTTTCTCTTGAAAAGATTTCTCCTTAAAACAAGTTCCTCACAACTTCCCTTATTACATAAGGTTCTTCTTACCATTAGATTTTCTCCAGCCTTAGGTCCACTTGGTGAACCCTCATCATCTCCTTGAATCATAACATTTATGGTACCTTTTCCACTTTCAAAGGATCTACATTCAAAAGATCTATGTCTCTCTTTACCACATCTAAAACAATCACTATGAAAAACACCTCTAGAATAAGAATTACCTCTTCTTTGGTAAGAATTAATACCTCCTTGGTAAGAATCATCAATTTTACATTCATTCTTCCCTTTTTCATCATTCTTCCACTTAGATTTTCCTTTATCCTATACAAAATTTTCAGATCTACCACTTTCACCATAAGATCTACCTCTACCTCTCTGAAATTTACTACCTCTACCTCTTTGTCTTTGTTCATGCTTCTTTGTCAAGATCTCCTTAGCCTTCAAGGCATATTGGTATGCTTATTCCACACTTTCCAACTTCATAAAATTTATTTCATCTTTTATTCTATATCTCAATCCATTTATGTACCTTGCAATTTTCTTAACATCATCATCCACATGTCTAGATCAGATGTCCAATCTATTGAATTCCTCAATATACTCCTTCACATTCATGTCTCTTTGTGTCAAATTTGGCATCGTTCTTAGCAAGCTAACTTGGTAATCAATAGGAAAAAAAAATTTCTTTACCTTATTCACTATCTTTGGCCAAGTTCTAATCTTCTCCTTTCCTCTCCTTTGTCTATGAGTTTGCAAATGCTCCTACCATAGTGAAGCATGACCTTTAAACCTAGTAATTGCAATATTCACTGTCTTATTATTAAGAGTGTTTTCATACTCAAAGAACTTCTCCATATTTGAGATCCAATCCAACACAACATTGGTATCCAATTTTCAATCATAATGAACAACTTCTACAACAAGCTTTGAATTTTCCCTATACAACATTCTCAACAACCTTGCTTCATCTTGGTCTTCTTTAGGTTCTAGATTAGGGTTTAGTGCTACTAATTTATCATCACTTACATCATCTAGATGTGCTACTATCCTCTGGGATGTCTTCATAGCATCTAATATGGCTGCAATTTGTCTCAATGTATTTAATATTACATTTTCAACATTCCCTCTACCTCTTGAGGCTTAGTCCCAGGCAGGTAGATCCTTGATTCAATAGTTTCGGTTCATGAGGTTATCCACTCTCTTGAGGTGGGGAAGAAGGAAGGCTTCCTTCTTAAGGTAGACCTGTCAAAATTTCATGACAGGGTTGATTGGAAGTTCCTCTTTTCTTTTCTTTGTGCCTTTGGCCTTGATGATCAGGTTTGCAAGCTCATCTCCCAGCTTGTGTCTTCACCCTCTTTGTCAGTTCTGGTCAATGACCACCCCTCTCCTTTCTTCTCCCCCTCTAGGGGTCTAAGGCAAGGAGACCCCATCTCTCCGGTCCTATTTGTTATCATGGCAGAATCCCTTGGTAGACTCATCCAGAAGAAGATCAGGGATAGGTGTTTAGTGGGTTTGAGGCCTTCTTCGGGTCCATCCACTTTCACTCATCAGCAATTTATGGATGACATGATTTTGGGGGGTAAAGCTTCAATTCGAGAGGCTAGGACCTTCAAAAGCATTCTTAATTCCTACACAAGGGGTATTGGACAAGCTATTAACTTAGACAAGAGCTCTGTCTTCTTACTCAACACTCCTCTAGAGAGGTAGAGAAAAATTGCTCGAATTCTGGGTTGTGGCATTAGGTCCCTGCCGGCGACTTATCTTAGGCTTCCTCTAGGCTCCAAACCCTTGGACTCCTTTTGGACAAGAATTATCGACAACTTCATCAAGAAACTTGTTGGTTGGAAAGGGGCCACCCTTAGTTAGGTAGGTAAATGCACCCTGGTTAATTCAATTCTCCAGAACCTCCCCACCTATGCCCTCAATCTCTTTGGGATTTCGATTAAATTTATAGATAGAATGGAGAGGATTCAGAGGGACTTTCTCTAGACTGGAATTGATGACCACAAGAGATACCACCTAGTAGCCTGGGACCAGGTTTGCTTGCCCAAAAGCTAGGGAGGTCTTGGAATCAGGAAAATTTCTCACCTCAATCAATCCCTCTTAGCTAAACTCCCTTGGTGCATCTTTCAAGGCACAGGGGTTTGGAGGGACATCTTGGCTGAGAAGTACCTGGGAGGCCTATCTCTCTCCTCCATTTTCTAGGGGGCCGAGCTATCATTGGGTTCTAACATTTGGAATGCTATCTTGAAGGCCCTTCCCCTTGCTAAATCCAGGGCCAAATGGAAAGCTGGAATGGGAGATAAAATCCTTTTTTTGCAGGACAGCTGGCTTTTTTAGGAACCTCTCAATAACCATCCTTCTTTCAGCAGGTAGGTTGATCAGACAATAGGCAGATATGGTATGTTGGTTAGGAACTATAGAAATGGGAATGAATGGCACAATATGGCAGAGCTTTTGCAGGATCTCGAGCCTTTGATGGCCTCTTTGAACACTATCAACATCAACCAGATAGGCAATGCCTTTGTCTGGGGAGACTCTTTTGGAGGCCATTATACTATAGCCTTAGGCTATCTTTCCCTTGTGGGCATAGGGGAGAAACCTATTTGGGCCAAGGCCTGGACCCCTGGATTAACGCCCAAAATCAACATTTTCTTTTGGCTCCTCTTGCAAGACAAAATCCTTACCCTAGATAATTTAGCCAAGAGAGGCCAAATTATTCCTAGCAGATGCTGCCTCTGTAAGTATGACTTGGAAATAGTTAATCACATTTTCATTCACTGCCCCTTTTCCTCTAGAGTGTGGAGTCTTCTAACTTCCAATATGAACTTCTACTGGTGCCCGCCAACCAGTATCCAGGAATTCTTCATACAGTGGAGTAGCAACCACAAAGGCCTAAACTCCCAAATTTTGAGTTCTTGGATTATCCCACACTTTTGCTGGGGAATCTGGAAGGAGTGCAACAACAGGATATTCAGAGACGGAGAAGCTCCTGAGGGTATTATAGCAGAGAAATTCGATGACCTCATGAAAGAGAACTATTCGACAACTAGAGATGGAAACATAAAGGACAGAGGGAAAATTAAGACCAGGAAAGAAGATAGGATCAAAAGAAGACAACAGGCTACTTGGTCCTTCCCCCCCAAAAAATGGCATAAAGCCAAATTTGATGGGTAGCTAAGGGGAACCCTGGTCCCACCGGATGTAGTGGAATTATAAGAAACAGCTTGGGAGGGGGCATTGCTACTATTTTCTCCCTTATTGGTCACCAAACCAACCATTTGGCTGAAGCCAATGCGGCCAGACTCACTATTAAGCTAGCCCTAGACTCAGGGATCGAACAACTGTGGCTTGAAGGAGACTCCCTAAATATAATAAATTGTATTTTAGGAGTAACCAAACCATCATGGACCATTGAAAGCATAATTGAGGACCTAAAAATGGACTTGAAAAAATTTAAAAATTACCACGTTAGCCATGTCTACCATGAAGCTAATGTAGTTTCTAATTGGTTCACAAACATAGCGGTCACATTCAATTCGGTGATGATGTGGGGAAAGAATAATAATTTTCCAGCGGCGACTATAGAGCTCATCTGAAAGGAGCAAATTCAAGGTACCAACTTAAAATCTTTTTTATGATGATGAGACATGCTAAATCATGTTTTAAAAAGGGAATCATTTGGAGTTATGTGGAACCCCCACCATTTCATAATAACATGTACAGATTACACAAGCAGAAGAAAGCCAAAGTTAAACCCAATAACACGTGCATTAAAGCTCTCATCCTTAACGATTTTTTCATCTTTGAGCTCTGTAATTCTATTAAGGGTTTAGAGTTAGAGAGGCATAATATCACAATGGTGGGAGAAAGTATTAGAAGAGAGCCATTGGAAGAAACAAAGAGCTAGAAAGAAAAAGGGAAGGTTTGGAAAAAAACTCCAGAAGGGCAGCATAACCAACTTCATGGAGAGGCTCCATGGTTTCGACATGGGGGTTACCAAGATTATGGTTGAAACCTAGCACAATGGAAAGGTCAAAATTGATGGTGTCTCCCACCAAATCATAGAGGGTCTCATTGCGGAGGTGACATGCTTCTCCTAGGAAGGCATGAGCTTCTTTAGGGATAAGAAGATGTCTACGATGTCTACCAATGCTGTTAACGCTTTCATCAAAAATGACAAGGAGAAAAGAAAACTGGTAAAGATTGACACCTACTATGACATTGAGTCCATCAAGAAGATCTGGGGGCATGTTCTGAGGATCATCATAGAGTCAGGACCCATCATTTTGTTCTGCTTAATCATTTTAGACATAAAAGTGAAAATCTCCTTTCCTTTCTATATTTATACTTCTATGACTAAGAATATATAGAGTTACAACAAATGTCCTATCAAGAACCCTACCGTTCATGAAGGTCTTCTACTCCTCATTTTTGAGTTTCTGAAAACCCAGACAAGAGTTAAGTCCATTGGGGTTTCGGGTGGCTCCTCAAAGGACACCACCAGCTCAGACTCAGGGGAAGTGCACGTTGTGAAATCTGTCAAGTCTGAAACCCCAAAAGCCAATCCCTCTCCCCGCTTCCCTAGCAAGAAGAACCCTAGGTGACCTCCCCCCAACCCCCCTTCCCCTCATCCTAAGGAGTCTAGTGATGAGTCAAAAATAGAGTCGGAGGAGGCAAATTCAGTGGTAGAGAACGAAAGTGAGTTGGAAGACGACAAGGAGAAAGATAATGACAAGAAGGAGGTGACCCCCTTTGTAACCTGGATAACCCCAAGAAAATAAAATTTTACCAAACCCCAACCCATGATCATCTCAGTGACCACGCTGATTTTCCCCCCATCCCTACTACGCCCACCTCCCCCCTGGAGGTCCCCATTTTGCCCCTAGAAGAGATGATAGAAATCATGGTTGAAAAGGGGAGGAAGGCCATCAAGAAAAATAAGAGAAGAGCCTGGAGCAATTTCAATATGGATAGGGTGAGTATGGGCATTGTCAGAGAACCTGCTAAAATTTAGGCGTTGGGGGATCTGGAAAATAGCACCCACTATGACAAGCTCCTTGGCCCGATTCTTCTAGTTCTCTCTGACAATGTTTGTGAAATGGGTTTCAACTTTTTCAACAATGCAAAGAATAGCCTGATTGACAATTTTCACTCCATTAAGTGGCTTTTTTAGGAAATTGAGACTCTGAAGGACAAGTCCAACCAAACCACAACAGGGGGGATTTCAAGGATCATGAGGCAAGAGGTAGTAAAGACCAGGTGGGCAGCCAAGAAAAAGATAGAAGCCAGGACACCAGAGAAAATCAAGAGGATAGAATCACCCGACTTGAGCAAAAGGTCCAAAGGTTGGATTTCGTCCACTAGATTGTGACTAAACAGATTGTGGATACCCTCCATACCTTGAATGAAAACATTGTTAATCTGGGGGACTATCTGACCAATGCCAGTCTTGTGGAGAACATGGAGTAGAGTATAGAGCATGGAACCAGCCGGGAAGATCCTCAGAAAGAGACTAAAATCCAAGAAAGTTAGGGGGACCAGATGCATTTCCTCCCCATGATCTAGGAGGAAGAGGCCAACCAGAAGGAAAGTGATGCTACAAAAACCCTATAGGCAATGGAAAAGAAGGGACACTAGTCTGCCCACCAGGCTCTGTTCCTGGCCGTTGTTTCTCAGGCTTCGAGCCTTTTGAGGCAGCTTTTCTTCTGTCTTTTCTGCTTTAAGTTATTTTTTGTTGTAAAAATTTGAGTTTTAGAATCCCTGTAAAAATTGTTTTCCTAATAAAAAACATTTTCTCTACCTCAAACAATCTTTACAAATCAGGTTCCTACAAGATCATAACCCTCTGCAAGTTATAGGTCAAATTCATAGATCTGCAACCCTACAACCCAATTAACTCAAGGTTCTACATGATCCAATCACCACAAGGATGAACCTCAAGCTTTGATACCACCTAACACAAGGAGGGATGAATAACTAAGGCCAAAGGCATATCTAGCTATCTGAACCACCTTTCATGAGTTAACACAGCGGAAACCCAATACACTGAACAACAACCAAAGAAGGAAGAAAAGAAAACACTTGTTCATTCATCAAATAATCAACATACATGCCCAAATATAAGGCCTTCTGGGTTATGGATAGATAAAAAATATATTCTAGATCAAAGATCCAACATTAAGTTTGTAGCTCCAGATCCAAAATCCCTCAAAAATTACCCTAACTCTAAGTCTAAACGCTCTATATGCACTTGTCAAAATTTCTTATAGATTATTCTAAAAAATTACATAAGAGAAAGGTTGATCGAACAATGGTCTGGATACATCCCAACAAAAGATCATAACATAAATGTCACAATCAAATTGTTATAATTCTTTAGAATAACTGAGAGGGGGTGGGGGGGAATCAGTTATCCAAGTTCCAAATGCCCTAATAATACTTTTTCACTTCTTATAATGAATCCATAAAATTTTCATCCATACAAACTTAAAATAATCATCTTAGAAAATTACAGTAAATTAATATGTAGGAATAAAACATGCAAGATCAACACATGACACAGTGATTTACGTGGAAACCCAATTTGAGAAAAACCACTAGTAACATGCTACTTGATTTTCACTCTTCTAAAGTGATGCCCTATTAAAAGCTTGCCCTATTAAAGGCTTACAAAACACTATTAAATGTGACCTTGTTAGAGGATTTCACCATACTGTTAGGAATGGGCCTGATCAAAGGACTTTAAAACATTCACTTGAAATGTCACCCTGTTAAAGGATTTACAACATGGCTATTAAACCAACCTAAGTCCATAGGTTTTAAACTATCTGTTATAATTGCTAGAGAGTAACAATAATGGATTGTTGATCTGATACAACTTACAACATACTTTTCAGATTTTAGATCACTCTTCAGTTCAGTCCTTTTGCTTGGCTTTTAATCACTTCAGTTCTTACAGCTTGATATCTCAAGCTTTGTCTCCTTGAGTCTTCTTGCTCATCATACCAATGCATCCATATATGTGGTCATCTATTGAAGTAAAGTAAATGTGCTTTCTTTCTCTTTAGCACCTCCTTCAGCAATTATGCTTTCATGCTTGACCTCCTCTCTCACTTTGCTTCATGACCTGATGACTCCTTAAATAGAAATCTAATTTGCCTTTGTCTCTCGATTCTGCCTTTCAAACTTTAGGGTTTCAAATGGATTAGCTAGAATACAATGTATCTACCCCATATCTTGCTCTTATCTAGAAAACTTCATCTAGAGTCTAGTTGTATTCTCCAAAAATATTCTACATGGTGTTCTGTGCCTCCAGCTCATCATTCTTATCATCTATTTGATTCACAAAATTCTAGATAACAATCTTGTCGGCTTAGTTCTGGAAAATATTCAATTTTTGAAATAATGTAGCAACTTAGCACTATTGGTTTACTGATGCTTGAAACCTCTGTGTTACTCGACACTTGTATTTGCTCAGCACTTGATTCTTCTTGACACTTGATTTTACTCGGCACTTGTATTTGCTTAGCACTTGATTTTACTCGGCACTTGAAGTTGAACTTTCTCGGCTTCAACTAGGAATCTATTTGGCACTTAACAGCTTGCTCAGCTTCCTCTTTACTTAGTTAGGCTTTACAAATGTCTTAGCTAAAACATTACATCTTTGATATGTTTCAGTGTGCCCATTTTCTATGTCTTAGAGTATGTCATCAATACACTTTTTCATCAATGACTTAGCTGATCCTTGTACTTCATTGTAACATCATAACTTCAACCTTTCTATAGGTGTTCTAGTTACATCTTTATTGATTTCCTCCTCCTGGTAAATCAACAAATTGATAGTATTTGGATCACTAAAGCAATTGTCATTCCTGCAAGTAGCAAGTTTGACATCAATGACAAAACAATGATTGAGAACATTCTTTACCAGTTTCATTGTTTGACATCAATCTCCCTCATGATCTTTTCAATCATTTCCAACAATCTCTCTCTTTGGCATTGATGGCAAACCAAACTGATCAATTGATCAACTTAGTTACCACCAAGATTGTATACAGTGTTTGCTACTTTTCTTGGCTACTACATCCTTACTACTAATCTCTTATATCTCCCTCTTTCATATATATCTCCCTCTTTCTTTGTATTGATCAATTTTTTGCATATTTCTCCTTCTTTGACATAAATGCCAAAGATGTAGCATCTTTATTATGCAAAATATAAGCTTTGGCTTCTTGATGTCTTCTCCCTCTGTCACCATGCTTGTGACTGATTTGGAGTTTATGCTCTTGCTGTCATCCTCTACATCATTCTTCTTATATTTCAATGATTTGTTCCTATTGATGCATGGTAGCTACCTTGTTACTTTAAACTCCTTGAGTTAGGGGTATTACCCCCAACTTTCCTCTAAGATATTCATAAGCATCCTTGGGAAATGGTTTGATGAAGATATCTGTAGTTTGTTTCTTTGTGTGAATGTACTCCAATTTCACTTGTTTGTCTTCTACCAATTTTCTAACATAGTGATACTTGATTGCAATATGCTTTGTTTTTGCATGCATTAATGAATTTTTGGATATATTTATAGCACTTGTATTATCACAATACAATATCATAGGTTTTTTTACCTCTTCTTTCATTCCTTTCAATAGATGTGTGAGCCACACAATGTTTGTACAATTGACTATTGCCACTACATATTCTGATTCTGTAGTGGACTGGGATGTGCATGTTTGTTTCTTGCTAGTCCAAGTAACTAGCCTTTTATCTAAAAATAATGCACCTCCACTTGTTCTTTTTCTATCATCAATGTTGCCTCCCCAATTTGCATCTGTATATGCATTGAGTTCAAACTTCTCATTTTTTTCTTAATATAGACCAAAGTTATCAGTTCCATTGAGATACCTCATTATTCTTTTTACCACTATAAGATGGTTTTCTTTGGGATTAGTAGAGAATTTAGCCACTATTCCAACCACTAATGCTATGAATGGTTTGCTATGTACAACATATTGTAATTTTCCAATCATGGATCTATACATTGTTTGATTGACTTCAGCTGATTCATCATTTTTGGATAGCTTATTTACTATTGCCATTTGTGTGCTAACTCATTTGGACTCCTCCAATCCAAATATTTTAAGTATCTCTTTGATGTACTTTGATTGTGTCACAATTATGCCATGTTTTAGTTGATGTACTTGCAATCCAACAAAAAATTTGATCTCTCCAAACATAGACATTTCAAACTCATGTTTCATTTTGTCAGCAAAGTCTTTGCAAAACACTTCCTTTCCTCCAAACACTATGTCATCCACAAAGATTTTAGATACAATAATATTCTTACCTTCTTCTAATTTAATGTACATGTTGCTATTATCATCAGTTCTTTGAAATCCTATTTGCACTAGATACTTGTGAAGTCTCTCATACCATGCTTTGGGTGCTTGTTTCAGAGCATAGAGTGCTTTATGTAATTTACAAACCATATCCTTGTTGTTCTCATCAACAAATCCTTCTGATTGTTCAATGTAGACTTCTTCTTCCAATATACCATTTTAAAAAGTAGACTTTACATCCATCTGATAGACTTTGAAATCTTTATATGTATCATATGCAAGTAAAGTTCTTACTCCTTCCATTCTAGTAACAAGGGAAAATGTTTCCCCATAGTCTAGACCTTCTTCTTGAGCATAACCCTTGCATACTAGTCTAGCTTTGTTTCTAGTAATCTCACCATTTTCATCTAGCTTATTTTTGAATACCCACTTGGTGCCAATCATATTCTTGTCAACTGGTCTGGGAATCAAACTCCAAGTTTTGTTCTTCTTTATTTGATCAATCTCTTCTTCCATAGCTTTATACCAGTCATCATCTTGTAATGCACCATATACTGTCTTAGGTTTAGATTTGCTAATAAGACATGATTCATGTCTTAGTCTATTCCTTGTCATTGGTCTTGCATCTTTGTCACCAATTATCTGTTCAACAGGGTGATGTCTTTTTACATATTTCGATAATCTTGGTTCTATCCTTGTTTCCATGTTTGATCTTTCAGATTCAGGGTCACTGAACCACCTCACAATAGGTGTTCCATAGTCATGCACTAGACCTGGCTTATGAATAATCTATTCAAGCTAAGGACTACTTTTCCCCTACCATGAGGTACATTTAGATTGTCAATCCAAGGATGTATACTTTGAAATGGTTGGCACAGTATGTGCACTAGGTACCTTGATGAGTCATTATGCTTGTGTTGTAGGAAAGTAAAAATGCAAAGGAAGAAAACTACACTACTACTGTGGAAAGGAAAATACTGAATCTATGAATGTTGAAAACATAATGAAAAGATAACAGAGATTCCATCTTGACTCATCCACTAGACTGTTCTCGCAGATGCTGCAGGAACGTTCATGAAGTGTGATGCTACAAGAAGGAATTAACTAGCTACGTCTTACTTAAAATACTGCTAATGCTAGTAAGATGAATCTATTCTATCCTAATGTAATTCACCTTCCAAGTGGGCCCCTTTGGTTGGCTTCTCTAATCTACCAACGCAAGATAGAAGCTAAAGAGAACTAATTCATTTCATTAATCAGTCATTACATGATTCAGAATTGTAAAACACAACTGTAACAAACTGTGAGTTAGTGTTCTCTCTTACTCGATAAAACTTATCAAAAATGAAAACTTCACACACAGTAGTCGATCTTGACATATATAAGGAATCTACTCTTTATTACATAATAGAAAAGTAACTCTTCTAATTTAAGTCTGTAGGAGAGAATATAGGAGAACAACTGAAAGTGGAAAGGAAGGATAATGGAATTGAGGAGGGAGCAATGAAGTCTCAACATCTGCTTGTTACAATGTAAATGCAAAGAAGGTAATGGCTTGTAAAAGCTCCTCCTTATTTTCTGCCATGTTTCCTGGAGTGGTTATAACTTCCTTTTCATTGTTGTTCCTTGATGCTCATTTCTCCTTGAATGCTATCGGCAACCAAATTTTGGATTCCTCTGCTCATCTGTTAATCCTTATCATCAGGTTAGTTATGATATAAGACATATTTGCAAATAAACATCCATCAAACTAAATTCAAGCATAAGAATGCAGATTTGGATATTTATATGAAATACTACATATTAGATATAATTTAGGCAAAAGACGACATAGTTTTTCTACCCCATAAATCATCAAAGGTTTATCAAACATAGGCTTATAAGTGTTAAAACAAGGATAAACAGAATATCACAAAGTATCTTGAACATAACAAAATAAAGGCATTTTTTAGACTCATCATCTGCCCCTTGCTAAACTAATGCTTGTCCTCAAGCATTACACTTCTTTGTCAAATATCTAAACTCCCCAACTTTTGTCTTTCCCTTTTTGCTGATCTTGAAGGTGTAGTAGAATCCTCTAGTCCTTTCCCATACTTCTTGCCCGTGGTCTTCCTGCAACTTATCGAGTTTGTCAGCATCAATATCATATAGGGGCCATAAAAGCATTGGAGGGTGCATGGTCAAAGGACACCATAGCTTTGGCCTTAGTTGCTTTCTCAGTTCTAAATATTTTGGAACTCTATATAGTGCTACTTCCAAATTAATAGGACTGTGCAGCTCTGATTTCTTGAGATAATTAGGTAACCATGCCCATCTACTTCTTACTCCAATCATAGCTCTCTGGAATGCAAAGTGGGGCAAGTTTTCATATTTGGTATACACTTTGGCTCTAGTAGCAAATACTTTCTTTCTAACTTCTGGATTACTCTTTCCATAGGTTAATGTAAACCAATCTCGAAGCATTTCTTCTGGTTGTTTACTTTCTGCCCTCAAGGGTAAAGGTTTTGTTCTCTCCTCATCTCTGTAATTAACTAGTTGTCTGTCATAATTCACCTCATTAGACATGCATGGAATTAAAGCTTTCAAATGCACATCTCCTATATAGAGCAAAGGATTCCACTCAGTTTCTGTAGGAATGTCAAAATTATGAATATACAAATCACACAATAGATTTTGCTGCCATGGTGGTAAGGTTTGATACAGCCCATAAAACTCTTGTGTGGTTTTGAATTCTGCATTTACATTTTTGAGGGTTAACATCAACTGAAACAAAAGATATTGTTCTTCTAAACAAAAAGCATATACTCAAGGAGGTGGTCTGCAAGCAAGATCTTGATCAGCTAATTTAAGTGCATGTTCCATGCACTGTTTCTGTCTTTCTAGTTGTTCTTTCAATTCTTCAATTTCCTCATTTTGTGATGTTATGATCCTGCTCATTCTTTTCTTCTCCTCTTTCCATAGTGCTTCAGCAAATAAATGTTGTCCATATAATTGGAAAAGGAGTTTTTGCAAGGTGACGACACTGTTATCCTCTTCATAATCCTTTTTATTTTTCTGTTCTTGCCATAAATGTTCCACCAAACTATTGATCCATGTTGACTTATATGGGACTAAGGTAGTATTCGAATCATGACATTCAGGAACTACTTCATTCTCATGGCTTGAAACACCTAGTAAATCCATTAAAGTTTCATTAATTTCTTGCTCACATGCTATAGGAGGATTACCAGAAGCTTCTGTCATCTCAGTGTGAAGGGAAGAATGGTAAAAAATTATCTGCACAGGAGACTCTGGAGCAGGTTCTTTAGACAATATAGGATCTTTAAAAATATTCCCTCTCATTCTAGGGCTTCTCCGCAAAGGAGTTTCTTCTTGTACTACTATCTTTTGCCTAATTTTATGTTTCAGTATCACTGTTGCAGGATTAGTTTTTGTAGGAACCTTCTTTGTTTTCTTCTATTGCTTAATTGTAGGACTAGATTTTTGTTGAGCAGTGGTTTCTTCTGGTGACTTATGTTTCCTTTTAGCTTTACTAGTAGTGGGTTTAGGGATGTCCTGTTCAGGTGAAGGCACATTCTTTTGAATGGAAGCAAATTTTGGTTCAATCCCTTGTGCATTTTCTATTTCAGCTCCCTTAATATTTTGTTCTGCAGGCTCACTACTGGGAACTACGTTTTCCTCACCCTGTCGTTCACTAGGGTCAACTTGGGGTTGTAGGGTTTTAAATTTTACAAAGTCATCCCATGTCAAAGGGGATACATCCCTAAGATACCTTTCTATTAACAAATTAATCAAGGCATGGTGAGTGACAAAATTATCTTTCCCTTTTTGAGTCTCTTCTACACTAATATAGAGCATATTATACAGAAAATTTGGAAGATTCATAGCAATATTGTGCCTTATATAACTAAGCAACTTAAAATGGTGTGCATGTAAGTGAGAAAATCTGCCATCATAAGTAAAATATCTGATGACATGTATTGCTAGCTCAGGGTATGGAGGTGGCAAAGACAATCTCTTGCACCCATGCTTTGTAACATCCAATTGAGGGTCATGTGGGGTAGTGAACTGGGCCCTTGCTGACCTAGCATCATGCGAGCTCGGATAATGCTCTCTAACAGAAAGTAACCCTGTTACTTTTGCAATTTGTTCTTCTGTTGCAATTATTGTCAAACCCCACATAGAAGCTTCACCTTCATCAAATGTCCTTTTGAATTCTACAACTGCTTCTTCATCATATGCTGTTAAATTCAAACAATAACTTAACCACCCACATGCATTGAATCTTCTTACTCCTTCTACATCAGAGAGCAACAAAATGTGCTCAACTAGCTCTCTTCTATGTAAACCTCCTCCCATTTCTTGATACTTCTTCTGCTACTCTGTTTCTCTCTCCCTTTCTCAATGCAAACTTCAAGACTCTGCATTATTTCTCAAACACTTCATTGCTTCTTTTTGGGAACATTAATTGCCATAACCAATTGTTATGTGCCATAATTAAACTTTAGGTAAAAGTAAATCATGAATTTGCATGGAAATCATCCAAAAACATGGTTCAAATGCTAAATTTTTAAAAATGGGTCACATCATGGCTTAAAATGAAAAATTAAAAAAAAATTCATTTAGAAAGTGGGAGTACAACACTTGACATGACATACTTATGGCAAAAAGTTCTCATTAATAAAGGGTAATGCCAAGATTTTAGAAAATCATCACAGTTAATCAAGCATGTCATTGGATAGTATGACACTCCCCTACCCCCTACTAATTTTATGACAAGTGTCCTCACTTTTCAGACTAGTATGGGTGAGGGACTGGAATACGCCATAATTATAGAGACTATGTAGTATTATATATAATTAACAAAATCTGCAAACTTATAAATGAATAATAGTTTGAAAATGTTTATACCTGCCAAGTGGATTGTCACATGCTCCAAAAAGAAGGTGGCAAAAATAATGTAAACGACAACATCCATCAGCATGTGTAGATTTGATTGAAAACACAAAAACTTAATTATGTAGAAAGTGAGTGGATGGAAGATTAAGAAATGGAGTGGGGTGGGTGGATGGAAGATTAAGATATGAATGGAAAGAAATATCATGAAAAGAAAATGGACTTTATGCAAACATAAAATTATTATTATGGACATGCAAATTATAATTAATGTTGAAGAGGAGCAGGCAGAAGGTTTTCACCTTCTGCTACAGGAAGAGATACTTGAGTTGTTGTTGGATTCGATTGTTCAAACTATTGCATGAATTCGGCTTTTGTTTGAGGCTATTTTTAAAGTTTAAGTCGATGACCATTGATCAACATTTTGAAAGGCACATCATCAATTGTGGTTAGTTGAACTGTTCCATTGTCAAAGACATGGATGATTTGATATGGTCCTAACCATCATGTCTGCAGCTTCCCTGGCATATCCTTAAAGTGAAAATCATACAATAATGCCCAATCACCAGCTTTGAACTATTTTTTGAGGATATGAGAATCATGCTAGTGTTTTCTCTATTTTTGCACCAGTTTAGTGTGTTCTAAAGTGGTCTTGCGCATTTCATCCAAAGAATTAAGATGCAAGAGGCGTTCTCTTTGTGCTACAGAAAGATCAATATCTAAGGTAAAGGCTATTCTTAAAGTCTTGTGTTCAAATTCAATTGGAAGCATTTCCACTTTCTCATACAAAAGCTCAAATGGTGTGAATCTAGTAGTGGTTTTCCATGTTGTTCTATAAGCCCAAACAACTTCTTGTAACCGGCTGGTCCAATTCTGACAATGCAAATGGACTGTTTTAGTTAGAATATTTTCCAGCTCACGATTGGTAACTTTTTCTTGTCCATTGGCTTGTGGATAGTAAGTACTTGATCTGTGATGCCTGATGTTATACTATTTCATCAACTTTGAAATCAAGTTGGAAGTAAACTATGTGCCTTGATCAGTAACAAATTTCTTTGGAACTCCATAGCATGTAAAAATCTCTTCATACAAAAATTTGGCAACTTTTTCATCATGGGCATGCTTCATAGCCTTAACCTCAACCCATTTGGTTAGGTAGTTAGTACAAACTAGAATATAAGACTTCCCATTGGATGGAGGATCAATAGGACTGATGAATTCCATTCCCCATTTTTCAAATGGTGTTAACACTACTTGAGGATTCAAAGGCATTTCATCTATTTTGGTTGGGCGACCCATTCTTTGGCATTGGTCACACTTCCTTGTATAATTGATTGCATCTTTATGAAGGGTAGGCCAATAGTAACCAGTGGCTAAGATTTTGAAAGCTATTCTTTTGACTGCAAAATGTCCTCTATAGGGCTCATTATGACATGCATGCAAAATATCATATGTCTCATCTTCTCTTACACATCTGTGCATAACTTGATCAAGTCCAGTATAGAACAGAAAATTGTCTATCCATGAGAAATGGAAGCTTTTCTGTATGAGTAGCTTTATCTCCTTATAAGAAAAATGCACTGGTGTCTTATTAGCTATAATGTAGTTAGCAATATCTGCATACCATGAAACTTTAACAGCAATATGAAACAAATGTTCATCCAAAAATGCATCATCTACCAGAGTAGTATCAGTATCATGATGATTGATTCTTAACAAATAATCAGCTACAACATTTGTTTTTCCAAGCTTATCCACTATACTTATGTCAAATTCTTGTAGCAATAGTAACCATCTTGCTAACCTACCAGTTATAGCAGGCTTTTTCATGAGATATTTGATTGCTGCATGATCAGTATGAACATAGATAGGATAACCTATGATGTAATGCCAAAATTTATTTAGAGCATAGACTATTGCTAACAATTTTTTTTTAGTCACTATCTAATTCAGTTCTAGGCCATGAAGACTCTTACTGATATAATAAATGGCATTTTCAAGAATTGAGTGTTTCTGTGCTAAAACTGCACCTATGGCATAATCAGAAGCATATGTATATATGTGAAAAGGTAGGTTCCAACCAGGGCCTTGTAAAATTGGGGCTATGGTCAAAAGTTTCTTAAGCTATAGGAAAGCTTTATCACACTCAGGTGTCCAATCGAATTTAGCTTCTTTGGTGAGCAACTTGTACAAGGGACTGGCTATTTTACCGAAGTCTTTTATAAAACACCTATAATATCCAGCATGTCCCAAAAAAGATCTGATATCTTTTAATTTAGTGGGTATGGGTAATGTTTGAATTACCTCAATTTTTGTTGGGTCTACTTGTATACCTACAGTAGTTATGAAATGATCGAGTACCACACCCTCTTGCATGAGCATGAAACACTTTTCAGTATTTAGTGCCAAATTATGTTCTTGACATCTTACCAAAACTTTTTCAAGATTTATCATTGCTTCTTCAAAAGTAACTCCAAATGTTGTAAAGTCATCCATATAGATTTCCATACAATCATGTGATATATCAGCAAAAAAACTAATTACAGCCCGTTGAAATGTTGCAGGAGCATTACAAAGACCAAATGGTAAAATAGAGTATGCAAAAGTACCCCATGGACAAGTAAATGTAGTTTTTTATTGGTCTTCAGGAGCAATACTGATTTGATTATAGCCACTATATCCATCTAAAAAGGAGAAGTACTTCTTTCTAGCTAGTGTATCCAAAACTTGATCTATGAAGGGTAAAGGAAAATGATCCTTTTTAGTAGCCTTATTTAACTCCCTATAATCTACACAAATTCTCCATTTTCCTCCTTTCTTAGGTACTATAACCAGTGGTGATACCCATTTACTATCAGATTTAGGATAGATAAAGTCGGCATCAAGCAGTTTCTGCAATTCTATTTTCACTATTTCTCTGAGGCTTGGATTTATCCTCCTCTGAGGTTGACAAAGTAGTAGACAACCTTCATTAATGTATATCCTATGGGTACATAGTGTAGGGCTTAATCCTTTCATATCACCATAATCCCAAGAAAAAGTCTTCTCATGCTTTTGAAGCAATTATTTTAAATGTTCCATCTATACAAATGTCAATTTGGGGTTAACATGCAGTTTATAGCCTTTACTCAGTTCAACAGGAATAGTGGATTCTACCATAGCAATTTCAGAGATTGGGCTTCCTTCTAATTCATAGGGAAGTAGTGAACAAAGATTTTCAAGTTCCTTAAGTAAAGTATAACTTGTATCACACTCCTCATATGTAATCAATTCTAATACAGAGCTTTCAGACACATCTTTTCCTACCACACAAGTGTTGGTAAGGATGCTCTGGATTACTGAATCTTCTTCTTGCAACTTTAGAAAAGATTGCCTATGTAACATCATAGGTTGTACTATGAAATTTATCTCTTCTTCTCCATCTCCTAAATCTAGCCAAAAAGATGTACTCAAATTTGGTAATGGTTGTGGAGGAGGATATAGATCAAATTGCTTGGTTGCTTGGCCATTTGATATGGTCATATTCCCTGATCTGCAATTTATGTTTGCATTAGCTGTGGCCAACCATGGTCTACCTAGAATGATAGGATATCCAGATAGGTTTACTTTAGGGGACAAAATCATGAAGTCCATTGGATATTCTAGGGAATCTAAGGTCACAACAATATTTTCTATCATTCCATCAGGAATGATAGTGGAACTATCTGCAAGCTGTAGAATAGTTGGTGTGGGCCTTAATCCTTCTATTTGTAACTTCTTCAAGTTTTCTTTAGTCATCACATTTATAGAAGCTCCCAAATCTATTAAAGAATTTTTAACAAATTGACCATTTATGCTGACACTTACTACTGGACTCCCTGGGTCAGAATATTTTGGTGAAATCACTTTTCCTAACATGATATCAACTAAGTGTCTAGTAACATGAACTATGGTAGGATCCTTCTTCTTCCTTCTAGGTTTCTTTAGACAAGTTTCCCTTATAGCTTTTCCATAAGCAGGAATGTCCTTAATAGCTTGAAACAAAGGTATTTGGACATGCATATTCTTCAGCTAATTAACAATGTCAAAGGGTTGTTCCTTGCTTTGTTCAGGTTCCTTTTGTATTAGTTGGTCTGGAAAAGGAGGCTCTACTGCTTGTTGAACTGGTATTGGTATGGTAACATTAGTTGGGTCAACAGGTTCATCAACCAAAGGTTCTAATGCTGTAGGAGAGTCTAATACTTCAGTTATAAGAGGTGGCTTTGGTGCTGGTAAGGTCGCTCCAAATCTCAAATGTATATCTGTGACATCTAAGGCATAAATAGGGTACTGCTGGGTATCATCACTATACATGAGTTGTTGTGGTTGACTATTTGGATTTGGCTAAGGCTGTGTAGGTAGTTGTGTTTTCTTTTGAGGCCCACTATTTGCAGGTGGTGGCATTAAAGCAGGTTGTTGACCTAGAGGGGGTAATTGTGGAGCACCAGTATTTTGGTTAGGCCATTGTTGAGATCCCTTCCATTGGTTTGGAGATGGCCAATTCCATTGGTTTCGAGATTTCCAATTCCCTTGGGGTGGTTTCCATTGGTTTTGCTAGTTCTGGGGCCATTGGTTATTCTGCTAGTTAGGCCAAGGTTGTTGGGAATTTTGAGAACATTGAAACTATTGTGGGTTATTTTGTCCAGCATTATTCCAATTGGGTTGGTTTTGTGGAGGACCTTGGGTATTGCAATTTTTCCATTGATTACCATATGAATTTGACTTTTGCAAGGGGTCTTGAGGCATACCTTGACATTGAGCCCATGGTCGGCATTGAGCAACAAAGAATACTTGCTCATTATCCCCATCTATCTTTACATATTCAGTGGGAAGATGCTTGTTCTCCATGCTTGCAACCAATTTACAGTGGCAATCTTTCTTTTTCTTTCGACAATGAGGACAGTACTCAGCTAGTTGTAACTTAGCCTCTACTTGCTTCTTTTTTGCAGTCATTGTATCCAATTGTGTAGTGACATCATCAATGATGTCTTGTTTGAAATCTAACAACAAATTGGATATTTCAAGTTTTGAAATGCCTTGACTAATTCCTATTGTAACTGTAGAATGGGGTCCTCAACCTTTCTTCATGGTTGACCTTGAGTAGTTCTGACATATCTTTTTGAGGTCATCCCATTGAGCTTGATATACATCTCCATTGGCCATCAGGTCTAATGCTTCCAAACAGTCTTCATTCACTCCTCTTAGAAAGACTAGTTTTTGGAAATCTTCAGACAATGTGTGCTGAGGATTCTTTTGTAGTGTATATAAAAATCGAGAAACATAGTCTTCTAATGTCTCTTCCTCCTTCTGTGATATCCTAAAGATATCATCTCCTCTTGTGCCAGATGCTTTGCAATATTCTTTATATTTTTCCAAAAATAAGGCTTGCATTTCATCCCAATTCACAGCTACATTGGCTCCTAAGCCCATGAACCATTGTAAAACTGATTCTTTCAATGTGGCTAGAAATTATTTTAGCTTATGGGCATCAGTGTTGTAGTCGAAACTACAACAAAGGATGTTGAACTCAAACAAGAAGGTATCAAGGTCTTCAGTTGCAAGGCCATAGAACTTTGAAAGAGCAGTGGGAGGCATATTCTTGAGATTGGCATTGGTTATGAGACTTGGAAGTGGAAATGGAAAAGTAGGTTGTGCCATGACTGGTGGGACTAGATTATGAGGTTGCTACTGAAAAGGAAAGTTAGGCACTGGATGATTAAAAACTAGTGGATTCGAGGTAGTTTTATCAAGAAGACTGGTGAATATTTCAGCGAAAGATTGGAGACTAGATATATCTAGGGATTAAGCTCTTGATGATGATACTGTGGGGAAAATAGGACTTGCATCTTCAAAGGGCAACTCAACTTCTTCTTCAACTTCTTCATTCAAATTAATAGATCCTTGTGGAAGAAATATGCCATATTCATCTCATTGTCTTCCTCTTCGATGCATGCAACTAAAATTTTCACACTGGTAAAAAGAACTTAATCTAAAAACTATGACTCAAAAATGCTCCTAGCTTGACACCATCTCGGGCAACAGTGCCAAAAATGAATTGCCTAACAATAGGTGTTCCATAGTCATGCGCTAGGCCTGGCTTAGGAATAATCTATTCAAGCTAAGGACTACTTTTCCCCTACAATGAGGTGCATTTAGATTGTCAACCCAAGGATGTATACTTGAAATGGTCAGCACAGTATGTGCACTAGGTACCTTGATGAGTCATTATGCTTGTGCTGCAAAAAAGTAAAAATGCAAAGGAAGGAAACTACACTACTGCTGTGAAAAGGAAAATACTAAATCTATGAATGTTGAAAACACAATGAAAAGATAACACAGGTTCCATCTTGACTCATCCACTAGACTGTTCTCGTAGATGCTACAAGAACGTTCATGAAGTGTGATGCTACAAGAAGGAATTAACTAGCTACGTCTTACTTAAAATACTGCTAATGCTAGTAAAATGAATCTATTCTATCCTAATCTAATTCACCTTCCAAGTGGTCCCCCTTGGTTGGCTTCTCTAATCTACCAACACAGGATAGAAGCTAAAGAGAATTAATTCATTTCATTAATCAGTCATTACATGATTCAGAATTGTAAAATACAACTGCAAAAAATTGTGAATCAGTGTTCTCTCTTACTTGATAAAACTTATCAAAAACCAAAACTTCACACATAGGAGTCAATCCTAACATATATAGGGAATCTACTCTTTATTACATAACAGAAAAGTAATTGTTCTAAGTTAAGTTTGCAGGAGAGAATATAGGAGAACAACTGAAAGTGGAAAGGAAGGATAATGGAATTGAGGAGGGAGCAATGAAATCTCAACATCCACTTGTTACAACATAAATGTAGAGAAGGTAATGGCTCGTAAAAGCTCCTCCTTATTCACTACCATATTTCTTGGAGTGGTTATAACTTCCTTTTCGTGGTTGTTCCTTCATGCTTGTTTCTCCTTGAATGTTGTTGGCAACCAACTTCTGGATTCCTCCACTCATCCGTCAATCCTTATCATCAGGTTAGTTATGATATAAGACATATTTGCAAATAAACATCCATCAAACTAAATTCAAGCATAAGAACACACATTTGGATATTTATATTAAATACTGCATATTAGATATAATTTAGGCAAAAGATGACATAGTTTTTCTACCCCATAAATTATCAAAGGTTTATCAAACATAGGGTTATAAGTGTTGAAACAAGGATAAATGGATTATAACAAAGTATCTTGAACATAAAAAATAAAGCCACTTTTTAGACTCATCAGTCACTATGCACTTCGTTGTTAGGTTGTTCTTCATCTATTTCATGTGTACTGACTTCAAGATTAGATTGTGCATTTTTTTCATTTTATAGCTCAACTTCTAAATGTAACTTGGCATTTATTGGTTGTGACTCAGCTAAAACTGAAATTTTTTGTTGAGTTTCAATTTGATTGACATCATCCTTGTCAATAGGCATTCCTTCATAAGAATACACAAAGGTTCTATATTCATCCATTTTCTTTGGTTCTTCAGCTTGGACTTCTATATGTTCATCAAAGCTTACATTTGCACTTTCCACAGTTTTGTTAGTTTTAGTATTCAAACACTTGTATGCCTTACTTCTAGTGGAGTAACCAAGAAATATGCCTTCATCACTCTTTGCATCAAATTTTCCATTTCTAGCATTTTTAAGGATAAAGCATTTGCAACCAAATACTTTGAAATATTTTACATTGGGTGAGTGACCATACCATAATTCAAAAGGTGTTGTATTTGTACCTTTCTTGACTTGTACTCAATTTAGTGTATGAACAGCTACACTTACAGGTTCTCTCTAGTATTTTAGAGCAATAGTCTTTTCTATCATTAATGTTCTAGCATAGTCAATCACAGATCTATTTCTTCTTTTAGCAATTCCATTCTGTGGGGGAGTTCTAAGAGATGATGTTTGTCTTTTGATTCCTTTGTCATTACAAAATATCTTGAATTCATTTGATGTGAATTCACCACCTCTGTCAGATCTTAGGCATTTCAAGCTCTTTCCTGTTTCCTTTTCAACTCTAGTCACATACCACTTAAACATTTGAAAAGCATCATATTTTTGTTTTAAGAACATAATAGTCATCATCTTGGAGTAGTCATCAACAAACAACATTATGTATTTATCTCCTCTATAGCTTTGTACCTCCATTGGACCACATAAGTTAGTATGAACTAACTCAAATACTTCTTTAGATGTATAGTTTTTGCTTTTGAAACTTGACTTTGTCATCTTTCCTAGCTGACATTGTTTGCACATGATATTATCAGGCTTCTTTAATTTTGGTAAACCTTTGACTTTCTTCATTTTACTGATATTGACTAGATTGTCAAAGTTGATATGACATAGCCTTCTATGCCACAACCATTCATCATCAAATTTTGCAACAAATCAAGAAACATTTTCCATATCAAGGTAAAATAGATTACTCCTTTTTTGATCTCCTTTACCTATTAGTTTACTGTCAGTATCATAGATTTTTGTAGTTTTGTTTCCAAATTCTACTTTGCATCCTATATTGCCTAACTATGAGACACTCAGCAAATTGTAGTTTAATTCTTCAACATAGTATGCATTATCACATGAGATTTGTTCTGTAAGCTTAATGAAACCTTATCCTTTTCTTTGACATGGAGCATCATTACCAAATCTAACACTATTTCCATCATACTGAGTAAAGTTACAAACTTACTTTTGTCTCCTATCATGTGATGTGAGCATCCACTATCTATTATCCACCTCTCATTTTTGTTCATACATGTTACAATTGTTGTAGGTTATTCTTCATCAGATTGGTCCTTCATGGCTACATAAACAACTTCATCATCATTATCATCAGAATTCTCTTCAATAATATAACAGTTCTTGCCTTTGTCTTTGTAATCTCTCTTATCATCTTCTCTTTTGTACTTGTACTTGTTGCATTCCTTATAATCCTTTTTCTGTGTACAAATAATAGGCATCTTACCTTTGAATTTTTCTTTTCCTTTGTGAAATCTTCTAGGTAGCAATGCTTGCAATTGTTCCACATCTTCTTCATCAGTGCTATTGTCACTGGATAGATATTTCATCTTTCTTCCCTTGTTTGATTTCACCTGTTCAATATCTTGCAGTGATAGCTTGGCCTTGAAAGTAGATTCAACATTCTTAGGTCTATAGTTATCAAAGTTAGATAACTCAAATGCAGTGAGTCTACCCACTATACCTTCAAAACTTAGATTGTTTCCTGGTACACATCTTAGTTCCTGTATTGTTGATACTCTGATAGCATAGATAGGCAGCAAGATTCTTAAGAACTTACTATTAATAGTATCTTCATCCAATTGACCACTCAAACATCTTATTGCACTTACCACTTCCTTTATTCTTGTGCCATACTGAGCAGCATTCTCATTTTCGTCCATTTTCATATCATCAAACTTTCCTCTAAAGCTTTCTCTTTTTGCTCTTTGGACATTCTGATCTCCTCCATAGATTTTTGATAGGGATTTCCACATTTTGAATGCAGTGTCACATCCTTTGATATCATCAAATTCAACATAGTTGAGTGCAGAGGCAATTTTTAGCATTACCTAATTATGTTCCTGTTTGTTTTTCAAATCTTCTGCAGTAAGAGTACCATTTGGATCAACATGTTCAGTAACAATTGAATTTTGGGCAGAATCTCCTATGGATCCAAGATGTAGCTTCATCAAACTTTTCCATGCAACAAAGTTGTCTTTGTTGAGCTTGGGGACTTCTCTCTTAGGCATTTTGATCTTTTTTGCTTATAGTCCCTTTTAAACTAAGTCAACAAATTGGTTCTGATATCAATTGTTAGAATTCTTTAGAATAACTGAGAGGGGGGGGGGGGGGGGGGGGGTGAATCAGTTATCCAAGGTCCAAATGCCCTAATAATACTTTTTCACTTCTTATAATGAATCCATAAACTTTTCATCCATACAAGCTTAAAATAATAATCTTAGCAAATTACAGTAAATCAATATGCAGGAATAAAACATGCAAGATTGACACATGACATGGTGATTTACGTGGAAACTCAATTTGGGAAAAACCATCAGTAACATGCTACTTGATTTTCACTCTTCTAAAGTGATGCCTTGTTAAAAGTATGCCCTGTTAAAAGCTTACAACATACTGTTAAATGTGACCTTGTTAGAGGATTTTACCATACTATTAGGAATGAGCTTGATCAAAGGACTTTAGAACATTCACTTAGAATGTCACCCTGTTAAAGGATTTAAAACATGGCTATTAAACCAACCTAAGTCCATAGGATTTAAACTATCTGTTAAAATTGCTAGAGAGTAACAATAATGGATTGTTGATCTGATACAACTTACAACATACTTTGCAAATTTTAGATCACTCTTCAGTTGAGTCTTTTTGCTTGGCTTTTAATCACTTTAGTTCTTATAGCTTGACATCTCAAGCTTTGTCTCTTTGAATCTTCTTACTCATCATATCAATGCATCCATATTTGTGCTCATTTGTTGAAGCAAAGTAAATGTGCTTTCTTTCTCTTTAGCACATCCTTCAGCAATTATGCTTTCATGCTTGACCTCCTCTCTCACTTTGCTTTGTGACCTTATGACTCCTTAAATAGAAATTTGATTTGCATATGCCGCACGATTCTCCCTTTCCAACTTTAGGATTTCAAATGGATTAGGTGGAATACAATGTATCTACCCCATATCTTGCTCTTATCTAGAAAACCTCATCTAGAGTCTAGTTGTATTCTCCAAAAATGTTCTACATGGTGTTTTGTGCCACTAGCTCATCATTCTTATCATCTATTTAATTCACAAAATTCTAGATAACAATCTTGTCGGCTTAGTTTTGGCAAATCTTCAATTTTTGAAATAATGCAGAAACTTAGCATTATTGGTTTACTAATCCTCGACACCTCTTTGTTACTCGGCACTTGTATTTTCTTAGCACTTGATTCTGCTTGGCACTTGATTTTACTCAGCACTTGTATTTGCTTGACACTCAATTTTACTCGGCACTTGATTTTACTCGACACTTGTATCTGCTCGGCATCTGAAGTTCACTCGACACTTGAAGTTGAACTTGCTTGGCTTTAACTAGGAATTTGTTTAGCACTTAATAGCTTGCTCGACTTCCTCTTTACTTAGTTAGGCTTTACAAATGTCTTAGCTAAAACCTTACATCTTTGATATGTTTTAGTGTGCCCATTTTTTGTGTCTTAGAGTATGTCATCAATACACTTTTTCATCAATGACTTAGCTGATCCTTGTACTTCATTGCAACATCATAACTTCAAAGTTTCTGTAGGTTTTCTAGTTGCATCTTTATTGATTGCCTCCTCCTTGTCAATCAACCAATTGATAGTATTTGGATCACTAAAGCAATTGTCATTCCTGCAAGTAGCAAGTTTGATATCAATGATAAAACAATGATTGAGAACATTCTTTACTAGTTATATTGTTTGACATCTATCTCCCTCATGATCTTTTCAGTCATTTCCAACAATATCCCTCTTTGGCATTGATGGCAAACCAAACTGATCAATTGATCAACTTATTTACCACCAAGATTGTATACATTGTCTGCTACTTTTCTTGGCTACTGCATCCTTACTACTGATCTCTTATAGCTCCCTCTTTCATATATATCTCCCTCTTGCTTTGTATTGATCGGTTTTCTACATATTTCTCCCTCTTTGACATAAATGCCAAAGATGTAGCATCTTTATCATGCAAAATATAAGCTTCGGCTTCTTGATGTCTTCTCCCTCTATCACCATGCTTGTGATTGATTTGGAGTTTCTGCTCCTACTGTCATCCTCTGCATCATTCTTCTGATATTCCAATGATTTGTTCCTATTGATGTTGGGCAGCTACCTTGTTACTTTAAACTACTTGAGTTAGGGGTAACTCGACACATGAAGGAACACTCAATCGACACTAGATTGCTATAATAACTTGACATTTACTAAAGCTACAATAGCTTGGCATCTATTAGAGCCAGAATAACTAAGAATCCATTAAAGCTACAGTCACTCGACATCCACTAGAGCTACAGTAACTTGACATCAACATGTAGAATGAAAAAAAATGAATAGGATAACAAGGCAACCTAGGATGCTCCTGCATCAATATTCTTTCTAAGATCCCATTTAGTATATTTGGACACATTTTAAAAGAGAATTATGTAATAAAATGAACTATCTTATTAAACCCCACCCTCCAATCACATTTTAGACTTCAAAGCAAGTCTTTATGAAGCCTTGAATACTAAGGTCAGGGTCTGCACTTGGGGGTTACCAGTACATGCCTAGGTCCATGTGAAACCTTCTAAACAATCTACTGATGACATGTGGAGGGAGTTTGGCTGAAAATGAGGTCATATTTAAAGTTGGTAGAGAGGAGGAGACATACATCTGCCACCCTTGACTTTCCCTCCACACACTCCAAGTTGCACCCACCTGCAATCTTCCTTGGGCAACATGACCCATGTATGGGGTGTCCACATGAGCCTAGGGTAGCATGGAAAGGGGGTTGTGGAAAATATAATGGGATTAAGGGGTTAAGGTGTTAGGATATGTTAGGATATGGTTAGTAGAGTGGTTAATATGTGTGTAGTTAGGTGTTACTTGTAGATAGTTGTAGTAAGTTTTATTTAAATGTTTTAATATTAATTTTTTGTTAGTTAGTATTATTTAGTCTTAGATAAACTTTTATTGTTCAGTGTTTAGATTTATAATTAGTTTTAATTAATAATAATATATTAAAATTTAAGTTTTGTTTTATTTAACTTTCTTTTGTAATTAGAATTAGTATTTATGAAGTATTATTTTAGTCTATTTTAATTTAATTTGATATATATTTAATGAAGATTTAAAAAGGGTTAGAAGTAGAAAATAATGTTATTTTAGAAATTAGTAAGTGGATAATAGTTACAACAGTCTTTTAAATTAGTTTATGATTTAAAAATATTAATGCTAATTAAATTTTCTATGGTTGCTTTATTTCAAATAATTGATTGTTTTGATTCAAAAGTAAAATGAGTTAGTTAGTGAAGATAGTTAGTGGGGATGTTATATTAGGGATAAATAATGTATCTCACTTTATAATTGTATCATGAACTTAACAATAAGATGAAATTCATATTATGATTGGAAAATTGTATTTGCTCCTTTATTTGATTTAATGAAACATTAATGCATCCTTGAGTAATAAATCCTTAGGTAATGTATTAAGGTATTGTTAGGGAAGCCTATGTCTACATTTCAACATACCTATAATTTAACTTGTAAAATGAATATTTAGAATCATGTCAAACCCCAATTGTAATGTGAGCCTTAGTCAAACATGTATCAACATAGTGGACTTATTAACATTTAAAAAAAAATCCTGTATCTTTTCCCTATTATTTTGGGCATGACACTAATGTATGAAAATATTCCTATTTTTCCCTTTGTAGGAGCTAAAAATTTGCATGGAATACTTTGTTGAGAAATTATTTTGCACAATGCTTAATGACATAAATCCTTTTAGATCTCTCTCTTGAAAAGTTGATTAATGACCAACTCTAAGGTTCCATATGGCTATTTTACAACCTGCTAGGTAACACAATTCAAGATAAATGTGAATGTTCAGAAGGAGGCCTTTGCTTGTACCCACCAATTTGCACAACTTTTTTGAAACCACAAAAGAGATATATTTTTGTATTTTATGATTTATGATGAATGAAATTTCTAAACAATACAAATATACAAATTCCTATTTTAATCGAATGTTCTAAAAATAAAATAATGAAGATAAAGTAACAAGAAACTAAATAAAATTATTGAAAGGGAAATTCTCAATGGATATAAGCCAGAGTAAAAACATGTCTACAAATTATTATCAAAAGGATTTGGTAGGAAACCATTAAAATTAGGAGTAACACATTCTCAACTCCACTAATGCAATTGTTGATAGGTACTTCAATAATAGCCAAAAAATGTTTCACATTTCATCAAATTGTGAGGCCACAAAAAGTGTGTTCACATGAGATAAAATGCTATGCAAGAACAATATTGATCCTTTCTCCAATTTGTCACAACAAAAAAATTTGTTAACATTAGAAAAATATTAGAACTAAAAGACCACATGATCATAAAAACATAAAAAAACCACTAGCTCCACTATTATTCATGAACATTCATTCAAAAAAATAACACACTCTGACAAGAGTTACTACACTCAAAATGAGAGCAACAATAACATATATTATTGCATCAAAATAATAGCTTAGAGTACATATTACATCAATGTATTTAAAATAGATCCTCTCCTCCTTTTTTTTTAGGAGTGAGAGCTCTTTGAATATGACTCATATTAAAAGAACTAATAAAATAAGTCTATTTACATACAAACTAACTCTTGAAATGGTGTTAAGAAGATCTCCACCCTTGTTTTTATCAATTAATGGGTGTATGAGCTTCTACATGACTTAAAAGAATAAAATAAGAAGGATATAAGAAGATAGAAGCCATGAGATGATCTAGGAGTCATTGAGAGCTCTAAAAATGCAAACTTAACCTTCTCTAGGTGTTTCTGGGAGTTAAACTACCACCAAAATGTGTTTTCGATGCATAGAATGATATAAAATAGCAATTGACAGTTAACTATCGGCGCATTGCTTCTTATTCAAAATTGTTGGTGCACCTCTGAAAAAGTGCACCTTCAAAAAGTGATCCTTCGAAAAGTTCACCTTCAAAAAGTGTACCTTCAAAAAGTGCACCTTGGAAAAGTGCATCTTGGTGACAGGACCCAAAAATCCAAAAATTCTTTTAACTATCAAAACTTGATTTCCAACATCGAAGTTTTCTTCCCTTTTATACCAAAATGATATCTAGATGCTTTTTTTTGAATTTGTCTATTATCTCCATTAATTCCTTAGCCTCTAGTAAATCTAATGAATCATACTTATTTCAAATTACTTTTTGATGGTTTCTTACTTCTATCCTCATATCCACAAAATCCTCAAGCTAAGAATCAATTTTTAATAATGCTTCTTCTATTTTGAAAGCTTGTCTAATATCATCTTCTGATGAAGTTGTCTCAAATGTATCCCTAAATTGTTGAATGACTATTTGTACTAAGGATAGTTTAGTCTTTGAGTCATCTTCAAATATCTCAAGGCTAGCGATGTTGTATTATTTATTTTCTTCCAAAAATTTCTCTCGAGTCTTATTCTTTCTTTGCTAAATATCTTCATGTGGTCCTTCCATAAATTTATTCCCAAAAGATATCTTCTCTATCCAATCATCTAAATTATCTAGTTTCTCCACCAACTATATTTCCATAAACATCTAGTACCTTTTCATTGTAATAGATTTGAGTGCTTTCAATTCATTGGCCTAGGTAGATACCTCATCCATCAGCCCAAAATTATGGTTAATAATGACAACAAATTTATTGGTATTAGTCTAGATGTTGTGCAGAAGGTTCAAATTACCTTGTATTATTTGCACTACCCTTTCCTCAAAATCGTGATGCCATTTTTGAAGAGCATCCAAAAAGGAATCCATTTGTGGCCTTGTCTCCCTCCTTTCCAATGCATTTTCAAGAGAAATCTCATGGTACACAAAGTCTATTGGCTCCACTACCTCATTTAGTTAGTCCAAAGCTTTATAATATCCACCATAGAATTACCCATTATGATCTCCTTCATCTGATAGTTCTTTAGAGTCAACTATGAAGAGTTTGGATGGCGAGGTGGAATGAAAATGTGTGCCAAGAGGTCTTGATCTTAATTATTCATTATAAAGGAAAGTGTTCTAACATCACCCTTAAGTGGCTAAAGTTTCTAGATTACCATTATTAATTCCAAAATTTCATCTTGTTCAGTTAATTCCATCTATCTCTTTTGTTTGAACATAACCTCCTTCTTCAACCATGATGGTGTCATTCCAATTGATGACATATATTGTGCTAAAAAGGTTGGTTCTGTTGTAGGTTCCTTTCCCTTATCGCTCTTCTCTAGAGTCTTCTTATCTTGAGGAAGAACTCTAGAGTGAGTTTATATATCATGTTGGGTTGGAGACCTAGCTTCTGTATGCAGAGGATCTTGTTGCATTTCTTCTACTATCTATCCTTGGATAGTTCATCACTATGCAACATATTCTCCTTCTTCTAGATTTTGACTTTCAGATTCAATCAGCAAAGGAGGTGGGGCCACTCATCCTTGTTCTATTAATTTGGGTACACCTTGTGCTAGTGGGGGAGGAATGCCAAGAGGTCCTTGTGGTAGTGGAGGTAGTTGACTCCAATCTTCCCCCAACGGCTCCTTCCTAAGGTGTCCCATATTTTCTATCCTACCATCTTGATGCCTACAAATGTGAAATCAAAGTTTGAGAGGTAAAAAATGTCTACCCCCTTGCCCTCCATTTCTATAATATATTTATGTTTCTCATCTTCAAAGGTCTAAACCTAGATGGGCTACCTATGGATAGAAGAAGGTGTCTAAGTTGAGCTTCTTCTCCTCCCTTCTTTAGCCATAGTAGGTGAGTGAGTTCTCTTACTCAAAGGTACAAACTTAATTTTTTCCCCTTCCTCCTCATCTTCCACCTTAGGGATTTTTTTTGGAATTTGTGACAAGTGGTTACTCTTCTTCTTTAGTCTCCTCTTCACATCTACAACCTGTAGACACCTAAATTTGATTACACCGCTTTGGTAATCCTATTTAGCTATCTCTAAAGGCATCATCAATTAAATTCCTATTTATTTAATCCTTTGCCATCCCCTAGCTGATTAATTTAACTAATCATCTATAGTCCTAATTGATAAATCAAATAACTTATTATTTATCAGTTAAATCCTATTCTTCTATATAATTCCAAAATCCCCATTTATTAAATAAACCTATTTGATAAATAAAGCCCTCAATAACCCCTAACCTATCCCTAATCCTCTATTTATCCTAATCCACCCAATCCACCCATACTAACTAAGCTTAGTCACTAAATCATCCACCCTCATGAATGCCATTCACTTGCATATCTCTAACAAGCTTATTCTAATCCTAAACCATCTCTAATCCCCCCCTAACCTTGTCACATTTCCTAAGTAAGCTTAAGACTTTCCTAAGCCAAGAAAAGTCAACAATCTCAACTCCCTCCAAAATATCCCAACCATAAGCCATAAAGGCTCTTACAAGCCTATTCATTGCTCTTACAAGCCATTTATGAAGGGTCTTTATGAAGATATTATCCCTTGAGCCTCCTTTTTTGACTCATCCTTGCCCTTTCCTCCATCCACTCACCCTGTGACATGTGTCACTCCCTAGTTGGTGCTAAACAAGCACAATCCATGTGCTCTCCTTTGAGTGCATCCTAGCCCTCCTTAAGCTTTCATCTCTCCTTGCATCTTAGCCCTCCATCCCTCAAGCCCTTAGCCTATAAATTGAATCCCCTCCCAAGCCATTTCATCACAACCTTTAAGCTAAAGTTATAATGCTAGTTTGAGAAACAAAGCCTTTTAATCATACCCTTATAATGCCAAATTGAGAGCTCACAAAGCTACCAATTTTCCCTTACCCATCCATCTCCATTGAAGCTATTTTGAGAACCTTGAGCATACATACCAAATCTAAGCAAATAGACTCATCCCCAAATCAAGAGAACAATCTCATTGAGAGAGCCTCTTCCATGGCTCATATTCTCATTTGAGTTGTTTCCTCTTTTAGTCTCTCTTATATGTTATATTAATCTTTGTTAGTTAATGCTTTGTTCTTTTGATAGATTAGTATTCCTTTGCTAACATATTAGTATATACACAACCATCATCTCTATTCATGCCCTTTTGGGCACTGATGGGGAGTCTTCTTTTTCTTAGGCTCAAGATGGCAAAAATTTTTTTGGTGGCTATTGCACCTGTTCTTTCTCTTGTTGAGCTTGTTCTTCTTGAATAGCCATTTCTTCTTGAGCCACTTCCTCTTTCTCTCTCCTTCTAGGGGCTGCCATTATCTTCTTACCCTTACCCTTTTGTGTCTCAAAATAATCAACCTCCATGTCATGCTAGTGTACCATCTTTGGCTTTACTAGTAATTTGGTAGGGTAAGTTGATATGGTGACCTTTGTTCATTTTCCTTTCTTTGGTCAGGTTGTAGCTTGAAGAGGTAGGGCTTGAGGAATTGGATCCATCCAAAAAGGTTTCCTAATCCATTCACTTGTCAATTTAACCACATTTCAAACCCAATGTTTAATATCATTGTTCCTATCACGCCCAATTTTTTCATTCATAATGGGTCTTTCATAGATCTTGTCCTTGTTGTACAAGGGATCTATTATCTTAGGGACATCCTTGTCCCATGATTTGAGGGGTGTCTCTATGTGTGACACTGACTTCACATAGCTACATGAATTTAGTGATATTATCATCTCCAAGAGATTCCTCATAAAGGGGCTTGAAGACCTTTCTAATTGAAGGCGTCAAGCCCTTAGCCTGCTAATCCTCCCTATCCTATGGTTCCCTATTTCTTATTTCCTTGACCCTTACCCTTTGGCCAAAAAAATATTTTAAAGATATTTGTTTTTCTTCAGATTAGTCCTTGCCCTTTAATGCAAATTAGGAAATAGTAAAATTAGGCTAATTTAATCAGCTATTTTGAATATCTATGTTATGAATTAATAGTATCTACATTGTACAATCTCAAATATAATCAATAAAAAATAATATTTTTTGGCTTCTCAATCATTGTTGATGCTAGCCTATGACTCTATTTTTAGCTTCTCAATGAATTGTTCAAATATTAGTCTGTGACTTTGTTATGAAAAATTAACTGTTATAAAGTTAGGAAAAAAAAAGGTTTTCAACAATTCTTTTATGGTTTCATATTTGATTAATGATTTATATTAAAAAATTATTATAAGTAAAATCATCTTAGTTGTTTTGTTTTGTTTATCTATTTCATCACTTTCAAAGGGGAATAATGTTAGTAGTGGGTAATTCTATAGTTAATTCGAATAAATGAATGAGTTAAATTGTATGGTAAACTATGAATCTCATCTACCTAGAATATACATTCAAATAAAAACTAAAACCTTACATTTAACTCAATAATATATTTTTAAAATCAAACCAAACTATGAAACCTGCACTATGTTTTATGTATGTTGTCTATTTTTTTGTTTGGGTTGACTAGATTGTTGACCAATTTTAGGACATCTACCAAAGGCTTGGGAGTTCTGTGATTCTGGTATTATATTGATTGATCTTTTAAACTCAACCATGGTAATGTGATTGGTATGCTCCTTGATGATTTTTTTTATATTGTTGGTTATTGATTTTAGTGTTATTATGGGATAATAGGATGAGCGTTATGACCTACTTGACTTAAACATTTTGAGTCTTCAATCAGTATTTTTGGGATACATTTTGGATGCTAATACAGAACTAATGGGTATTGTGATTTATCTTTTGATGCTTTCTAGTCACTTGTATAGGAGTAAGGTGATTTACTATGATTTTTTGATTTGTAATTTCATAAGCTTAGGGTAGGTTATCTATATGTAATGTCAGGAAGTGGCTCACAATGGAGGTCAGGGCCCTAAGTGTAGAACCAGAATCAGTATGAAAAGAACATTAACAAATGAAGTAAACATTCACAAACCAAAAACTAAATTCACATATATGCTTAGACTAAGAAAGAAAATAAGAAGTGCAAACCTCACAAGAGAAAACACTCCATGCTTTCTTGATTCTGTAGATGTGTCCTTTTGCTGTGGATGTATGCTCAAGATGCTCAAAAGCTGCTTCAATGGAGATGGGTAATGGCAAATTGGTAGCTTTGTGAGCTCTCAATTTGGCATTATAAGGGTATGGTTGATGGCTTTGGTTCTCAAAATAGCATGGTAACTTTAGCTCAAAGATTGTTGATGAAATGGCTTGGGATGGGATTCAATTTATAGGCTAAGGGGTAGAGGGATGGAGAGCTTAGATGCAAGGATGGATGAAGGCTTAAGGAGGGCTAGGATGCATTCAAAGGAGAGCACATGGATTGTGCTTGTTTAGCACCAATGGGAAGGTGACACTTGTCACAAGGAGGATGAGTGTGAGAGGGTAGGGTTAAGGGTTGGTTAAAGTCATGATGAGTGGGGTTGAGTATGTAAGAGGGATGTAAGAGGAATGAGTGTGGAAGAGGGAAGAGTGTGGAAGATGGGTGTAAGAGTCATGAGTGGGCTTGTAAGAGTCTTTATGTTTTGTAAGAGCACTCATGACTTAGTGGTTGGGTTTTTTTTGAGGGGAGACTTTGGTTTGGATTAGCAAAGTCTTAAACTTGTTTAAGGAATGTGACAACATTAGGGGGTGGATTAGGCTTGGGTTTAGGATTAGATTAGGGATGTTAGAGATGTGCAAGTGGATGGCATTAATGAGGGTGGGTGAGTTAGTGGCTAAGCTTGGTTAGTATGGGTGGATGGGGTGGATTAGGCTAAATGGAGGATTAGAGATAGGTTAGGGTTTTTTTTGAATTTGAGGATTTTATTTATCAAATAGATTTATTTAATAAATGGGGATTTTTGGAATTAGATAGGAGAAAAGGATTTAATTGATAAATAATAGATTATTTGATTTATCAATTAGGACTATAGATGATTAATTAAATTAATCAACTAGGGGATGACAAAGGATTAATTAAATAGAAATTTAATTAATAATGCCTTTTTAGATAACTAAATAGGATTACTAAAATAGTGTAATCAAATTTAGGTGTCTACATTTTGCCCCTCTTTGACATAGTGTTGAGACAACACTATTTCAAAGAAGTTCGAATGAAGACAACACGAAGAAGATGTTTTAGCAACAAGGTTGCCCCAGTCTCGGATAAGAAGAGGAGAGACTAGACTTAGATGATGCCCCCTCAAGAAGGTGGCGGGGAGAGAAATGAGGCTCGATGACTTCTTGAAAAGTACAAGAAATTGAGACGAGCTGAGACGCAGGTTAGCGAAGAGAAGGGGCTGAATTAGCTCAAACTCTCACTACGGGAGAATGATAAAGGGAAATCAGAGGCACAATAGTAAAGCAAGCTTAAGACTTTCTAGGATTGGGGGGGGAGATGGAGGAGCAGAGCGCTATAAAAGGAATCCATTGAAGCTTTTTGAGCGGGGGGATACTTCAAAGAGAAGTACCACCATGTAGTTGAGCACTAGATTTGCTATAGGACTGTTGGTTAATTGCCAAGGTTACCAAGAACATCAAGGCCTTTTCACCAACCGTCTAGAGGACTGACGAACTGACTCAAAACAAACACATAAGGATTGCCCCAGTATCACACATGAATCCCAGAGGAAGCAGCGTGGAAACGACACTAGGTAACCCACAAGCAGAAAAAGAAAACAAGCAAAAGACCTGATCAAGACCTTACGCTCTAATTGCCCCATTCGCAGCATACCATGATATGGAAGATCATGGCAACCTTGAGGAGGGAACAAGGAGATTGCTTGGAAAAGATATTTCAAGACCCAAAAGGGAAGATCCCAAATCAAAAGAAAGTGAAAATCCAAAAGAGAACTGTTTGCCAATGAGATGGGTAGGATGAGGTACTAACGGACCAAGATCAGACATGAGGAAAGCTATATCCTGCAAAAATCTATTAGAGAGCACCTAAGCTGATGGATCTGGATGAGTGATGCATCTGGCAAGTTGAACTAAGAAGGATAACACTTTGGTGATAGGAGATCTAGCTAAAGGATGCATTGGAATATCTAACCAAGGTGTGCGATGTGTGCAAGATGTTGACCAAGGATGAACTAACACGAAAGCCGGATAGATACAATGATACTAAGCTAAAGAGGATGTATAAGCTGACAGACCAAGATATGTTACAAATGTACAAGTTTGTTCATGTTTTGGTTTTTTGTGAGATGGAAATTTTTGTGAAGGATGGGATGTCTATAATAGTTGATAAGTGGACAGGTAGATGGTTTGTGAAAAGCTTAAGGAAAATGGGATTCTGTGTGTGCATGTGATAGGATACGGGCTAGGGTATAAGATTATTTACAAGCTGGAATATGGTACAAGCTTTGGACAAGATTTGGATATATACAAGGTATGGTACAAGATTTACAAGGTATAATACAAGCTTTGGTACAAGATTTACAAGCTGTACAGGAGGTATTGACAAGCTCCATCAGATTTTGGATATTTGATTGGAACACCAAGGGAACAAGTAGGTGTTTTATGGGATGGTGGGTGGATGGATGAGGGATAGGATAGTGATAGATAATGGATTAGTCTTTAGCACACAAGGCGCCTGAATTACCAGGTTTTCACCAAGGTACCTATCCAAGGCACTTGAATTGCCAAGTTTTCACCATTGGACGCTTATTTCTCTTTACTATTTTTTTCTTGTATTTTTCAAAAGCTGGGTATACCAAGGATCTTCAAGCATAGAACTTCTTGAGATGAATGATGTTAGTGGGATCATTTAAGAGTTCTCCTTCTGGTGTAGATAATTGATAGGCTCCGAAGCCAAAGGAGGCAGTAACCACATAGGGACCAAGCCATGTAGGTTCAAACTTTCCTTTCTTTTCTCGATCTGCTTGGACTTTCATATTTTCTTTGAGGACCATGTCACCTGGCTGAAAGTGTCGTGGGAGCACCTTCTTGTTGAAATTCCTTTTGAGATGAGTTTGATAGACTGTGAGATGGTCATAGGCTTGTTGTCTCTTCTCGTCTAAGAGATCTAGCTAGGTGAGTCGAGCTACTCTGTATTCTTCATCTGAGATTTGTCCTCGCAAAGATATGCGTAGTGAGGGAAGTTCAACTTCTATAGGTAATACTGCTTCGGCACCATAGACTAGGGAGTATGGAGTTGTGCCTGTGGATGTACGAAAGGAAGTTCGATAGGCCCATAGAGCCGGATTTATTTGAAGGTGCCAATCACGGCCGGAATCATTGACAACTTTCTTTAGGATTTTGAGGAGGGTTTTATTAGTTGCCTCTGCCTGGCCGTTACCTTGTGGGAAATATGGGCTAGAAAAGCGATGATGGATGCGGAGGGAAGTGCGTAATTCTTCCATGTTGAGATTTTCAAAGTTACCTCTGTGGTCAGTGAAGATGGTGGATGGGATGCCGAAGCGGCAAACAATGTGGTACAAGATGAACTTGGAGACTTGAACTCCTATAGCTGAGACTAGGGGGACTGCTTCCACCCACTTAGTGAAATAGTCTGTAGCTGTTATTATCCATTTATGTCCATCAGATGAGAGAGGGGTGATAGTTCCAACTAGATCAAGGCCCCAACAAGTGAAAGGCCAAGGTGGTGCAATAGGCTGTAGATCCTGTGCTGGAGCGTGCACAAGATTTGCATGCTGCTGACATGGGAGACACTTTCTGACAAAGTCACAAGAGTCTTCTTCAATGGTAGGCCAATAGTAGCCTGCTCTAAGGATTTTTTGTGCTAGGACAATACCACTCGTGTGGGCACCGCAAAGTCCGGAATGTACTTCTTTTAATGCCATCGCGGCCTCATTTTCATCTAAACATCGAGAGAGAGTATCGTGATAACCCCGACGATATAGGGTATTGGCTATGATAACATAGCAGGATGATTTTCGGATGAGATTCTGGCGTTGGGTATGTGTGAGGTGAGGGGATATGATACCATCGTTAAGGTAAGCATGAATTTCATGGTACCAAGGGGATTGGGGACCAACCAAGATACAAACACGGTTTGAATCCTCATTCACATAGGCAGGTGTGAGGAGCTGCTCAACTAAAAACTCATACTGCGTAGCTTCTTGGGGAATTTCCAAGAGCGAGCCGATAGTGGCCATGGCATCTGCTGCCTTGTTCTGCATTCGAGGCACTTGTGTAAACTGAAGCTTTGTAAAATGCTGGGTCAGCTGATCAACTAGCTCTTTGTAGGGTAATAGATTTTCATCTTTGGTTTGATATTCATTTAAGACTTATTTGATAATGAGTTGGGAATCACCAAAGACTTGTAACTCAGTGATATTCCATTCTGCAGCTATCTTTAATCCTGCTACAAGAGCTTCATATTCTGCTATATTGTTGGTGCTAGGGAATTGTAGCTTGAAGGATTTTGGAATGTAATCTCCTTGAGGTGTAACTAATAATATTCCTGCCCCTGAACCATGAGAGGTATATGAGCCATCAAAATAAAGCTTCCATGGGGGCTGTTCTTCAATTAGGTAGATATGCTCATCTGGAAATTCTATGAGCAAAGGATATGCATCTACTAGAGGTGCATCAACTAGGTGATCTGCTATAGCTTGCCCTTTGATTGCCTTTCTATCCACATACTGGATGTCAAACTCACTTAGTAGCATAACCCATTTGGCCAAACGGCCTGTAAGTGCTGTTCTGGAGAGCATATACTTGAGAGGGTCAATCTTGGAGACTAGTTGGATGGTATGACTTAGCATGTAGTGGCGAAGCTTTTGAGTTGAGAAAACAACTGCCAAACAAGCTTTTTCCATAGGAGTGTAATTGATTTCATAACCAACTAGGGTTCTACTGATATAGTAGATGGCTCTCTCTCTTCTATAATCATCATGTTGTGCTAAAAGTGCCCCTAAAGCAGTAGGTGTTGCTGATATATACAAGATCAAGGGACGACCAGGAACTGGTGGAACCAAGATAGGGGGATTGGTGAGATACTGCTTGAGCTGATCGAAGCTGCGCTGACATAAAAGATCCCACTTGAAGTTCTCATTCTTCTTTAGCAAGTGTGAAAATGGTGTACACTTATCTGCAAGTTGGGAGATGAAGCACCAAACAGATTGAAGTTTCCCCTGAAGAGAGCGAAGCTGTCGCAGTGTCTGGGGAGGAGGCATGTCTAAGATAGCCTTGACCTTTTTGGGGTCAATCTCTATACCTCGTTTAGAAACTATGAAGCCTAGAAGCTTGCCAGATGTGACCCCAAAGACACACTTCTTGGGATTTAGCATGAGATGATATTGGGCCAACCTATCAAAGACTTTTTCCAGGTCAGCAAGATGATCCATGAAGGTGTGAGATTTGACTAGGATATCGTCCACATAATCTTCCAAAATGCTATGGATAAGATCATGGAAAATGGCTGTCATAGCTCTTTGATAGGTAGCCCCAGCATTCTTTAGGCCAAAAGGCATCATGGTGTAGCAAAAGGTTCCCCAAGGGGTAGTGAATGCTGTCTTATGTTGGTCCTCTTCTGCAATCTTGATCTGATTATACCCAGAGAATCCATCCATAAGGGACAAAATTTCATGTCCAGCTGTGAGATCTACAATCATATCTATGTTGGGCAAGGGAAAATCATCCTTTGGACAAGCTTTGTTAAGATCTCTAAAATCAGTGTAGATTCTGATGTCACCGAAAGGCTTAGTGACAGGGACCATGTTGGAGATCCATTCTGAGTAGTCGATAGGTCGGATAACCTTATCAGCTAACATTCTTTCTAGTTCAGCTTTGACTAGTAATGCCACCTTGGGGTGCATTTTTCTAAGCTTTTGTCTGACGGGCTTGATCTTTGGATCAACTGCAAGATGATGAACTACAAGCTTTGGATCAAGTCCTGGCATGTCCTGATATGACCATGCAAATCGGCCAATGTTCTCTTGTAAAATCTCAAAGAGGAGGTCAGCTTGGTCTTGTGATAGGGATGCAGCAATGTGAACAATTCTAGGGATCTCTGAAGAACCAATGTTGACTTCTCTAGTATCCTCTATTAGAATAGAAGACACCTCTGGTCGATTATCTTGAGGAGGCAATACTAAATCCTCATGTTCTGCTTGTGGCTCTGGATTTTCTTGCTGAGGGGTTCTCTTTGCTACCTTAGCTAGTCCCGATTTTACCTTAGTTCCAGTTTTGTGTGTATCGAAACTAGGTTGGGGATTTTCTCCAAAATACCCCTTGGGATCTAGCTTGTAGATGTAGGCAGAATCTGGCTTTGTCTTCTTATGAGGAGTTTCAGCTCCCATGAATCTTAGAAGTGCTTCCTCTGATGCGAACTCATCAATATGTATGACACTTGGTTGGTCCCAATCTATGAGTTGTGGATGAGCAAGTGGTAGGTCAATGAGATGGATGGATAGTTCTCGGAGAACATAGTCTCCTAGGAAGATTTGGTCTGGGATATCGTCGTAGGCTCTCTTTTCAACTTCCTCAGGAATGTCTTTGATTCTGACAAGGTCACGGTGGATGTTCAAAAAAGCGTGACCATTCTCGTTGGTGCCCCCAGTTGTGGGTATGCCAAAGCCAAGACCTGACTTTATCTCCCAATCATGTGCTTCGATGGGACATTGCATGCCCCTTTCTTCTGGTCCTAGTCCACCTCCTTGATAGTTCCATTTTTTAGTGACAAGCTTATGTTGTTGGGGATACTTCTGGCTGAAGTGATCAAGGCGCGCTTGATTTCTTGGAGGTGCATCCTTATGTAGCCAATTTTTGATATCTGGAGTGAGCTCCTCATGAAGAGGGGTTTTTGAGGACACAAAGGTGGTTGGGCCAAACTGTTTGTATCGAGGAGGTGGAATCTCCTTAGCTTTGTGATATGTTGGCCGTCAATGGGTATGTGGATCAAGTGGGATTGCTCCGACAACAAATGCATCTGATAGACTATATTCTCCACATCCTTTGTTGTTGATCTTTACAGTAGATAGGGTGGAGGCAAGGATGGTTTCTGCGTCATTACAAGTGTGGGATGAGCTGGTGATGGCTGTGCCGATGTCTATTCCAGGGCAATGGTTTGTATATGAAGCTTCAACCGCATTGCAGTAAACAAAGGGTTCTGGATCGACATGGATGGTTACCTCAGTGCCTTGATGCGGAAATTTGATGCACTGATGGTAGGTGGATGGAACGGCCTTCATAGCATGAATCCATGGGCGACCGAGGAGGATGTTAAATGGTAGGTTTAGATCAACAACATGGCAAACTGTCTCTTGAATGACTGGCCCAACCTTGATTGGTAGCAAAATAGTCCCTTCTGTGGTCCTTTCCAAGTTGTCATAAGCTTTGATGGTGATAACCTCACTGATCATATCTGCCTTAGTATACCCAGCTTGTTTTATGAATTTTAGGGTGCAAATGTTCAAGGCTGATCCATTATCTATCATTACTCTTTTCACGGCAAAATTGGATACCATGATGGCTATGCGAAGTGGAAGGGTGTGATCTGGCTCAACCACGGGTATGTTGGTGGGTTTGAAAGATAGGGCACATGAGGATGAAAGGTGTCCAACAAGATTACGAAAATCAGTAGCATTGATATCAGAAGGGACACGGGATTCTATAACAGCACTGTCAAGGATGTCTTTGTACACAAGACTAGTGCGGAGAAGGTCTAAAATGGATATTTGGGCTGGCATGTTCCCAAGGTGTTCCAAGATATTGTACCAGCTTTTTGATAGAGCTGATGGTGTTGATGAAACTGGTGGGCCTGCGATGTTAAATCGTGCTCTTCGAGTGGTGACCGCACACTCATTGTCTGGTCCTCGGATATTGATAACATTGACAGAAGGCTCTTTCTCGGATATACAACCTATAAGGCTACCATAGTCTATATAGGATGAAGTGTGGTCATTGTTCTTCCCATGCTGTTGGTTTGGCTGGCGGTTGTTGGTGTGGTTTTGGATAGGTGCTTTTCCAGGATTTTGGTTGTTGTGTGGAGGAAAAGCATTTTGATAAATCTGTAAGCCTGCATTGGGAGAGGTTTGGGCACCAACAGTGATTTCCTTCTGATCAATGAGGTCTTGCACATAGTCTTTCAGTTTCATGCATCTAAGGGTGGTGTGACCATTTACCCTATGGAACTTGCAATACTCATTGTCCTTGTACCATGCAGCTTTAGATTGGCTTGGATCAATTTGCTGGGTAGGAGGAAATTTGATGAGGTTTTCCTTAGCCAATTTCTCAAAAATAACATCCAATGGCTCACCAAGGGGTGTATAGTTTCTAGGTGCAGGTTGGAATCTGGGCTTTTGCCCTGCAGCTACATTGATGGCATTAGCTTGATTGTTAGACCCTTGAAAGTTGGGTCTTGTATTGTGGTTTTGATAGCTTTGGTTATTTCGTTGTTGGTAATTGGTAGCTTGTTGGTTGTTTGTTTGATATGGTGGGTTAGACTAGTTTCGAGAAGGACCAATGATATTCACATGTCTGGTGTCAGTAACCCCATCTGTTGCAACATGCTTGTTTTTGTTCCAATACCTAGACTTGTCATTGGAATGTGATTGATTCTGGTTGGCCTCTTTGTAAATCTTTACCACACCATCTTTGATGAGTCCTTGCTCAAGGATCATTCCTTTCTCTTTAATATCCTTATAGGTCTGCAAACAGTTCATGGTCATGTGGTGAGCCAAGCTGGGATGTGCATTATCAATAAACATTTTCACCACATGGCGTTCTGGCAAGGTGCAGGATATGCGGGTGGTAAGGGTTTGCCATCTTTGCAGGTATTCGGCAAGGCTTTCTCCACCTTTTTTCTTGGTGTGGACAAGATCAACTATTGATAGCTCTGTTTCAACAAGATGGGCATATTGGGCTACAAATGCCTCAGATAATTCAGCAAAGTTTTTAATTGTGCCATAGGGGATTCTATAAAACCATTCAAGAGCTGGTCCAGCCAAGCTTTTGGGAAAAAGGCGCAAGAGGAAGACATCATTGTATGCCACGTCCTGGCAATGCATGTAAAATTCTTTGATATGTGTGACAGGGTCTCCTTTTCCTCTGAACTTGTCAAATTTAGGTACCTCAAAGTGTTTGGGAAATGGTGTCGTGGTAATGGCTCTGTCAAATGGGTAAGGACACACATTCTCAAACTTGAATGTCTTTGGATCATTCCCTTCTTGGATGGCTTTCAGAGCTGTCTTCATTTGCTCCCACTCTGAATTGATAGGTGATGGTTGGGGTGCCCCCAATGTAGGAGTACCTTGAGGTAGGTATGTGCTGGATGGGGCCACTGAATATGGATGGCTGTGAGGGATTTGCTGATAGGGATTGTACATTGTTTGGGCAGCTGCATGGTGGATGACGGGTTGTTGAGGGGGAGGTGGTGCATATTGCTGCATGTGCTGCGAGGCTTGCTGTTGATATGGGATTTGAGGTTGGGATTGAGGAACATAAGCTGGCTGTGGGATAAATGGATTGCTTTGTGGAGGTAAGGTATAAGGTGGTTGTGAGGCTTGGGGAAAGTATCAGAGGGCTTGTGGGGTTTGACCAATGTATGTGGGTTGTGCCCCCATTTGGGATGGCATCTGCAAATAATTGGTGGTTGGCTGGGGTGGTGGATTACCTCCTAGAAGTGGCATTGAAAAGTAGTTGGTAATTGGAGGTAATGGATTAGTTGGTGGTGGAGGTGGTGGGAATTGAAAGCTTGGGAATGGAACTGATGGGGTTTGATAGCTTTGTGGCTGGATTTGGAAGCTTGGTAGAGGGGTGGTGGGAGCTAGGGTCACTTGGGAGCTTGGTAGAAGATTGGCAGTAGCTTGTGGGTTTTGATAGCTTTGTGGAGTGAAGGTAGTAGCTTGTGGTATTGAGCTCCCAAGACCTAATGGAAATGATGGGATTGTGCTTTGGGCTGTGGTGAACAAGCTAGGGGCGATGAAAGGTTGATTACTTGGCCCCATGGGTGGCATCCCTGTTGTATATTGCTGAGGTTGGCCAAAGATGCTAGCACTAATTTGGGAGATGGGTGGATTGGGAAGGCTAGGTTGGGGAGCAGCAGCAATAGTGAAGGGGGTGAACGGAGAGGTGTTTTGGGTAAAGGGGGTTTGGAGCGGAGAGGTATGAATCAAGGATGGAGTGGTGGTGGCTGGGTTGGCTTGCGGCATGGAGATTTCAACTTGGGTGGATGATGGTATGTTTGGGTCTGTTGGGTCATATGGATTGGCTGGAGGCTCTTCTTTTGGAATAAATTGAGGATAATTTGGATCATAAGAGCTTATGGGTGGTGGCAGCTGCCCAAATAATGGGTGAGATGGATCTGATAATGGAGGGGGTCTTCCAAAGTCAAAGGTTCCTACATTGTCCCTTCGAAAGTTAGCCATGATTGTCTCTTTATTTTTGTCTATAATGGCGTTTACCAATACTGCATTTCTTGGTTGGTTCATGAAAGCTTCAATGTCAGTAGGTGATGGCATAGCTGGCTCTGGGCTGAAGGATGGCTAAGTGCTCAAGGGGGGTGAGGTTGTTCGATCTAAATGATAGGGCTCCATTGTTTCTTTCTTCTTGGCTAAGCGAGTGACGGGTGGCATGAAAAATGCTCCTAGGGATGAGATGCAATAATGCTGATGGATGCAAAAGGGGGAAGGCTTTTCTATGCAAATGATTTCCTAGGTTGAGGCAAAGCTATATGACAAAACCTAAAGAGGATTGGGTTGGGGATTCTAACTTCAAAGATATGTTGTCAAAGTACAAAAGGTCTGCTTTCCTATGTGCAAGCTTGGTGGTGATTGTGTCAACTTAAGGATAGACTGATGATCCTTTAGGAAGAACACAAGATTGACCACTTGTGAATCCCAACCTTTAGCTCAAGGTGATGAGGGATAACAAGTGACAAAGCTAGATTACCCTAGAAAAAGCTCTGTCAAAGGGATAACCTTGGTGAGATTGGTGGATTTGGAAGATTTTAGGAATGGCAAACTTTTAGCAAGGTGACAACAATTTTGAAAGTTTAGATGTGCAAATTTTCGATTACTAGCTAGATGGTATGATTCTAAATGAGATGGATGAGCTAATAATGCTTAAGGGGATAAGCTAAGATGGCTGGCTTTTCTACAAAGATGACTCTAAAGTGAAACTTATCCAAGAAGATGTGGAGAAACAAGGGTGTCTAATCATAGAAATCATGCCTAGTTGGTAAGGCATAAGCAGGATTAACTCCTGGATGTTGGCTAAATTTGATGGTGCGCTCTAACCAGGCCTCTTGAAGTGCTTCGTCGATAGCTTTGTCCTCTGCTTTGTGGAGTTTGGAAATTCGTGGGCTTGGTGTTATTGCTTTTCTCTTGGCTGAAAGTTCTTGGTATGCTAGAGATGGCTTGAGTTTGACCTTGTGAAACTTATGTTTGGGTTTGGGTTTGGGTTGTTCCGACATAAATTCCTAAATCTGCTTGGCTTTGGAAAAAATCTCAGTTGTTTTGCTAAATCTGTCCCACCGGGCGTGCCAAAATGTAGAACCAGAATTAGTATGCAAAGAACATTAACAAATGAAGTAAACATTCACAAACCAAAAACTAAATTCGCATATATGCTTAGACTAAGAAAGAAAATAAGAAGTGCAAACCTCACAAGAGAAAACACTCCATGCTTTCTTGATTCTGTAGATGTGTCCTTTTGCTGTGGATGTATGCTCAAGATGCTCAAAAGTTGCTTCAATGGAGATGGGTAATGGCAAATTGGTAGCTTTGTGAGCTCTCAATTTGGCATTATAAGGGTATGGTTGATGGCTTTGGTTCTCAAAATAGCATGGTAACTTTAGCTCAAATATTGTTGATGAAATGGCTTGGGATGGGATTCAATTTATAGGCTAAGGGGTAGAGGGATGGAGAGCTTAGATGCAAGGATGGATGAAGGCTTAAGGAGGGCTAGGATGCATTCAAAGGAGAGCACATGGATTGTGCTTGTTTAGCACCAATGGGAAGGTGACACTTGTCACAAGGAGGATGAGTGTGAGAGGGTAGGGTTAAGGGTTGGTTAAAGTCATGATGAGTGGGGTTGAGTATGTAAGAGGGATGTAAGAGGAATGAGTGTGGAAGAGGGAAGAGTGTGGAAGATGGGTGTAAGAGTCATGAGTGGGCTTGTAAGAGTCTTTATGTTCTGTAAGAGCACTCATGACTTAGTGGTTGGGTTTTTTTTGAGGGGAGACTTTGGTTTGGATTAGCAAAGTCTTAAACTTGTTTAAGGAATGTGACAACATTAGGGGGTGGATTAGGCTTGGGTTTAGGATTAGATTAGGGATGTTAGAGATGTGCAAGTGGATGGCATTAATGAGGGTGGGTGAGTTAGTGGCTAAGATTGGTTAGTATGGGTGGATGGGGTGGATTAGGCTAAATGGAGGATTAGAGATAGGTTAGGGTTTTTTTTGAATTTGAGGATTTTATTTATCAAATAGATTTATTTAATAAATGGGGATTTTTGGAATTAGATAGGAGAAAAGGATTTAATTGATAAATAATAGATTATTTGATTTATCAATTAGGACTATAGATGATTAATTAAATTAATCAACTAGGGGATGACAAAGGATTAATTAAATAGAAATTTAATTAATAATGCCTTTTTAGATAACTAAATAGGATTACTAAAATAGTGTAATCAAATTTAGGTGTCTACACTAAGTAGTTACCAGGGTAACCCATTGTAAGTTGTTTAATAAGTGAAAATAGTACACTAAATGAGAGTAAAATGAAACTAATAAGAGTCTTTGTATGTTCTTGTCCATGCCTTGAGTACTAATACAGATGAGGATGGGAGTAGAGAGAATGCTTGGTTGCAACCTTGCATTGTTAGTATGAGAGGATTCTAATGCCACATAGGAACAAAAGGGGGTTGGGGTCCTGAGAGATTGCTAGGGTAACTCTGGTGTTGATTCTTGTGATGACACTTATCCACTTACATAGTAGGTTTCTTATGTGTTTTGTGTGCCTCTAGGTCTAGATGTTGATTTATCTTGGAACCTTTGAGTTAGATTACTTTTAGGGTTTCCTAGACTTAGAGAGTACTTTTGATATTTGGATTGATATCCTATTTGGGACTTGAGACTATCTACTTAGCATGGTGGGAGTGGGCCCTTTTGGGTTACCATGTGGTCAGGTAGTAGTTCTTTTTACTCTTACCATTGAGATTCGTCTATAGATGTCGTGGCTAGAGTTTCCTTGTCTAAATTTCCTTTCACTCTATTCTTGTGTATTATGATGGATGGTTGTATCTTTATGATGGATAGTTATATCTTTATGATGGATGATTTCATTTATTGTATTGTACTTTGTATCATGGATCTGAATCAGATAATGTAATTCTATTTTTATAATTGTATATTCTTTTAGCCTTTCATACCCTATGACATGTACAGTGGATGATTGAGTATTTTAAATTTTATTGCCAAGTGCCATTTAGAACAAATGTATATTATTATATGGACTTTGGACTTTGAATTATTCTTTCTAGTGGATGTGGTATTTATTAGACTTAGTATTAATTATATTTAAATGTGATTCAACACCTTGGTATCCTTAAGGAATGCAATCTATTTTTTTTGCTTAATTATGACTATATGTTATTGCTTCCACTACTTAATGTTTGAAGTGTATGTTATTCCTTCTTTTTTTTTAAATGTTTGGTAAAACTTAGTAAGACTTTAGGTTAATTCTTTTGGATCCCTTGCTAGGGTGTTACATGTAGTATCAGAGCCTAAGTTTCTATATTGGGAGCTCTAGTTATATTGGAACACTACTAGTTGTTAACTAATTGAACTAAAACCAAAAATTGGACTATTATATATATCCATTACAAACTGAAACTTGAACTAGTTGAACTGAAATAGAACTTAAACTTTTAGTTGTATATTTTCAAAACTTGAACAATTATACTTCAAAACTAAAATATACTTAAACCTAAAATTAGGAAAAATTGGCACATGAAGGGTCACTCAACATACACTAGGTAACTCAACACATGAAGAGTCACTCGACATACACTAGGTATCTCGACACATGAAGGAACACTTGATTGCCATAGGATCTTGACATCCACTAGAGCTATAATAACTCAACACACATTAGAGCCACAATAACTCAAAATCCATTAGAGGTACAATAACTCGGCATCCACTAGAGCTATAGTAACTTGGCATCAACATATATAATGAAAAAAAAATGAGTAGGATAACAAGGCAACCAAAGATGCTCCTGCATCAATATTCCTTTTAAGATCACATTTAGTATCTTTGGATACATTTTAAAAGAGAATTATGTAATAAAAAGAAATGAATAAAAAATAAATAAAAAATAAAATATTTAAAAACGTATCTATGTTTATCCTAAGCTTTACCTAATTAACTTTAACTCATAAACATAACTATCTTTTTAAGCCACACCCTCCAATAAAATTTTAGACTTCAAAGCAAGTCTTTATGAAACCTTGCATACTAAGATTAGGGTCTATACTTGGAGGCTTTTAGTACATGCCTAGGTCCATGTGAAACCTTCTAAACAATCTGTTGATGACATGTGGAGGGAGTTTGGTTGATGAAAGGGGGAGTGCAACATTATAAACAAGGTCATATTTAAAGCTGGTAGAGGGGAGGAGACGTACATCTGCCACCCTTAACTTTCCCTCCACACACTCCAAGTTGCACCCACCTACAATCTTCCTTGGGCAACATGACCCATGTATGGGGTGTCTACATGAGCCTAGGGTAGCATGGAAAGGGGGTTGTGGAAAATATAATGGGGTTAAGGGGGTAAGATTAGAGAATAGGTAAGGGATTAAGGTGTTAGGATATGTCAAGATTTGGTTAGTAGAATGGTTAATATGTATGTAGTTAGGTGTTAGTTGTAGATAGTTGTAGTAAGTTTTATTTAAATGTTTTAATATTAATTTTTGGTTAGTTAGTATTATTTAGTCTTAGATAAATTTTTATTGTTAAGTGTTTAGATTTATAATTAGTTTTAATTAATAGTAATATAGTAAAATTTAAGTTTTTTTTTTATTTAACTTTCTTTTGTAATTAGAATTACTATTTATGAAGTATTATTTTAGCCTATTATAATTTAATTTGATATGTTTTTAATAAAGCTTTAAAAAGGGTTAGAAGTAGAAAGTTATGTTATTTTAGAAATTAGTTAGTGGATAATAGTTACAATAGTTTGTTTAATTAGTTTATGATTTAAAAGTATTAATGCTTTAGATCTTTTTAATTAAATTGTATATGGTTGCCTTATTTTAAATAATTTATTGTTTTGATTCAAAAGTGAAATGAGTTAGTTAGTGAAGATAGTTAGTGGAGATGTTATATTAGGGATAAATAATGTATCTCACTTTATAATTGTATCATGAACTTAACAATAAGATGAAATTCATATTACGATTGGAAAATTGTATTTGCTGCTTTATTTGATTTGATGAAACATTAATGCATCCTTGAGTAATAAATCCTTAGGTAATGTATTAAGGTAGTGTTAGGGAAGCCTATGTCTGCATTTTAATATACCTATACTTTAACTTGTAAAATAAATATATAGAATCATGTCAAACCCCAATTTTCATGTGAGCCTTAGTCAAACATGCATCAACATAGTGGACTTATTGACCTTTAAAAAAAATTCATGTATCTTAGCCCCATTATTTTGGGCATGACATTAATATAGGAAAATATTCCTATTTTTCCCTTTTTAGGAACTAAAAATCTGCATGAGAACACTTTATTGAGTGATCATTTTGCACAATGCTTAATGAAAGAAATCCTTTCAGATCTCTTTCTTGAAAAGTTGATCAATGACCAACTTGAAGGTTCTAGATGGCTATTTTACAACCTCCTAGGTAACTCAATTGAAGATAAATGTGAATGTTCACAAGGAGGTCTTTGTTGGTACCCACCAATCTGCACAACTTTGCTTAAACGTAACCACAAAAGAGATATATTTTTGTATTTTTTGTTAATTTCTTAAAAATGTAACTATATGAATTCCTATTTTAATCAAATTTTCTAAAAATAAAATAATGAAGATAGAGTAACAAAAAACTAAATAAAATTATTGAACAGGAAATTCCTAATGGATATAAGCCAAAGTAACAACATGTCTGCAAATTATTATCAAAAGGATCTGGTAGGAAACCATTTAAAATTGGAGCAACACTCCTCAACACCACATATACAATTGTCGATAGGAACTTCAATAGTAACCAAAAGATGTTTCACATTTCACCAAATCACGAGGCCACAAAAAGGTCACATGAGATAAAATGCTATGCAAGAACAATATTGATCCTTTCTCCAATTTGTCACAACAAAAAAATTTGTTAACATAAGGAAAATATTATAACTAAAAGGTCACACAATCATAACAACATAATAAAACAACTAGCTCCACTATTATTCATGAACATGCATTCACAAAAATAACACCCTCCAACAAGATTTACTACACTCAAAATGAGAGCAATAATAACATATATTATTGCATCAAAATAACAGCTTAGAGTACATATTACATCTATGTATTTAAAAAAAAATCTTCTCCTCCTTTTTTTTAAGGAGTGAGAGCTCTTCTAATATGACTCATACTAAAAGAACTGATAAAATAAATCTATTTACATACAAACTAACTCTCTAAATGGCGTTAAGCAAGTCTCCACCCTTGTTTTTATCAATTATTGGGTGTATGAGCTTCTAAATGACTTAAAAGAATAAAAGAAGAAGGATATAAGAAGATAGAGGCCATGAGATGATCTAGGAGTCATTGAGAGCTCTAAAAATGGAAGCTTAAACTTCTCTAGGTGTTTTTGGGAGTTCAACTACCATCAAAATATGCTTCCGATGCATAGAACAATCTAAAATAGTAACTAAAAGTTAACTATCGATGCACTACTTCTTATTCAAAATTGTTGGTGCACTTTTGCAAAAAGTGCACCTTCAAAGAGTGCTCCTTGGAAAAGTTTACCTTCAAAAAGTGCTCCTTGGAAAAGTGCACCTTGGTGACAGGACCCAAAAATCCAAAAATTCTTCTAACTATCAAAACTTGATTTCCAACATCCAGGTTTTCTTCCCTTTTATACCAAAATGATATTCGGATGCTTTCTTTTGAATTTCTCTATTATCTCCATTACTTCCTTAGCCTCTAGAAAATCTAATGAATCATACTTATTTCAAATTACTTGTCAATAGTTTCTCACTTCTATCCTCATATCCGCAAAATCCTCAAGCTAAGAATCAATTTCTAATAATGCTTCTTCTATTTTGAAAGCTTGTCTAATATCATCTTCTAATGAAGTTTTCTCAAATACATCCTTAAATTGTTGAACTACTATTTGTACAAAGGACAGTTTAGTCTTTGAATCACCTTCAAAAATTTCAAGGCTCACAATGTTGTATTACTTATCCACTTACAAAAATTTCTCTTGAATCTTATTGTTTATTTGTTGAATATCCTTGTGTAGTCCTTCCATGACTTTATTCCCACAAGATATGTTCTCTATTCAGCCATCTAAATTATCTAGTTCCTTCACCAATTATATTTCCATAAACTTCCAGTAATTTTTACCTTTAATAGATTTGAGTGCTTTCAATTCATTGGCCTAGCTACATACCTCATCCATCAACCCAAAATTATGCTTAATAATGACAACCAATTTGTAAGCATTTGTCTGGATGTTGTGAAAAAGGTTCAAATTACCTTGTATTATTTGCACTCCCCTTTCCTCCAAACTGTGATGCCATTTCTGAAAAGCATCCAAAAAGGAATCCATTTGTGGCCCTGTCTCCATAATTTCCAATGCATTTTCTAGAGAAATCTCAAGCTACACAAAGTCTATTGGCTCCACTACCTCATTTAGGTTTTCAAGAGCTTTAAAATAACCACCATAGTCTTACCCATTATGAAATCCTTCATCTAATAGTCCTTTAGAGTCAACTCTTCAATGTATGGATGGGGAGGTGGAATGAAAATGTGTGCCAGGAGGTCTTGATCTTGATTATTCATTATGAAGGCAAGTGTTCTAACATCACCCTTAAGTGGCTCAAGTTTTTGGGTTGCCTTTATCTATTAATTTGGGCACACCCTATGCTAGTGGGGGGGCGGGGATGCCAAGAGGTCCTTGTGGTAGTGGAGGTAGTTGAATCCAATCTTACCCCAATGGCTCCTTCCTAAGGGTGTCCCATATTTTTTGTCCTACCATCTCAATGCCTACAGATGTAAAATCAAAGTGTGAGAGGTCAAAATTTTTTTCCCCCTTGCCCTCCATTTCTATAATCTATTTTTATTTCTCATCTTCAAAGGTCTAAACCTAGATGGGATCCCTATGGATAGATGTAGGTATCTAAGTTGAACTTCTTCTCCTCTCTTCTTCAACCATAGTAGTTGAGTGAGTTCTCTTACTCAAAGGTACAAATTTAATTTTTTCCCTTCCTCCTCATATTCCACCTCACGGATGGTTTTTGGCATTTGTGGTAAGGGGTTACTCTTCTTCTTTAGTCTCCTCTTCACACCTGCAACCATCATCTCTATTCAAGCTCTTTTCGGCACTAATGGGGAGTCTTCTTTTGCTAAGGCTCGAGGTGGTAGAATTTTTTTTGGTGCCTGTTGCACCTTTTCTTTCTCTTGTTGAGCTTGTTCTTCTTGAATACCTATTTTTTCTTGTGTCACTCCCTCTTTCTCTCTCCTTATAGGGGCTGCCTTTATCTTCTTACCCTTACCCTTTTGTGTTTCAAAACAATCAACCTCCCTCTCATGCTAGTGTACCATCTTTGGCTTCACTAGTGATTTGGTAGGGTAAGTTGGTATGGTGACCTTTGTTCCCTTTCCTTTCTTTGGTTAGGTTGTAGCCTAAAGAGTTAGGGCTTGAGGAATTATATCCATCCAAAAAGGTTTCCTAATCCATTCACTTGTCAATTGAACCACATGTTGACCCTGATGATTAATATCATCATTCCCCTCACACCCAATTTTTGCATTTCTAATGGGTCTTTCATAGATCTTGTCCTTGTTGCACAAGGGATCTATTATCTTAGGGACATCCTTGTCCTATGCTTTGAGGGGTGTCTGCATGTTTAGTAACTTTTTTCCTAGCTTTAGGCTCATCCTACAATAGTCCCTAATGCAAATATCATAGTCATCTATTGCATTCAGCCAATGGACTTCCAAGGCCTCTTCACATACAAATTTCTTCCCCAACCAATGTTGTACCATCTTGATGTTGTCAAAACATGGACGAGGTGCCTGATAATCCTCAAGAGGATATTGATCCCATTTTGAATCAAATGTAGCAATATCTTTCTTTTGCGTCACCTCAAAGGCTCTGATGGTGATCAACATATGTAGAGGTATGTAGAGGTAAGCTGTTAGGCTATTTCAAGTAATATCAACCTTTCAGATGGATATCACAGGAGCTTCTTTGGGCACAAGAGAGTATCAACTACCTAGAGATATGTGAAGGTCTCAAACTAGATGTAGTAAGCACCAACCTCTATTATCCATGTTACAACATCTACTCACATCATCTTTGCATATTCCCTCTTAATGAACCTAATATTGACAAATATGAAACCATCATTGACCACCCTATATTCCATACTTTGTAGTGGGATCTTCTTTTTTACTAGTTGTGGATATACTACATAAGGCCAAGTATTTGCATCCTATATGCTTCCCTTTCTATACAATCCTAAATAACCCATAGTCCTTGCTGCCAAGAGATACACCATGTATGAGATCATATGAAATTGGGGGTCATTCTTCATTAAGATCAATTACTCATGCAAACTGTCATTGAGAATTATGGCCCAATCAATAGGAATCTTTCCCTTCCTAATAGTTTCTATAAAGTGTACCATCTATGTTTCCAACTGACTTGATGTGGCAATGTCCATAGCTCTACTCAAGAGAACTATTGAGTATCCAATATCATCAATCATATATCCACGTGTCATATCAAATTTCCCCACTCTTTAGTCTAAGGGTGTCCTGTCAATTAGGTACTTTGATTGTACCAAATCCTTGGCCTCTATTTAATCTTCCCTATACCACTTGTCTACACCCTTATAGCAGATTTGAAGGTATTGATCTATTTGTGGAAGGTGGAAGACCTTCTCAATATTTTACGACATGAGATCTAGGACTATCTCTCCTATTACACTCTTGATGACCTTCTCCTTAGGCACGTAGTGATGTGCTAAGGTCATGATTAATTCAAATGATTGAACTAATGTTGGGTGAGAAGCCATGTCCATCAACCCATTTTAGATTAGAGATGAAACCATACCTAACTTCTCCTTATGGTTGTTGCACAACATGAAAAATATTTTCCAATCAGTGTGCCCCAATTTAGTGTCTCAGATATTCATGTATTTATTTTGGAATTGGGATTTCTTTGATGCTCCTTGATACTTGAAAGCCACCAAATTCGGTGCCATCTTTACTTCCACGGAGGATGAGGATGCCACCATTATATTTGCAAAAAGGAAGGAATGTCAATATATTGATGTTATAAAAACCATGATGACACTTAGATGGGACCCAGATTGACAACTAACCAACCCAAAATAGGCTAAAATAGACCAAAAATCCCATTAAGTTCCTAGAATACACAATTACATAGGTGCACAAGGTGCACAAGTGTTCTTGTAAATTTGCAATTTTAAAACAATGTGCACAATTGTTCACATTGTGCACCTATGCACATGTAGATGTGTTTGTCTATGTCTTTAAAGGGTTTTGTCAATTTTTAAGTATACACATGCACACTATTGAGGATGTGTACATGTGCACCTATTGAGGGTATGCACATGTGTATGTGCATACCTAAATAGGTGGTGTTTATACCTCAGAAAAGGTAAAAGGTTTGGTGATGTGAAGGTTTGGAGATATGGACATGTAGGGTGTAAGAGGGTGCATAGGTGCATTGATGAGAAGGAGAAGAGAAGAAAAGTGAGCGGAGAGAGAGAGAGAGAGAGAGAGAGAGAGAGAGAGAGAGAGAGAGAGAGAGCATGGGGGGGATATTTATAGACCTAGGGTTCTAATTTATACCTCCAAGGTTGCACACTTGTGGATGTGCACACATCTGAGGGTGTACACATGAGAAAGTGTGCATGTGCACATCCTTTAAAGGAGGTGAGTGTGTAGGTGCACACTAAGCACATGTGTGCAAGTGCACACTTCAACACTTAAAAAACCCCAAAATTGGATTTTATCCCTTTTCACATGCACGATACTACCTAATTGCGAACCTAGAGGAGGGTCCTAGATGACTAAGGCACCTAACTGGGTGATCTAAGGTTATTTTGAAATTAGGGGTTCCCCATTTTGTGACTCAAAATGGGGTGTGCATTGTGAGACCGTAACACACTTCAACTACTTATATTTTATTCATCTTGGTCACTCTCCCCTGCCTCCCTCACCCTGTCATTATAATTATCTATCCCTCTAACTCTCATCAATCTCTTCCTCTCTATCTTACTCTATATTTGTATACCTCTCTATTTTGCAAATTGTCACTATCTACCTCCCTATCATTTCCGTTATTGCTATCTCTATCTTGTCGTACCCCTCTCTTTACCATTTAGCTCTCACTATCTATATTATATTTTCTCAATTTCTCTTTGATCTTATATATGTATCTATCTTATACTATCTATCACCTCAAATATCTTTATTCTATATCTTCATCTCCCTACTCTCCTCTTTCTATTCATATCCCTCCAACTTCTAGTTTCTATATCTTTCCCTTCACACATTCTTTCACTATTTTTCCCTCCCTATGTCTTATCATTTCCAAAATTTCACCTCTTTATCTCTCTTCTTTCTTCACTTAATTCTCTAACCATATCAAAGGTTGACCTATTTGAATTTAATTGACATGTACCCTAACTTAAACTATTAGTAAAACTACAAAAACCATAATTTTAATTAATCATTACTCATAAATCTTATTTCTTAATCTTATTCAAAATCTATCAAAATAAAATTAAAATATATGAATAAATATTTTGTAGGGTTTTACTACAAGGGGAATATGAAAAAATCTAAAATGGTGGAATAGGGTTCTATTTTCATAGAATGATTGAGGAATTGAAATCTTTAGCTTTTCTATTTGACTTTGCATAGAGTATGAAAAACCTTTGTCAAACTCTAAACACTATTGTTATCTCCAAAAATCTGAAAATCAATATGACCCTATTTACTTACCAACAATTGTTGACCTTTTTGCAACCATGAAACTTTATAAGGACTTGGATGCCTAATTATTGTAAGGCTTGACTTATCTAGTATCTCATTTCCATAGTGTTTTCTATCCTACCACTATCTATAATCTGGTGCAACTTTATTTAAGTAGAAGTATTTGATCTAAAGATTTCTTTAACTTAGAAATCTACAACACAAGGAATTGTTGTCATTCATTACACACAAAATGGAAAGCATTGTTTTTCTTTACTCTTAGTTAAACATATATTTGAGAAATTAAAGTTAGAGAGGAAAGTGAGACAAAGAGATAACTTCAACAAATGATCATTAAGAATAATATTAGCTTGCAAAAAATAGTCCCATTAGAATATAAAATAAAATTAATCAATGATTAATGTTATCTTTTACTATTGCTTTCTCTTCATTTTGGACATTTACAAAAACACACTGCCAACAAATTTTCTATGTATATTTATCTCCTATGTTGTCTCTAAAACCTCTTGCATGTCTACATAATCTTTTTAGTCTTTATTCAATTATTTCTTTGAATCTATCCACTCCTTTATAACCCCATCTCATTCCACATCACATATCATAATCAAACAATAAAATATAAGATGTAAGAAGGCTTCTTCATGAGCACACTATGTACTAATATTAGAATATTTTTTATTAATCTATCTTTTCTTTCATATATCCCTTTCTATCTATTTAATTATTTCTTTGACACTCTAACCCCCCCTCTCTAATTTTCTCTCTATATAACTCTCTCTCTCTCTCTCTCTCTCTCTCTCTCTCTCACTCACACACACACACACACACACACACACACACACACACACACACACACACACACACACACACACACACACACACATAGACACACATAAATGAAAAATATCTCTACAATAAAGCTCTTAGAATTTTGGGTGAAAATGAAAAATCTTTAAAATATCCTTGCATTTTTTTTGTAACTACTAAGAATAGTCACTCCATTTTGTATTTTCACTTCAAAGTGAAAGTATTTCTATTTTGTGTTTTCACTTCAAAGTTAAAGTGTTCCATGATTGGATGGAAATATAAGTATTTTTATTCTGACCCTCTTTTACATTACTTTCTTCAATTCGTACTTGTAAAGTTGTAATATGTAATTTCCTTCTAATTCTAAATGTTCTATCTTTAGATTTTCTATTTAATTTTTCACCATCTCATCTTTGTCAAAATTTTCTTTCTATTTTCATTAAAAATGATGAGTTTATATATTTTATATATTAAATTATTAAATTTTTCAAAGTACTCATCTACAAATAATAAGAATATGAAACAACATTAATAATAAATAATGAAGTCTAAATGAAGCATTCTTTTTAACCAAAACCATTAAAATTTAATTTTAGAATTCATTCATTCTTATATGAACTATTGAATTGAAGTTGTACATCTTAAATTTAAATTATCAAGGTAAGACTTAACCCAATATTATAATAAGGAAGTAATTAAAACACATATACTTTAACTAAGATGCAAATTTGACACACCTTATGATAAGATTTTATCTACACCATTTCTCAATTTTTGAATTGGTTATTTGATAAAATTATTTTCAAAGTCTGACAGATAACACTTTTTTTTCATCACTATGGAAAACTATTAAAGTTGTTAAAGTTGTACCATTGTACACACCATTAAAAATTTTCCAACTATTCTTGACAAAAAAATATGAAAACTTTGAAAATGTGTCATGTAATTTAAATTTTAATAATTACCAAGGATTCCATTAAAATTTTAAGATAAAATAAATTTCTAAATATATAAAATATTTCAAGATTTAAGATAAGAATATATGAATATTATATTTTTTAATTTGTATAATTAGAATTTAAAAAACTTAAAAATTTTCTAATTTTTTTTTTTGTTAAATTCTAGTTATCAAATATAACATTTCTTATAATCTACAATTTGAATATTATAATAATACTACATTACTCAAACTAGGACATTTATAAAAACATTCCATGGAGAATTTTATTTCCCAAAAAATTGTCAAATTTCAACCTTATAATAATTATAATAATACTACAGTACTCAAACTATGAAGTCTTTAACCAAAGAAATGATACTTCCTTCACACATTCTTAGACTTTGTAAGATAAATTTGGAGAACTTTAACTACCACAAATAGGTGAGATTAAAGAAAATGAAACTGTTTCTTTTGCCTTCTCAAAATTGAGATGCAAGGTTTGTAAAGATGTTTTACGTTTCATCTAAATTAAGAATTAATATTATTCAACACACACCCCCACAACTCAACCCATCATTGAAAAGATCAGCACTCAATGCAACAGTTTGGACTTCATATCCTTGTGAATACAGAGCTCTCATCCATGCATCGTGAATAGTCTAAATTTTCACTGACGTGGTGTTGGTAAACAAATTTGTCACAGTAGAATTTGCCCAATGGAGTGTGTGGCAAACCATTCACAAGAGTTGGAGAGGCCCTTGGTATGCAACCTTCCTTTGCATTTAGAGGGGCAGCTCCCTCATATGATATAATTTTTAAAGGATTTTCAAATAAAGAATATAAAAACTTCAAATATCAGGAGAAAATTGTTCAAGACGAATGCACCACACACAGTTACAACCTTCTTCGGTAAACAAGATTGATAAAAAAGGTGATCAAGGACTACACTTGAAACCAACCAGTATTACCAAGCACATTCATTAACATTTATAAACACTCGCACAGTACCATGAGAATGTTTACTAAAATAGATAATAATTTTGATTTTAGAATAAGAAACCCAAAGCATATCTCATTCCATTTCCTTGCACCAAGAAGACAAAAGAGATTTTCAATTTCAGAGATAAAAGGTGTACATACTTTCAAAAATTTATCTCTTAATCAAAATTTCAGCATGTGTGTTCCCTTATTTTTCAAACCAAAAGGTCCCTTTACAAAGCCCAAAAGAGCCCTTATATAGACATAGAGGTTAATAACTACCTCTTTGTGGTTAATAACTGCCTCCCAAATACATGATTTGGGTGAGGTTAATTAACCTCAATAAAATTAACCTCAAATAACAATGACCACTAGTTGGAATGTATAGCTTGGAATATGTCTTCTGATGGTTGAATCATTAGCTTGTTGAGTTATTTGATGCAGACACTTCTTTGTGATCGTCTATGTACTTCCTTGTAGACCTCCTTGTCCTGTTGAATATCCCCTATGTGGGCATATGCTAGGAGAACACTTGCAAAGGCAACAGGGCATGGCTTCATACCTGCTTTCCTCATTTGCTTGAAGAGGATCAAAGTTTCCTCAAAACATCCACTTTGAGTATATCATAAAATCATTATATTCTAGGAGACAAGATCTCTTTGAGGCAGTTGTTCTTGAAAAACCACCAAGGCCTCATCAAGCTGTCCACTCTATGCATATCCATTAATCACTATGTCCCATGAAACCAAGTCTCATCTAGGCATATCCTCAAAGAGTTTTCGAGCATCACCAACTCATTTATTTTGAGCATATGCTGCAATTGGTTGATTCCACAAAACCAAGTTCCTTCCAGGCATCTGGTTAAACATACTTTGAGCTTTATCAACCTACCCATTCTGAGCATATGATGTAACCATTGTTGATCAAGACACCATATTTTTCTTAGGCACTTTTTCAAAACTTACACAGCCCTCCATCAAACAACATTGTACTTTTTCCTCTATAATTTACAATCTAACAGAGGTCTATGTGTTGCTCCAATTGGGCATGCGTAGAGAGGCTATTGGCAACTGATGTGAGATATAGCTTCACACACCATCATCTACATAGGTAGTGGCTCCTTCTATATTTTCTTCTCAAGCTACAATGATATTTACCTTTACACCTGTCAAATTGGATTTACTAAAGGTGTCAAGGACCTTTCCAATTCATCCATATCAGGCTCATACCAAAAATCATTTGATTCCTTAACATTCTATCAGTTGGGAAATCTATCAAAATTTTGTCTAGCACCAATTGTGACCGATAACTGCAAACATTCTTCCACGAAAGCTCTTAAGAAGCCTTCCCTGTCGGCACCTTCAAGGTTGAGATTTGGTGATAGAGTGGACAGGTGACATATAAATATTTGAAGAAACCTTAGGCTTAGTTTCCTTTTCTTTAAACTATCTCTGCCTTGCAAGCTTAAAGATAATAATGCACTCTTTTGTGCATGCTGCGGTAATCTAAAAATCCACTATGAATCTATTATTATATAGTCTTGTTATCAAATGAATGTATAGCAATCAACCTAGAAGTGGAAGCCGTTTATGTTCACCCATGGTGACATACAAGATGGATTTTATATGATCGTTTCTCTTCCTCACATGGATAGAATAGTGTGTTCCTTTATTAAACTTGAAACTCAAAATAGTTTGAAAATTTCCTAAGCATCTACCAATATCCACACCAATCACACATTTAGCAAGAGTCAAGCAACCTTTTTAGTGAGTGCTGGAATGATAGCATAATAATATCTATCACAATCCAAAAACCAAAAATTCAAAGGCTTTATATTGCACATTGTAGGAGTATTTTAGTTTGCCATGGTTTATGCTATTTGTACAATCCGCCCTATTATTTGGAGGCTTATAAACTCTTACTTCCCTTGAGACTAATTTACTAATTTGATGCCTTGGTTTTTATTTGGCAGGTACCCAATTAATCACCTTTATAACTCATTCAGAACTCAAATATGCAGCTAAGAAGCTTCTCATTGTTTATGTAATTTAAACCACCTTTTACTACACATGATGAATCATCAAGGACTCCATCTAATTCATTCCCATGGTTATTTCCAATTGCTGCCATGTACATGTCTGGCTTCTTATGGGAGAGTTTTCAAACAAGTTAATAATTGCCTTGTAGAGGTTAAGAAAAACATGTTTTTGGACGTTATCATTAACCTTTTGAGAGGTTAATGAAAATATGTTTTTGATGGTCATCATTAACCTTTTGAGAGGTTAATGAAAACTTGTTTTTGATAGCTATCCTTAACCTTTAATAACTTGAGGCTCAGAAGTCAAATTTTAAAAATTTCAAATGTTGTGTGGAGCTAAGAACAAGCTGGAGACATGAAAGTTTTTAGAAACTCAAAAATTCAAAGATAAAATGGCCAATTTAATGCATAAAACTAGGCAAGTTTCAAAAATTAATCATGGCTTATAAAATTGAAACAGTTTTATAACCGGCCATTGGCTAGCTCTAACTGGGGACAAGGACTGACAAGGATGAAACTCGAATCCAAAATAATTAGAGCAGTGCTTTATCCATGGGGCTATAGAGACACTTGAGGGATCACTTTGCAAAAGAGGGAACACACACCAAACATAGGATAGTAAAAAGAAAAACTAAAGCACCACAAACTCCTAACTAGACTATGTACAAGGCAGGTTTCCCTACCTCCAGTGGCTCAAGGTATAATCATGCAAATCCATTCACAGGGTGGGCAAAATAAATACCATGGTGCACCAACATGTGACAATTCTTAAGCTTCCATGGGTTTGAATATAAGTGTGCTACTTGAATACTAACTCTAAAGTTCATAGCACATCCCACATCTCTAGATGAGGGAGTATATCCAAATAACCAGGCTTCATCAAAAATCTCTGACTTTAAAATCAAATCTACTTCCTATTGCATGTCATAGATTACTTCATTTTGAAAGAGTTGAAGTATAAGGCTCTCGAGTTTCTTAATGCATTTTTTATCTTCTCTTGTGCTTGGCGAACCCTCTTCTTTTTCCATAGGCATGGTCATGGTTGAATCCTCTATAAAATTATTCCGACTAGGATGCACATCCATGTTATATTGAATTTTCCCATGATCTATTTCTTCTTCTTTATCTTCCAAAAGATTGTCTTGAAGTCTTAAGTACTGTGAAGTTATACTGATATCATGGTCAACATGGTTGGTCATCACTTCAATTTCCCTTCCATTAATATCAAAATTCTCCTTTTGAAGATCCTTTTGGTGACTAAGACTCAAAGATATCAAACCTCATATTGGATTGCCTTCATCTAATTTGTGGTGTGAAGCAACTTGTGGAGTTATGGCCAACAAACCTTGTATTTGAATACCAACTTGAGAATCATCAATAGAAATGCTTTTCTCTAAGAATAAAGAATTAAAGTAAACACTTTCTCCGTAGAGGAAGTTACCATCCAAAGCTTTTGAGCACAAACTTGGGATAAAAGCATCATTAGAGTTTCCTTCCTTAGATTCCTCCATGAGATCACCTACTAAATCATTACTTTCTTCATCATGGTTATTCTTCTCATAGAAGTTATTTGGCATAGAATTTCCTATTTGATGAAAAGACTCAAAAAGAGGATTTCCTTGAACTTTGAATGATCCATGGGAATTTAATTTCACTTTTGTTGGAATAGGGGAACTTGTCTTCATATCCATATAGCTTTCATCTTCAATATGTTCAATGATATCTATCTCCTCTTGAATCATCATTTCTTCTCCAAGACAATTTTCATGAATTGTGAAAGTTGGCATGCATGATAAAGAATTAAGATTACATGGTTCATCTTCTTCTCCTAGAAGCTGATTTTTAACTTTTTCATCAATTGATGGTTTAATCAAAAGTTCATCAATATCATCAAATGTAAAGGTCTCCATTTCCTCAGGGAAAGCAGATATTTGTAGAAGTTCATGGCTACTTTTATCTCCATCAATGGTAGTGGTTTCTAATTGTCTCATGACAACTAATGTATTGATGTCGTCAATAGATTCATCATCATGAATGGTCATCAAAGGATGATTTGGAAGATTTTCTCCACATAGGAAGTCATCATCTAAAACATCTAGGCACTAAGAAGGAATAAAAATTGTATGAAATTCACCTTGATCCACATTTTCCTCATCTTCAATCATATGTTGTGTAGCTTCCCAAGATTTCAATATTTCTTTTTCTTTCCCATTAGGATTGAGATGATTGAATAATTTCTCCTGGATTTTGAAATCTTCACAGTCATGTCTTGATAAATTTAAAAACCCTTCTTCTCCTATAAACTCTCTTTCTCGACCATCTCCTTTATTACACATAAAATCCCTATCTTCTTTCAAGCATGAAGATTTAGATGAATCCTTTTTAATATTTTGATTGGAAGATGTTCTACTATCAAGAAAATAATTCTTGCATGGGTCTTCTTTCTCAAGTTCTCTCAATGTTTGAAGAAAAGAAGGATATACTTTGTTAGGATCTAGGTGTACATTGCCATATAAGCTTTTTAAAAATTCAACCTGATTGGGATCAAAGGAAGTATGAATTTGATGAGCAATAGGTGCAAGTATGGGGACACCTTTTTTGATGACCACTATCCATTTTTGATTGATAAGAAACACTTTTATTATCAAGTTCTTCCTTATGCTCACATGTGGAACTTCCTTCCAAAAATGATTTGGGTTTGTGAGAGAAAAATTGATTATCTTTATGATTTTCTTCATCTATTTTTTGCAAAGTTTGGAGCAAAGACGGATGAATCCCTCTTGGGTCTAGTTTTTGTCCACCATTGAAAATTTTCAAGAAGCTTGCCTACTTAGGATCACTCTAATTTTGCTGAGATATAGGTGCACGAGAGACATTTTTAGTATTCTTCATTGTTGATTTAGATGAAGTACATTTTTTGGCAAAGCCTTCTTTATCTTTATACGTTGAATCTTTTTCCAAAAAGGATTTTTGATCATGAAAAAGAAAACCATAATTCTTTCCATCCTCTTCTTCAATCTTTTGAAAAACTCAAAGTAAGTGGGGATGAACCATTTTAGGGTCCAACCTCTTGCCACCATAGAAATTCTTCAAGAATTCAACTTGCAGAGGCTCATCAGGAATCTGTTTCTTGGGATACAAAAAGTATTCATCATCACTATCACTATCACTATCACTTTAAACTTTTCCTTTGTACCAAACCATGATTTTGAGTTGCCACCTTCAAAGAGTTGCCAATAATCAATCTCTAAAATAGAGTCGCCAACCTTTCTTCTAGGGAAGGTACCTTTTATCAATCATGTTATTGATTATTGTTCACTTGGTTTTGGATGTGACCAAGATTTTTCCCGTTTCTTCTTGGAATGACTACTATTCTTTCTATAACTACAACATTCTAACCAATAGGAGCGCTTCGCAAGATTTCTCCAAACCCTTCTTCTTCTTTAAGAACTGATTCACCAGATGGTATTTTTGAGCACTTCATCTACAACTCTAGGCTAAAGTGTTCAAATCTGAAATAGTATCTTCCTAGGTGTCTTGGAAGCCAAGGTTTGGTTGGAGAACTAAAAAAATGTTCTCATGTGGTAGCACCATCATGCTTCATAGCAGGTGACTGTCAATCTTGTTTTTCAGTCTCCCCAGAGGAGTCACCAAAAATTTGTTGGTAAAAAGATTTGTCACACTAGAATTTTCCCAACAGAGTGTGTGGCAAACCGTTCACAATAGTTGGAGAGGCCCTTGGTATGCAACCTTCCTCTCCATTTAGAGGGGCAGCTCCCTCGTATGATATAATTTTAAAAATATTTTCAAATAATTGAATCTAAAAACTTCAAAGATCAGGAGAAAATCTTTCAAGATGAATGCACCACACGCCCTTACAACCTTCTTTGATAAAAAAGATTGATAACAAAGGTGATCAAGAACTACGCTTGAAAACAACCAGTATTACCAAGCACATTCATTAACATTTATAAACACTCATACAGTACCATGAGAATGTTTACTACAATAGATAACAATTTTTATTTTAGAATAAGAAACCCAAAGCATATCTCATTCCATTTCCTTGCACCAAGAAGACACAAGAGATTTTCGATTTCAGAGATAAAAAGTGTACATATTTTCCAAAATTTATCTCTTAATCAAAATTTCAGCATGTGTGTTCCATTATTTTTCAAACCAAAAGGTCCCTTTACAATGCCCAAAATAACCCTTATATATACATAGAGGTTAATAACTACTTCTTTGTGGTTAATAACTGCCTCCCAAATACGTGATTTGGGTGAGGTTAATTAACCTCAATAAAACTAACCTCAAATAACAATGACCACTAGTCAGAATGTATAGCTTGGAACATGTCTTCAGATGGTTAAATCATTAGCTTGTTGATTTATTTGATGCAAACTATTCTTCGTGATCATCTATGTACTTCCTTGTAGACCTCCTTGTTCTATTGAATATCCCCTATGTGGGCATATGCTGGGAGAACACTCGCAAACACAATAGGGCATGGCTTCATACCTGCTTTCCTGATTTCCTTGAAGAGGATCAAAGTTTCCTCAAAACATCCACTTTGAGTATATCATAAAATCATTATATTCTAGGAGACAAGTTCTCTCTAAGGTAGTTGTTCTTCAAAAACCACCAAGGCCTCATCAAGCTGTCCACTCTCTGTATATCCAACAATCACTATGTTCCATAAAACCAAGTCTCGTCTAGGCATATCCTCAAAGAGTTTTTGAGCATCACCAAATCATTTATTTTGAGCATATACTGCAATCAGTTGATTCCACAAAACCAAGTTCCTTCTAGGCATTTGGTCAAACATACTTTGAGCTTTATCAACCTGCCCATTCTGAGCATATGATGTAACCATTGTTGATCAAGATACCAAATTTTTCTCAAGTACTCTATCAAAACTTAAATAGCCCTCCATTAAACAACATTGTACTTTGTCCTCTATAATTTACAATCTAACAGAGGTCTATGTGTTTCTCCAATTGGGCATGCATAGAGAGGCTATTGCCAACTGATGTGAGATATAGCTTCACACACCATCATCTACATAGGCAGTGGCTCCTTCTATATTTTCTTCTCAAGCTACAATGTTATTTACCTTTACACCTTCTAAATTGGATTTACTAAAGGCATCAAGAACCTTTCCAATTCATCCATATCAGGCTCATACCAAAAATCATTTGATTCCTTAACATTCTATCAATTGGGAAATCTATCAAACATTTGTCTAGCACCAATTGTGACCAATAACTGCAAACATTCTTCCACGAAAGCTCTTAAGAAGCCTTCCCTGTCGGCACCTTCAAGGTTGAGATTTAGCAATAGAGTGGATAGGTGACATATAAATATTTGAAGAAACCTCAGGCTCAATTTACTTTTCTTTAAACTATCTCTGCCCTGCAAGCTTAAAGATAATAATGCACTGTTTTGTGCATGTTGCGGTAATCTGAAAATCCACTGTGAATGTATTATTATATAGTCTCATTATCAAATGAATGTATAGCGATCAGCCCAAAAGTGGAAGCCACTTATGTTCACCCATGGTGACATACAAGATGGATTTTATATGATCATTTTTCCTCCTCACATGGATAGAATAGTGTGTTCCTTTATAAAACTTGAAACTTGAAACAGTTTGAAAATTTCCTGAGCATCTACCAACATCCGCACTAATCACACATTTAGCAAGAGTCAAGCAACCTTTTTAGTGAGTGCTGAAATGATAGCATAATAATATCTATCGCAATCCAAAAACCAAAAATTCGACGGCTTTATATTGCACATTGTAGGAGTATTTTAGTTTGCCATGGTTTATGCTATTTGTACAGTCTACCCTATTATTTGGAGGCTTATAAACTCTTACTTCCCTTGAGACTAATTTACTAATTTGATGCCTTGGTTTTTATTTGGCGGGTACCCAATTAATCACCTTTATAATTCATTTAAAACTCAAATATGCAGCTAAGAAGCTTCTCATTGTTTATGTAATTTAAACCACCTTTTACTGCACATGATGAATAATCAAGGATTCTTTCTAATTCATTTCCATGGTTATTTCCAATTTATCCCATGTACATGTTTGACTTCTTATGGGAGAGTTTTCAAACAAGTTAATAACTGCCTTGTACAGGTTAAGAAAAACATGTTTTTGGACGTTATCATTAACCTTTTGAGAGGTTAGTGAAAACATGTTTTTGATGGTCATCATTAACCTTTTGAGAGGTTAATGAAAAAATGCTTTTGATAGCTATCATTAACCTTTAATAACTTGAGGCTCAAAAGTCAGATTTTAAAAATTTCAAATGCTGTGCAAAGCTGAGAACGAGCCAAAGACATGAAAGTTTTTAGACACTCAAAAATTCAAAGATAAAATGGCCAATTTAAAGCATAAAATAGGAAAGTTTCAAAAATTAATCATGGCTTATAAAATTGAAACAATTTTATAACTGATCAATAGCTAACGCTAACTGGGGACAAGGACTGACAAGGGCGAAGCTCGAATCCAGAATAATTAAAGCAGTGCTTTATCCATGGGGCTATAGAGTCACTTGAGGGATCACTTTGCAAAAGAGGGAACAAACATGTGGATATTTATTGATGATCATCTATGGTTCCAATCCTTAATGACGTCCACATTAGTGCTTATTGAATGTGAAGTTTAAAAATAGATATTCTAAACAAACATGGCTTCATAAATTGTAATAACTACAACTTCTTACAAAAAGCCAAATTTCATCCTATGAAAATTTCTAAATCTGTTTATGCAAATTGGTATTTTTAATTATTCTATAACATTATATTTGCATAAATTTTTTAAAGTCATGTTCTATGTTTTAAAGTTGTATTTTTTCACATTCTCTCACAACAATCATTTGCATTTCACAAAATGTTTTTTCTTGCAAGGATGATATTCACAAAAATTACATATAATCAATATAACATATCATTTAGTTTAGATATTTTTAATTTTAGTTCTCTCTACATTTAGAGTACTATTAAAATACAATATTTATTAACCAAATATAATATATAACCATAAAACATAAACCCTAAAATTTTAGCACAAATTTTTAATGATACATCTTATTACATAAACAAGGCTCAGAATTTATAGTTTATAGGATTAAGAATACATTTTGAAATATTTATGGAAAATCTATTAAAAATTTGAAGTCGAGGGAGAGGAGACATAATAGTCATTCTACAATTTTCCTTAATCTTTATTATTACTAGACTACTATCAATTGCAACTATTTCTTCCTTTTCTTCTTTGATTTCATTATTTTCTCCTATAATACAATTCACAAAAACTCATCCAAATAAATGAAATAATCCATTGAATTTTCTTACGCAATTTATTGATAACAACAAATCTAATTCCTTTCCATCTTCTTCTTCAACCTCATCATTCTTGAAGATGACATCTGCAAGAAGCTTGACCTTTCAAGTTTTATAAGATCCCATTCATTGTTACACAACTAGGCAAATAAATCACTTAGCAACACTATTTAAGTGAAGCAACTGATTTCTATCATTTCAAAAAATAAATAATTCTATGTATTTCTTATTTTTTAGCTATATTATAAATTCATATATAATGGATACCTACTCAAATTTGAATGCCTTCTCAAGCTGCATTAGAATGCTTGATCAAAATTACAAATGCCTTGCTTAGATTGTATCTTTTCAAATGAATAACAATTATTAACATTATTTCAAATTCCCAAAGTAATTTATTTCCTAGGTTCTTTTTGGAAACTATTAGGACATTAACTTCCTTCCTAGTAAATATCAAACAAGGTGTTAATTTCTACAAAAATATACAAGGGTCCCTTATAACACCTCGCTAGGGAACCAAAGAAAGATTAACCTAAATAGTGAAACTAAGCTTATTGATTTTTTTCCCCTTAGAAGTTTACAAACAATAATGTAAAATAATGTGGAAGTAAGAAACAATAAGATAACATGTGCATACACTACAAGTCAAAACATAGATTACAAATCTCAAGGGTTCCATAACATAGAATTACATATATATTAAAATCTACTAAATACAAATGATATATACAACTACACCTAATATAGATGAATCAATAAGAACATCACCACATATGAGAATCCAAAATCTAATTGATACAATATCGAAACACATAAAGACTCTACATCCACTACACATGTCACAGGGCATGAGTTACAGATCAAAGTATAAATACACCATAGGTTTTATGACCAATACATAAATTAATATACAAAAGTAATATAAGAAGATAAAACAAGTCTCTAAAAATGAATCATGATAACATAACTTCTACAAGGATCATCCAACACTAGAATAGGAATCTAGAACATATCTCAATGATAAACATCACAATACCACCCGACCTCATAGAACCCAAAAAGGACCACTTCCTCTATAAGAAGAAGATAACCATAGACTCCACACATAAGTTAAACCATAAACCAATCAAAAAGTTCAAGGATGGAATCCTAAAAATTTATCTAATCTCAAATTCAATACTCAAATGCAAAGTTAGTACATGCTAATCCAAAGGCAACACCACATGTAGGAAACCTTACATGTATATAGGGAAGTGTCATCACATAAATCTAACCCTTGAGTCTCATCTTGGTATCCTCTCTAGACCTTGATACTCAAGTGAACACATGTGACATCAATAAACCTTTCATACATACAAGGATACTAATTGTGCAAGGCCTAATCAAGTATCTTTTCCCACTCCCATCATAGTCAAGATCTCAATCAAGTAGCCAGGCATGGGTGAGGCATATGTATTATTAATACTCCTATCCTAATAGATTTATTAACTTACTTACAATAAGTGATCCTAGTAGCCACTTGTGGGCATCGGTGCTTATTACAAGCCACTACCATGTATATGCTTAGATAAATTACCCTAATCTAATAAATCATAAATAGTCATAAACCAGATCAAAGTAATTATCAAGTATGGTTCCATATGAAGGTTGTAATGCCCTGCCTGGAGATCCTTGCAACAAGGATTCAATACAAGCCAAGATATTTTTTTTTACAAGTATGAATGCACATGACAACATCATACAAGGATCACAAAGATTGCAATGGAAGACTTCACCACAATCTTGGCAACCAACAGATCTCTAAATGCCACTACCAAACTAACACACGCAAACAAAAGCCAACAACAACCACACACAAGATGAGGGCTCTAAGAAACGACCACACATCAACAAAACACCAAGCTGGGATAGAATGTAGAATCCTAAAATTTGGCTAAGTCTGGATTTTTGAAGCCCTGAAATTTCCTAGAATCTTTATCTTATCTCGGAGAGGTCTGAAACCTATCTCAAAAGATTCATCGCATATATTAAAATATATCTTAAGTATAAGAAATATATGTCAACTTATACTTAAAACAATATATTTTAAACCCCAACAAGCAAACTACTCAAACACACCCAACAAAAATCAAAAAGCAACACTATAGGGTTGAAGAACACCGAAGAGGGTATCCAAATCAACTCTCAAAAAGTTTGAACTAGACCAAAAAGTGCCCGCTACTCGCCCGCACAAGTTTTTACAAAAATCAAGCGATACTTTAATATAGCATAGAAAAGTATTGCGCAACATTTCTAAAGGAGGGTGACACTTTCAAGGATTGGACGATACTTCTCCCAAAGGCATGCGACACTTTTAGGGTGTTGTAGGAAATTTCTCATAAGGAGGTGTGATGCTTTCCAGTATCACGTGATATTTCTCCAAAAGGCATGTGATAGAATCAGGGGATGCACGACAACGTTTCAATGGGTGTGTGATACATTTTTGTGTCGCACCATGCTGATAAAATGTCGCCCATAGAAATTTAAAAACACTTAAGGAAAACACAACAAGGGAAAAAAGAAGAGAAAAACTAAGTTCAGAACCTCCACACTGGGGAGTACCGGATCCACATAGATTGAGGAGCAAATACTCAAGAGCATAATCAATAATATGCCAAGGAACAAGAAAGAGGAGCATCTATCCATCTAAATCAAAGCAGTAAAGAATGTATAGAAAGAAACATCGCAGTGAACAGAAATGATAAAACAACTAACTAAGTACACGGTTCCTCCCAACCATCAATGGCATCATAAGACTATCATGGGCCCTAGCCATCCCCTGCACATAACATCCCAAGCCATCGATCAAATCATTGGTACTATTGTAATAGGGATGTCACTACCAAAAAATTCTACAATATAAGCATAAGGAAATCTAACATGCTAGTAGTAAAGCATAAGATAATCCAATACAACAATTCACATCATCTAGTCATAAAGTTGTAAGAAAATAATCTATAAGAAATTGAATGTAGTTTCTAAACTACTAGGCCTTATTTGGAGAAGAAAATATTTGATTGGTCAAAAGTTTGGATTTTAATGCAGTACTACAAAAATTTAAAGGCAAAAATAAAAAGTAGTTGTATGTCTGACCACCTTAATCAAAATCAAATGATAATATTTTTAAATATAATTATAGATATAAAAAGTAGACTCATGCTCAGATGTGATGCATATTTTTTGATATTTTTATTCCAAATAAAAAACTAAATATGAATTTTCCACTAAAAAAATTTTGAAAAAAAAACTCTCGTGTCTGACCACCTTAACTAATTGAAAACTTTACCAAATTAATTTTTTTTTCCCTTATACTAGGTGAAGCATAGAATGTGACACAACTTTTGGATTTCCGATATGAAATCGGGTATCCGATCACGGCGACTTTTCCAATTGCAATTTTGGAGGGAAATTTGAGAGGAAAGATTTTCCAATTGCAATTTTGAAGGGAGGGAAATTTGAGAGAAAAGAAATTTTCCAATTGCAATTTTGGAGAGAAATTTGAGAGGGAAACTTTAGAGGGTTTTAGAGGGAATTTTATTTGGGGGAAATGTGGACGTTAATATTATTATTACATATGATTATGATTATGATTATTATTATTAACTATTATTATTATATATGATTATAATTATTATTAAATTTAATATAGTTATAAATATAATTATTATTATTATAACTAAATATAATATAGTAATATATATGATCAATATTATTATAAATAATAATATATATGGTTATTATTATTATCAAATCTATAATCTAGTAACATTTATTATTATTATTATATTAATATATATAGTGTTATATTATTATTAAATATAATCTTGTCATGGAATGCATCGAAAGGGGTCATAGGTTAATGTATGACCCCTTTCAATGCATTCCCAATGGGTCCCTAGGGGTCCTAGGGCCCATAGGGACATACATTGTCATTAAATGTGTTGAGAGGTCTCGACGCATTAGAACCAACTACATGCATCCCTAAGGGTCTTAGGGCCCCTAGGGACATATGTTGTCAGAAAATGCATCCAAAGATATCATAGGTTAACCTATGACCCCTCTCGATGCATTAGAACCAACCACATCTGTCCCTAGGGGTCCTAGGGCCCCTAGGGACATACATTCTCATAAAATACATCGAGAGGGGTCATAGGTTAACCTATCACCCCTCTCGATGTATTAGAATGAACTACATGCGTCCCTAAGGGTCCTAGGGCCCCTAGGGACATATGTTGTCATGAAATGTGTCGAGAGGGGTCATAGGTTAACCTATGGCCCCTCTCGACAAATTGGAACCAACCAAATGTGTCCTAGGGGTTCTAGGGCCCCTAGGGGCATACGTTGTCATGAAATGCATTGAGAGAGGTCATAAGTTAACCTATGACACCTCTTGATGCATTAGAACCAACCACATGCATTCTTAGGGGTCCTAAGGCCCCTAGGGACATACGTTGTTATGAAATGTGTCGAGAGGGGTCATAAGTTAACCTATGACACCTCTTGATGCATTAGAACCAACCAAATGCATCCCTACGGGTCCTAGGGCCCCTAGGGACATAGGTTGTCATGAAATGTGTCAAGAGGGGTCATAGGTTAACCTATGACCCCTCTTGATGCATTGGAACCAACTAACCCTAGGGGTCATAGGGCCCCTAGAGACATACACTGTCGTGAAATGCATCAAGAGGGGTCATAGTTTACTCTATGACCCTCTCAACGCATTAGAACCAAGCACATGCATCCCTAGGGCTCTTAAGGCCCCTAAGGACATACGTTGTCATGAAATGCATCGAGACGGATCATAGGTTAACCTATGACCCCTCTCAATGTACTAGAACCAACCACATGCATCCCTAGGGATCCTAGGGCCCCTAGGGACATATGTTGTCATGAAATGCATTGAGAGGGGTCATAGGTTAACCTATGAACCCTCTCAATGCATTAGAATGAGTCACATGCATCCCTAGGGGTCTTAGGGCCCCTAGGGACATAGGTTGTCATGAAAATCGTCAAAGAGCCTATGACCCCTCTCGATGCATTAGAACAAACCACATGTGTCTCTTGGGGTCCTAGGGCCCCTAGTGACATAGGTTGTCATGAAATGCATCGAAAGGGGTCATAGGTTAACCTATGACCACTCTTGACACATTGGAACCAACCAAATGCATCCCTAGGGGTCCTAGGGCCCCTAGGGACATACGTTGTCATGAAATGCATCAAACTCTTGACGCATTAGAACCAACCAAATGCATCCCTAGAGGTCCTAAGGCCCCTAGGGACATAGGTTGTCATGAAATCTATCGAGAGGGGTCATAGGTTAACCTATAACAGCTCTTGACACATTGGAAGCAACCAAATGCGTCCCTAGGGGTCCTAGGGCCCCTAGGGACATACATTTTCATGAAATGTGTCACTCTCGATGCATTAGAACCAACCACATGCATCCCTAGGGGTCCTAGGGCCCCTAGGGACATACGCTGTCATGAAATGCATCGATAGGGATCATAGGTTAACCTATGACTCCTCTCGATGCATTTTAGAACCAATTAAATGGATCATAGGTCATAATAATAATAATAACAATAATAATATATGTTGTTATATTTAATAATAATAATAACATATATAATATATTATGCTATTATATTTAACAATAATATAGTAAAAACAATAATAATATAATATTTATATTTATTTATAATAATAATAATAATATATATATAGTTATTATATTTATAGATAATAATAATAATAATCACATATATTAATAATAATAATAGGTCATAATAATAAATAATACATAACAATAATCCTAAATAATATTACTCATCATACATTCCCCTTAATTCCCTCCAAAATTTTGGCATTGATATCGGATATCTGATTTGAAATCGGATATCTTATTTATTATTGGGTATCCAATCTTAGATCAGATACCCGATTAAACTGGCATGATTTTCCAAAAAATATTCCCTATCACTGCATACCCGATAACATCGCTTTTTATGGGCCATTTTCACAGGTTTTGGGAAAACTCATGTTTTGGGGCCCAAATGATCAAAAAATGTTTGATAATATATCATTAGGTGTCTGATATTGTCATCTAAATGGGGAGCAGTAGTCATCGAAAGGCTAAATGCAAAAGGAAGGTATCCAATGAAGACATTGTGGCATATAGGGAAAGGGACAAGGTAAATCATTGAAGGAAAAGACAAGGTATGTTAAATTTGAGTCAAGTTGATGATGAATTGGTCGAAGGTGAAATTATAGAGTTAGATAATGAATATGTGCAGTTGGGGAATGAAAATGTACCAATTGATAATGATAATGCCATGATTGAAAATTTAGAGAATGAAAATTTGGAGGATGAAATGCTAGTAGGTCATAATGTAATTATTTATACACTGAATAAATTTAGGCACTATATTACTAGATATGCAATATTTGTTCATACTAATCACTCTGCTATAAAGTATCTGATGAATAATCTTGCAATATTAGGAAGATTGGCTCGCTAGTTGTTACTTATGCAAGAATTTGATATCACGATAATAGATAAACCTAACAAGGCCAATATGGTAGCTAAATTTCTTTCTCAGTTGCATGTCCCTGATAATCTTGCAACAATTGATGAAAATTTTCTAGATGAACACCTTTTCCTATTATCCGCCCAAAATCCATGGTATGTAGATATTGCAGATTACCTATCCACAAGAAAGATGCTAGCCCACTTTCGTGCCAAAGAAAGGAAGTTACTCTCCGAAAAGTGTTTTAACTATTCTTGGATTGTTGGATTTATGTTTTATACCAAACTTGATCAAGTAATGTGTCAGTGCATAAGAGAAGATAAAACATATGATATCTTGAGGGCATGTCATGATGAGCCTTGTGGAGGTCATTTTTTAGCCAAAAGGATAGCCTTTATAATATTGAGAACTAGGTACTATTGGCTAAGTTTACACAAGGATGCAACTAGATACACTAAGAAATGTGATTATAAGTGTCAACATATGGGAAGACCCACTAAATCAAATGAAATGCCCCTGTAGCCTCAAGCAGTTGTTGCACCCTTTGATAAATGGGAGATTAACTTTGTCACTCCTATTGAATCCTCTTCACAGGGTAAATCCTATATCATAGTTTGCATTGATTATGTAACTAAGTGGGCAGAGGCCAAATCCATGAAACACCCAAGGGATAAAAATATTGCAAAGTTCTTGTATGAATCCATCTTTACACAATTTAGAGTTCCTAGGGAGTTGACATCTGATCAAGGAGCTCAGTTTACATGTAACCTAATCGCTATTCTCATGAAAGAATATATTATTTAGCATGGTAAATCATCACCTTACCACCCGCAAGATAATGACCAAGTAGAAGTTACCAACAGGGAGCTAGAATCCATTCTCACCAAAATAGTAGCACTCCATAAAAAGGATTGGACCACATGCCTTCCTAAAGCTCTTTGGGCTTATAGAACCACCTAGAAATATACAATAATTTTTACTCCTTTTGATCATTTTTATGGTAGGTCAGATGTAATGCCTGTAGAATTTGAATATAAAACATTGACGACTACTTTGGAGCTTGGTATGGAACTCACTATTGCATAACAAGACCACATATTTAGTTTAAATGGTCTTGATGAATGGCGCAAATCTACATTGAACAACACCAAACTCATCCAACATCAATGAAAAAAAATGGCATGATAATTTTATCAAAGATAAAATGTTTTCTATAGGAGATTGGGCCCTCCTTTATGATTCCATTTATCGGCACAATCTAGGAAAGTTTCAAACTCACTAGTTAGGATTGTACAAAATTGTTGTTGTATTTCCAAATGGAGTGCTCCAATTTTCTTCTATTGATCATGTTCGATTCAAGTTACTTGTCAATGGGCATCACCTCAACCTCTACAAAAAGCCAGTTGATTATGAGGAGTTATTGTAGTAGTTTTAGCACAACACAGATATACTCATTCCTATAGCCGAGCAATTTGGGTCTTCTACCTTGACTACTACTAGCTCTTGATTCCATTCAATATTTTCATAATAAACATTTTCTTTCTTAAAGTACTTTCCCAGCCTTATATTTCATCTCACCCTCTCTCTTTTCTATCATTCCACTCTATCCCATCACTCCATCATTTCTGATGATCTTTTTTAGCACACTTTCTTGCAGCACCTACCAGGTATGTGCCACATACTCTTGCATATATTTTATTTTACTCACTCTTTATTAAAAATTTGTGTTGTTTAACTTTATTTCTCTTGCATATATCCTATCCTGGTTCGACCCATGCCTGTACTTAGTTGGAAAGGGAGGGGGGGATATTCATTTTTCAAAATTTCAAATCACATGTAAACTTTAAAAGCTATTGTCTTATGATATGACTATCATCACATATTGATGACCTATCCTTCTATGATTGAGTCATTAAGGGAGTTAAGAACATTAATGTTGAGCTTCACTTTTAAAGATAATTGGCAATGTGTTTGGGGGTGATAGACCTATACATGAGTAAAAAATTATGAGACTAGATGTAATGAAGAATATCATGAGATTGCATGCATTAAAAATATTTATGAAGCACAAAGTGACAGTATGTTAGTTTTTGTATTCGGTGCCATAATATTACAAATTTTGTTAACTCGCCTTTATTGAACTATGGAAAATGCTATAATTCTATCAAAATTCTACTATGAGTGAAAATGGGTGGAAGTCTCTAGAGATATGAACCAGTTGATTATCAAGTTTTGTTGGGTGATGTGACTAGTTGCGAGATGTTCCAGAGAAGAGGATGGTTAGATTACTACCTTAGTCTTATAGGATTTGATGAGGAGGTTTCTCTTCAATTCGTGAGCACCCTATAGGATGGCTTTGGAATGGTTAAGGGCCTCAAAATTTAATTTACAAAAGATGTGGTAGTCGAAGTCATTGGGTTACCCCAGGAAGGAGAAAATTGGGCAAAAGATTTTGACCTACGAATGACTAGGGCACAATTCAATGTGCATTCTGACCCTCCGTTGGACATTGATGAGAAAGAAGGGTACATCTAGATTATCATTTCCTTTGGAGTTTATTTAGCCAACAACATTCATCATTCAATACTTCACTTGTGAAGGTTGTTACAAATATCTACATGCCCTACATTTCAAGATTTTGGCTCATCTATGACATGATTATTGATAGGTAAATCTTCCCAAATTCGTATTTAACATTATTAAGAAGCAATCTTCTTTAGTGCAATCAAAAAAGGGTCAGTCTGTCTCCCATCATTGCTTGATAAAATTAGTTGTGGAAAGATAATTGAACAAACAATCAATTGGGACATGGGAAGAGTTTTTGTAGTTAAAAGAGGTAGAGCCTAGGTTGGTCGGCCCTAGAGGCCAAGGGGTTGGACAAAGGGATTTGACATTTACTAGTTTTTGTAAGGTTATCCCCTAGACTGAAAATGTTCCTGAAGCCTCTTCCTCTAGTCCTAGACTAGCTAAGAAGAGGATTTATAAAGCTAATACCTTTGTTTCTAGAAAAAAGAAAAAAAACATAGAGAAGTTGTTAGTGCCCCCAAGACCCCATCATCTGTTAAGACTAGGTCTACTATTAGGGAAAGAAAAGGTAAAGTTGTGGGACCTGAAAAAGAGAAATTAGTACGACAACCTGATGATGAAATTAATGTTAATGAAACCCTGCACTCATAAGAAGAGGGAGGTTTACAAAAACCTCCTGAAGCACCTACTATAGAAATATCTGCAAGAAAGAGGAAGCGAAAGAATTCTTTGTGCCTACTGATACCTCCTACAAGATTAAGTGCAAGGTTTTTTGAAGGAAGTAGGGTTAATGAAACCCCTGTTCTAATGGTTGACCTAGAGTCTTCTAGGGTAGAGAAGGAATCCTCTTTGGAAGAAAAATTGCAAAAGGATGTAGCCACTGATAATGAGTACAATAATCAGATTTCAAAGCCTGAAGTTGACCTTAGTGTTAACTATGTGCTTGTTGATAGTGATAAGGAGTCTGATGAACCTAAAACATCTGAGGAATTTGAAGAAAGCCCTATTATGTAGGAAATTGATGAGAATCCAGAAGACCTTCCTTTCGAGGACTATAAAAAATTCAGGCAAGAAATTATTGAGGAAGTATTAGAAAAACTCAATTAGGATGGACTAGATACACTAGCCATAGCAGTGGCTGAATCCAGTAAGGAAGAGAATGTGGTGACAATAATTGTCATAAGCAAAGGAGAATGCTCCACACCAAAAAGTGTCAAAAAAATTCCTCATTTGACCTTTGAATGGATAGAAAGTTTTAACTAGGAACCATTTCCACCACCCAATTTGTCAACACCTTTGTTTGTAGGAATCAATTTGTTTCAATAGTTGTTATGAGAAAGAGCTCAATAGAAGCTAGAAAAATAAAAATTGAAACATGTTATTAATGAATAGAGCTATCAGTTGAAATAGAGCACAAACCAGAATGAAGTTTTAAAAAGGAGGATTGAACAAGTTATAGGATTGATTCCTGAATTAATGGAATGTAGATCACCATCGCTAGTGTATGCATTGTTCCTCAAAGAGCAGCTATTGAACTTCAAATTAACTAGAATTGTGGAAGGATTTAATCCCTCCATTTGAACTCCACATGAGTTTTATGACACGTTCCAATCTATTCCAATACCTAAAAAGAACTTACTGTGTGAGTTGTATCTCCATAATTTGGCAGTACCTAATGATACAGAGTGGAACTCACTCTTGTATATAGGGGATGTGCAGTTGAGAGCAGTGATGTCTTAGATGCATAATGAAATAAGTAGGGAACATCAAGCTGAGCCTTATAGGAATAATGAAATGACAATCCCTTTTCTCATGAGACCAAAAGTTCAAGACACTTGAAAGACATTTACGGTTTAGATTTCTATCCTAGGAAACCTTGCTGGAGTTAGTAAAGTATGCTCAGTCAAAGAACAAGCCTTTGTAGACTGGGAGTAGCACTCCTGTCAAGATGTTGAGACAACTATTGTTGCTTCAAGAAAATAGTGGACATGGATGCCACATGAACTAAAGATAAGAGAACCCCACTCTCATAAAAAGTTAACCCTTGCTACTATTAGAATTCCATGGTATATTGATTTGGGAAGAAATCAATGCAAATATTGGCTTCCATTAAGGTATCAACCCCCTATTATCCTACAACCACTACTAGTAGTAAGTGACAATGCAGAGGATCATGACATGACAAGCAAAGTTTGGTGATGAAGAAGGTTCAAGGAAGATTATGGGTACTTTGACTATGTTAAGAATGAGCTAGAGGAGAGGACAACTAGTGATTGGAGAGTTCGAGCCAAAATCAGAAACTTCATGGTTGCTAGGGACCAACAACAACTTAGTTGAGGGGAATGATGGGCCTCTAAAAGGCCATTGTTTTAAGATCTTTTTATCTTATTTTTAAGAAGTTATCTTGCAGAAATAGTCATGACATTTTGGTTTTAAGAAGATGAACTTATGTTTATGCATATGTTGTGTGTGTGTGTGTGTGTGTGTGTGTGTGTGTGTGTGTGTGTGTGTGTGTTTGTGTGTGTGTGTGTTAAGACATGAAGTAGAAGTATGGATAGTTCAAATATGCTACATTTTCTTGAATCTATGCACAAAAATGGTATAATGAAGTAATATTACATGCTAATAAATGTTTCTCCATTTATGGTATGTCTTGGGTAGGTTTCCTCCTATAACCACAGGATTTGCAAGAGTGGTAATTTGAACCTTATACCTTTTCTAATATTGATGATGAAATGTGTGTGTGTGTGTGTGTGGAATTTGTGTGCACATTGAATGGTTTTCAAGTACTTGTCGTAGATATTCAAGGGTCAACACCTCAACATTAAAGTTAGAGCCAACCATATTGTTAAACCATCATGAGTGGAGCAAGTCATTTTATGCTTTTTGTTGGAACAACACACAAATGTAGCTCCCACAACTTGCTACATTCCTGGAGGATTTAATCTTGATTAATGTTGATTCTGTTTCAAACCTTATGAGTTTGTAATTGATCCTCATTAATGGAGTGATTGTAGAGTTAGGGAGTAGTTGTAGTTTCCTTTAAATAATATATGTTGTAGCTTTAAGAACAATTTTTGAAGAAAAATAAGAAGTTGATTTTCATAGCAGCAGATTGTGATATTGTTTTTAAGTGTAATCTTTTCACCATGAATGAATAGAATGAGTAGTTCAATTTTATTTATTTTATCTTGATTATATTTTTTGTTTACTCATCCAAGGGGGCCCACTTGGTGAGTGAATTATTCCATTAGAGTAGATTTCATTTCCTTGTTTGTTTCCTTGCAAAGTAGAAGTGTGTTGCTCTTGCAACCATTGATAATAGAATCAGTGAGTTGTTCCTGTAGCATAGTTGCATAGATAGGTTTACTATTGAAGCATTACTTTTAAGCTTCGAGTTAAGTTGTTATTTTAGTTGCTAGCATAAATTTCCTTCAGCATTTCCTTTGCTTTAGTTGTAATGACTTAAAGGAGAATTAGAGCATACACTTTGTAGTCATCCTCTCAAGTTTATGCTCCTGGGTTGACAAATTAAATGAAGTCAGTCTACTATTTTAAGTAAAACACATGATGTTGTCTGACCATGGAATAACTATGAAAGGATGTCCAAAGGTATTAAGTGATTGACCAGTCTTTACCCAACATTAATCTTATAGATTTTCCTAAGATAAACAATATTTTTTGGGGCTCCATTGATATATGAATGGTAGTGAATAATTTATTTCTAATTATGATTTCTCTCTATAAATATCATATATATATTATGTTAAAGGGGTATGGTTTTTGATTAATTTTATTCTATTTATCAAGAGATATAGAGAAATGATCAACATTTGGATGGTCCTAGACTAGGGGAGACTTTTTTATTTTTCCACTCAAATATTGAGATAACAAAAATTAAAGATTAAGTGATATCTATTTTGGACAACTCATTATTGTTTAGAACATAATAAAAATAATTAAAAATATATACATACATACACATACACATATATACATATGTATATGTATATATATCTATATATCTATACATATGTATGTGTGTGTGTACACATGCGCACACGTGTGCGCACACACACACACATTCAAGGTTCTACGCTCCTGTGGATATCATGGAGAAGGTGGTTCCTTCTCTAATCACATTATTTTTGAAGTTGGGAGCTTAAGTTTAATAAATCAAATATATGGTCTCTTTAGTTTCTAAAATAATTGTTTCATGCTTATTCATGTTTCTCAGGGGTATAGGGCTAGAGATCATCTCCATATATAAATAAATAGGATGGCATTGTTCCTTTAGATTTTAGTTTAACATCCCTCAATGGGAAGGAAGACAACTTTTCTTGAAAGTCACATTTCAAAATTTTCATTCTTGGTTTCGATTTTCTTGTGCAAAGATAAGGGAATGAGCTTGGTAAGGATTTGTTGTTAAAGAGGCATGCCTTAATAATATCAACCCAACTATTTAGGGTCTGAGGGATCTTATTTAAGGCCTTGATTAAGGAGAATAAGAAGATAACTCAATGAGGATAAATTTAAGGTCCTCCCTCTCCATTGGATTTAAGTCTTAGAATCAAAGTAGTCATGTTTTGATCGAAGGTAAGGATATACTGCTTGTAGGGTATAGAGTTACTTGAAGCTACCTCAAGTGGTGGAATGTTGCAATTCCTAATTGTTTTGATACAGGGTTATTGCTTGACTTTTATTTTTTCCTTGTTGATCTTATGTGAATGTTTTTTAACTATCCTTTAACTTTTGTATTTTCTCTTTTGTTCTTTATGTTAGGACTTTTTGAAAATCCCTCATTCTAACTCATAGTTATGGTCAAATTTTTTACTTTAAATAAACTAAATATTCATGAATGAAACATACTTACATTTGTACCATTCCCTTTTCCATTTAATTATCAATATCACATGTTTTTAGATGATTCATGAAAATCATAAATAATTTAATAAAATTTTTAAAATCAAACTTTCACAATGTATAACTAGAACCTGTAAAGATAATTTTAAAAATAATATTGAACAATATAAATTTAAACAAATACAATATAAATGGAAAAAACAAACCTCTAGATCGAACAAGAGCTTAATTAGGAATCTAACACCATCACATATCCTATCAATACATATTTTCAATAGATACAAGTAGTTGTGTTTCCATTTATGATAGAAAAAAGTTAAGATAACTATTTTTTCTTAACTTAGATGACTTTTTTTTTTGTGACTCTATAGTAATTATAAATTTCCAATTCTTTTTACAAACCAATTTTTACAAATGTTTCTTTTAATATATAGTTTCTATCATATATATTTTATTTTATTTTTTGAATTTTATTTAAATAAACTATTTTTTGCAAAAATAGTTACACAATGGAATTCAAAAATAATATTGGAAGCAATCTTATGAATTGTGAGAATTTATTTGTTTTCAATTCAAAAAAATTCAAATATTGAATTAATATGTCTAAAACTATCAAATTTATTTTGATGGGCATTATTGATTGAGATTAATTATTATTATTTATTAATTTTGAGTAGAGTTGAATCTAAAATCTGATTTTACAATTTTTTGATGGACTACAAAGATAACATTATATTAGTAATAATAGAAATTGAAATATACAAAATCACAAAATATTAACATATAACTAGTAAATATTCGTGTTATGCTTCTTGATATAAAAAAAACCCTTTTGTTCTTGTCCTTTGACAAAATAAAAAAAAGAAACTTTCACGCAATCGTAAATCTAAAAACATAACTAAAATTTGAATAATATTATATGTCCTCCCAAGAATTAAGATTTTAACATATCTATTACTTCATTGAAATATAACTTAGAATAATAGAAACAAAAACTTAAAAATGATTAATTAATCCACCAGACATTCCTTATCTTTTAACATATCTATTACTTCATTGAAATATAAATTGGAATAATAAAAACAAAAATTTAAAAATCGTTAAATAATCCACCACAAGTTCTTTATCTTTTAACATATCTATTACTTCATTGAAATATAACTTAGAATAATAAAAACAAAAATTAAAAAATGGTTAATTAATCCACCACATGTTCCTTATCTTTTAACATATCTACTACTTCATTGAAATATAACTTAGAATAATAAAAACAAAATTTTAAAAAGTACTTAATTAATCCACCAGACGTTCCTTATCCACAATTTAAAGAAGAAAATCAGCATCTATCACTGAAACATATAGAAAGTCTTAAAACACATAACAACCAAAAGAAGAGGGTACACTTTCTATTTTGCAGCACAATTATGGAAGTTTTAATATGTAACTTTGAATTGCAAACTTGTTTTCATCATTTGACGAATTTAAATACCAAGTCTACATTATAAAAGCCCTGTCAGAGCAATGAATTTCATAGGTATGTATTCACTGTATATATCTTTAAGCTCTAAAATTCAATGGATTGTTCACAATAATTGCTTTACTTGAATTTCTCTTCATTTTGACGACATCGGAGGTCAATTAAAAAAAACACTGATTTCACAAAATGTGAACTTGATGTCAGAGATGATGGCAAGTAACAATTTTAGTTTCTGCCAACATAGAGAACTATTGCCAAGGCTAAACATTAAACGGTGATTAATCATTTTTTTGATATCCAATACTATTGTTCTCTTTTATGAATGTTATATTTATTTCCTATGTTTGTTAGGAGGAGTTGTTCGAGTTTTAACAGAATTCTTGGCACTATGAATGTTGGATAGTTTCCATTGGTCCAATTGAAGGCTCTGAAGATTTCTATGCAAGAGAAGGCTCGTACATAAAGAAGGGTGCAAAAATTGAACCCTATTGGTTATCGAATTATGACAGTTAGCGATTCCCAATTTTATAGACACATGCATCTACGAGATTACCGAGCCTTGGGCCTCTCATTACTAGGGGAAGATCAATAACAATAGCTGGTGAATAAGGTATGATGCCCATCTGTCTACTAAGCTTTTGGCAGAGATCTTCACCACTAACATTATTAGAAAAGGAAATGTATTCACAGAAAATCCATCTACAAGTACTTTTGCTAATGAAAATACTACAGGCAGATATATAATACACATAATTTAGGTATGAGAAAATATTTTTATTGTTTGAACTCTTATATAGAATTCACAGGTCTTGCATTTTCTCGCTTCAGTTTTTCTAATTAACCATGACCAAGAGTATGTAAGTTAGAACCACATAAATGTAAAGAATAAAATTTCCCAATTCTTCCTTTTAACTCTAATTTGTTGAACACCAAAAATTAATTTATTAAATGAGGAATAGTCTCTAGAGAGGTCACGTTTGTCTCTATCATTAACGTTAAGATTGAATAGTTTTGGCTTAATTAGTGAATCCAAAAACAAGCTTGTTTGTATGCCCATGGGATTTGAATATAATCTAGTTATTATAAACTTTGGATATATGCATTGGATCTGATGACATACAGATGTCCCTCTTATAAATTTTAATTTGAGTTTTTGTTTTATTCCGCAACAAAAGGCTTGCAATATCAATTAAGATATGAACTTGCTGCTGTACTGTATGATTTGAGTGACAACACTTCATTAAATCAAATGGGTCCTTCAGCTTTATAGCTAATAATATGCTGATGCTTATTCTTTAATTTGGCATTGCTTCCTAGTCTCCATATTTAAAACTATGCAGAATCTATAAAAAACAACAACTATTTCTATCATTGTTATTGTCATAGACTAGGCTTCTGAAATACTTACAACAATTCTGTAACTTTCCCACAAAGATTCCAAAGCAACGAGACTTGGAATTTTGAGTACTGTTAACAACCCTGTTTTCTCACAGAGATGTAGAAACAACAAACTTTGAAGTAACTAATCTTCAACATTTGCATATTCAGTCCTCCTTTAGAGTGAATCTATATTATCTCACAAGACCAAATTGACCTATTGTGACTTCTGCCAATGTCTCTGAGCTTTTGCTGAAGATATCTCAAATGGGTATGACTTGAATTTGATCACAAAGCTTCCAAAAGAACAACAATCCTCAATGCTAATAAATAACAATACAAATCTATACTAATTTTGCTGTTAATTTTTCACATTTTTATGAACTGGCCATCCATTAGAATCATAAACAATGTCATCAGTTGTCATTCCCCATTCTTCACTTTGTCTGTCAGCAATGGATCTTCCTTCAATATTATCTCTTGTGTTTTTCACCTGCATAGCAACAATGTTTGCAATTCAAGATACTGATTTTTTGAGCTATTACTATCATGAAAAACTTCTCATTTTCAGCATTCCAAATAAAGAAGAAATCTAGATTTTTTATTGAACATTACATATGTCAAATAAAATACTAGAACATCACATTTTTCATCTTTTCTAGAACAAGAGAACACTATCTAGAACATGTAATGCTGTATCTACCTTAACAAAACTTACATCAGAATGTTGGACAGCTATATCCTCAATTGTATGGGATGTAGTTGCTTCCTGAGAATTTGTCAAGGGAAGTCTGACATTTTCTTCTATAATTTTCCCAGATCCAATGGCTTCTTGAGAATTTTCTTTGAGAGAATATGTAATTGCATCTAGATTTTCTAAAATGTTACGACCTAGCTCACATTTTAATTCAGTCAAATGTCTTGTAGCCTTTTCACTTGAACTTGATATTGGGGTCAAGTTCTCAAACATTTTTCCCAAAATTTGATGACCTAACTCAAGTTGTACTCTAGTCAAATGTCTTGCTACCTCCTCCTCCGAAGTTGTAGCTGCAGGTGCTGTAAAAGTTGATGTAGAGATATCCTTTGAAGTTGAATCAAGACTCAAGCTTTCTGCCAAACAAGCAAGAAGCAAAATTGAATATGATTGTTGACTATGATTGTAAATAAATCAAATTTAGAAACAATACAAAGTAAATTATAGATTGTGGAAAACTAACATGTTTAAATAAAAAGACATTATTAGAAAAGAAATAAAGTATAATTTGTTCAAATGCCAAAAAAAATCAAAACATTTGTTTTTTCCACTTCTTAACTGTGATATGCAGCTTTATTTTAGCATATGTTGATAATTGAATATCTGAAAGAGATGCATCTACCTTTATATATGAAAGCCAAAGGTTCTGAAATTTGAAGATGATCTTTCCAGTTCAACTCAGTCGTAGGCTTTTCCTTAGAAAGTGATTGAACACTCTCCACGTTCTCTAAATTTTTTTGAAATGTTTCTTTCAAATGTGGTGGCACTTCGAAATCAAATGCCCATGGAACATTTTGCTTCTCCTTTTCCATTGGTCTCTTGTTAACTGCAATCAATTTGCATTTCATTTAGATTAAGAATTGTTCACATATAATGATAAAAATAATTCATTTGATTGAAGTGATAAAGAATATATGATATACTGGCCTAATTGAAAAAAAAATGAACTAAAATTACCCAATGAGGTGAACGAGCTCATTCTTTGTTGGGTCTCCCTTAAGAGATCTCTGAATTCTAATCCACTCCTCTTTTTAATATCCATAGATCATAAACAAATAGTTAATCTCTAAAACCAAAATTAAGGAGAATCAAAGAAATTTTTGGGCAAAATGTTGTCAAACATGGATTCTCACCTGTCTTCCACCTGTAATTGCAGAGTGTTGAGGTACCTTCTCAGATTCTAAGGTGTTTATAGATGTATTCATATTAGTATCCTCTGTAATTGTACATATAAACTTCAAATGCACCTACCTTTAAACAATATGTCAATAATTGTATATATGAAGAAGATGCACCTACCTTTAAATGTTAAATCCAAAGGTTCTGAAGATTGTGATAAAATTGGAAGATCATTAGTGTACAACCTTCAAGACTTTTCCTTAAAACGTGACTGAGCTTGTTCCACATGCTCTAAATTTTTTCGAGCATTTTCTTTCGACTGTTGTGGCACTCCCCATCCAATTGCTGGAAAAATAGTCTGCTTCTCTGTGTCCATTAGTTTCTTGTTAACTGCAATCAGTTTGCATTTTATGAAGATTAAGATTTATTCCTATGTAATGATAAAGAAATCATTTGATTGAAACTTAACTAAATAGAGTTACAGATTTTGAATTATATGAATTAAAATTACCCCATGAAGTGTAAGAGCCCATCCTTCGTCGAGTCTTCCTTAAAGGGTCTTCAGATGCTAAGTTGCTCCTCCTTTTCAATGCTTGCAGAGCAAATCATAACCAGCAGCTCATCTATTATCCTAAGCTAATTTTCTTATTTTGATGATGGATCACAGAGAGTGATTCAAAAGATTGATTGTAGAAAACAAGTACAATCAAATCTAGAAACAAAAATTGAAATCAGAGAGAATCGTGAACAATTAATCTGTAAAACCAAAATCAAAGAGAATGAAAAAATTTGAGAAAAATGTTGTGAAATTCAGATTCTCACCCGTCTTTCACCTGCAATTGGAGATTGCAATGGTGCCCTCCCCAATTCCGAGGTATTTATATTGGTGTCCTCTGCAATTGTAAACAAATTGCTGCTATGCTTGAGAAACTGAGGCCTGTTTCCAGCAATTTGATGCCTTTGAAATGGCTTCTTCACAAAATGCTCATGAGATAGCTCAGCCATGTAATCTTTAGCAATTTTGACAGGATCAGATGTAGAAACATCGATTTTTTGCCCCTGCTTCCCCTGTTCTTGTTCTGCAATTGCATTCCATGCAATTACAGGACAAAATTGACTTGTTTTTCTGTTCTTAAAACTAGCATTTTTATCTTTCCTTTCTGGCTCTACATGCTCTAAAGCAAAACGAACATGTTTTCCTTCCCTCCTCATTTTCTTTTGTTCTGGCTCTGCATGCTGCAGTGCAAAACTGACAGTCCTTGCCTTTTTTCTCCGTTGTGGCTCTGCATCTTGCACATCTTCCTCCACTGCTTTTTCAAACGTGCGCTTCCTCGAAACGAAGTTGAAGCATTTTACAGCATATTCTTTAATAAAACGCTTGGCTGGATCCACGATTCTTCTCATTATTATCTCACCAATTGCCATTCTACTCTTTGAAATTTCCTGCTCTTTTTCCCTTTTTTTGGGTTGTGCGATGGGTTGCTGCCAGAAAGGTTTGATCTTGGTTTAAGTATAAATTTTCTGCAGTTTGACTGTTTCATAGTATGGTAACTTTCTTATTTTGTTCTTGACAAGTTTCCCTCTGTGTTGAACGTGGATGGTAACTTTCTTACTTTGTTCATGGCATTTTCCGTCTGCACTGCTGCTGCTGATTTTGAACGTGGATGGTAACTTTCTTATTTTGAATGTGGATGGTAACAAAACAAACTATAGGCGAATGAGACCGTAGGCGGAAAACTTGCAAATAAAACCGCAATTCAAAATTCCTTTCAACCGTTGTAGATATTTTCATCAAAATAAGAAAGTTGCAATTATATTTCTTGGTAAGTCAAATGTCGCAGTAGCAGTGCAGACGGAAAAAGCCATCAAAATAAGAATGTTGCAATTATATCTCTACGTTCAACCGACGCGCAGGAAAAGATGAGTTTAAAGTATACTTTTATAACTAAATCTAGCCTGGGCTCTGGTAGAGGATGGAATAAAGCAGAGGCAAAAGATGCAGAGTAGCCCAAACTCAAAGCATACTTCCTATCGCGGATTTTGCATTCTTTTTGGGAAGGCTACTTTTTCAGATTCGGATCTTTTTCTAATTTCTTTTTACTAGAAGTGAAACAATGCAAGATAAAGTGCTAGAGGTTAATCACCATATATGATATATATGATGATAAATTGTCATTGGTGGAAATGCTAAGGGAATCACAGCTTAATGATGTATACATTCGCACTACCAATATGAAGTAGACTCTGTACGTTTACAGTACATATGTTATCTTTACTATCATGACGAAGATGAGGATCATCACATTAGCAAATCGGTGAAATATGTGACAAAATTGGTTCATATCTCGAGATGGAGTTATGGTGGGAAGTAATATTGATCTGGTACTTACAATATCAGAACACTTCTTAATACAGTCTCAGAGCCATCACGGTCAGCTGAAAATCTTAATTTTGCAGAGAGCAGGAGATCATCTTCTTTGACCTGTAGCTCAAATCCTATTAAGTTTGCTAGACTGAAAGATGCACGTGTGGCAGAGATTGCTTGAGACGAAAATATGACAATTTCTAGATTCATCTCTCTTGCAGAAACTATACCAGATTTTGCTCGCCCTATTCATGATGACTTGAAAAAGCAATTGACATATACCTTAAGGAACATCTTGGCCTAAGCAAAAATGATAGAAAATGCCTATGTCAGCTTCGAGATTGTCAACAGCTATCAATGGAGGCTTGTATGCATGCAGCATATCTTGCAGTTCCAGTAGCAATTCAAATCGGCTATTTCCTTCCTCGGAATGGTTAAGGATATACTTGAAAAACTTTGAAAGTGTAATGAACAACTGTAAAAGTCATTCATGAAAAGGATTGAACCAAGGAAGAAGTGAGAATATTCATTTTCATATATTATATGTGCAGAGCTCTCAAAGTGTCTCAGATCTTGTCCAGTCATTGAAAAACATGTTTGGGGGATTAGATGTTTTGATAAACAATACAGCAGTGTTGGTACGGGACATAAACTAGGAGTGATGAAACTGGAGTGGATTTGCATCAAGTATTACTATCCCCCTTAAGTGTCAAATGAAACCTGTGTATGCAACTATGAAAATGCAAGAACATGTATTGATATAAACTTCTATGGTTGTGAAAGGCTTACTACCATTATACATTCGATGTGTAGCAGATTTTTGTGTCCATCGCCAGTGGAGCATTCCGCCGTTCGCTTTGGCCAAAAAGTTGAAATTGTTGCCAAAACTTCAACTTCACGTGAAAATTCCAGTGCAGACGGAAAAAGCCATCAAAATAAGAATGTTGCAATTATATCTCTACGTTCAACACAATCTAGAAACTTGTCATGAACATTTTAGCTCTTTCTAAATTAAGAGCACGAGAGCAAAAACATTAGAAATTGCTAAAATAAAATAACATGCAGCATCACAATTAGAAATTGCTAAATTGATTCCCACCGTGTGTCTTTCTGTTCATCATGCTCTGCGTCTTTCTGTTCATCATGGCTACTCTTCTGTTCATCATGCTCTGCGTCTTTCAGCAAATTTACATAAATGCGCTGTTCATCATGACGCTTCATATCATCTCTGTATGACGCTTCAGCAAATTTACATCCCATCCCGTGTCATCCATGCGCTGTTCATCATGCGCTGTTCATTATGCCTATGACGCTTCATATTTTTTAATTTAAATATTTATAGTGAAATATAATTTTATTTAGTTATAAATTATTTGTTTAATTGTAAGTTTTATTTTTTAATTAGATTTATTAGTATAAAATATCTAAAATAATAATTAAATTGTTTATATGACTATAATCTTAATTAAATTGTTAATCAATGTATAATTGGAAATATTAAGTTATGGAAATGCATATTCTTTATTTTTTAAATAATAGAAATTAGTTTATATTTATAATATAATGGTGAATTCTTATGTCGTTATATATATATATGTGTGTGTAAAAAAACTAAATATAAATATTAGTTAAAAATAAAGATAAATAATATAGTATACAATAATCACTATATAATTAAAAAAATGAAAAATAAGAATTGCATTCACTTCATATAACAATATAACAATATTTTTGAATTAATAGTTTTTTAAGAGTTGTATTTCACCAATTATTGTGAATTAATATTCCTTTTACATAACAAAATTTTCACAAGTAAAATAATCTAACCAATTTTGAAGTTATAATATGTTGTATAAAATTAGGAAAAAAAAATTCAAATTTCAATCCTATTGCTAAATATATCAAAAGAAACTATCCAACTATGGTGATGGTCCATGATATCATAGGTTATATGCCACATATTAGAAGTTGGCCATTTTTACACTATAACACTCATTATTCAACTCCAATTGAGTTAGTTGTATCATGAGCCACTACAAACATGATGCACTATTAGATGAAAATTTTAATTATTTAAAAATAGTATATGTGTTAATTAATCAATTATTCTAACCTTTCACAACCAAAAGTATTAATTTTTTTTAAGACTAAACATATTTGGTTCACCATTTTCAGAAGGATTCCAAGAGAATGTATAATAGGTTGGATAGATTCTATATGAACACGGACTTTTTTATTGTCCTAATAGATCTAAGGGTGGGTGTGTAGAGGTGATTTCATATTCTTTATTTGATCACCACCCTATTGTCAACTCATTTTATTTTAGAAATACTTGAATGTGATGGAAGGAAGGAGTAAGCATGGATTCGCCCTTAATACCTCTCTCTTGTGTGAGGATGATGTTTTGGCTATAGTATATGTTATTAAATTGTTCAATCAAAAGATTCCCAATCATGAGAGTGCCATTGAGAAATGGAAGCAGAATGTGGTTTCTTAGAGATTAGTATTCCAAGTGGTAGGTAAGAAGTTGGCCAAGGATGCAAGGAAAGATGAGGTGTGCCTTTTCCCCTCCCTTCAGGAGGTTGAACTATGAGTGTAGTCCAACCCTTCTGATATGTAATCAACAGATCTCTTGTCACATATCAGAGAAGCACAAAGGAGATTGCTTAGTAAAGAGAATCCAAAGAACTAAGGTTAAGAACATGACCCATTATCTCAACCCTTAGAATATGGATTCATAGTTCTTCTTTAAAACTCTTATAACTAAGGAAACCAAGGATATGATATATCTCATTATAGATGATGAGACAACTCTTGACTCTTAGGAGGATACCATATTTTCCTTTGCTTCTTTCTATATTAGATTGTTTAAGTTAGAAGATGAGGGTCAATGTATAGATGAGGCTAAGTGTAATATCAAGGAGCTCATCCCAACCAAGGTCTTGGAGGAAGATGTTGGAATGTTGGGCCTAGACATATTAGCTAAGGAGATTAGGAATGCTATATGCAAGATGTGTAATGATAAAGCATGTAGACTAGACGGTCTTCATGTGGAGTTCTTCAAGAAGAATTTGGAATGGATTAGAGATGAGCTACTATAGATTTATGACCTGAAGAAATTAACAATAATTCCTTGGGTTTAGACATTAACCCTAGACTAATTAAGTTGTTACCAAAAGGCAAAGACAAGACTTTGATCAAGAACTAAAGGCTAATCACCCTTCTCAATGTATCATATAAGATTTTAGAAAAAGTGTTGGTGATCAAAATGGAAGAATCTCTCCCAAATATCATCAATCATTCTCAAATTGGTTTTCTTAAAGATAGATGCATCTTGGAAAATCCCATTACTTCTTGGGAATCTATGGATTAGGACAAGTCTCTAGCTCAAAATGTGGTAATATGTTGTGGATAGACTATGAAATGGCCTATGATAGGATTAAATGGAGTTTTATTATTGCAATGTTAGAAGGAATTTTGTTTCCTCCAACCTTATATAAAATGGTCTCTACTCTTATGAATGAAATAGTAGCCGCTATCAATATCAATGATGTTAGATCAGGATAACTTTCTCTTTCTAGATCTATTAGACAAGGATGTCCTCTGACACCTTCCCTATTAGTAATTACAAAAACTTATATTCTAAGAGATGAATCCATATCTCCCAAGGTGGATGAAATAGTCTTTCTAGACAATAGTGAGACCTTGAATAAACAATTTACAGATGACACAACTATTATGTTTGGTCTAAATGAAGAAAACATGAAAAATCTCATGAAAAAGTTGGATCTATGTTGTTTAGCACCATGTAGTAAAGTTTCCTCTCTAAATCCATTCTCCTTATATGGGATGAGAATTTTCTATCTTGGTATGGTAAGTTCTCTATTTAGTGGGGGGTTCCTAATCGCGTGGTCAAATATCTAGACATCCCATTTGTAGTTAATCCTAATTTGAAGAATGTGTGGGACTGGATAAGAATTAAAGTTGAGAAGAAACTCAATAAGTGGAACAATAGTGTTGTCACTTAGGTTTGCACCCTTGTCCAAGGCCTATGCGCGAGGACAACCTAGTGAAACATGGAAACAACCTCCAAGCTGTGGGACTTGAACTTCGAGGTTGAGTCTTCGGAGAAGGCCGACTTCCTCTTACTGTCAGGGTCCACCTATCTATTCTCAGAAGGGAAAGGGAGAAAGAGAGCATCAAAGAAAATCTACCTAGTCTAATCTAAGGCGGTGATGCACCAAAACAGAGTGTTCAGACTCATTCCTGCCCATATATATACTACAAAACCAGAATAACATACAGAAGTCATACACATCCAGACTTGTATCGATCAATAATCACATACAGATCAGAAAAAACCAACCGAATGACACTAGGAAAAGGAGATTTCACTTATGTATTATCCGATAGGCCAAAGATAGGTACAGTATGCAGATCGTTAATCTCAACACTACACCAATGGGAGGCAAAGTGATGCACCTTCACACTGATGGTTGAAAGAGATGATACAGGCTATTACATGGCTCAGAGATAAAGGGATTTTACACTGCAAGTCTGCAAGCAATAGCAAAGAAAATCAGGAAGAATCGACCCTTAGAACAGATCACGAAACTGCCTTTATAGATCAGGCACAACTGAAGATTTTCGCGTTACATTCACTTCTTACCTACTGGCATTAACTTCCTGTCTTGAGAATCCAATCGGGGATCTGGATTGAAATCCTGGCCTACATACTGAGAAATCTCATTTCTTCTGAGAAGAGCCTGGAGAAGATAGAAACGGCGCCACAACATTCTCTGACATGGTAGATGGATCAATTAGATGGGTGGAGTGCCCTTATGTCCTGCATTCATTCCTGGTAGGTCGAAAAAGATCGCGAAGATCAGATCGCAAGATACGTCGATCGCCTCTGCATTTTGGTTCATGAATCATCCAAGCCTATCAGTTGACCCGATTCCTTATAAGTCGACTAGGCCACGCGGGCCAATTGTAATCCTTTGTCTTGCCACTTGGAGAGTCCTTCCGCGGTTGACTGCCTTCATCGAACTAACCGCGCCACCTTATCACCTAACCACTGGCCGTCAGCTAATTGCCATGTTGAAAACTGAAACGCGAGGACACGTGTCTTTCGAGCACTAACTCGCTATTGTAAAATCTGCGCAGTTCCTCCATGGCGAGATAGTGCCGACCCTAGATTCCTGTAGATCTGATGGTGGAGAATTGACCCCTCAATGCGCTGATCGCATCAAGAAATTCGGCCCCTCGACGCATCTGTGTTCTGACTCGGCACACTTGGTTGTTTCTGATTTGCTGCGGACTCTCTTTCCTGTGACTGGGCCCCATCTGAATCAGCGCCACCTCAATGATGCATCCGGCGAGACCTGACCCCACTGATACGTGTCAATTGGGCGCAGTGTCGCCATGGTAAAAATCTTGCAATTTTGCTAAGGTGACATGGCACCTACCGTTGATCTTTTCTAATCTGACGGTGGAGAACCTGACCTTCTGTAACCCTCTGTTCCTATTGATTTGCCAAGCCTGCTAACACGTGGCATCCCCCTGTTGGTTCGTCAGTCACCCCACCCTATCTGCTTCTGACGACATGAAACACAGCCCCGCCAGGACACGTGGTGCACAGGCGCTATGTCGCTGATGCTAAAGTCCGGGCAGCTCCTGATGGTGAGATAGCGCCAATCGTAGATCTTTACATATCTGACAATCAAAGCGACATCGTACTTCACTCACTGTCCCTCCTGAAAACTACTGGGCCCGTGGTTGCCGTGTCCTGACATATACGCATGGCATCATTCGATTGGTGAACTCGAGACTTGATCCGTAGAATGGCCACGCGGCGAATGGGCGCTATGTTGCCATGATAATATCTGCGCATCTCCGCCATAGTGAGATGGCGCCATCCGTCGATGCAATTAAATCTGACGGTGGAGATTGCAAACCTTGACTGTGCCAACCGTATTGATAGAGACTCCAGCCTGGTTACACGCGGCGGTTCCTCACTGGCCCAGTGGAACACCACTAGGCAATCTTGCGGCTTGGCCTCACAGGGTGACCACGTGTCGACCAGGCGCCATGTCGCTATGGGAAAATCGAGGTTAAATTTTCATAGCGCCATGGTGCCCAACCGATGACGTGTCCTTTCTATGCATGGTTCCTTTTGATTTGCTGTCGTGACACGGGCTCCACTAACTGGGCAGATGAGGTACGTAATGGGGCCCAACATTTTGTCTGAAATTCTCGCCGTCTATTTTCTCCGGCCTGCCAAACTTTATCCGACTGTCGCAACATATTTTTTTTGGCAACGTGACCCGCCCGCTGTCGTGAGCATCTCTGCCGGGCGCTATGTCGCCATGGAGATTTTTTGGTTGGCGTGCGATAGCGCCATAATGCCTGCGGCGCCGGAAAACTTTCCGACCACCCTCCATTGTGACCCACCCGTAGGGCCCACCAAACACGTGTCATTCGGGCGCGATGTCGCCGATACTATCTCCTGTGCAACTTTCGATGACGAGATCGCGCCGACCGTCGATCCATCTAAAATCTGATGGAGAGAAATTTGGCAAGTTGGGGCATTAAAATAACAATTTTTTGGCTAACCGTTGAACAGGCCGTGGATTTGAATTTAAATCTTTTGGCGGTAAAACTAGAGGTAACACTTTTGGCGACTCGCAGGGGGCATGAGCCTGCTCAATGCATGACCAGTGCCTAAGAATGATCCGTTGGGCTATGGATTCGAAAGAGGACCAGGAGGCACAAGCTGAGAGCTGTAAGAACCCTAACCCTTAAAGAGGAAATCAAAACATTAAAAACCCTTAAGGTTCTAACTCTACTTCTATGATTGGAAACAAAAAAAACAAAAACGGGACCTCCTTAGTAGCGTGAGATATGTCAAAGATGACTCACGAAGAGAGCCATGTGCTCGTGCACTTATTGCAAAACAGAAACAAGTAGGAAGAAACTAGATTAACTATGTACATAGATTCACAACCCTTCAGAAACAGGGCTTCAGATAGATCCCATTGACTGGAATGGGTAGAACTTCACCACTTGGCCTGCTTAGTTGGAATGTGTTGGCCTGTTTGCAACTGGAAATCAGATAAGGGCCACTCCATAATGGGTCAAATTTGGAGTGCCTTCCTAGTTTTTCTCTGTCTGAGTCCCACTTGAGAACTAAATCCCCCTCTCTGAAGATTCTGGCCCTTTCCTTCTTGTCAAAATTCCTCTTCATCTGTTGCTGGTGAATCTCTAGAGTTTTCATGGCTTTGTCTCTCTTTTCTTCCAACTCAATTAGTTCTGCCATTCTTACTGTCATGGCATCATCTTCAACCAGTTCTAGCTGATGAGCCAACTCCAAGGATGGGAACTCCAATGAGATTGGGAGTCTAGCTTCCCTACCATATACTAGCACAAAAGGTGAATTCCCAATAGATCTTTTGGGTGTTATCCTATCAGCCCACAGAGCAGTCCTTAATTTCTTGTGCCAGGTCCTCTGATTGTCTTCTATTGTCCTCTTCATAATTCTGATCAGATTCTTGTTGGAAGATTCAGCTAAACCATTACCCTGAGGATAGTAGTTCGATGATGTGCTCAGGTAGATATTGTGATTCATGGCCCATGCACAAATTTGGGTTCCAAAAAAAGACTTAGCATTATCTGAGATGATAGTACAAGGAGCACCAAATCTAGATACAATTCCATCAAGGAATTCAATAACTGATGGCTCTGTGGCATCCTTCAAGGCAACTGCCTCTGTCCACCTAGTGAAATAATCAGTAGCAGCCAAGATCCATTTATGACCTGCACTAGATGGAGGATTAATGGGGCCTATAAAATCCAATCCCCACTGAGTGAAGGGATGATCCACCTGAATAGGATGGAGAGGAAGAGCTGCAAGTCTCTATTTGCCTGAGAAAAAAGCACATTTCTCACATTTCCTCACATACCTGTAACAATCATGGAACAAAGATGGCCAATAATATCCAGCCCTCATGACCTTCATAGCGGTTGTTCTGGCAGATAAGTGGCCGCCATCAGGGCCATCATGGAGTTCTCTAATCACCCTTTCAACCTGATTCACTTCAACACACCTCAACAGGGTCCCATTAAAATCCCTCCTGAATAGGATATTGTCAATCACAACATAGGGAATGGATTGTAGTCTATATTGTCTTCTTTTAGTTCTATCCAATCCCTGAGGGTATCCATTCCCTAATAAGAAATTCTTCATGTCATTTATCCAGCTCCTTGGACCATCAGCATACCTTTCCTCCTGTTGCTCTGCTATCACCATGGAAACTTCTTCATCTGAGTTCTGATCTGATAACATTTCTTTACATAATTCTCTTCCTCTTACCAATTTGGTAATCTAAATGTCAACATCATATTCCATTACCCTAGTGATCCATCCAGCTCTCTTCTCACTGACATCTTTGTTTAACAGGAAGTCTTTTACACTTGCATGGGGCACCAACAAATGGATCCTATTATGGGATAAGAGGTGTCTGAAATTCTTCAAGGCTCTAATGACTGCAAGGGCTTGCTTCTCAACAAAGCTATACTTATCTTCATATTCCTTAAGCCCTTCACTAAAGAAGGCTATGGGCTGCTCCTCATTCCTGTCATTTGTTTGGGTCAAGACAGCAGAGATACTTGACTTACCACCTAAAGTGTAGAGGATGAAATCTTTCTCAAATTTTGGGTTCATGAGGGTAGGGGCCGATGCTATGGCTGCCTTGATCTTTTCAAAACTCTCCTTCCCCTCCTTGGTCCATGAAAAGACCATATCTTTCTTGAGCATGGCTGTAAGGGGTTTCACCATGGTGGCAAGATTAGGAATAAACCTTCTTACAAAATTTATCCTACCAAGGAAACTTTGTAGCCCTTTCTTGTGTTTAGGGAGAGGAAGGGCAAGTATTGCTTTTGTCCTTTCTGGATCAACGGTCAATCCATCCTTAGATACAATGTGTCCCAATAGTTTCCCCTGGCTTGTAGCAAAGACACATTTGGCTGGGTTGAGAGATACCCCAAACTCTCTACATCTTAGAAATACCTGTCTCAAATGATCACGGTGATCCTCCACATTCTTGGAATAAACAGTTATATCATCAAGGTATACCAAGACAAATTTGCCAATTAATCTTCTGAAAGCTACCTCCATTGCCTTTTGGAATGTGGCACCTGCATTTGTTAATCCAAATGGCATTTTGCAATAAGCATAGGTGCCCCAATTAGTAGTAAACGTCGTCTTGTGTCTATCAGACTCTTTAACCAGTACTTGATTATAACCTGAAAACCCATCAAGAAAAGAGAATCTCCTTGACCCACTGACCTTGGATAGAATTTGCTCCATAGAAGGGAGAGGATGGTGATCTTTAAGGGAAGCCTGATTGAGATCCCTAAAGTCCACACACAATCTGATTTCTCCATTCTTCTTCCTCACAAGGACAAGTTTAGCTACCCATGATGAGTGTTTGATAGGAAAAATTATGTTAGCCTCAATCAGTTTGGATAGTTCTTTCCTCATTAAAGGTTCAATCTTGGGATTCACTGGCCTCTGTTTTTGCCTTACTGGTTTGACCCTATCAACTAAATCTATGGTATGCTGAAACAAACTAGGGTCAAACCCTTTTAAATCATCATATGTCCAAGCAAATACATCACTAAATTCTTGACATAGATGAATGAAATCTTCTTGCTCAGCTTTAGAACATACCTTCCCCATGTTAAGAGATTTTCCATCAGCAATAGTAACTGGGGCATGGTCATCCTTTTCTGCAACTAGATTCATCCCTTTGCCTCTTGTTTGATCATCAAGATTAAAGACGCCCTCCAAGGTAATGAGACCCTTGGGTAGCTTGTTGGAACTGAGATGAATGATCTGATCACCATATTGATCTTGTAGTCTCAGCTGACTTCTCTCTGAAAATTCTGCTTCATTCTGCAAGAAGCTCACAATTTGCTCATCAGACTCGAACACTTGCCAGTGAGTATTATTATCAGGAACAACAGGCCTCACCACTACCCTTTTTTGTTGTTTCTTTTCTTCCTCAAGATTCCCTGGCACATCATAAGATGCACCCACTGCTGCAAGTCTATCAGCATGTTTATTTTCTTTCCTAGGAATGCTCTGAATGTTAAATGCATTGAAACCTTCGAGAAAATCCCAGACTCTATGTTTATAAGACTTGAGCAGGCCATTTTTGGTGATATTCTGATTTCTCACTTGGTTCACTACCAACTCGCTGTCCCCATATACTTTCAAGGCTTGAATTCCCCTCTTTTGGGCAAGTAGGAGACCTTAGATCAAGGATTCATACTCGGCCACATTATTGGTACAACTGAATTGGAACCTAAAGGAGAAGTAGTATCTTATTTGTGTAGGAGAGATCAACATAACACCAGCCCCTGATCCATTTTTATTCCTTGAGCCATCAAAGTACATTCTCCATACTCCATTTATGTCGTCATTAGTCCTAACAAGGTCAGGAACTTGAACCTCCTTCTCTATTATGCAATATGTACTAAGGCTTGTCTCAAGGGTTTCTGACATAGGTTCAAACTGACATGTATTTGCCCACTCATCCAAGAAGAAATCAGGAATCCCTACTATGGAAGTGACAGGCTCGTTTACTATGTTATTTTTGTTCACCTCTAGGATAGGGCAATTCATATTGATGAAGTTGGGAGTGTAGGGTTCAGTGTGGTGAAGGGCTTGAGGTTCTGCTCTTATTGAAGCATTGGCCCCATATCTGGTCTTAAATGACATGTAAGACCAATCAGCAGATATGAATCCACCAATTTGAGCAGTGAAGTCTCTCGAAAGACAGATGGCAAAATAGGGCTTAACCTCAGCCACAGATATGTCTTGAATCACAGTACAACCAGGGCATGCATGTAGGGCCATTTCCACACTTCTAAGGATGCCTACGGTTTTGAGAGTACTCCCATCTAGTTGTAACACATCCTTAACAATGGGCTCATATTTCATCCCTAAAGCATCAGCAACACACCTAGGCATTACTGAGCTACTAGCCCCTGAATCTATCATGCAATTATGGACTAATTTGCCCCCTACAATCAGAGAAACATAAAATGGAGGAGGTCTAACCTTTTTATTTGCCTCCACATCTTCTACTGGTTGTACTAAACTAGTGGCACTCTCCATGGTAGATGACTGATCCTTGGGTTCAATCCTTTCCAATTCTTGCTGCAGCATCTTCCTCTACATTGGTATGGTAGCAATAGCATCCCACATGGAAATGTTTACATTGGTCTTCTTCATTTTCTCTACCACACTCAATGCACTAGGAATTTTGGTAGAAACTTTGGGGGCCGCACTTATAAGAGGTTGAGATGGGGCAACAAAAGGATCACTTGCATCCTCATTTCTCGGACCTTGCTTTTGCTGTTGTGAAGTGTTCATCTGCTCATTTGCTGTTTGTGTGTTAGGTATAACACTTGAAGTTGAGGCTTTCTTAGGAGAAGGAGGAGCAACATGTTCCATAGCTCTCTTCTTGCTTCTTGTGTTATGAGCAATGGAGTCCTGGTTTACATTACAATGTTCCTCCATTTGGTGATTCATAAAAGAGCAATCACCCTGCCTCTGAACACATGGGGCCTCCTTGGGATGATCTTCTTTGTGTGATTTCTTTACTGTGGACTCCTGGACAGTTAGGGCCAAATAAGATTTTGCTTTCTGACACAAGCAGTAGGTATAAGAATAGTTACATGAGGGACAAAAATCTTGGTCTTGGGCCAAGTTATTTTGAGGGACTATAGCTCTATTCTGATTTGAGCTTGAAGCAGAAGCATGACTATTCTGCCTATTCTGATCAAAAGAGCTATTCCACTGATTAGGAGGCCTACCACCACTTGGAGCCTGATATTGCAATTGGGGAGGCTTGCCACCTTGAGCCTGCTGTCTTTCTAAGGCCACCACCTTGTTACTCATCTTTTGTATTAGAGAAAAACTATCCTCTAGTCTCTTCCCTTGGTCCTTCAACTCCCTCCCCTACTCTTGTAATTTTTTATCCAGGGTCTTTTCTCTTTTATTTGCGTTCAATACTAGACCTTGGATCATTTCCTTGAGTTCATCTATTCCGTTTGAGGATGTGGAAGCTTGGGGAACTAGAGTAAGGGCTTGCGATGTAGAGATTGTAGGGAGAGGGGCTATTGCTGGTTGGTGGTTGGGAACATCAGGAAAGAAAGGCATAGGAGGCCTTGGGGCCAACTTTCCTCCTTGTATTAGAATTTTCTCAGCTTTTATGGCTGTCTCATAAGCATTAGGTAATATATCTCCTCCCATAGTTTGGATTGTAGTGGCAATATCACTGTTAAAAGCTCTAAGGTAATGCAAGAAGGCATTACCAGGGGTAGGTTTCACTATAGTAGGTATTCTATCCCATGTCTTTTGGAATCTGTAATTAAAATCAGTCATACATTCATGGGGGGCTCTTTTTATTGTAGTTAGCTGCTCTAATAGTGACAAATGGTCACTCTTATCCTCAAAATGTTTGCATAATCCTGCTCCTAGTCCATTCCAATTAGTTATGGAACCATGAGCTAAGGCTCTATACCATTGTAATTCTTTTCCTTTTAAAGATGAGGCTAGAAGTCTGACAGCAACATCATCTTTCGTAATACCATGAATATTGCAAACATTCGCTACCTCTTGGATATGCTCTAGGGGGGAAATAGAAGTTTCACCAGTAAAATCAGGTATGCTTTTTAGTGCAGCTACTGGTATATCATGTCTTTGGGCTAACAATAGAGGACTTCCACCATTAAAGGTGGCAAAAGGATGAACTCTTGGTTGTGCCATATAAACAAGTGTTCTATTGATGAGTGCTGATGGCAATCTAGGCTAAGTTCGGACAGTGGGAGGAGTAGAGACAGATCTCACAGGTATATTGATTTTTACTCCACCTCTAACTGGTGATAATGAAGCTCTAGCCCTCCTTCTTCTAGGACTTGAAAGTGAGAGTTCTTGATATTGAAAATTACCTCTAGAAGACGCCCTTGTTTCAGCTCTAGGCATGAATTTCTGCAACTTTGGCCTGAAACCAGATTTGTTGATGCTCAGAGTCACCAAGTACTTGATGAATCAGCCTCTTGAAGGCTTGAATACTGAAGCCAGCACTACTTCTTCAGCATTAATCTCAAAAACTCTTTCTTCTTTTGACACCAGTAGACATGAAATCTTTTGATATAGGTCCCACCAGGCATGCCAAAAGCTGTTGTCACTTAGGTTTGCACCCTTGTCCAAGGCCTATGCGCGAGGACAACCTAGTGAAACATGGAAACAACCTCCAAGCTGTGGGACTTGAACTACGAGGTTGAGTCTTCGGAGAAGGCCGGCTTCCTCTTACTGTCAGGGTGCACCTATCTATTCTCAGAAGGGAAAGGGAGAAAGAGAGCGTCAAAGCAAATCTACCTAGTCTAATCTAAGGTGGTGATGCACCAAAACAGAGTGTTCAGACTCATTCCTACCCATATATATACTACAAAACTGGAATAACATACAGAAGTCATACACATCCAGACTTGTATCGATCAATAATCACATACAGATCAGAAAAAACCAACCGAATGACACTAGGAAAAGGAGATTTCACTTATGTATTATCCGATAGGCCAAAGATAGGTACAATATGCAGATCGTTAATCTCAACACTACACCAATGGGAGGCAAAGTGATGCACATTCACACTGATGGCTGAAAGAGATGATACAGGCTATTACATGGTTCAGAGATAAAGGGATTTTACACTGCAAGTCTGCAAGCAGTAGCAGAGAAAATTAGGAAGAATCGACCCTTAGAACAGATCACGAAACTGCCTTTATAGATCAGGCACAACTGAAGATTTTTGCGTTACATTCACTTCTTACCTACTGGCATTAACTTCTTGTCTTGAGAATCCAATCAAGGATCTGGATTGAAATCCTGGCCTGCATACCGAGAAATCTCATTTCTTCTGAGAAGAGCCTGGAGAAGATAGAAACGGTGCCACAACATTCTCTGACATGGTAGATGGATCGACCGAATGGGTGGAGTGTCCTTATGTCCTGCATTCATTCCTGGTAGGTCAAAAATGATCGCGAAGATCAGATTGCAAGATACGTCGATCGTCTCTACATTTTGGTTCATGAATCATCCAAGCCTATCAGTCGACCTGATTCCTTATAAGTCGACTAGGCCACGCGGGCCAATTGTAATCCTTTGTCTTGCCACTTGGAGAGTCCTTCCACAGTTGACTGCCTTCATCAAACTAATCGCGCCACCTTATCACCTAACCACTGGCCGTCAGCTAATTGCCACGTTGAAAACTGAAACGCGAGGACACGTGTCTTTCGAGCGCTAACTCGCTATTGTAAAATCCGCGCAGTTCCTCCATGGCGAGATAGCACCGACCCTAGATTCCTGCAGATCTGATGGTGGAGAATTGACCCCTCAATGCGTTGATCGCATCAAGAAATTTGGCCCCTCGACGCATTTGTGTTCTGACTCGGCACACTTTGTTGTTTCTGATTTGCTGCGGACTCTCTTTCCTGTGACTGGGCCCCATCCGAATTGGCACCACCTCAATGATGCATCCGGTGAGACCTAACCCCACTGATACGTGTCAATCCAGTGCGGTGTCGCCATGATAAAAATCTTGGAGTTTTGCTAAGGCGACATGGCGCCTACCGTTGATCTTTTCTAATCTGACGGTGGAGAACCTGACCTTCTGTAACCCTCCGTTCCTATTGATTTGCCAGGCCTGCTAACACGTGGCGTCCCCTTGTTGGTTCGTCAGTCACCCCACCCTATCTGCTTCTGATGGCATGAAACGCAACCCCGCAAGGACATGTGGTGCACAGGCGCTATGTCATTGATGCTAAAGTCTGGGCAGCTCCTGATGGCGAGATAGCGCCAACCGTAGATCTTTGCAGATCTGACGATCAGAGCGACATCGTACTTCACTCACTATCCCTCCTGAAAACTACTGGGCCCGTTGTTGGCATGTCCTGACATATACGCATGGCATCATCCGATTGGTGAACCCGAGACTTGATCCGTAGAATGGCCACGCGGCGGATGGGCGCTATGTCGCATGATAATATCTACGCATCTCCGCCATAGCGAGATGGCGCCATCCGTTGATGCAATTAAATCTGACGGTGGAGATCGCAAATCTTGACTGTGCCAACCATATTGATAGAGACTCCAGCCTGGTTACACGCGGCGGTTCCTCACTGGCCCAGCGGAACACCACTAGGCAATCTTGCAGCTTGGCCTCACAGGGTGACCACGTGTCGACCAGGCGCCATGTCGCTATGGGAAAATCGAGGTTAAATTTTCATAGCGCCATGGCGCCCAACTGATGACGTTTCCTTTCTATGCATGGTTCCTTTTGATTCACTGCCATGACACGGGCTCCGCCAACTGGGCAGATGAGGTACGTAATGGGGCCCAACATGTTGTCTAAAATTCTCATCGTCTATTTTCTCCGGCCCGCCAAACTTTATCCGACTGTCGCAACATTTTTTTTTTTGGCAACGTGACCCACCCTCCGTCGTGAGCATCTCCGCCGAGTGCTATGTCACCATGGAGATTTTTTGGTTGGCGTGCGATAGCGCCATAGCGCCTGCGGCGCCGAAAAACTTTTTGACTGCCCTCCGTTGTGACCCACCCATAGGGCCCACCAAACATGTGTCGTTCGAGCGCGATGTCGCTGATACTATCTCCCGTGCAACTTTCGATGACGAGATCGCGCCGACCGTCGATCCATCTAAAATTTGGCGAGTCGGGGCATTAAAATAACAATTTTTTGGCTAATCGTTGAACAGGCTGTGGATTTGAATTTAAATCTTTTGGCGGTAAAACCAGAGGTAACAAATAGATTTATGTCTCTTTCTACTAGAATTTAGATTTATTAGAAGGTGCTACCCTCCTACTCCATTTATTTCTTCTAATCCTGGTTGTTTAACCATGGATAGTTCAATTTCTTGCAACAAAATAGCAAATATTTCTTGTATTTTGATGGAATGGGCAATACAAAGAGGCATACTATTAGTTGGGATTGTTGCACTAGAAGTAGAGAACTAGCGAGTTTAGGATTAAAGTACTTGAGGACTCAAAGGGTTGTCTTAGCTACAAAATAGATTGTCAATAGCAAGCCAAGGGGATGAGCCCTAGACGATTCCTATTAGGAACAACATTTTTAGGTTTGTCGCTACTCATGCTAAATAAGGGTGGGTATCAAAATCATTAGTTTTGATATTTTTATACCCATTTGGAGGATTTGAAGCACTGGCAATTTATGGTAGCAATTTAATGGAGAAGGATGGGAGCATCTATTGGAATAGATCTATTTGGTGTAACTTATTCCATTATGGTAAACCATTAGCTCTTTACAAGGATACTCTATAAAGAAATTGTTGGACACAACTAATGCTGATGAAAGTAAAGGGGAGATTGTTGGATAGAAGTGTGTGAGGCCTCACCCTGACCCATCATAACATAGATACTATATTTTCATTTTGTTACTTAGGACTAGATATCTTGACATATATTTATTTTTAGACTTGATGAACAGTAAATTTTGCTATTGATCCGATGATAGTTACCTTGTGATTTTCCATTATGATATGTATTAGGACTTAATTGGCATGGTCAATGAATTAATGGATATTTAGTTAGTACTTCATTATTATGATAGAAAATGGAAAAATAATGTGATTCAAAATGCTTAAATTGATCTTGTTGGGAAAGTCATTAATATGTAGATTTTTGAGGTTTAATGATTAAATGCTTTATAAGAAAATGATGGAGAATAGGAAGTTAATTATGAAATGTGTTAAATGTAAATTATGGAATAATGGAATTAGCATGTACCATTACTTTCATATGTATTTTTTATGTGACTTTTCATTGGACTACTAATGCTCGAGTTTAGTGTGCAGGAAAGGAACCATTGAAACATAACGGGGAAACAAGGTATAAACACATGTTAATATGACATTGCCAAGGTGAATCTTTAGAAGATTTGTAATCCTCATTGTGATGTGTTTATTTTGCAAATGTGAGATGTATGTGTGTAGTATGTATTTCATGAGTAGATTCAAAACATGTCATGTGTGTTGTGTAGTGATTTTTGTGTGTGTCACTTGACACTTGTACTTGTTATGTGAAAATGACGTGTTCCCTTAAGATGGATTATGTGGCCACCTTATCTCAAGTTAAAATCCTTAATTAAGAATTAGACATATTGCCTTGACTTAGTAAGGGAAACAAAGGTTACCACCATAGGAAATTTGAAATTGGCATTATGAGGGCCAAAAAGTAGCTCTAAAGTGTATTTGTGATGAAAATAAACCTTACCCATGATAATACTTCAAGTTAGGGGGCTAAAATTGACCACTAGAGTGCCTAGAAGGCCAAGGAGACCCCAAAAAGAATGCATTTTTTTATTAAATCCGAAAATGGGAGTCTTATATAGAGGATTGACCAAATTAGGAACCCACTTACCTACTCTTTAATTTTAGAGACACTTAGGGTTTGAAGGAAGGAGGATAAGGAGCTCTAATACAACTTCCATTGCCATTGCTTGGAGTAAGGTTGGTATCCATGATCAAGGGTGTTCTCTTCATTGTATTGTAGGTTTTCATATGGTGTTGTTATGGCTTTGTGAAGAATCTTGTTGTATGTATTGTTGAATGTGAGAAGTTTATGTGTATATTTTCCTTGAATCTTGCTTTGTTCTTGTTGCTTGTTTGTGTAAATGGGTGTGAAGCATCACTCACCCTTGGGAGGGAAGAGATGCTTGGGTGAAGGGTTTAATTGGGCTCAACCATGTAGTTGAGAAACTCTCCCATGTGTGGAGATGAATTTGATGCGTTTCAATGGAGTATGGACTTCATGATTACTTGCATTCTTAGGAGGTATAAGGAGGTGTATGAAAAGGAAAATCATTGTTACGCCTTGAAGAAATTGTGAGTATATATGATTCATGGATATGGAATTCTCCTCATGGAGAGCCCACCTTCACCCCATTTCTTGATTCTATTGCTGAATCTTTGTGCAAGCCTTGGGATGGGTTGTATTGTGTTTTGTTGTGTTGAGTTGTGTTGTTATGGTTATGCATGATATGTGAGTTTGAAGGTGTGCAACCAGTTATGCCTTGTTTCCACAAGCTCAGTGGGTGGCCTCCTTGAGGCCTAGGATGAGAGGTGAGCCTCCATGGTTCTACATTTTGTCTCTTATTGCAGGTTTTACTAAGGCCTTGGACTTTTGGAGTTCCTGAAGATTTTCCATTGCATAGGAAGGGAGGATACTATTGCATTTGTGTTGAAAATGGAGAAATAAGCTCCATCTTGTTATGCGATTTATTTTTATTTGTAAGAGTATTGTTATTGTTCTCATCCCTTTGTCAATAGAGAGGTTGCAAATCCTCCATGTATTGTAAAAAGTTCTTTCCATTGTGTATATTTTGATATGGTGATTTCACCACCCTATGCTCATGCTTGACAAGTGTGTTGGATGGAAGATTTGAGAGGATCATGAAAGAGGATTTCATTATATTGATGTTGTTGTTTCATTATCTTGCTTACGAATGTATTGGAGAAAAGGATTAAGCATCATTGTATAAATTAGTAAGATTGAAAGGAAATTATCTCTTGTATCATATTATTCTCCATTCTCATAGAAACAATTAGATGTATTATATGATCAATCTTGAGTTATATATAGATGTAGAATAGGAATTCAATAGTTAATGTAATTCATATTTAGTTATAGTCATAAAGTAGAAATCATTAATGGAATTTGAATACTTGTTTTTCATGAAGTTGCATGCAAAAGATTTCAGTTATGTTTCATATAAAAGTATCTTGTAATTAAGATTGATAGCAATAAGGTAATTGTTATGTACACAATCATTAAATTTACTATATAGAATATGCATTGGATTGGATTATACAATGTTAAAATATCATAAACTCAATTTTAAAACAATCATAGAGAATAAGTTTAACTCTATAAAAGAAGAGGCTTGTAGGTGCATATTCACTTGCTGGAAAATGTATGACAACTCAAACAAAAGCCTCTCCTCAAATACAGTCAATAAAATAATACAATCAAAATAAAATAAACATTTTCCTACCAATACCCATCATAATAATATTGCCTTGCAAGAAGTTAATCAAAATGAAGGGACCAGGTACAATGTTAGCAAATCAATTATAAGGTGAACAAACAAAAAGGATATATATATATATATATATATATATATATGGGACAAGGTGGTCTTAAATATTTGCAAGTACCCTTCAAAAAAAGAAGAATTAAAATTTGTACTCTTCCTTAGTACCTCCTCATCCCTTCCCACACCTCCCAGCTACCTTTGTGTTAATTTAAAGAGCTAGCTTATATTAAAACCATGCTGATTTACGTCTCCTTATAAGAGAAGTAAAGCATGGGTAGTACTTAGGACATAGGTACTTAGGAGGTTGGGGGGGGGGGAAGTAGCTAGGAAAAAGGAGGGCTAAGACTTAGGAAAATGTGGGGTAGGTAAAATAGGATATAAATTAGTATGTAAAGGATAAAATATTAAATATTATGTACATGTAATCTATGGTATATTATGGGTAGGATATTTAAAATGAATTATCACGATAAGGTAGTAAGATAGGTAGATGGGTAGTAGGTTAGTGTTGATTATTCTTAGGAAATTTTAAAATGTGATAGTTAGGTTTTAAAGGAAATGTTAATTTATATTTATATTAAGGATTTTTTTTCAAACAAAAATTAAATTAATGTTTAAATATAGTATACCAAGGTTTAATTAGGAAATTGGAATAAATTAGGGAGTAGAAGTAAAATTGATTTGAAATTGATTTGGTGTAAAAGTTAACTTAGGAAGCAAAGAATTTCTTTAATAAATTGTGGTTAGAAGTGATGTAATGAGATGATAATTTAGTGAGTTTTATAAGATATGAAATAATGATTAGATAGGGTATCAAACTTCGATATTGAAAACTAATGAATCATCATCACCATGCAAGGATTAGTTGCTGGTTAATAGACATATGTAACAATAATTATAAAAGCAATTTAGAAGTATTTGAAACAAGATATACATTAGGTTAAGAACAACATAACCATACCTCATAATTTGGATGTAACTTACAAAAAAACTACATTAAACTAACTAACAAAGTTGAAGTATACCCTACCTCTCTGATTGAAATTCAAAGTAGTCAACCAATGTCTAAATTCCCATCATAACTCATAACCTTAGAATGCAATTGATACACATTAAGTATAATATTTTACCTTTTAAAAATTAACGCAACTCAATGCAAATAACTAACATCACACCATCCGACCCCATTGCATAACATAAAGGTTGCTTCAATTTTTAATTTATTTTTTTTGTGGTGTTTTTGCCTTGTAGGTTTTGGGCATGACAAAGTGAAGCTGATGAAGATGAAGGTCAAAACCAAGCTACAAAGTATATGTAGAAGAGTTAGACCAGTCATCATATTGTCATTAATGTCAAGCTATCTGATAGTACTAATTTATGTAAGTTGCAATCATCTAAGAACCTAATTGGAAAATTGATAAATCAGTCTATGACAATATGATGTCAGTTTGATTGTTGTACATGATTTCATGGAGAGTTGAGATGATGTAGAAGCAAGTTAGAGTGGTCAATAAATGAAGAAGTCATAAAGAGAAGTAATTCAGTATTGACCAAGAAATTCAAGTGTTGACTAGACAAGTGTAATATTAACCAAATGCAATATTAATCAAGTATGGAGAAGGTTGAGATGCAAGAACATTGTTTGGTAAATAAAGTATAGTTTGTGAAAGACTGATTAATGACTAATATAGTATGAATATCTGGATTGTTCAAGAAGTTTCTAAGATAAGGACAATTTTTTTTAGCAAGATCAACAGTCAAAATAATTAAGACAATATTTGATAATGGAGATTTGAAGTGTTTTTGGTGTGTTGGCATTAACTTATTATTGCCATTAGTGACAACACTTATCTACATCAGTATAGCAACCGAGCATTCTAGTGTTAACCAAGCTTCATAGTTTACACCGGGCTTTCTAGTGTTAATCGAGCTTCGTAATTTACACCGAGCATCTATAGTGTATAGTGAGCATTTAGTGGTTACCTTGTAGGTTCATCAGTTATCAAAAATTCATGAAGCTACCGAGTGAATGTGCAATCTAGTAGTGTCTACCAAGTTTACAATGTTCATCGAGCTTCATAGTGTTTACCAAGTGATGAAAGTGCAGTGTTTACCAAGTAACAAAAGTATAGTATTTACCGAGTGACATCAAGGTAAACGAAGGATCCAATTTTTATCAAGTGACACTATATCTACTAAGTCTCCAATGGTTACCGAGTTCCAAGCTACGTTGTGTGGTTAGTATGGACTGAGCCTTTACTTCTACTGAGTGCATGACGATATCGAGTAATGCAGTGGATGTCGAGTATCAGAAGGTCATCAAGTCAGCTTGAAGAACTCGAGTTTTCTATTGTTTGGTTGACTCAGTAATGTTTCGTTCACTTGTGTTTTAGTCGACCTTGCAATTGTAATTATTAGAATGGTATATATGTAATGTAATTTATCATTTACAAGTGAGAGATGTCTGTGAAGGAATGGATATGAAAAGCTTTGAATGAAAGTGAATCATCAGCAAAGCAGAGTATTCAGCAAGGTCTTCAAGGAGTAATAAAGATTCATCAGTCATAAGAGGTGATCTATCTTTCAAGGATCTAATCAGCAATCAAGTTTGTAAGTAGATCCACTATTTACTCCTAATAGGTGAATAAATTTTGTAAATCCTTTAACAGGGTAGACTTAATAGTCTTTTGTATAAATCTCCTAACAGAGTGCATACTTTAGTGTATGTTTGTAAAATCCTCTAACAAGGTGGACCTAGCAGTTCTTTGTGCTCCTAACAAGGCAGATCACTAGAAGTGGTCAATGTAAGCCTTAATAGGCCAACTTCATACTACGGTAACGAATTTTTGTGGGCATCATCCCCACCCCCATTTTACTTTCTATTTGGAAGGTTTCTAGGTCACCAAATCATTGTGTACATGTGTTATAAATGTTTGTTCTCTCATATATGCAGTAGATTAGATGAATGAATGGTGAATATTATATATGGTTAATGTGTTAAATTGTTTTAAATTTTTGACGTTACTGGTTCATCCCTCCCCTCTTAGTAACCTATCATATCTTGAATATTTCCAACAATTGGTATTAGAGCAGTTTGGTTCTTAGGACAAAGCTTGACAACTTGAGAAAAGATCAAGGACAATGGAGATATTTAGACTTGACAAAGCTATTGAAAATTAAAAGCTCGATCTAGAAATGGCCATGGCTCAACTCAAAGAAGCTAAGGAGCATCTTTCTCAATCCCTAAAGAGAAGGAAGGAACTTACAAGACAAATGAATGACCATCAGTATGTTGAAGAGAGTATTGAAGACCTTTTAGCATCAAGTAGCTCAAATGAAGAAAATGAGGCTATCAAGGAACTCCTAACAAAGAATGGCTCTCTGCAGGAAGAGTTAAGAAAGCTTAAAAGAGAATAAGAAATGCAATCAATCAGGCTATGTGAAGTTTTGGAACAGAGAAACAAGGCAAATGAAGACTTAGAGGTAAGAAATAATCAATTCCTTCAGCATGAAGATCTTGTAGATCAACTATCTAATGCAAATGAAGAAGTTATGAATCTAAAATTTGAGAATGAAAGCCTGAGGAATGATTTAATCACTGAAAGACAAATCAATGAAAGTTTGGAAAATGACCTAAATGCTGAAAAACAAATCAATGAGAGAATGATGAAATCTCAAGCAAACATGACTCAATTAAATCAACAAAGTGAGTAGAGTTTTCATAAACAAAAAGCTAAAGCTGGACTTGGTTATAAGGAAGAAGGTGAAACCTCCAAACAAGGTGCCCAAAGGAATCAAAAACCTACTTGCAATCACTGTGGTAAATTAGCTCATACATCAAACAAATGTTGGAGTAATGGAAAAGCTAAATTCAATGGTAAATGCTACAATTGCAGTCACATGGTCATAAAGCTAATGGTTGGAAGGAGAAACCAAAATTTGAAGGCAATTGTCACAAATGCAAGAAGCATGGTCCTAAGGCATTACAATGCAGATCCAAATCATTCAATCCAGTAGAACAACTTGTTAAAGCAATATTTGGATGAGACTACAATACCTAGTGTAGATGTCATCATTGTGGAGAATATGGACATATTGGTATAAACTGTGCAAGACATCACCTAAGGAAAAAGGACACTATTGTAAGATGTTATACATGCACTGAACTCGGTCATATAGCTAAAAAATAAATGAACATAGGAAGAGTCAAAGATGAAAAGAAAACTAAAGCTGATAACATTTCGAAGCAGATGAGGCAACAATGGATTCCAAAATCTATCGAGCAAGATAGTTCAAATGATGGAAATGTCCCTCAAGAAGTGAGTGACTCCACCATTTACAATTAGATTCACAAAGGAGAATATGGAACTACATCTTCTAGTGATATATCAAGTAGTTTCAAAATAAAATAAAGAAAAATGATCAAATCAGTATTCTAGATACACAAGGATCAAAGAAAGTGTATCTTTTGCTGAGTTGCATCTACCGAGGAAAGTCAATTGAAGACCTTTCTGAGCTAGGTCGGGAGCAACAAAAGTTTTATTCAATCACTAAGTTGCAAGCTTCTATCGAGCAAGTGAATGACAACCTATCAAGCACTATGTCATCTTAGCTACCTTTGTACTAAGCATTTATGACAAAATTTTCATCAAAAGGGAAGTATTTCATTTCATTTTTCACCATTGTTACAGAGCTAAGAAATTTCCAGCGATTCCAAAGAAAATTCTAAAGTAATTTCAAGAAATTTTTAAGAGGAAAATTTGTTCAAAATTTTCTTACACCTACCGAGCAAAAATGGCATCTAGGAGTAGCAGTAGCACCAAGGTAAAATGAGGTTCAGAAATGCTAGTTAAAGGTGTGGAGTGGAAGACGCCAAATTTCAAACTAGTTCCAACAATTGCAGAATCACTCAACTCCAATGGAGCTCAATCACAAACTCCACCAAAGGTACTTCTCATAAATGACATTCGTAATCATTTCAAATGTTCTGTTCAAGAGATTGGAAACATAGAGATGGATAATTCCCTAGGAGAAATGAGTGTTGATGGTTCTTTGAAACCTGAGCATAACCATCTGGACACCAAAGGGTTAACCCACATCTCGCATATGCCAAGAAGTTTTCAAACTAAGTGGATTAGGTACATACTCAGTTGTTTTCACAATGGGAAACTATGGTGAGAGCAGCCAGTGTTAATCACCAAGAAGATGATTCATAAGATTATTGGTCTCCCCATACTCAGTAAAGCAAAAACCATCAAAACCCTAGGTCGGGAGGAGTTGTAGAAGAAAACCCTAGCTGAGTGGGATGGGAGAGGTTTAAAGGTTAGCACTATTTTTGATGTTGAATTAAGGTTTGGCATTCACATCATTGCCCACAAAATTTATAGCTCCAGTCGTCTAAATAGTGTGCCCTATGAGGCTATGGATTTGGCTTTAAAAATTGTGAAAAATAACCTTGAATTTGACCTATCATAATTATTGTTGAAATAATTGAACAAGAACATGGACAGCATAAGGAATTCAAAGATTAATCCCTACAAATTTGGTTCCTTATTGACTTGTTTATTTTTCTATGTTCAAAAATTCTTTCCATCAAAAGGAACTGTAGTGTGGAGAAAAGACATTCCTATTCGATATCAGATAAATGAGTTTGTAGTAGAAATGGATAGTATCATGGATAATTATTTTGAAGATTTCAAAGAATGGATGAATAATAGGTTTCAAATTCCACCAAAACTTGTTGAAGATTACAAAGATGATGTATGCTTCATGGTTGACTATGATAAAGTGTACAGTGAGGCAATCAGACCCCAAGTTGCATGGGTAAAACCTCTTCCTATGAAGTTAATATTGATGAAACTAGGGAAATTATTGAAGCATTGGTAAATGATTCTATAGATCCTAAGCTTCCTATCTTTGGCACCTTTGATGAAGCCAAGACCAAAATTGAGCTTGAAATCAAGCTACCCTAGGCTATAAGCAAAAGAAAGAGGAAGATAGCCAAGTTGAAAACTAAAACCAACCCTCTTATGCTTACTAAAGGAAAAGGTAAAGATGAAGAAGAGGAGCAGGAACCAGAAGATAGAGAGGAAGAAATAGAGAAGGAGGTAGAGCCATTCAGAAAGAAAGGCAAGGTAATCATTACCAAGCCAACCAAAGCCTCCACAACTATTTTCACTAGGTGAGAAAAAGGTAAGAACAAAGGTGAAGTAGTACTTAGCAAGCCCCAAATGACCTTCCAAGAAAGATTGAAACAATTGGAAGAAGGAGTTGGCATCACAAATTTCAAGGCATTGGAATTTGAAACAAGGATAGATGCAGAGAAAATGCCAATTGAGGAACTGGTACTCAATAAGATGGGAAAATGGAAATACTCCCCAGATTAGCTTGCCCCTCAAATCTCCAAAGAACTGTTGGAGAGATTGCAACCTAGGTGGGAGTCAGCTACACAAATAGCCAAAGATATATATGAGAAATCCTTAAAGAATCTTCTACCAAGTCTTACTGAACCAGACATAAAGGCAACAATGAAGAACCATAAAGGTAAAATGATGATTAGATTTTACACATGTTTGATTTTAACTAAGGACATTGAGCATGTTGTAAGTGATGCAACAAACATGTGGAAGAACATCTATCATCTACAAAAGCCCAGTGATGACCCTATTGAAATCAAGGATGATGACAGCAGTGACAGTGATGATTTTGATAGCACTCTATCCATCACAGTTACTCTAGGAGAGTTGCATGCACTAATGGAAGAAAAAGAGGAAGAAGACAAGGAGGAAGAAGCACATGAGGAAGAAATAGATGAAGAAGATCTAGTAAAAATTATAGCAGAAGTTATTGCATCCCTTCCTCACTCTCCACCAAAGACAGTTACATCTACTTTGGAGATAGCTTCTGCAAGTGAGATTGTGAGAACAATAGTCACATCAATTGTTCAATCTTCAACAACCTCCTCCCAGATCTAGGTATCTAAAATAGATGTGCCAAGCACTTCATCTACTGAGCTGTCTATCACTTCTTCAACCACCGAGTCAGCCTCCTTAACCCTTTCATCATTAGTAAGTGTAACAGTAAGTCCTATAATTTTGTCTCTATCAGTTCCAGTAAGTTCTAAAGTTTTGTTTCCGTCAGCATCATTTGTATGCACTTTGACTCCAATTAGTTCAGATACTACTATGGGTACTCTACCGAGTGTGACACCATTTTTGGGAAGTGTTTCAATTTTTGATCCAGTTAGTACTTCTATTGGCATTCAATCCTCAAGTCTTATCCCAATTTTCACTGCTAGCCCTTCTATCTCCACTATTGTGTCTATTCCTAAGGTCAAACCAGTCATCATAGAAGTCAAACAAAAGCATCCATTAAAACTTCTGATCACTGGAAAGGAAATTGCAAAAGGCGTTGACTTAGACACAAAGATAGTGATTCCAAATATTGACTATGACAATGCTACCATTAAAGAGATGAGGTTAGCTAGTCAACTCATAGAGATGCAAGCTACGCAGAAATAGTTAAGATCATAAAGGGATAAGGAAGATAGAATAATTGAAAATGCCAAGAATATAATTACAGATGCTATAAATGTTGAAGTAGATTCTACTCAGCACATTTTGATTTAGTTAGAAGATGTTGTACAAATAATTAATGAAGATTCTTCCAAACAAGAGAAACTCATTGAGAAAGCTGAAAAGAAATTTGATAATAAGGTGCTAGAGCATATTGCTCAAAAGATAGCAATCAAGCAAGTTGAATTGTCAACATTTTTGAGAAATTTTGAAAATTCATTTAATAATGCAGCATCACTTTTTGCCAAACTTTGTGATGTTTCTAGTTTTACCAAAGAAATAAAGGATAAGTTAAATAAGATTGATATTGATATGCAATCAAGTCCTTCCAAGCTAAAGGTGGGCTCCTCTTCTACAACCTCCCATCACACCAAAATTAGATATTTGGCAGATGTACAAGCAGGACTATTGAGAGAGGAATCAAGGATCTAGTCTACACTCATAGACATCCAAAACATGTTCCTTCGTATCATGGACACAATGCATAAACGTATTACTCATTGCAAAACATTGGTCCAAGATCAAAACTTCTTAGTGGCTGATCACTTGATCCAATTATCAGTAGAAGTTCAAATTTCTCTCTCCACCTTTCAAATCTTGCAGTAGACTTGGGATAATACGTTTGCCACCATCCTCAAGCTATATCAAGAATTTCTATATCACTTTGGTGTAGTCATATAAATTGTATATATGTAGTCCTTTGGCATTACTGTCAAAAAGGGGGAGAGATTCAGCCTAATAAGTGAGGAGAGTTATCACTATGAGTGATAGGGGGAGTTAGAACTCAATAGAGTTAGCATGTGTACATAAGAATCTTTATATATACATGATAAGTCATCAAGAAGATATATAGAAATGTATATGCAACAATTCTACAAATATCAATTTTGAAGAGCCAAAATTCATTGAGTTAAGTTATGTACATATGTTTTGGCTTATAAGTGTTTTGTCACTAATGCCAAAGGGGGAGATTGTTGGCATTAAGTTATTATTTCCATTAGTCACAACACTTATCTACATTAGTATAGCCACCAAGAATTCTAGTGTTAACCAAGCTTCATAGTTCAACCGAGCATTCTAGTGTTAACCGAGCTTCGCAGTTTATACCGAGCATCTATAGTGTATATCGAGCATTTAGTGGTTACCTTGTAGGTTCATCACTTACTGAGAATTCATGAAGCTCCTGAGTGAATGTGAAATCTAGTAGTGTCTACCAAGTTTACAGTTTTCATTGAGCTTCACAATGTTTACCGAGTGATGGAAGTGCAGTGTTTACCAAGTAACATAAGTATAGTGTTTACCGAGTGAAATCAAGGTAAACAAAGGATCTAGTTTTTACCAAGTGACACTATATATACCAAGTCTCCAATGGTTACTGAGTTCCAAGCTACATTGTGTGGTTAGTATGCACTGAGTCTCTACTTCTACGGAGTGCATGGTGATGCCGAATAATGCAGTGCATGTCAAGTATCAGAAGGTCACCAAGTTAGCTTGAAGAACTCGAGTTTTCTACTATTTGGCCGACTTAGTAATGTTTCAAGTTCACTTGTGTTTTAGCTGACCTTGGAATTGTAATTATTGGAATGGTAGATATGTAATGTAATATATCATTTACAAGTTAGAGATGTATGTGAAGGAATGGATATGAAAAGATTTGAATGAAAGTGAATCATCAGTAGAGCAGAGTATTTAGCAAGGTCTACAAGGAGTAGTAAAGATTCATTAGTCACAAGAGGTGATCTATCTTTCAAGGATCTAATTAGCAATCAAGTTTGTAAGTAGATCCACTATTTTATCCTAATAGGTGAATCAATTTCATAAATCCTTTAACAGGGTAGACTTAACAGTCTTTTGTATAAATCTCCTAACAGAGTGCATACTTCAGTGTATGTTTGTAAAATCTTCTAACAAGGTGGACCTAGCAGTCCTTTGTGCTCCTAACTAGGAAGATCACCAGAAGTGGTCAATGTAAGCCTTAATAGGCCAACTTCTTACTGCAGTAATGAAGTTTTGTGGGTATCATCCGCACCCCAATTTTACTTTCTATTTGGAAGGTTTCTCGGTCACCAAATCACTGTGTACATGTGTTATAAATGTTTTTTCTCTCATATATGCAGTAGATTAGATGAATGAATGGTGAATAGTATATATGGTTAAAGTGCTGAATTGTTTTAAATTTTTGATGTTACTGATTCACCCCTCCCCTCTCAGTAACCTATCATATCTTGAATATTTCCAACATGGTGATCTAAGGAGAAGTTCAAAGTTTGAGGTCAAAGTGTATCTAAATTCAATGAATATGAGTTGGAAAATATTAATCGACGATTGTGGTTGACTGGAAAAATATATGAAGGGGTTGAAGCAACAAAAATATGTCTATAAGAGGAAGATACAAGAAGGAATTCATTACTTGTCTAGTTAATAGATAAGTCAATGTGAAGTTCTAAAGAATATTCTATCAAGTAAATAAGAGTGTGAAGTTGAAACAAAGTGAAGTGTTATTGTGATGATAAAACAATGAGAAGAGATATTGAGAAAAATGAAGATCTTATCAAAAAAAGTGAGTTGTTATTTTTAATAGATCATATGATTTTTGCTTTGTAACCATTGTAGCAAAAAATGATTAACCAATTAGACTTAATATTCTTAATTTTTAAATCTATTTGTATGGTGATATTCCATTGAATGTTTGAAAATCATTTAGAGAGGCCAGTTATTGAAGAGTGAAAAGGTTTAGATGAAATTTGGTAAAAATACCCTAATAGGGTCACCCCTAACACTGTACTTGTAACCTTTAATAGGGTTGGATCTTAAACAAGCTCACTTCATAAGAGTAAATATATTTTGGGGACTAGTACCTTGTAGATTTTACCCTAATTGGGTTTCCAAGTTTAAAATATTGGTGTTCATATGTTTATGGATATTTTTCATGTTATTTTCTTTTATATGTTAAAATTTTATCATTTATGTAAGTTGGTTAATGATGTTGATACTCAGTGGAAGTTACAGATAGAATATCAGTTTACATATTGATAAAGTTAACATGTTTACTAAGTTGATTATTGATAAGTATAAGTTGTTATAAAAGTGGTGAATTTTTTTAAAGGGCCTTAGGATAACTTTCTACCCACCCACTCTTAGTTATCCAACAATTGGTATCATAGCATTGGTGGTTGGCATAGCAAGCTTTACATACTTAAGCTAAAGATCCAAAGATATCTAAGAGAGAGGTATTGAAGATTACAAGGAGAAATTTCCATCATTGCAAAGAAGAATGACACTATACATTATCTAGAATTGGAAATTGTGTATTGTACTACCTAGAAAATCAATACTTAGCAGCACCCCCTCGTCCTATGACTATTATGTAGATGAGAGAAAAACAAGAGCAAAATTCTCTAATGATAGAGCTTGCTTCTTCCTTGAATGATCTTGATTTTGGTGACATCAAATATTGTGATACTACTAAGGATATGTGGGGAAAATTAATAATTTTCCATGGAAGAGATCAGAATGTGCTAAGAGAAAAGGCTTGAAAAATTTAGAGGTAAGTTTGACAACATGAGAATGAAAGAAGGTGAGAACATTATTAAAAAAAATAACTAAATCAAGGAAGTTGTTAATGCTATCAAAGGAGTTGGTGGAGTCATAAGTGATGAAGTTGTGGTAAGAAAAGTTCTTAGAACACTTTTACCTATCTATGCTATTAGAGTTTCTTCTATTCAAGAGTTGAGATCTATACCTGGAAATAATATTACTCTTGATGGTTTGGTTGGTAAACTAGCTAATTTTGAGATGAATAAATTTGATGATTGTTTAGTTCCTAAGATTGTATATGCATTTAAGACATCTCTAACTATTGGAAGTTCAACGAAAGATAAGAGTGCTCATCATACTAATAATGATAGTGATTATGAGTCAGATGATAATGACCGAGAAGAACTCAAAGTACTATTGTCTAATAGGCTACTGAGAGGTGAAGGAAAGTATAAAGGTAGACTATCTTTTATTTTATTTAAATTTAAAAAGGTTGGTCACATTGCATGTACATATATGTCTAGAAAAAAGATGAAAGGAATGACAAAAGAGAGACTAAAAAGATAAAGGAAAGAAGGTTTGTTACCTAGTTGAAGAGGAAGACATTGAATAATAAACTTCTAATCAAGAGGATGGTGAGGAAGTTTTTTATATTGCAATGGAGGAAGACTCTAATTTTTCAAGTAAGTAAAAATGATTTGTGGATTATTGATAGTGGTTGCACTCACCATATGACTAGTGATATTGGTAAATTTGAGAGTCTAGAACACTATGATGGTGAATATGTTAAACTTGGAATTGATGATCCATTCTCTATGAAAGGAAAAAGATTGTATTATTTTGAATGAGAAGATCAAATGTGATAATGCATATTGGATACAAGGAATAAAGAATAATATGTTGAGTACGGCTCAGCTGAACAACACATGTCACTAACTAGAATTTCAAAACCAAAAAGTGAAGATATATGATGATGCTAGAAATCTGATTGGTACTAGTAAATATTCAAGAGGTATCCTATTTTTCTTGGGTTCTATTGAGAATACATGTTTGATTACAAGAATTGAATTTGTTTATCTATGTCACAAAAGGCTATGTCATGCTAATTTTGACAACATAAACAAGGTTTGAAGAAAGAAAAGAGTAAGAGGATTGTTAAGCTTATCAAAAATTCATAAAGTGATGCGTAAGCAATGTTAAATTAGGAAAATCACTAAGTCAAGTTTCAAAATTAAGTCTTACTCATCTAGTGATGTATTGAAATTGGTTCATGCTGATCTATGTGATCCTATGAAAGTTCAAAGCTACTATGGTGATCGGTATTTTCTTATTTGTTGATGATTTCTCAAGAATGATGTGTGTTAATTTTTTGAAAGAAAAAAGTGATACATTTCAAACATTCAAATGGTATATGGAAAGAGCTGAGAAAGAAAATGGTAAACAAATTAAATGTTTGAGATCTAATAGAGGAGGTGAATTTATGTCTGATTAATTTACTAACTTTTGTAATGAGAATGGAATTATGGAATAATTATCATCCCCAAGGATACCACAATTGAATGAAATTGTTCAAAGAAGAAATAGATACATTCTTAATTGTTCTAGAACACTATTAATTGAGAAGGAGGTTGCACAAATATAGTGGAGAGAGGTAATTAGCATTGTATTTTACACACTAAATAAAGTAAAATTGAAGAAAGGTACAAAAAAGATACCTTATAAACTCTAGTATGGGCATACAGTAAATGTAAGTTATTTTAAAATATTTGGAAGTAGGTGTTATATTTTGAAAGATGCTAGAAATAGGAAATTTGTTTCTAAAGGTGATGAAGGTATATTCCTAGGCTATTCTACCATGACTAAGGCATATAAATGTTTGAACAAGGCTACTAACAAAATGATTGAGAGTGAAAATGTGAGGATTGATGAGTTTACAAAAAGGAATAATGAAGAAGGAAAGAAATAACATGAAGATTAAAAAATATTTGTCTATGCTCAAGAAGGAGAACCAAGTAAACTACCTGAGAAATAGAAAGAAGTCACCAAGTGATAGAAAAAAATACTTCAAAAACAACAACCTACTATTAAGTAACCTATTGAGTACACATCGAGTGAAGAAAATACCAAAGAACATAGAACCAAACCAGTTTTAGAAAAGTATGTTAGAAAGAACCATTCACCTAGCTAGATTATTATAGATAAGGATGTTGGAGTGATGAAAAGAAGTAAGTTGAGAGACAATAAATGCTTAATTTGTGAGTTTGAGTCTAGAAAAATTAAGGATGCATTTGAGAATGAAGATTAAATTAATGCTATGAATGAGGAGACTGAGAAAATACATAAGAACAATATATTGACATTGGTACCAATACCCAAGAACAAGAATATGATCGGTACTAAATGGACTTTTAGAAATATGTTGAATGAAAATGGAGAAATAACAAGAAATAATGCTAGACTAGTTTGTAATGGATATGCACAAGAAATTTCAATGTTTGAAGAGATTGAATTCTTGATTGGATTGCAAGTCGAACAAGTAAAGGATGACATATACATCATAGAGTCCAAGTATATCAAGGAGATCTTGAAGATATTTGGCATGGAAGTCACAAGACCATTTGGTACACCGATAGTCATAGGGTATAAACTACCAAAGGAGGATGATACTACTGAGGTAAATCAGACACTTTATAGATGTATTATTGGAAAGCTACAATATGGTGTCCATAGAAGACTAGATATTACTCAGGTTGTAGGAATAGTTGCTATATTTTCTTCTATTTCTATGGAAACAAACATGATTTTTGTAAATAGAATCTTTAGATATCTGAAAGGGATATAAGATTATGGTTTATGGGCAAATAAAGATGAAGATTTGGAGCTAAGATTTTATATTGGTGTTGATTGGGCTAGAAATGTTGATGAACAAAAGAGTACTAGTGGTGGAGCTTTCTTTTTAGAAGAAATGCTTGTAACATGGATAAGTAAGAAACAAAGTTGTATCTTAGAGTCCACAATTGAAGAAAAATATGTAGCTACTTCTATTAATTTCTCCAATATTGTATGGATCAAACAATTATTGGAAGGTATGCAAAAGGAAGTGAACCATCCTATAAAAATCTACCATGATCACACAAGTGTAATTAACATTTCAAAGAATCTAGCGATTCATGCAAAGAAAAAGGTTATATCTATCAAGTATCATTATTTAAGAGAGAAAGTCTAAGAAAAACAAGTCAACCTAGAGTATGTGAAAACAAAGGAGCAAACAGCTAATATATTTATTACCTAAGGATACTTTTTAATAGCTAAGAGGTAAACTAGGGTCCTTCCCCTATCTAATGTTCACTAATTAAAGATGCATTTCATCAATTTATGATTTATCAAAATATATATTTTAAAATTGATGAAAGAATTTAATCTTAAGGCTGCCCTAAATTTGTGAAGAGGATGTAATGAAGTAGAAGTGATCAATACATGCAAGATACAATGTATAAATACAAGGTATATAAGTTTCCAACAAAAGCTTATTGTTACCTTTAGCATTGTTGTAAAAGGGGGAGAGAATGAGTAAAGGGGGGAGAAAGTACAAAGGAGAATTATTTTCAAAGGGGGGCTAATTAGTGAAGAATATTATTGCCAGAGAAGAAGATGTTTAAAATTGAATGATATATACCCTAAGGGGGAGTATATGAGAAAAGAGAGAGAATCTTTTGAATGGAGATATAAGTTGTAGAAGAACAAATTAGATGAGAACTTGATAAAGAGCATAACAGAGTTAAAGAAGAAATATTGAGTGGGGTGGAATTAATGAATTGTTGTAGAAGATGATGATGTATGGTATTGGATGATATGTTGCATAAGGTGTTTCCATCAATGCCAAAGGGGGAGATTGTTGGACACAACTAATATTGATGAAAGTAAAGGGAAGATTGTTGAATAGAAGTGAAGCTAATGAAGATGAAGATTAGAATTGAGATGCTAAGTATATGTAGAAGAATTAGATTAGTTGTTATATTGTGATTTATTTCAAGCTATTTGAAACTATTAATTAATGTAAGTTGCAATCATATAAAGGATGTGATGTTGTATAGAGAAATGGAAAGAATATTATGAAGATAAGATGAAGAGAAGTAATTTAGTATTGATTAAGAAAGTCAAGAGTTAATTAAGAAAGCATAATGTTAACCAAGTGTAGTATTAACCAAGTATGGGGGAAGTTAGTAAAAGAAGATCACTATTCAGTAAAAAAAGAATACTTTGTGAAATATTTATTAAAGATTGACATAGTGAAAAGATCTATATTTTTGAAGAAATTTCTAAGATAAGGATAAAGTTTTTTAGCAAGAGCAATGACCATAATAATTAAGATAAGATCCGATGATAGAGATTTTAAGCATGTTTGGTGATTCAAGGAGAAGTTCAAAGTTTTAGGTAAAAGCATTTCTAGGTTCAATGAATCTAAGATGGAAAAGAGTTAATTAAGAATTGTGGGTAGGTGGGAAAATTTGTGAAGAAGGGGAACTAGAAAAATCTATCTATATAAGGAAGATACAAGAGTGAGTTCATTGTTGGTCCAGTTGATGTGAAGTGTTGAAGAAGATTCTACCAAGCATATCGGAGTGTGAAGTTGAGGTGAAGTGAAGTGTTTATGTGATGGGTAGTTGACAAGTAGAGTATTGAGTAGAATGAAGATCTTATGAAGAAAAGTGAGTTTCTAAATTTAACAAATTGTTTGACTATTACTTTCTAACCATTATAATAGAAAATATCTTAAGCAAGTGGACTTAATAGTCTTAATTTTTAAATCCATTTGTATGGTAACACTCCACTGACTATGTGTAAGTCCTTTAGAGAGGCCAATTATTGAAGAGTCACAAGGTATAGATGATCTTTGGTGAAAATCTCCTAATAGACTCACACTAGCTTGCAATGTACTTTTAATCTTTAACATGGTTGGCTCTTAACTAGGCTCACTTTAGAAGACTGAAAATACTTTGAGGATGAGTACTCAGTGGTTTTTTCCCTGATTTGTTTTCATGATAAAAATATTGGTGTTCATGTGTATATGGATGTTTTTCATGTTATTTTCTTTTATATGTTAAAATTGTTATCATTTTTGTAAGTCAGTTAATGATGTTGATACTCTAGCATGCTGATGATGGATCATGCAGTATGATCCAAAACAGTGATGTAAAAAAAACTATACACAATCAAATCCAAAAATTTTAAATCATTAACATGGATTATGGAAATCTAATAGATCTCATGTTGATACTCGCTAGGAACTGCAAGTTAGTTTATTAGTTTATAGTTTGATGAATTCAATGTATTTACCAAGTTGATCAATGATAAGTATTAGTTAGTTATCTAACAGAAATGGGTAGCATAGAGTATTCAATGTTTTAAAGATATCATGTGCCACAATGAACAAGTGAACTGGGAGGTGATTATGTCAAAGTTTTACATCTCTAAGACTCAATGGAGAATGCACTTTATGTTAAAGGAGACTTGTTGTAAACTTTCTCTCCCTAAACCATGTTGTGTGTTGGGAGTGTATGATGTAATCTTGAGGTGGCTAGATGATTCTATCTTGCATTGCATTAAATCAGAATACTTCTATTCCCTCCTCACTCACAAGTTTGATATTTATGATCACCTCAACCATAAATGGAGCCTAAACTTGCACTATGTTACATGAGGGAAATATATGGAAAATATGCGGCACCAACCCATTGAACCTAAAGTTTCATGCTTCTTATGGCACCTTTTCACACATAAATTGCCTTCCAAGAGATTGAGGGTTGAGCCTAATATATGTTCTATGTGAAAATCTTTGAATCCACCAACCACGTGTTCTTTGATTGCATATTTTCCATATAGATCTAGGGTATGTTTGGTCTTTATCTGAACTATAATTTTACTTTATCCCATGACATTCTATCAACTTATATTATTAATAATAGAATTTTTTTTAATATGTTTTGGTCAATTTTCACTAGTCATGTGCTTTAGCTCATTTAGAAAGCTAGGAATGATGATATTTTTAATGGGAAGGCTAGGTACCTAACTGAGTCTCTTTAAAGACTTGTATACTCTATTATTTCTCTACAAGTAATAGAAATATTCAAGTTCTTAGAATAAAAAATTTCTCAAGTTGTTGAGAGAGGGAAAGAATGAATACATCATTAAAGAACTAGCATATGGGCACACTACAATAATCACAAAACTTGAGTTTGAACTTACACTAAAGGAATTTTCAAAAAGCTCAAAGATAATGGAAAATGGAAGGAAAAAAGAGGACCAAGGACTACTTGGGACCATAGATATTGGAGTAGAGAAGTCAGAGGCTCTTGACCACAGAATTTCTTCAAAGTTCAACAAATGGTAACTATTGATGATCAGATAGATAGCTCTTCAGGCTTGAGAGAAGGGGGTTCCAATATTGGCATCAATCTTGAAGACTATCTAGTAGAGGATGATTATGAAGATGAATGGAATGGTTCCTTTAACTAAATATATTTCCATGTGATTAAATATAATAAAATATGCAATTTTTTTATTTTGATTTAAGGTTTGATTTGTAATATATGAACTCCTCTTAGTGAGCTAAAACAATGGTACTTCTATATGATCTTGTTTTGTCTAAATGATAATTAATAGAAAAAGCATTAAAAATAAAAGAATTGTTACTATTAAATTTTAATGAATTAAAAAGTATGGTCAATGATGTATCTTGTTGCCACACTCACACTTAAAAACATTTAAAATATCAAGTTAATTACTAAAAAGGGAAAATATTAGGATCACCATTTATGTTTTAGATTATGGTAAAAGCAAGTTTTGAAGGGTCCAAAAAACCTTTACAAAAAACTAAAGATAAACATTAAAACACCACCAAGTTTTACAAGGACCTGAAACCTAAAGTTTAAAACATCAAAACTAGGTTTTCCAGGGACCTGAAACCAAAAGTTTAAAATGAAAAAAAGAAACTAGGTTTTACAAAGACCTAGAACCTAGAGTTTAAACAAGCTGGAAAGCAAAAGGTAAAAACCAAAAATCCCACCTAGACTAGCAACTAACACACCTACTCCACAACCAACACCTACAATAGCTCTTTGATAATGTTCACCACCTCTTTACCTACTTTTGCAGTACTCTATATAATGTTAGCTAGAGTAAGAAAAGGAGCCTCAAGAGCCTCAACAACCTTTTTCCTTATGCTCTACCTAGTTCTCTTACTAAGTCCTCCTGTACTCCCCATCTTTGCATTACCAAGAGACAATACCTCCTCATTACTCTTGTTATCCAGACTAGCCACCAAAAAACATAGACTAGAAGTGACCTATTCCATTTTTTGACCACTTTCCTTAATTATGTAACAAAGCTCCTACTCATATTCTTTAAGCTTTTCAAGGATGTTACCAATTTGCACTTCTATTTGAGCTCTCCTAGTGTGTTCAACAACCAATTCTTTGTACATAACCCCCAATTTCTTCTTGAGAACCATTATTTCTTTATACAACCAAGAATCACCCTAAAGGGAAGTCTTCACTATAAGCTTAGTAGTGTGGAGAAAGGAAAGTTTTGCATCCTAAGAGTCATCCCTCCCATCAACCAAAACCCTAGGCTCAAAACCAACCACAATAGTCATAGTTTTAATTTGGGTATCAATATTAATATCCATACTCTCCATCCTCTCCTCCTTTTCTTCTTTCCTCTGCTATTTTCCTTACTAATAAGGCCTTTATCTTCAATTCCTTACCAATATCCTCCTCCATTTTCTCCTCACTGGCATTACTCTTCATATGAGAAGGGTGAGTTTTTCTTCATCCTTCTCGAGAGCTTCCCATCCATCATTTGAATCAATATTTCTATCTTTACTTCCCTCTTCATTATCTTTACTAGATGACACCACTTTTTGTTGGATACAATTAAGTAATTGTGTATTGTCTTTGATGTTACACAAATGCCATATCAATTATCAGACAGAGTCTACCAAGTTCTGTCGGTCAGAAAAATAGTTTACAGACTCTACCAAGCTTAGTCGGTCAGTAAAGCCTTTTGCAGTGTATACCGAGCGTTCTTGTATGTCACACGGTGAGTTAGTGTTAACTGAGTTCGCACGGTAAGCTAAGGAAAGTTTAGTTCTTATCGAGATCACTCGGGTATTAAAGGATTTTGTAGCGGACGGTTAGTGTTAACCAATTTTGCACGGTAAGCTAAGGAAAGCTTAGTTTTCATCGAGCTCACTCGGTAGTCGAAGACAACTTTTACCGAGTCTAGTCGGTTTCCAAAGGAAGTGGCAGGTTTATCAAATTCCCCGATAATTGTAGTTTTTACCGAGTTTTGCCGGTTAACACAGGAAGCAGTTTTTTTTTTTGTTCTAGCAGCGTCGGCCAGTGAAGAATTTTATTTTGATTGTTAGTTCAAGCCGACTTTGGAATATATTTTGTCAAGTTGGTTGGGCCGACCTGGTATTATGTATAGTATATAAAGAGGTGCTCAAGATGCAGAAAAGTGTGGAATAGAGAGTGTATACAGATAGTGCAAGGAAGTGCAAGGAAGAAACTTGTGTGTGCCTAAGCAGAGTTGAGCAGAGGGAAATCTTGGAGCTGCAAAGATATATTTTATCAGTAAGGATCTTGTGGAGCTAAACTGAGATCTGTATTCAGCAAGATAAGTTGCATGTATTTTCAGATCAATCTCCTAATAGAGTTGGTTTAACAGCCATTCCATAAAACCTTTAATAGGGTGACAATTCAGTTGAATTGTTCTAAAGACCTCTTACAAGGCCACTCCTAACAGGGTGATTAAATCCTCTAACAGGGTCACACCTAATAGTGTGTTATGTAACCTTTAACAGGGTTGGCTCCTAACAGGGCTCACTTCAGAAGAGTGAAAATTGGTGACTAGTTGCTGGTGGTTTTTCCCATATTGGGTTTCCACGTAAATCTGGTGTCTACTGTGTTCATGATTACTTTCTTTTGCATGGTCGCTTATTTCAGTAAATGCTTAATAAATTAACTAAACATCTATCAAGTTTTAAGCAGTAATTTATGTGTTTACCGAGTAGTAGCAACAACTAAGTTTAAGGCATCTTTGGGACTGTTGAATTTGTTTTTTGTGGTAACTGATTCACCCCTCCCCTCTTAGTTACCCCATCTTCATTTTTCAATAATTGGTATCAGAGCTTTTGGTGCTTGCAAGAGGAGATTTCAAAGATCTAAGCCAAAGATCAAGATGTCTTACAAGAGGGAAATCCCAAGGCTTAACCGAAACAACTTCTCAGCATGGCAGGGATTAATGAGACTTCATCTAGCTTCCATTGGTGACACTGGTTTGAAATATCTTGATGAGAAATATGTAGAACCATCAAGTACATTATATGTCAATGACATTGCTATAAAGAAGACTCATAACATTATGATGATTGATATTGCATCTGCCTTGAGTTATGAAGAGTTTGATGATGTCAAGGACTGCACTACTGTCTATGAAATGTGGGAAAGACTGAAAGAGATCTATGGTGGAGATGACAATGTAAGAAGAGCCAAAGCTGAAAGTCTGAGATGACAGTTCGATCAGATGAAAATGAAAGAAGATGAAAACATTGCCAAATATGTTGAAAGAATTAAAGCATGTGTCAGTGCTATCAAAGCTTCTAGAGGAAGTATCAGTGAAGAGACAGTCATAAGTAAGGTTCTTAGAACTCTACTTCCAGTTTATGCCATCAGGGTATCAGCCATTCAAGAAAGAAGGTGTGAGGCCAATCACAAGATAAACCTAGAGGCCATAGTTGGAAGATTGACAACATTTGAACTAGATAATTTTGATAATTATGTTCCAGCTGCAAAGAACATTGAGTCTACATTTGAAGCCAAGCTTTCACTCAAGGACAAAGGCAAGAAAAAGAAGGAATCTCAGTCAGAGAGTGAAGATCAATCAGATCAGAGTTCTGACAGTGACCTTGAAGTAATTGAAGCTCTACTTGCAAGGAAATATTCAAGAAGAAGAGGTAAATACAAAGGTAAAGTACCCCTAATCTGCTTTTCATGTGAAGAAGTCGGTCATATTGCTACAAGGTGTCCAAATAAGAAAGATAAAGATGAAAAGAAAGATAATAAATGGAACAGTAAGAAAGATCTCAAATCATTTAAGGATAAAAGTAAGAAATCATGTTTTATGGCTAAAGATTCTAATGATTCTAATGATGAAGAAGAGGATGAGATTGTTTACATTGCTGTAAAAGATGAATCTGACAATGAAGAAATGGCACTCATCTCTCACATAAGTAATAATGATACATGGATCATTGATAGTGGCTGCTCACATCATATGACTGAAGATAAATCAAAGTTTGATCAATTTGAAGAGTATGATGGTGGCAGTGTAAGATTTGGAAACAATGAACCTTGTTGCATCAAAGGAAAAGGAAGAATCACTCTAACCCAGGAACTTGTATGTGATAATGCTTATTGGGTAGAAGGCCTAAAGCACAATTTGTTGAGTGTGACATAGTTACTCAACAATGGACTCAACGTAGAATTCATCCAAGGCAAAGCAAGACTGCTGAACGGTAAAGGAAAGCTGATTGGATCTGGTACTCAAACTAAAGGTAACTTGTTCTATCTTGAACTTGGTGAACATTCATGTTTTATTGCTCAAGTAGAAGAGAGTTGGTTATGGCATAAAAGATTATGTCATATAAATTTTGACAATTTGGTAAAGATAAGAAAATTCAAGAAAGTGAGAGGCATTCCTGATTTAAAGAAACGAGAGGTCGGTTTATGCAAGAATTGTCAAATTGGAAAGATGGGTAAGTCTAGTTTCAAAAGCAAAAATTATCAGTCTGAAGATTTATTAGAAATTGTGCATACTGACTTATGTGGACCTATTGGAACTGAAAGCTATACTGGAAAAAAATATTTTATTCTTTTTGTTGATGATTATTCAAGAATGATGACCGTCATGTACCTAAGGAACAAATCAGAAGCATTTGAAAAGTTCAAATGGTATTTGGAAAGAGTAGAAAAAGAAACAGGGAAAAGATTGAAATGCCTAAGGTTAGACAGAGGTGGTGAATTTATTTCACATGAATTCAATAACTTTTTTATTGAAAGAGGAATCAAAAGACAGGTTTCAGCACCAGGTAATCCTGAACAAAATGACATAGCTGAAAGAAGGAACAGATCCATCATGGATTGTGCAAGAACCTTGATGATAGAAAAGAATGTTGCTATCAAATACTGGAAGGAGGCTATCAGTACAGCAGTTCATACCTTAAACCGAGTACAGTTGAAAAAAGACTCATTCAAAACTCCCTATGAATTATGGTATGGCTATAAACCCAATATAAGTTATCTGAAAGTATTTGGAAGCAAATGTTATATCTTGAAAGAATCTAGAAAAGGTAAATTTGATGTAAAAGGTGATGAAGGTATATTTCTTAGATACTCATGCAAGAGTAAATCATATAGATGCTTGAACTTATCTACTCACAAAGTCATAGAAAGTATACATGTGAAAGTTGATGAGTTTGCAGAAAAGACTGAAGAAGAAAGCAGAAGAGAACCAGAAGATTACAAAAGATTCGTCTTCAGTGAACCAGATATAATATCAACTGCATCTGAGAATCAGAAACCTTCTTCTACCGAGTCATCACTAACCGAGTTGCAGGAAACATCTACCGAGCCAACATCTACCGAGACAACGTCTATCGAGTCAGAGAATACCGAGTTAGATATTACCGAGCCAGAGGTAACCGAGCATGTGCATACCGAGCCAGTTGATACCGAGCCAGACCAAACCGAGAATAAAGGTGAAATGCAAGAAGATAACGACAAGATTCATCCAAAAGGAAAAGAACCTGTTCTAGCCAAGTATGTCAGGAGACATCATTCAGCAGATCAGATCATTGGAAACAAATCTGAAGGAACCATCACAAGAAGTAAGTTGAAAGGTACTTGTTTACTTGCTGATTTTGAACCTAGAACTGTCAAAGATGCATTAGAAAATGATAACTGGATTGAAGCAATGAATGAAGAAATAGAGCAGATAGAGAAAAACAAGACATGGACTCTTGTACCCAGGCCTAAAGACAAAAATGTAATCGGTACAAAGTGGGTTTTCAGAAATAAGTTGGATGAAAATGGTAAAGTATCAAGAAACAAAGCTAGATTAGTGTGCAAAGGATATTCTCAAGAGGAAGGCATAGATTATGGAAAAACTTTTGCTCCCGTTTCTAGATTGGAAGGTGTTAGAACCTTATTAGCATATGCTGCTTACAAAGGATTTAAAGTTTATCAGATGGATGTCAAGTCAGCATTTCTAAATGGTATACTGGATGAAGAGGTCTACATTGAACAACCTGAAGGTTTTATAGATCCAGATAAAAAGAACATGGTTTGCAAATTGCACAAGGCACTGTATGGTCTGAAACAAGCCCCTAGAGCATGGTATGAAAGATTGCATAGCTATCTTATTCAAATTGGATTTCAAAGAAATAATGATAACAGTAGTTTGTATATCAAGGAAGGACTAGAAAATAAGATTGTCCTGGCAGAAATATTTGTAGATGATACTATTTTCACAGGGAATGATGATCTTTGCAAAGAATTTTCAGAACAAATGAGCAAGGAATTTGAAATGTCAATGTTCAATGAAATCAAATTCTTTGTTGGACTTCAAATTCAGCAGAACAAGAATGACATCTACATCACTCAAGCAAAATACATCAAAGAGATATTGAAAAAGTTTGGTATGGAAGACTGTAAACTAGTTGGAACTCCCGTGTGTACTGGACTAAAACTTACAAAAGAAGATGATTCAAAAGAAATAGATTAGACATTGTACAGATCTATGATTGAAAAGTTGCAATATGTAGTTCATACTAGGCCAGATATTGCTCTTGCAGTTGGAATTGTGGCAAGATTTTTAGCCAAACCAAGAGAAAATCACATGATGGCAATCAAGAGGATAATGAGATATCTGAAAGGAACTAAAGATTATGGATTATGGTATAAATTTGGAGGAAACCTAGACTTAAAAGTGTTTACTGATGCTGATTGGGAAAGAAACCTTGACAACAGAAAAAACACAAGTGGAGGTGCATTCTTTCTTGGAAAGAGGTTGGTTTCTTGGACAAGCAAAAAGCAAAATTGTACATCTCAATCAACAGCAGAGGCAGAGTATGTTGCTGCAGCAGTAAACTGTTCTAATATTGTTTGGTTCAAGCAATTGCTACAAGGCATGAAGATGGAAATCAAGGAACCAGTTGTCATGTTTTGTGATAATACAAGTGCAATCAACATATCTAAGCATCCAGTAATGCATTCTAAGACTAAGCACATTGCAATCAAGTATCACTTTGTCAGAGAATTAGTGCAGGACAAGGAAATCAGATTGGAATATGTCCATACAAAGGAACAGATTGCTAACATATTCACAAAGCCTTTACCTAAGGATGCATTTTTGTATCTCAGAGGTAAGTTAGGGGTCATTCCCCTATCTGAAGTTCACTAAAAATAAGTTTTAGTGATGCATCAGCTCTTACAAAATTGAACAATCATTAGTTGATGCAGCAAATCAAGGAAATATTGCATATGAATCAGTACTAAAGGTACAATGAAATTCATTGAAATTGGATTGTCTTTGGCATGTGTTGTCAAAGAGGGAGAGTTTTACTGTCATATCTTTCTGAAATTTGATTATGTAATTCCTTCATAGAGGGAGATTACTATAAGAGGGAGAGTTCTCTATCTTAGAGGGAGAATTGTTAATTGTGTTGTGTTGCTGTAGACTTGCTTTCAAATTTCATTTCTGCTATGACATGTTGTGTTGCCATCAATGCCAAAGAGGGAGATTGTTGGATACAATTAAGTAATTGTGTATTGTCTTTGATGTTACACAAATGCCATATCAGTTATCAGACAGAGTCTACCGAGTTCTATCGGTCAGAAAAATAGTTTACAGAGTCTACCGAGCTCAGTCGGTCAGTAAATCCTTTTGCAATGTATACCGAGCATTCCTGTATGTCACACGGTGAGTTAGTGTTAACCGAGTTCACACGGTAAGCTAAGGAAAGTTTAGTTCTTACCAAGATCACTTGGGTATCAAAGGATTTTGTAGCGGACGGTTAGTGTTAATCGAGTCCGCACGGTAAGCTAAGGAAAGCTTAGTTTTCATCGAGCTCACTCGGTAGTCAAAGATAGCTTTTACTGAGTCTAGTCGGTTTCCAAAGGAAGTGGCAGGTTTACCGAATTCCCCGGTAATTGTAGTTTTTACCGAGTTCTGCCGGTTAACATAGGAAGCGGTTTTTTTTTTGTTCTAGTAGCGTCGGCCAGTGAAGAATTTTGTTTTGATTGTTAGTTCAAGCCGACTTTGGAATATGTTTTTTCAAGTTGGTTGGGCCGACCTGGTATTATGTATAGTATATAAAGAGGTGCTCAAGATGCGGAAAAGTGTGGAATAGAGAGTGTATACGGATAGTGCAAGGAAGAGACTTGTGTGTGCCTAAGCAGAGTTGAGCAGAGGGAAATCTTGGAGCTGCAAAGATATATTTTATCAGTAAGGATCTTGTGGAGCTAAATTGAGATCTGTATTCAGCAAGATAAGTTGCATGTATTTATAGATCATTCATTGTTTCTTTCTAACCATTGTAACAATGATTCCAAAATCTCCTAACAGAGTTGGTTTAACAGCCATTCCATAAAACCTTTAACAGGGTGGCAATTTAGTTGAATTGTTCTAAAGACCTCTTACAAGGCCACTCCTAACAGGGTGATTAAATCCTCTAACAGGGTCACACCTAACAGTGTGTTTTGTAACCTTTAACAGGGTTGGCTCCTAACAGGGCTCACTTCAGAAGAGTGAAAATTGGTGACTAGTTGCTGGTGGTTTTTCCCATATTGGGTTTCCACGTAAATCTGGTGTCTACTGTGTTCATGATTACTTTCTTTTGCATGGTCGCTTATTTCAGTAAATGCTTAATAAATTAACTAAACATCTATCAAGTTTTAAGCAGTAATTTATGTGTTTACCGAGTAGCAGCAGCAACTAAGTTTAAGGCATCTTTGGGACTGTTGAATTTTTTTTTTGTGGTAACTGATTCACCCCTCCCCTCTCAGTTACCCCATCTTCATTTTCCAACACTTTTCTCTGAGAGTAACTATCCAAGTTAGAACTAAGTTCCCCTAATTTTGTTTTCTCATCATTATCAGAATTCTCAGATTCTTTAATTTGCTGAACATTTTTCTTACTCCTCTCCCATTTGAAAACCTTCTTTCTATTACTAGTCCTTTCTTCAACCTTTATTCTCTTAGAGTGGGAATTATAACCAGTCCCTTTCCTCTTCTCTAGAATTGAAGAGGGCTTTATAGCCTTATTTTTACAAAAGTTTTCAATAAGTAATATTAAACCTTCATGAAGCTCAGGACAAGACTCTTTATTTTCTTATTGTGGTTATTTATATTTTAATGTGACATCTCCAAACTTATATATATATATATATATATATATATATATATATATATATATAGTTTTATAAATTGTTACTTATGTTCCACCTTTTTTATCAAGCTACAAAATTTTAGTTTTCTTAAGTGTATATCTTTCCTAGGAATTACTTGACATTATAAAATTTTGAAGCTACGAATGTTACTCCTAAGGGGCCAGATTGTTGAGAAGATGGGGGGAGAATTAGTAATCAATTGATTACGCAATATTTCAACCACTGAACCCTTATCACAACATAAGCTTAATAAAGGAAGATGAAATCATTAAATATGTAAACACATCTAAACAATAATGCAACACTTGACACATATATTTTTATCTCATGGAAACCCAACTTGGATTAAACCCATGGTAGGAATTACTACTCACAAATTGTGCACTCTTCTAAAGTATGCCCTAGTAGGAGCTTATCCTTGCTAGGATTTTATAAAGACACAGTTAAGTGCCACATGGTCTAGGGATTTACTGTTAGAATAAATAAATAAATAAATTATTAAGTCAACTTGACTTTATCATTAAGTTACATTTACTTATCCCTTAAGATAGAAATGTATGTATTAGTGACATTTAATAATTATATCAAGATCCACCCCTTTAATTAGGTTCGATTGATGCAAAAGGAAGTGTCAATGTGTAACCTAATGTGAAAGGATTGAATAACTCAAAAATTTATTTCCAATGTATAAAAATGGAAAAGGGGAAGATGATATACCTTATGAAATATAAACTTGAAAATGGGCTACCAAATGAGCTCCAAATTCGCTAATTCCATTAATCTAGGTTGAAAACAAAAATATCTATAAAATATATAAATTGTTTGGAAATCTAACAAGGGTGACCTCCATGGCCTTGTTTGTAAGGGTGACCCCTATATCCTTGCAAAAATATTTTAGGCATTGATTTTGATTTTACAGTTCTGAAGAAAGCTAAAAAAGGGCATTTGAATCTACAACATCTTCATCGATCCAGGATCTGAAACTTGCAAATAAAGGGTTTTTTTTTTTTTTTTTTTGGGAGACGAGGGGAGGGTTTTTCTTAGTCAAAACCAATTTTTGAATTAACCTTGAATTGAAATAAATATAGAATGATAGCAAGTAGTAGTGATAGATCTAACATGAAGTAATGTAAATCGATGAATGTGCTCTTGAATTTGGAAGGTAATTAAGTATGTAGAAGAAATAACTTTGAATCAATTCAAAACCCTAGAAAAGGAAATCAAAGTGAAACCAAGACCTTCATGAATCAATATGCTTGAAATCCTCCTTAGGAATGACTATAGATGAATGCAGATCTTGAGAGGTGAGTATAAAATATGCAACAAAGGATCTTGAATGTATGAATGGAGATCTCAAATGTTCAAAATGAAATGAAAGATCTAGCATAAACTCCTTCAATAGCTTTAATGCATGAATCCTTGATCTTTAATGAAGAAATTGCTTGAATTCCTTAAATGCTTGAAGAATGCTTGATAACTTAGAAGCTTAAGCTTGAGCTCTTGATAAATTGGATGAGTGAGATTATAGATAAGAAATGGAGAAATTGTATGGGTTTATAAAGTGCTCAAAATAGCTTACTCCTATAGGTCAACCTTCCTAGAAGTTAATACCTCAAAATAATCCAAACACATGACTTAGGTAATGAAACCAAAATAGGGCCCAAGTAATGATGCATTGAGTCCCTAATTAAATGAAAAAGGTAATCATACATCCCAATCAAATAGGGCATAAAACCCTCAGGACTCCTTTGGGGTCCCAAAATAGGTCCCAAATCTCTAAAATCTAGTGTAGAACTTGAGAAATAGTTTTTACAATGAGGAAAGATATTATGAGTGATTGGTTGAGAGAAAGGGAGACCTAGGTGGTTATATATTTTAAACCTAAAGGAAATCTTGGTATTGTCTGTTAGTGAAAATACTTAGTCATTTACAATGTAGAGTTGGTCAGTCAACACTACCACTGAGCCACAACATAGGTCAGGCTACAAAGAGAAAATGTGTACAACTTTAATATGTGTCAAGAACATAATAGTCATAAAACATTTAATAATTTTTGAGCTATTTAGAAGGTAACACATGGTGTAATCCAAGTTTCACATGAGCTAAGTGATTCAAAGAGGAAATATAGTTTAAGCCAAACATAGTAAGAAGAATCAAGCATGATCAAACATTAAAGGCTATATGTGCTGAGTTATGTAGTTAATGTATATGAGTTTGGAATGGAACAAAGTATTATGTAAAGAATGTTTTCAAATATGTAATGTATTTATATGATCAAGGTGAAGGTAAATGATGTGATTGTACCTATAATTCTATATCATTAACCCCAATGTAGTGTAAAAATATAATAAAAAAATAGAAGATCTGAAGTGATAAAAAGGATGAATGAAAATCATTGATTATAATATGGAAGATTCTTAAGATGACTCTATAAGCAAGTATTCAAAGTTGAATATGTGGTTGTGAGTTCAAGGAATTATGTATGTAAAGATGAAGGGGAATTAGTCATTATTAAGTGTTGAAGTACTAAAGGTGAGAAAATAGTACAGTGAGAAGATATTGCAAAGTAGTCAAATTGAGGTGATTAGATATTGGAGAGATAATATCTTTTATCAATAAATCAATGTAGACAAAATGATCATAGTACCATTACATTCAAACTAGCGTATCAGGTGAATCTCTTAATAGAGTGGTCCTAATAGACCTATTGTAAATCCTTTAAGAGAGTACTCACTTAGTTGTAAAGTTTAACTCATTTCATAAAAGTAAACTTAATAGTCTTGTATGATTTTAGAAAAGTGGACTCCTCATAGGGTCTTGAAGGTTTTGTGGGCATCATCCCCAGTACCATTTTACCTGCATGTTGGAGGGGTTCTCCATTACCAAATATTGTGTCAAGTAATGTTTGATTACATACAAGGTTAATTTTAATGAGGTGTATGGTTAATTATGTTTACTATGGTTAATGTGTGAAGTGGTAAAAGTCTTTAGGAGATTGTGATTCCCCCCCTCCCTCGTCATATCACTTTCGCATTAGGATTCCAAAAATTGGTATTAGAGCTTAGATCTCTAAGAAACAAGTCTAACCACTTGAGAGTCAAAGTCTTGGAGATGGATGCCTACAAACTAGGAAAAGTGATTAAAAATTAGAAGCCTAATTTGTAGATTGCATTAGAACAAGTAATGGTTGGAAAGAAGGAACTAGGGAAATCATTGAAGAGAAGAAAGGAGATGGAAATCCAACAAAATGATAGACAATACTAGGAAGAAAGAACTGAAGACATATGCGATGAAGGCAGATCTAGTGAATATGATGCAAAAATAGTAGATCTATTGGGCAAGAACAATAATTTAAGTGAAGAAGTAAGAGAACTAAAGAGAGAATATGAAATGTGTTCTGTAAGACTATGTGAAAGAATGGAAAAAAAGAGATAAGTTGAAGATGATAAGAAAATGGTTGATGAAGATACAAGGAAAATGGCTACAAGAAATGATGAAAGGGGTATCAAAATACAAAGCTTGACATACAATAAAATTGACATAATCAATTAATTATTAAGAACTAATCATGAAATTTGTAGGAGGGCGGAAGAGATTGCAAACCAAAGATCATAAAATAGTAAATTGAAAAATAAATTGAGATATGAAAAATAAACCAATGAAATAATAAAGATATCTGAAGAGAGGATCCCCTAAAAATGAAGAGTGAAAAATGAAGACAGGTAAATAAAGGCCGGTTACCTTGGATCCCATAAAAATGAAGACTGGAAAATCCATTAAGATGGCCTAAAAACTAGGGAAAAGGCATCTATTACTAATGAAAGGCTCAATCTCGAGGGGTAGAGGCATTGTAAGAAGTTTTGAAAAGAAATATAGTGATTGTGAGTGTGATTAATAGTGCAAACTGAGCATTTTCTTCTTATGTGGTGCTATATGGACTAAAGGAGTAAAAATTGAATTGAATTCATGTAATAGGATTAGTTTTAAGTCTTTTTTAATTTTTTTTACTTTGAATGTAGAGTTAGTTTAGTTTCTTTAGTAAATTGTTTTGTACGCAGGCTGTTCATTGGAGTCGTGTTAACTAGTCTGTGAAGAAATGGCTCCCCCATGAAATCTAACCATAGGAAACACCTGAGGGTAGAATGAAAGGTTAGGTGAGTCATAAATGTACATATGTATAGGAGTTGGAGTTGTGAAATATTGGGAAGATATTTTTAAACTCAAGCCCTATGCAAGCTAGGAAGGGTCACGGTTAGAGGTTTGAAAAGTGTTGAAACCAATGTTTAGGTGTAGGGAATGAATGGGAGGTACAAAAAAAGTACAATTATAGGAATGGAATAGTTATATCTTGACATATCCTAGAGATTGAGGTCTTACCAATCCATTTAGGTAAGTTTCCAAACAAGTTTGTGGTTATGGTAGAAAAGTTTTAGATTCAAGGACTCAAGGTGAGGTAAAATTCAATGAACAACAATAAGGAAGCTCAATTAGAGGTGATAGAGGAAGAAAGTATAATTATAGAGGAAGAAGTGGTGGACAAGGATGAAGAGGAAACTACTTTGCTAATATGAAGTGTTACCATTGTAATCAAATGGGGCACCTAGCTTATAGATGTCCAGAGAAAAGTGGTTCATCACAAGGAGGTGAAAAGAGGAAAAATCTAGTTCAAGATGAGTCAAATACAATAGACAAGCATGCTGAAGTACCACTAAATTTAGAAGAAGGGGAGAACCTCATGATGAGGAGAACTTTGATCAAAGAGCTAGTAAGGGAGGAACTAAGCCAAAGAAGATCTTTATTTAGGATAAAGTGCAAAATGATGGGAAAAGTGTGTAGAGTCATTATTGACTTAGGGTCTACTAACAATAGTGTATAAGAGGAAATAGTCAGCAAGCTAAAATTGATAAGGATACCGCACACCAATCCTTATAAGATCGCATGGCTTAACAAAGGCAAAAATTTGTTAGTAAATGAACAAGCATGGGTGGATTTCTCAATTGGAAGGTATAAGGATAAAGTTTTATGTGATGTGTTACCTATGGATGCATGTCATTTTCTCCTAGGTAGACCATGGAATTTTGATTGCCAAGCTATCCATGATGGAGGAAATAATTCCTATACCTTTAAGAAGTAAAATATGAATTTTAAAATATAATCATTGATGGAAGATGCTAAAGCAAAGGAAACTAGTCCAAATGTTCTCATGGTGAGTGAAAAGTAGTTCCTACAAACCATGGAAGAAAGTGAAGGTGTAGGTTTTGGATTAGTGTGGAGACCAAAGGAGGGAAATGAAGATAAGGAGACTAAGAGGGCATAATCACCTTCAAGGGATGCTACAAGCTTATCAAGGTATTGCAAGTGATGGACAACCATCAATCTTACCTCCTAAAAGAGATATAAGCCATAGGATAGACTTTATTCTAAGAGCTACCCTACCTAAAAAAGTAGCCTACAAGATGACCCCTCAAAAAAATGAGGAAATAGAAAGACAAATACAAGAACTCCTAAACTAAGGCCTAATTAGGAAAAGTATTAGTCCATGTGTCATACCTACTATACTTGCACCGAAGAAAGGAGGAACTTGGAGGATTTGTATGGATTCAAGAGCCACTAAATAGGATAAACATTAGGTATAGGTTCCCTATTCCTAGGATTGAAGACCTAATGGACTGTCTAAGTGAAGCCAAGTACTATAGCAAGATAGACTTGAAGAGAGGTTATCACCAAATAAGGATACATTAAGGAGATGATTAGAAAACAACCTTCAAGACCAATCAAGGGTTGTATGAATGGCTTGTCATTCCATTTGGATTGTCTAATGCCCCCTCCATATTCATGAGACTCATGCATGAAGTTCTCAAGGACTACATAGGAAAGTTTGTAGTAGTGTATCTAGATGATAACTAATTTATAGCAAGACAAGGAGTGGGCACTTAGAACAACTTGACATGAATGATCATGCTAAAAAGAGCTTTGAGTTACTCAAGGAAAATATATCTACTCAACCTATTTAAGTGTTACCAAGATTTAAATTTCTTTTCACTATCGAGTGTGATGCTAGAAATGGAACAATTAGGGCTATTTTAAGACAAGAGGCAAAACTAGTAGCCTTTCATTCTAAAAAGTTGAGTGAAGCCAAGAGGAAATACTCATCCTATGATCTAGAAATGTATGTATTGGTCCAAGCTCTAAGAAAGTGGAGGCATTATTTTCTTCCCAAGGAATTCATAGTGTATTCAGACAATTAAGCACTAAGTTTCTTTAATTCACAAGAGAAGTTAAGTCACAAGCACATGAAGTGAGTTTAATACCTACAAGAATATACATTCAATATCAAGCACAAGAATGGTGTTCTAAACAAGGTGGCATATGCATTGTCTAGAAGGGAACTCACACTCCAAGAAATTTAGTTGAAAAGCATGGGGATAGATAATTTCAAGGATATGTATGCAGATGATGAGGACTTTGCTGACATATACAAGGTATGTGCTAAATACAAAAATCATTTTCATAGTAGGTATGTTGAATATACTTTACAAAGTGATGTTTTTTTCAAAGGGAATTAGTTGTGTGTTCCTAGAGGCTCTATTAGAGAGAATTTGATACAAGAAAATAATAATGGAGCTTTGAGTGGTCATTTTGTGATTACTAAAATCTAAGATCTTGTTTCAAGGTTTTACTATTGGCCTAGAATGAATCTTGATATTAGGAGGTATGTGGAAAGTTGTGTCATATGTCAAAAAGCTAAGGGTACTTCTCTAGGTGTTTTTGGGAGTTGAACTACCATCAAAATGTGCTTCTGATGCATAGAACAATCTAAAATAGTGACTAAAAGTTTACTATTGATGCACTACTTCTTATTCAAAATTGTTGGTGCACCTCTGAAAAAAGTGCACCTTCAAAAAGTGCACTTTCAAAAAGTGCTCCTTGGAAAGGTGCACCTTGGAGACAGGACCCAAAAATCCAAAAATTCTTCTAAGTATCAAAACTTGATTTCCAACATCCAGGTTTTCTTCCCTTTTATACCAAAATGATATTCAGATGCTTTCTTTTGAATTTCTCTATTATCTCCATTACTTCCTTAGCCTCTAGTAAATCTTATGAATCATACTTATTTCAAATTACTTGTCGATAGTTTCTCACTTCTATCCTCATATCCACAAAATCCTCAAGCTAAGAATCAATTTCTAATAATGCTTCTTCTATTTTGAAAGCTTGTCTAATATCATCTTCTGATGAAGTTGTCTCAAATGTATCCTTAAATTTTTGAACTACCATTTGTACTAAGGATAGTTTAGTCTTTGAATCACCTTCAAAAATCTCCAGGCTAGTGATGTTGTATTATTTATCCACTTCCAAAAATTTCTCTCGAGTCTTATTGTTTATTTGTTGAATATCCTCATGTAGTTCTTCCATGAGTTTATTCCCAAAAGATATCTTCTCTATCCAGCCATCTAAATTATCTAGTTCCTTCACCAAGTATATTTCCATAAGCTTCTAGTACCTTTTCCATTTAATAGATTTGAGTGATTTCAATTCATTGGCCTAGGTACATACCTCATCCATCATCCAAAAATTATGGTTAAAAAAACAACAGATTTGTAAGAATTTGTTTGGATGTTGTGCAAAAGGTTCAAATTACCTTGTATTATTTGTACTCCCCTTTCCTCCAAATTTTGATGCCATTTCTAAAAAGCATCCAAAAAGGAATCCATTTGTGGCCCTGTCTCCCTACTTTCTAATGCATTTTACAAAGTCTATTGGCTCCACTACCTCATTTAGGTAATCAAGAGCTTTAAAATATCCACCATAGGCTTACCCATTATGACCTCCTTCATCTAATAGTCCTTTAGAGTCAACTCTTCAATGTATGGATGGGGAGGTGGAATGAAAATGTGTGCCAAGAGGTCTTTATCTTGATTATTCATTATGAAGGCAAGTGTTCTAACATCACCCTTAAGTGGCTCAAGTTTCTAGGTTGCCTTTATTAATTCCAAAATTTCCTCTTGTTCAGTTAATTCCATCTATCTCTTTTGTTTGAACATAACCTCCTTCTTCAACCATGATGGTTTCATGTAGATTGATGACATATATTGTACTAAAGAGGTTGGTTCTGCTGTAGGTTCCTTTCCCTTATTGCTCTTCTCCAAAGTCTTCTTATGTTGAGGAAGAACTCTAGAGAAAGTTTCTATATCATGTTGGTTTGGAGAACTATCCTCTGTATGCAGAGGATCTTATTGCCTTTCTTCTACTATCTATCCTTCCTTGGATACTTCATCGACATGCAACATATTCTCCTTCTTCTAGACTTTGACATTTAGATTCAATCATCAGAGGAGGTGGAGCCACTCATCCTTGATCTATTAATTTTGGCATACCCTGTGCTAGTGGGGGAGGGATTCCAAGAGGTCCTTGTGGTAGTGGATGTAGTTGACTCCAATCATACCTCAATGGCTCCTTCCTAAAGGTGTCCCATATTTTTTGTCCTACCATCTCAATGCCTACAGACGTAAAATCAAAGTTTGAGAGGTTAAAATTTTCTTCCCCCTTGCCCTCCATTTCTACAATCTATTTTTGTTTCTCATCTTCAAAGGTCTAAACCTAGATGGGCTCCCTATGGATAGATAGAGGTATCTAAGTTGAACTTCTTCTCCTCTCTTCTTTAGCCATAGTAGTTGAGCAAGTTCTCTACTCAAAGGTACAAATTTAATTTTTTCCCTTCCTCCTCATCTTCCACCTCATGGATGGTTTTTGGCATTTGTGGTAAGGGGTTACTCTTCTTCTTTAGTCTCCTCTTCACACCTACAACCATCATCTCTATTCAAGCTCTTTTGGGCACTAATGGGGAGTCTTCTTTTTCTAAGCCTTGAGGTGGTGGAATTTTTTTGGGTGCCTGTTGCACCTTTTCTTTCTCTTGTTGAGCTTGTTCTTCTTGAATACCTAGTTTTTCTTGTGCCACTTCCTCTTTCTCTCTCCTTCTAGGGGCTGCCTTTATCTTCTTAACCTTACCCTTTTGTATTTCAAAAAAATCAACCTCCCTCTCATGCTAGTGTACCATCTTTGGCTTCACTAGTGATTTGGTAGGGTAAGTTAGTATGGTGACCTTTGTTCCTTTTCCTTTCTTTGGTTAGGTTGTAGCCTAAAGAGTTAGGGCTTGAGGAATTTTACCCATCCAAAAAGGTTTCCTAATCAATTCACTTGTCAATTGAACCACATGTTGACGCTGATGATTAATATAATCATTCCCCTCACACCTAATTTCTGTATTTATAATGGGTCTTTCATAGATCTTGTCCTTGTTTCACAAGGGATCTATTATCTTAGGGACATCCTTGTCCCATGCTTTGAGGGGTGTCTGCATGTTTAGCAACTTTTTTGCTAGCTGTAGGTTCATTTTACAATAGTCCCTAATGCAAATATCATAGTCATCTATTGCATTCAGCCAATGGACTTCCAAGGCCTCTTCATATACAAATTTCTTCCCCACCTAATGTTGTACTATCTTGATGTTGTCAAAACATGGACGAGGTGCTTGATAATCCTCAAGAGGATATTGATCCCATTTTGAATCAAATGTAGCAATATCTTACTTTTGCTTCATCTCAAAGGCTCTGATGGTGATCAACCACACCCATGTCTTCTTGTGTTTTTTCTTACCTGTCATATGTAGAGGTAAGTTGTCAAGCTATTTCAAGTAATATCAACCTTTTAGATGGATATCACATGAGCTTCTTTGGGCACAAGAGAGTACGAACTACCTAGAGATATGTGAAGGTCTTAAACTAGATGTAGTAAGCACCAACCTCTGTTATCCATGTTACAATTTCTACTCACATCATCTTTGCATATTCCCTCTTAATGAACCTGATATTGACAAATATGAAACCATCATTAACCACCCTATATTCCACACTTTGTAGTGGGATCTTCTTTTTTACCAGCTGTGGATATACTACATAAGGCCAAGTATTTGCATCCTATATGCTTCCCTTTCTATACAATCTCGAATAAACCATAGTCCTCACTGCTAAGAGACACACCATGTATGAGATCATATAAAAATGGGGGTCATTCTTCATTAAGATCAATTACTCATGCAAATTGTCATTGAGAATTATGGCCCAATCAATAGGCATCTTCCCCATCCTAATGGTTTCTGTAAAGTGTACCATCCATGTTTCCAAGTGACTTGATGTGGCAAGGTCCATAGCTCTACTCAAGAGAACTATTGAGTATCCAATATCATCAATCACATATCCACGTGTCATATCAACTTTCCCCACTCTTCAGTTTGAGGGTGTCCTATAAATTAGGTACTTTGATTGTACCAAATCCTTGACCTCTATTTCATCTTCCCTATACCACTTGTCTACACCCTTATAGGAGATTTGAAGGCATTGATCTATTTTTGGAAGGTGGAAGACCTTCTCAATGTTTTACGACATGAGATCTAGGACTATCTCTCCTATTACACTCTTGATGACCTTCTCCTTAGGCACATGGTGATGTGCTAAGGTCATGATTAATTCAAATGATTGAACTGTTGTTGGGTGAGAAGCCATGTCCATCAACCCATTTCAGATTAGAGATGAAACCATAACTAACTTTTCCTTATGGTTGTTGCACAACATGAAAAATATGTTCCAATAAGTGTGCCCTAATTTAGTGTCTTAGATATCCATGTATTTATTTTGGAATTGGGATTTCTTCAATGCTCCTTGATACTTGAAAGCCACCAAATTCGGTACCATCTTTGCTTCCATGGAGGATAAGGATGCCACCATTATATGTACAAAAAGGAAGGAAAATCAATATCTTGATGTTATAAAAACCATGATGACACTTAGATGGGACCTAGATTGACAACTAACTAACCCAAAATAGGCTAAAATAGACAAAAAATCCTATTAAGTTCCTAGAATACACAATTGCATAGGTGCACAAGGTGCACAAGTGTTCTTGTAAATTTTCAATTTTAAAAAAATGTGCACAGTTGTGCACATCGTGCACCTTTGCACATGAAAATGTGTTTGTCTATGTCTTTAAAGGGTTTTGTTAGTTTTTAGGTATACACATGCACACCTATTGAGGATGTGTACATGTGCACCTATTAAGGGTATGCACATGTGTATGTGCATACCTCAATAGGTGGTTTTTATACCTTACAAAAGGTAAAAGGTTTGGTGATGTGAAGGTTTGGAGATGTGGACGTGTAGGGCATAAGAGGGTGCAAAGGTGCATTGATGAGCAAGAGAAGAGAATAAAAGTGAGGAGAGAGAGAGAGAGAGAGAGAGAGAGAGCATGGGGGGATATTTATAGACCTAGGGTTCTAATGTACACCTCCAAGGTTGCACACTTGTGGACGTGCACACATTTGAGGGTGCACACATGAGAAAGTGTGCATGTGCACATCCTTTAAAGGAGGTGAGTGTGTAGGTGCACACTAAGTACATGTGTGCAAGTGCACACTTCAACACTTAAAAAACCCCAAAATTGGATTTTACCCCTTTTCACATGCATGAGACTAACTGATTGCAAACCTAGAGGAGGGCCCTTGATGACTGAGGCACCTAACTAGGTTATCTAAGATTATTTTGAAATTAGGGGTTCCCCATTTTGTGACTCAAAATGGGGTGTGCATTGTGAGACCATAACACACTTCAACTACTTATATTTTATTCATCTTGGCCACTCTCCCTTGCCTCCCTCACCCTATCATTATAATTATCTATCCCTCTAACTCTCATCAATCTCTTCCTCTCTATCTTACTCTATATTTGTATATCTCTCTATTTTGTAAATTCTCACTATCTACCTCCGTATCATTTCCTTTATTGCTATCTCTATCTTGTCTTACCCCTCTCTTTACCATTCAGCTCTCACTATCTATATTATATTTTCTCAATTTCTCTTTGATCTTATATATTTATCTATGTTATCATATCTATCACCTCAAATATCTTTATTCTATATCTTCATCTCCCCACTCTCCTCTTTCTATTCCTATCTCTCCCACTTCTAGTTTCTATATCTTTGCCTTCACACAGTCTTTCACTATTTTTCCCTCCCTATGTCTTATCATTTCAAAAATTTCACCTCTTTATCTCTCTTCTTTCTTCATTTAACTCTCTAACCATATTAAAGGTTGACTTGTTTGAATTTAATTGACATGTACCCTAACTTAAACTATTAGTAAAACTACAAAAACCATAATTTTAATTAATCATTACTCATAAATCTTATTTCTTAATCTTATTCAAAATCTATCAAAATAAAATTAAAATATATGAATAAATATTTTGTAGGGTTTTACTACAAGGGGAATATGAAAAAATCTGAAATGGTGGAATAGGATTCTATTTTCATAGAATGATTGAGGAGTTGAAATCTTTAGCTTTTCTATTTGACTTTGCATAGAGTATGAAAAACCTTTGTCAAACTCTAAACACTATTGTTATCTCTAAAAATCTGAAAATCAATATGACCCTATTTACTTACCAACAATTGTTGACCTTTTTGCAACCATGAAACTTTATAAGGACATGGATGCCTAATTATTGTAAGGCTTGACTTATCTAGCATCTCATTTCCATAGTGATTTCTATCCTACCACTATCTATAATCTAGTGCAACTTTATTTAAGTAGAAGTATTTGATCTAAAGATTTCTTTAACTTAGAAATCTACAACATGAGGAATTGATGTCATTCATTACAAAAAAAATGGAAAGCATCGTTTTTCTTTACTCCATATATTTGAGAAATTAAAGTTAGAGAGGAAAGTGAGACAAAGAGATAAATTCAACAAATGATCATTAAGAATAATACTAGCTTGCAAAAAATAGTCCCATTAGAATATAAAATAAAATTAATCAATGATTAATGTTATCTTTTACTATCACATATCATAATCAAACAATAAAATATAAGACATAAGAAGGCTTCTTCATGAGCACACTATGTACTAATATTAGAATAATTTTTATTAATCTATATTTTCTTTCATAAATCCCTTTGTATCTATTTAATTATTTCTTTGACACTCTAACTCCCCCTCTCTAATTTTCTCTCTCTCTCTCTCTCTCTCTCTCTCTCTCTCTCTCTCTCTCTCTCTCTCACACACACACACACACACACACACACACACACACACACACACACACACACACACATAGACACACATATAAAAAAAAAATCTCTACAATAAAGCTCTTAGAATTTTGGGTGAAAATGAAAAATCTTCAAAATTTGTTTGCATTTTTTTTGTAAGTACTAAGAATAGTCACTCCATTTTGTATTTTCACTTCAAAGTGAAAGTATTTCTATTATTTTTTTTCACTTCAAAGTTAAAGTGTTTCATGATTGGATGGAAATATAAGTATTTTTATTCTGACCCTCTTTTACATTATTTTCTTCAATTCGTACTTGTAAAGTTGTAATATGTAATTTCCTTCTAATTCTAAATGTTCCATCTTTAGATTTTCTATTTAATTTTTCACCATCTCATTTTTGTTAAAATTTTCTTTCTATTTTCATTAAAAATGACGAGTTTATATATTTTATGTATTAAATTATTAAAATTTTCAAAGTACTCATCTACAAATAATAAGAATATGAAACAACATTAATAATAAATAATGAAGTCTAAATGAAGCATTCTTTTAACCAAAACCATTAAAATTTAATTTTAGAATTCATTCATTCTTATATGAACTATTGAATTGAAGTCGTACATCTTAAATTTAAATTATCAAGGTAAGACTTAACCCAATATTATAATAAGGAAGTAATTAAAACACATATACTTTAACTAAGATGCAAATTTGACACACCTTATGAGAAGATTTTATCTACACCATTTCTCAATTTTTGAATTGGTTATTTGATAAAATTATTTTCAAAGTTTTATAAATAACACTCTTTTTTCATCGCTATGGAAAACTATTAAATTTGTTAAAGTTGTACGATTGTACACACCATTATAATATTTTCCAATTATTCTCGACAAAAAATATGAAGACTCTGAAAATGTGTCATACTTAATTTAAATTTTAATAATTACCAAGGATTCCAAGAAAATTTTAAGATAAAATAAAATTCTAAATATATAAAATATTTTAAGATTCAAGATAACAATATATGAATATTATATATTTCAATTTGTATAATTATAACTAAAAAAACTTAAAAAATTTCTAATTTTTTTTGTTAAATTCTAATTATTAAATATAACATTTCTTATAATCTACAATTTGAATATTATAATAATACTACATTACTCAAACTAGGACATTTATAAAAACATTCCATGGAGAATTTTATTTCCCAAAAAAGGGTCAAATTTCAACCTTATAATGATTATAATAATACTTCAACTCAACCCATCATTGAATAGAACAACGCTCAATGCAAAGGTTTGGACTCCATATCACTGTGAATACAGAGCTCCCCTCCATGCATCGTGAATACTCCAAATTTTCACCGACGTGGATATTTATTGACGATCATCTATGGTTCAACTCCTTACTGACATCCACATCGGTGCTTATTGACCCAATAAACCTATCAGCTTAATAAACATCATGAACCTGATAATTGAATGTAAAGTTTAAAAATAGATATTCTAAAGAAACATGGCTTCATAAATTTGAATGCCTTCTCAAGCTGCATTAGAATGCTTGATCAAAATTACAAATGCCTTGCTCAGATTGTATCTTTTCAAATGAATAACAATTATTAACATTATTTCAAATTCCCAAAGTAATTTATTTCCTAGGTTCTTTATGGAAACTATTACAACATTAACTTCCTTCCTAGTAAATATTAGACAAGGTGTTAATTTCTGCAAAAATATACAAGGGTCCCCTATAACACCTCACTACGGAACCAAAGAGAGATTAACCTAAATATTGAAACTAAGCTTATTGAATTTATTTTTTCCTTAGGATTTTACAAACAATAATGTAAAATAATGTGAAAGTAAGAAACAATGAGACAACATGTGCATACACGACAAGTCAAAACATAGATTACAAATCTCTAGAGTTTAATAACATAGAATTACATATATATTAAAATCTATTAAATATAAATGATATATACAACTATAACTAATATAGATGAATCAATAAGAACATCACCACATATGAGAATCCCAAATATAATTGATACAATATCGAAACACATAAAGAATCTACATCCACTACACATGTCACAGGGCATGAGTTACAGATCAAAGTATAAATGCACCCTAGGTTTTATGACCAATACATAAATTAATATACAAGAATAATTTAAGAAGATAAAAAAAGTCTCTAAAGATGAATCATGATAACATAACTTCTGCAAGGATCATCCAACACTAGAATAGGAATCTAGAACATATCTCAATGATAAAGGTCACAATACCACCTGACCTCATAAAACCCAAAAAGTCCCACTTCCTCTGTAATAAGAAGATAACCATAGAATCCACACATATGTTAAACCATAAACCAATCACAAATTTCAAGGATGGAATCCTAAAAATTTATCTAATCTCAAAGTCAGTACTCAAATGCAAAGTTAGTACATGCTAATCCAAAGGCAACACCACATGTAGGAAACCCTACATGTATATAGGGAAGTGTCATCACATAAATCTAACCCTTAATTCTCATCTTGGTATCCTCTCTAGACCTTGATACTCAAGTGAAAACATGTGACATCAATAAACCTCTCATACATACAAGGATACTAATTGTGCAAGACCTAATCAAGTATCTTTTCCCACTCCCATCATAGTCAAGATCTCAATCAAGTAGCTAGGCATGAGTGAGGCATGTGTATTATTAATACTCCTATCCTAATAGATTTATTAACTTACTTACAATAAGTGACCCTAGTAGCCACTTGTGGGCATGGATGCTTATTACAAGCCACTACCATGTATATGCTTAGATAAATTACCCTAATCTAATAAATCATAAATAGTCATAAATCAGATCAAAGTAATAATCTTGTATGGTTCCATATGAAGGTTGTAATGCCTTTCTCAGATATCCTTGCAACAAGGATTCAATACAAGCCAAGATATTTTTTTTTTACAAGTATGAATGCATATGACAACATCATATAGGGATCACAAAGATCGCAACAAAAGACTTCACCACAATCTCGGCAATCAACAGATCTCTGAATGCCACTACCAAACTAACACACACACAAAAAGACAACAACAACCACACACAAGATGAGGGCTCGAAGAAACGATGACACGTCAACAAAACACCAAGCTAGGATAGAATGCAAAATCCTAAAATTTGGCTAAGTCTGGATTTCTGAAGCCCTGAAATTTTCTAGAATCTTTATCTTATCTTGGAGAGGTCTGAAACCTATCTCAAAAGATTTGTCGCATATATTAAAATATATTAAAGTATAAGGAATTAAGTATACATTAAGGAATTAAATATATGTCAACTTATATTTAAAATGATATATTTTAAACCCCAATGGATAGACTACTGAAACACACACAACATAAATAAAAAAACAACACCATAGGGTTGAAGAACACTGAAGAGGGTATCCAAATCAACTATCAAAAAGTTTGAAATAGATCGAAAAGTGCCTGTTGCCTGCCTGCACAAGTTTTTACAAAAATCAGATGATACTTTAATACATCATAGAAAAGTATTGCACGACATTTCTAAAGAAGGAGGGTGACACTTTCAAGGATTGGGCGATACTTCTCCCAAGGGCATGCAACACTTTTAGGGTATCATACAACATTTCTCACAAGGAGGTGTGATACTTTCCATTATCATGTGATATTTCTCCAAAAGGCATGCGATAGAATTAGGGGATGCATGACGAAGTTTCAATGGGTGTGCGATACATTTTTGTGTCACACCATGCTGATAAAAATTGAGTTCAGAACCTCCACATTGAGGATTACCGGATCCACATAGATCGAGGAGCAAACACTTGAGAGCATAATCAACAATATGCCAAGGAACAAGAAAGAGGAACATCTATCCATCTAAATCAATGCAATAAAGAATGTATTGAAAGCAACATCGCAGTGAATAGAAATGATAAAACAACTAAGTACGTGGTTCCTCCCAACTGTCAATGGCATCATAAGACCATCGTGGGCCCTAACCATCCCTTGTGCATAATATCTCAAGCCATTGATCAGATCATTAGTACTATTATAATAGGGATGTCACTACTAAAACATGCTACAATATAAGCATAAGGAAATCCAACATGCTAGTAGTAAAGCATAAGATAATCCAATACAACAATTCACATCATCTAGTCATATGCTAAACATCATAATATGGGAATGCATCAAATAAACTAACATCAACTAAACATGATATCCAAGAATTCCAATGAAACCATAAATCACAAGAAAGCATACTCTAGAACCCGAAGCATCAAGTGAAAACATCCAGCAATAGTCGCACTAAGATAAGAGACCATCTCTTTACACTGGTCCCTAGTAGTGGTGAAGGTAGCTACACCTCTCAACCATGTGGCACCCATAGGTTCACACCCACTGTGTTGATGGAGATAATGATCCAACCACAAACACACAAAAACAATATCCATGGCTACTACTCATGCCAGACAGTATGATGGCTATAACCAAGAACTTAAGACAATGCAATGAGTATGTGTCTTGGTCAGACACTCAATAGGCTACTAAGTGGGGGCTGACATCATGGAGAGTCGCTTGGCATCGACAAGCCCAAGCTCAAATTTGTGCAGATTCAACTTCCTCAATGGAAGGCTCATACACTGTATAGATTCAACTCCCTCAACGGAAGGCTCATACACTAAAGCACTATTTTATTATCTTTAGTTTTATTAACACTCACACATTTTATTTAGTTATCACTTACTTAAAACTTCCTCTACCAACCCTATGGTGTCATGACACCAAGCTGCAAGATAGAAGCCCCCTCCATATGCTACCCTACCCTACCCATGCTCATCCTACGACAAGTGCCCATGGGCATGCATACTGCCATCCCAACTCGAATGATCATAACTTCTGGAAGTACCATGAAAGATTGGGCCTCACAAGTCACCCAACAAATTTACTCACCCATACTCATGTGTGGTGCACCACCATCACGAAGATCAAAACACAAGGACAGGATGACAACACAATGCAAAAGATAACACCCAACTAAAAGCAACATGGGAAGGATGGATTCTACACAAATCTCAAAGCCAATAAAACCATACATCATGAAATCACTCAACCGACCTCAATCTAGGAGTATGGATTCTACATGAATCCTAATGATGCAACAAAACCAAACATCATGAACTCACTCAACTGGCCTCAATCCAAGAGTATGGATTCTACATGAATCCTAGTGTCCACAAAACAAAAATAAAGGTCCAAAAGAAACCATAAAACCAAGTATGAAATCACTCAACCAACTATAGTGCTAGGAGTATGGATGCGACATGCACCCTAATGCAACATAAAAGTGCAATAGTGGTCTACCTTATATCCAAATGGATCATCAAGGTCCACGAACCACATTGTGCCCAGAAAACACGAGAAAACAGGGTGATATGCAAAATGAGGTAAAAACTCCAAAATTTGAAAAACTTCAAAATCAAAACCCATTTGGCCTTTGGGCACAAAAACCCCAAAAATCCAAAAATAATCAAGTTCAGACACCGTATGCAAAAAAAAACCAACATAATGACATAAAACCAAAACCCTCCTCCCGAAGAATAGGGAAATGTTCATACCCGCCCAATCGGGTAGAATTAGCATACAAAAATGGAGGGGAACACTAGTTCTTAGCCTCCAAAAAAATGGCTACCAAAAACAAAAGCAGAAACAGAGCAGAAACAATAAAATAGGAAAGCCCTACCTCATAGCCAAAAGGGCAAAATAGGAATCTGAACAATAAAATAAATAGCCCACAGAAGTAGCTAAAAACTACGGCAATCCAAGGTTTTCCCGAGCTGGATCCAATGAGCTCAACCTCATGATGATCCTACACTCATAGCTCCCTCAATGAACAAAATAGTAAATCCTCATGAAGAGGATTTTGGGTTTTACTCTCCAACTTTCTAATTCAAAAGTGAGAAGTGAGGAATTAAATTTCTTTTTTGATATTTATTCACTTTTCAAGTGAATAATCAATTAGGGAAAATAACCAGCCAACCTAGTTAAACCCTGAATCAACCCAAACAAAAATAGGCTATTCATATTAATAGGAATTCATCTATGGCAAAGCTGCCAGAAATTAAAATAAATCAATTAAGAAGCCTAAAAACCCAAAAACACATAAATTGCGTTAACAACTTTCGCAACAATGTGAACCTGTAAATGCACAAACATGCTTACTGGTCTAATCACATAATGCAAATGAGTTCCGATTTAATAATCACCGAAAGGTTTAATAAAATAATTAAAATAAGGATACATCGACCATACAAGGATGACATTGGTAAAATATGAATGGTTGAATCACTAACTCCATGTGCCACTGCCAAGGATATAGATCCTACACTCTAAACAACATGATCAAGTGCAATTGCATATAATAACATAGCTGAAGCAATAAATGCATTAAATCACCTAATTTAACCATTTATTTAATTATATTAAAATAATATATTTACATCACTCACATTTGCATAAAGCATAACAATGCAGGAATGGAGTAAATAACCATAGCATTAAATCCAACACATAACATAATCAGTGATATGTCCAAATGTCAGATGACCAGATATCATCATAAAACACACTGTCATCTCAAAAAGGCATCATCATGCAATATGATCAACTGAACAAAATAGTAGTCTAAAATCTATCATATTGAAATCAAAGTATAACATCTGACCCTTAGGTCCTCTCAAATATAAAACATCACATAAGTAACAGATATCTCTCAGATCAAAATATAACAAGGTAAATGTCCGCAACACATAACCAAATAATTCAACATGAACAATCCATTTCAATAATTTAAGAATTTAATAATGATTGTTAACACAACATGAAAAGGTACTTAAAATACATAAGTGAACACAATCATAAACATGACTAACCACTGCTATAGGAACCTAGTCCAGTGTAGCATGGTAATAGAACATAGTGCAATCTTTGCACACATCTCAAGGTAATCATGAAATAACCTCATGATACCACATTGATCCTGGTAAGCACTAACACAAACTCCATGAACCATAAATCATATCACAATCTCCTAAAGCAGTCAAAGCATAATGAAAAAAACTAATACATAAACATAAATCCAAACACCTCAACGGTGTAGACCACTCATGGTCACAATCATGATCCATCACAACAAATGATCAACAAGGTTGCATCCATCAAAATTGTCATGCCCATTTTTTTTTTCTCAACATGCCTAAAACTAAAACAACATATATTTGAGTAAGTGATGGATGATTCTTCAAGTTAGAGTTATTTTTAATTTTAAGAAATACAATCTGGGCTAACTCTTATGTTTACATTTTTAAAAAAAAAAATTGTTCTTACAATAAAAGAAATATAACAACTAAATTGGATTCAACTAGTAGATTTCTATTATATAGCACTTTATGACAATAAAATATAGTAACAAATCAGATTTCTGATCTAAATGGTCTTAAAAAGTCATAGATTTAGAAATTTTAGTTTAATTTATATTTCTTCTATCAACCCAAAAACATAATGAGCCTAGGTCCTAGTATTGAAAACCCAAAGCTCTAATACCAAAATGTCATGCCCATTTTTTTTTCTACCAAAAACTTATTTAAATTTATCAAATAACTATCAAGATTTAGAGCCAAAATTTAGATCCACAATAGATATTTTGATAACATGATCTTGAGCATTAGCCACTTGTTTCTAATGAAATAACTCACAAATTTAACATCCAAAATAATTTCTCTTAACTAACAATACCATAAATAACAATAGCTTTAGAACAGATTTACAATATCTCAAATAACAATAGCATCATTTCTATAATCTTTATCACAACTTCTTCTCTCATACCCAAGTTTAAATATATTATCAAAAACTTAAGATCTAAAATTTCATTCATATGCATTTGCAAGATTACAAAAATAATTATCAAAACCATTCCCACAAGTACCCTTTTCCACCCTACCATAATGGCATCATGAAGCCGCTTGTGCCCTAGCCATACCCCTGGGCAAGAGAACTCATTTCAACTAAGAGATCATGGATGCAATCCTAAGAGTTATCTCTAAAACATTATGAAATAATTTTTCTAACAATATTTCATCTCAATAAGTAAGAACTACTCTAAATGCATATAAGTTACTTATCTTTTCATCATTTGACCAATATTTTCCTGATATCTATCTTCATAGTCATTTAATTTCTAATAAAAAATGTTTATTATTATTCATTCTCACTTCCTTTACATTTCTATTTATTTAAATATATATTATAGATTGAAAATGAGGGATACTATAAGAATACTAAGAATTCTTTATTATCATTCATTCTTAGTTTCTTTATATTTCTATGAATTTATTTTAAATATATATTAAAGATTGAAAGTGAGGGACATCATAAGAACACTAATTGAAACTTAAGAACAATAAGATGATCGCCACTATAATATAAATATAAACTTATTTATATTGTTTAAAAATAAAGAATATGCATTATGTAGTAACAAATTAAAGATTTTTTTTATTAGAATTAAGATTATACAATCATTAACTATTTAATCAATAATTTAATTAAGAATATAAAAATATGAACATAATAACTTCATTTAAATTGGTTTGAATTTATTATACAAAGCTTCCAAAAGAACAACGATCCTCAATGCTAATAAATAACAATACAAATCTATATTAATTTTGCTGTTAATCTTTCACATCTTTATGAACTGGCCATCCATCAGAATCATAAATAGTGTCATCAGTTTTCATTCCCCATTCTTCACTTTGTGTGTCAGCAATGGATCTTCCTTCAATATTATCTCTTGTGTTTTGCACCTGCATAGCAACAATGTTTGGTATTCAAGATACTGATTTTTTGAGCTATTACTATCATGAAAAACTTCTCATTATCAGCATTCCAAATAAAGAAGAAATCTAGATTTTTTATTGAACAACACATATGTCAAATAAAATACTAGAACAACACATTTTTCATCTTTTCTAGAACAAGAGAACACTATCTAGAATATGTAATGTTGTGTCTGCCTTAGCAAAACTTACATCAGAATGTTGGACAGCTATATCCTCAATTGTATGGGATGTAGTTGCTTCCTAAGAATTTGTCAAGGGAAATCTAACATTTTCTTCTATAATTTTCCCATATCCAATGGCTTCTTGAGAATTTTCTTTGAGAGAATATGTAATTGCATCTAGATTTTCTAAAATGTTACAACCTAGCTCACATTTTAATTCAGTCAAATGTCTTGTAGCCTCTTCACTTGAACTTGATATTGGGGTTGAATTCTTAAACATTTTTTCCAAAATCTGATTACCTAACTCAAGTTGTTCTCTAGTCAAATGTCTTGCTACCTCCTCCTCCGAAGTTGTAGCTGTAGGTGCTATAAAAGTTGATGTAGAGATATCCTTTGAAGTTGAATCAAGACTCAATTTTTCTACCAAACAAACAAGAAGCAAAATTGAATATGATCATTGACTATGATTGTAAATAAATCAAATTTAGAAACAATACAAAATAAATTATAGATTGTGGAAAACAAACATGTTTAAATAAGAAGACATTATTAGAATAGAAATAAAGTATAATTTGTTCAAATGCAGAAAAAAATCAAAACATTTGTTTTTTCCACTTCTTAACTATGATATGCAGCTTTATTTTAGCATATGTTGATAATTGAATATCTGAGAGAGATGCATCTACCTTTATATATGAAAGCCAAAGGTTCTAAAATTTGAAGATGATCTTTCAAGTTCAACTCAATTGTAGGTTTTTCCTTAGAAAGTGATTGAACACTCTCCATGTTCTCTAAAGTTTTTTGAAATGTTTCTTTCAAATGTGGTGGCACGTCAAAATCAAATGCCCATGGAACATTTTGCTTCTCCTTTTCCATTGGTCTCTTGTTAACTACAATCAATTTGCATTTCATTTAGATTAAGATTTGTTCACATATAATGATAAAAATAATTCATTTGATTGAAGTGATAAAGAATATGTGATATATTGTTGAATATAGTTGTTGGCCTAATTGAAAAAAAATGAACTAAAATTACCCAATGAGGTGAATGAGCTCATTCTTTGTTGGGTCTCCCTTAAGAGATCTCTGAATTCTAATCCACTCCTCTTTTTAATATCCATAGATCATATACAAATAGTTAATCTCTAAAACAAAAATTAAAGAGAATCAAAGAAACTTTTGGGCAAAATGTTGTTGAACATAGATTCTCACCTGTCTTTCACATGTAATTGTAGAGTGTTGAGGTACCTTCTCAGATTCTAGGGTGTTTATGGGTGTATTCATATTAGTATCCTCTGTAATTGTACATATAAACTTCAAATGCACCTACCTTTAAACAATATGCCAATAATTGTATATATGAAGAAGATGCACCTACCTTTAAATGTTAAATCCCAAGGTTCTAAAGATTGTGATAAAATTGGAATATCATCAGTGTACAACCTTCGAGACTTTTCCTTAAAACACGACTGAGCTTGTTCCACATGCTCTAAAAATTTTCGAGCATTTTCTTTCGACTGTTGTGGCACTCCCCGTCCAATTGCCTGCAAAATAGTCTGCTTCTCTGTGTCCATTAGTTTCTTGTTAACTACAATCAGTTTTCATTTTATGAAGATTAAGATTTATTCCTATGTAATGATAAAGAAATCATTTGATCAAAACTTAACTAAACAGAGTTACAGATTCTGAATTATATGAATTAAAATTACCCCATGAAGTGTAAGAGCCCATCCTTCATCGAGTCCTCCTTAAAGGGTCTTCAAATTCTAGGTTGCTCCTCCTTTTCAATGCCTACAGAGCAAATCATAACTAGCAGCTCATCTATCATCTTGAGTTAATTCTCTTATTTTGATGATGGATCACGGAGTGTGATTCAAAAGATTGATTGTAGAAAACAAGTACAATCAAATCTAGAAACAAAAATTGAAATCAGAGAGAATCATGAACAATTAATCTGTAAAACCAAAATCAAAGAGAATGAAAAAACTTGAGAAAAATGTTGTGAAATTCAGATTCTCACCCGTCTTTCACCTGCAATTGGAGATTGCAATGGTTCCCTCCCCAATTTGAAGGTATTTATATTGGTGTCCTCTGCAATTGTAAACAAATTGCTGCTATGCTTGAGAAACTGAGGCCTATTTCCAACAATTTGATGCCTTTGAAATGGCTTCTTCACAAAATGCTCATGAGATAGCTCAGCCATGTAATCTTTATCAATTTTGACAGGATCAGATGTAGAAACATTGATTTCTCGCCCCTGCTTCCCCTGTTCTTGTTCTACAATTACATTCCATGCAATTGCAGGACAAAACTGACTTGTTTTTTTGTTCTTAAAACTGGCATTTTTATCTTTCCTTTCTGGCTCTACATGCTCTAAAGCAAAACGAACATGTTTTCCTTCCCTCCTCATTTTCTCTCGTTCTGGCTCTGCATGCTCTAAAGAAAAACTGACATTTTTTTCAGTCCTTGCCTTTTTTCTCCATTGTGGCTCTGCATCTTGCACATCTTCCTCCACTGCTTGTTCAAACATGTGCTTCCTTGAGATGAAGTTGAAGCATTTTACAGCATATTCTTTAATAAAACGCTTGGCTGGATCCATGATTCTTCTCATTATTATCTCACCAATTTCCATTCTACTCTTTCAAATTTCCTGCTCTTTTTCCCTTTTTTTGGGTTGTGCAATGGGTTGTTGCAAGAAAGGTTTGATCTTGGTTTAAATATAAATTTTTTGCAGTTTGATTGTTTCATAGTATGGTAACTTTCTTATTTTGTTCATGAGAAGTTTCCCTCTGTGTTGAACGTGGATGGTAACTTTCTTCTTTTGGACGCATGACAACTTTTATGTAGATTGCTCTCATTCGAGGAAGCGGACCCCATCCAAAATTAATTTAGCAATTTCTTAGTTACTAATAATTAACATTTTAGCGTTTTCTTAAAATAAAAACAAACTACAGGCGAATGAGACCGTAGGCAAAAAAGTTTCTTATATTGGAATAAGAAAACTATAGGCGAATAAGAAAGTTGCAATTATATGTCGCAGCAACAATTATTTTAGAAACTTGTCATGAACATTTTAGCTTTTTCTAAATTAGAGAAAAACATTAGAAATTGCTAAAATAAAGTTCTCTAATATAAATTAAAACACGATATGGAAATATTCAACGAATTGATTATTAACTACTTTAGAAATTAAAAGAAACTATATTTTTAACTTCCAAAATTTAGCCAAAAATAATATATTAGTCCCTTTTTTATCGATCCTTTGTGCGAAATCGGACATCTTGTTTAATAAACCATGATCTTTTTGTGCTCAAGTTTTACAATGGACTGGATCTACCTCTTCCATAGTGATGCTCTTACGAATTACTGCCTTGTGTCATTATCTTTCCAATTTGTTCTTTCTGAATCTGATATTTTTGTGCTTGATAACATTAAGATATTCTCTTAAGAGGTTTCTATGTGCCCCACAAAATGTTAGGCATCACATCAAAAGCTCAAAAAGATAATGCAATTGGATATGTTCATCATCACACAAAAGTTGGCAATATGATTTACAAAAACTCAATCTCCTTTGTCTGCAATCCACCAAAGTCAATTGAATAGTGGAATATTGGACCAATCAAAATAATGGCTTTTAAAACTTTGGCAAGTGGCATTTTGATTTATGATTTATAATTTATGTGTGATGAGAAACTTCTTGTATCATTTAGTATTGTTATGATATTTTAAATATTATATTGATTGCATTCAAATTTATGATCAATATACACTAAAGTCTTTTGTCAGTAGGCCTAAATGTATTGTAGACTATAATATACAATTAGGGTGTAGTGGGACCTTTAACAAGTTGTAATGAGATGACTTTTGGTTCAAATAAATGTTTTAAATTTTATTGAATAAAATTTAAAAAGTATCTAATGGTACTATTAAGCTTTTTTCCCCCTCCAATCTATAATACTTGCAAACTTTTATCATGGAGAGGTGACTCACTTTAGCATGGATTAGTTTTTCCAATTTGTTAATATGGTGGACCAAGTATATCCTCTATCACAATTAGCACATTGCCTTAAGCTTTCCAAAATAATTTTTTTGCCCTTTTCAAAAAGCAAGTTTGTACTATTGGGGACCTTTGGGATTTCCAAACTATGAGATGGTTACCATGACATTCTATTAAAGAACAGTTTAACTTAAGCAATAAATATAAGGTATTTTTTTAAATTTTTATTTTGTCTTTAGTGCCCGTGGAATTGACAATGAAACTTTGTAATCCTACCATTCTAATTTTTACAAAGATTGGTTATGGGTGACATCATATCCTTTTTAATTATTCCCCTTAAGGAATTTTTATCAAATCTACCCCTAAAGTCTCGATTAAATTCCAAGTGGAAATGCATGTTTAATGAAAAATCTTGGTCAAAATTGTCATCTCAAATATGGAAATCTAAACCCAATGTAGATGCACAATTAATTTCTTTTCTCACATCCTAGGAATTAATTTGTTAGCACACATTGATTGGAATGCCTACGAATTGAAGAAAGTAGAAAAAAACCAAAAAAATTTAGGGCTTTTGGAATGTGCATATTAGATACATAATTTGAAACTTGACTTCTTTGCAAACAAGACCAGTGGAAGGACATACCTGATGGAAACCTTGGGAATATCTTCTAAATCTTATTGCTTAAAAAATCTTCAAGGAACTATGATTTAGAGGGAAGAAATTGTCAATTGTGTTAGTGCCATTTGTTTCCTTTGGATTTGCTTTTGTTTCTAAGGTTTTATTCATATTTGTTGATATTTGGTCAATTTGTGAGCAGTTACTTGCAGTTTAGTTATAAATTATTTGTTTAATTGTAAGTTTTATTTTTTATTAGATTTATTAGTATAAAATATCTAAAATAATAATTAAATTGTTTATATGACTATAATCTTAATTAAATAGTTAATCAATGTATAATTGGAAATATTAAGTTATGGAAATGCATATTCTTTATTTTTTAAATAATATAAATTAGTTTATATTTATAATATAATGGTGAATTCTTATGTCGTTATATATGTGTGTGTGTGTGTGTGTAAAAACTAAATATAAATATTAGTTAAAAATAAAGATAAATAATATAGTATACAATAATCACTATATAATTAAAAAAATGAAAAATAAGAATTGCATTCACTTCATATAACAATATAACAATATTTTTGAATTAATAGTTTTTTAAGAGTTGTATTTCACCAATTATTGTGAATTAATATTCCTTTTACATAAAAAAAATTTCACAAGTAAAATAATCTAACCAATTTTGAAGTTATAATATGTTGTATAAAATTAGGAAAAAAATTTTCAAATTTCAATCCTATTGCTCAATATATCGAAAGAAACTATCCAACTATGGTGATGGTCCATGATATCATAGGTTATATGCCACCTAATAGAAGTTGGCTATTTCTACACTATAACACCCATTATTCAACTCCAATGGAGTTAGTTGTATCATGAGCCACTACAAACATGATGCACTATTAGATGAACATTTTAATTATTTAAAAATAATATATGTGTTAAATAATCAATTATTCTAACCTTTCACAACCAAAAGTATTAAATTTTTTTAAGACTAAACATATTTGGTTCACCATTTTCAGAAGGGTTCCAAGAGAATGTATAATAGGTTGGATAGATTCTATATGAACAAGGACTTTTTTATTGTCCTAATAGATCTAAGGGTGGGTGTGTAGAGGTGAACTCATATTCCTTATTTGATCACCGCCCTATTGTCAACTCATTTTATTTTAGAAATGCTTGAATATGATGGAAGGAAGGAGTAAGCATGGATTCGCCCTTAATACCTCTCTCCTATGTCAGGATGATGTTTTGGCTATAGTATATGTTATTAAATTGTTCAATCAAAAGATTCCCAATCATGAGAGTGCCATTGAGAGATGGAAGTAGAATGTGGTTTCTTAGAGATTAGTATTCCAAGTGGTAGGTAAGAAGTTGGCCAAGGATGCAAGGAAAGATGAGGTGTGCCTTTTCCCCTCCCTTCAGGAGGTTAAACTAGGAGTGTAGTCTGACCCTTCTGATATTTAATCAACAGATCTCTTGTCGCATATTAGAGAAGCACAAAGGAGATTGCTTAGTAAAGAGGATCCAAAGAACTAAGGTTAAGAACATGACCCATTATCTTAACCCTTAGAATATGGATTCATAGTTCTTTTTTAAAACTCTTATAACTAAGGAAACCAAGGATATGATATATTTCATTATAGATGATGAGACAACTCTTGACTCTTAGGAGGATACCATATTTTCCTTTGCTTCTTTCTATATTAGATTGTTTAAGTTAGAAGATGAGGGTCGATGTATAGATGAGGCTAAGTGTAATATCAAGGAGCTCATCCCAACCAAGGTCTTGGAGGAAGATGTTGGAATTTTGGGCCTAGACATATTAGCTAAGGAGATTAGGAATGCTATATGCAAGATGTGTAATGATAAAGCATGTAGACTAGATGGTCTTCATGTGGAGTTCTTCAAGAAGAATTTGGAATGGATTAGAGATGAGCTACTATAGATTTATGACCTGAAGAAATTAACAATAAGTCCTTGGGTTTAGACATTAGCCCTAGACTAATTAAGTTGTTACCAAAAGGCAAAGACAAGACTTTGATCAAGAACTAAAGGCTAATCACCATTCTCAATGTATCATATAACATTTTAGAAAAAGTGTTGGTGATCAAAATGGAAGAATCTCTCCCAAATATCATCAATCATTCTCAAATTGGTTTTCTTAAAGATAGATGCATCTTGGAAAATCCCATTACTTCTTGGGAATCTATGGATTAGGACAAGTCTCTAGGTCAAAATGTGGTAATATGTTGTCGATAGACTATGAAATGGCCTATGATAGGATTAAATGGAGTTTTATTATTGCAATGTTAGAAGGAATTGTGTTTCCTCCAACCTTATATAAAATGGTCTCTACTCTTATGAATGAAATAGTAGCTGCTATCAAGATCAATGATGTTAGATCAAGATAACTTTCTCTTTCCATATCTATTAGACAAGGATGTCCTCTGACATCTTCCCTATTAGTAATTACAAAAACTTATATTCTAAGAGATGAATCCATGTCTCCCAAGGTGGATGAAATAGTCTTTCTAGACAATAGTGAGACCTTGAATATACAATTTACAAATGACACAACTATTATGTTTGGTCTAAATGAAGAAAACATAAAAAATCTCATGAAAAAGTTGGATCTATGTTGTTTAGCATCATGTAGTAAAGTTTCCTATCTAAATCCATTCTCCTTATATGGGATGAGAATTTTCTATCTTGGTATGGTAAGTTCTCTATTTAGTGGGGGGTTCCTAATCGCGTGGTCAAATATCTAGGCATCCCATTTGTAGTTAATCCCAATTTAAAGAATATGTGGGATTGGATAAGAATTAAAGTTGAGAAGAAACTCAATAAGTGGAACAATAGATTTATGTCTCTTTCTACTATAATTTAGATTTATCAGAAGGTACTACCCTCCTACTCCATTTATTTCTTCTAATCCTAGTTGTTTAACCATGGATAGTTCAATTTCTTGCAACAAAATACCCTATATTTCTTGTATTTTGATGGAAAGGGAAATACAAAGAGGCATGCTATTAGTTAGGATTGTTGCACTAGAAGTAGAAAACTAGCGAGTCTAGGATTAAAGGACTTGAGGACTCAAAGGGTTGTCTTAGATACAAAATAGATTTTCAATAGCAAGCCAAGGGGATGAGTCCTAGACGATTCCTATTAGGAACAACATTTTAGGTTTGTCGCTACTCGTGCTAAATAAGGGTGGGTATCAAAATCATTAGTTTTGATATTTTTATACCCATTTGGAGGATTCAGAGCACTGGCAATTGATGGTAGCAATTTAATGGAGAAGGATCAGAGCATCTATTGGAATAGATCTATTTGGTGTAACTTATTTCATTATGGTAAACCATTAGCTCTTTACAAGGATACTCTATAAAGAAATTGTTGGACACAACTAATGCTGATGAAAGTAAAGGGGAGATTGTTGGATAGAAGTGTGTGAGGCCTCACCCTGACCCATCATAACATAGATACTATATTTTCATTTTGTTACTTAGGACTAGATATCTTGACATATATTTATTTTCAGACTTGATGAATAGTAAATTTTGCTACTTATCCGATGATAGTTACCTTGTGATTTTCCATTATGATATGTATTAGGACTTAATTGGCATAGTCAATGAATTAATGGATATTTAGTTAGTACTTCATTATTATGATAGAAAATGGAAAAATAATGTGATTCAAAATGCTTAAATTGATCTTGTTGGAAAAGTCAATAATATGTAGATTTTTGAGGTTTAATGATTAAATGCTTTATAAGAAAATGATGGAGAATAGGAAGTTAATTATGAAATGTGTTATATGTAAATTATGGAATAATGGAATTAGCATGTACCATTACTTTCATATTTATTTTATATGTTACATTACATTGGACTACTAATGCTCGAGTTTAGTGTGCAAGAAAGGAACCATGGAAACATAATAGGGAAACAAGGTATAAACACATGTTAATATGGCATTGCCAAGGTGAATCTTTGGAAGATTTGTAAACCTCATTGTGATGTGTTTATTTTGCAAATGTGAGATGTATGTGTGTAGTATGTATTTCATGAGTAGATTCAAAACATGTCATGTGTGTTGTGTAGTGATTTTTGTGTGTGTCACTTGATACTTGTACTTGTTATGTGAAAATGACATATTCTCTTAAGATGGATTATGTGGCCACCTTATCTCAAGTTAAAATCCTTAATTAAGAATTAGACATATTGCCTTGACTTAGTAAGGGAAACAAAGGTTACCACCATAGGAAATTTGAAATTGGCATTATGAGGGCCAAAAAGTAGCTCCAAAGTGTATTTGTGATAAAAATAAACCTTACCCATGATAATATTTCAAGTTAGGGGGCTAAAATTGACCACTAGAGTGCCTAGAAGACCAAGGAGACCCCAAAAAGAATGCATTTTTTTATTAAATCCGAAAATGGAAGTCTTATATAGAGGATTGGCCAAATTAGGAACCCACTTACCTACTCTTTAATTTTAGAGACACTTAGGGTTTGAAGGAAGCAGGATAAGGAGCTCTACAACAAATTTCATTGTCATTTCTTGGAGTAAGGTTGGTATCCATGATCAAGGGTGTTCTCTTCATTGTATTGTAGGTTTTGATATGGTGTTGTTATGGCTTTGTGAAGAATATTATTGTATGTATTGTTGAATGTGAGAAGTTTATGTGTATATTTTCCTTGAATCTTTCTTTGTTCTTGTTGCTTGTTTGTGTAAATGGGTGTGAAGCATCACTCACCCTTGGGAGGGAAGAGATGCTTAGGTGAAGGGGTTAGTTGGGCTCAACCATGTAGTTGAGAACGTCTCCCATGTGTCGAAATGAATTTGATGTGTTTCAATGGATTATAGACTTCATGATTACTTGCATTCTTGGGAGGTATAAGGAGGTGTATGAAAAAGGAAAATCATTGTTAAGCCTTGAAGAAATTGTGAGTATATATGATTCATGGATATGGCATTCTCCTCATGGAGAGCACACCTTCACCCCATTTCTTGATTCTATTGCTGAATCTTTGTGCAAGCCTTGGGATGGGTTGTATTGTGTTTTGTTGTGTTGAGTTGTGTTGTTATGGTTATGCATGATATGTGAGTTTGAAGGTGTGCAACTAGTTGTGCCTTGTTTCCCCAAGCTTAGTGGGTGGCCTCCTTGAGGCCTAAGATGGGAGGTGAGCCGCCATGGTTCTACATTTTGTCTCTTATTGTAGGTTTTACTAAGGCCTTGGAATTTTGGAGTTCCTGAAGATTCTCCATTGTATAGGAAGGGAGGATACTATTTTATTTGTGTTGAAAATGGAGAAATAAGCTCCATCTTGTTATGTGATTTATTTGTATTTGTAAGAGTATTGTTATTGTTCTCATCCCTTTTTCAATAGAGAGGTTGTGAATCCTCCATGTATTGTAAAAAGTTCTTTCCATTGTGTATATTTTGATATGGTGATTTCACCACCCTATGCTCATGCTTGACAAATGTGTTGGATGGAAGCTTTGAGAGGATCATGAAAGAGGATTTCATTGTATTGATGTTTTTGTTTCATTATCTTTCTTATGAATGTATTGGAGAAAAGTATTAAGCATCATTGTATAAATTAGTAAGATTGAAAGGAAATTATCTCATGTATCAAATTATTCTCCATTCTCATAGAAAAAATTAGATGTATTATATGATCAATCTTGAGTTATATATAGATGTAGAATAGGCATTCAATAGTTTATGTAATTAATATTTAGTTATAGTCATAAAGTTGAAATCATTAATGGAATTTGAATACTTGTTTTTCATGAAGTTGCATGCAAAAGATTTCAGTTATGTTTCATATAAAAGTATCTTGTAATTAAGTTTGATAGCAATAAGGTAATTTCTATGTACACAATCATTAGATTTACTATATAGAATATGCATTGGATTGGATTATACAATGTTAAAATATCATCAACTCAATTTTAAAACAATCATAGAGAATAAGTTTAACTCTAAAAAAAAAGAGGCCTATAGGTGCATATTCACTTGCTGGAAAATTTATGACAACTCAAACAAAAGCCTCTCCTCAAATACAATCAATAAAATAATACAATCAAAATAAAATAAACATTTTCCTACCAATACCCATCATAATAATATTGCCTTACAAGAAGTTAATCAAAATGAAGGGACCAGGTATAATGTTAGCAAATCAATTATAAGGTGAACAAACAAAAAGGAAATATATATATATATATATATATATATATATATATAAGGGGACAAGGGGGTCTTAAATATTTGCAAGTACCCTTCAAAAAAAGAAGAATTAAAATTTTTACTCTTCCTTAGTACCCCCTCATCCCTTCCCACACCTCCCACCTACCTTGGCATTAATTTAAAGAGCTAGCTTATATTAAATCCATGCTGATTTATGTCTCCTTATAAGAGAAGTAAAGCATGGGTAGTACTTAGGACATAGGCACTTAGGAGGTAGGGAAAAGTAGCAAGGAAAAAGGAGCGCTAAGACTTAGGAAAATTTGGGGTAGGTAAAATAGGATATAAATTAGTATGTAAAGGGTAAAATAATAAATAGTAAGTACATGTAATCTATGGTATATTATGGGTAGGATATTTTAAATGAATTATCATGATAAGGTAGTAAGATAGGTAGATGGGTAGTAGGTTAGTGTTGATTATTCTTAGGAAATTTTAAAATGGGATAGTTTGGTTTTAAAGAAAATTTTAATTTATATTTCTATTAAGGATTTTTTTTTAAACAAAAAGTAAATTAATGTTTAAATATAGTATACCAAGGTTTAATTAGGAAATTGGAATAAATTAGGGACTAGAAGTAAAATAGATTTGAAATAGATTTGGTGTAAAAGTTAACTTAGGAAGCAATGAATTTCTTCAATAAATTGTGGTTAGAAGTGATGTAATGAGATGATAATTTAGTAAGTTTTATAAGATATGAATTAATGATTAGATAGGGTCTCAAACCTCGATATTGAAAACTAATGAATCATCATCACCATGCAAGGATTAATTGCTAGTTAATAGACATATGTAACAATAATTATAAAAGAAATTTAGAAGTATTTGAAACACGATATACATTAGGTTAAGAAAAAAATAACCATACCTCATAATTTGGATGTAACTTACAAAAAACTACATTAAACTAACTAACGAAGTTGAAGTATACCCTACCTCTCTTATTGAAATTCAGAGTAGTCAACCAATGTCTAAATTCCCATCATAACTCGTAACCTTAGAATGCAATTGATACACATTAAGTATAATAGTTTACCTTTTAAAAATTAACCCAACTCAATGCAAATGTAAACTTCATCTAACTAACATCACACCATCTGACCCCATTGCATGACATAAAGGTTCCTTCAATTTTTAATTTTAATTTTTTGTGGTGTTTCTGCCTTGTAGGTTTTGGGCATGACAAAGTGAAGCAGATGAAGATGAAGGTTAGAACGAGGATACAAAGTATATGTAGAAGAGTTAGATCAGTCATCATATTGTCATTAATGTCAAGCTATCTGACAGTACTAATTTATGTAAGTTGCAATCATCTAAGAACCTAATTGGAAAATTGATAAATCAATCTATGACAATATGATGTCAGTTTGATTGTTGAAAATGATTTCATGGAGAGTTGAGATGATGCCGAAGCAAGTTAGAGTGGTCAATAAATGAAGAAGTCATAAAGAGAAGTAATTTAGTATTGACCAGGAAAGTCAAGTGTTGACTGGACAAGTGTAATATTAACCAAATGCAATATTTATCAAGTATGGAGAAGGTTGAGATGCAAGAACATTGTTTGGTAAATAAAGTATAGTTTGTGAAAGATTGATTAATGACTAATATAGTATGAATATCTGGATTGTTCAAGAAGTTTCTAAGATAAGGACAATTTTTTTAGCAAGATCAACAGTCAAAATAATTAAGACAATATTTGATAATGGAGATTTTAAGTGTGTTTGGTGTGTTGGCATAACTTATTATTGCCATTAGTGACAACACTTATCTACATCAGTATAGCAGCCAAGCATTCTAGTGTTAACCAAGCTTCACAGTTCACACCGAGCATTCTAGTGTTAATCGAGCTTCACAATTTACATCAGGCCTCTACAGTGTATACTGAGCATTTAGTGGTTACCTTATAGGTTCATCACTTATTGAGAATTCATGAAGCTACCGAGTGAATGCACAATCTAGCAGTTTCTACCAAGTTTACAGTGCTCATCGAGCTTCATGGTGTTTACCAAGTGATGGAAGTGTAGTGTTTACCAAGTAACGAAAGTATAGTGTTTACCGAGTGAAATCAAGGTAAATAAAGGATCCAATTTTTATCGAGTGACACTATAACTACCGTGTCTCCAATGGTTATCGAGTTCCAAGCTACGTTCTATGGTTAGTATGAACCAAACCTCTACTTCTACTGAGTAATGCAGTGGATGCCGAGTATCAAAAGGTCACCAAGTCAGCTTGAAGAACCCAAGTTTTCTATTGTTTGGCTGACTCAGTAATGTTTTGTTCACTTGTGTTTTAGCCAACCTTGCAATTGTAATTATTGGAATGGTATATATGTAATGTAATATATCATTTACAAGTGAGAGATGTCTGTGAAGGAATGGATATGAAAAGCTTTAAATGAAAGTGAATCATTAGCAGAGAAGAGTATTCAGTAAGGTCTATAGGGAGTAGTAAAGATTCATCAGTCATAAGAGGTGATCTATCTTTCAAGGATCTAATTAGCAATCAAGTTTTTAAGTAGATCCATTATTTCATCCTAATAGGTGAATCAATTTTGTAAATCCTTTAACAGGGTAGACTTAATAGTCTTTTGTATAAATCTCCTAACAGAGTGCATACTTTAGTGTATGTTTGTAAAATCCTCTAACATGGTGGACCTAATAGTCCTTTGTGCTTCTAACAAGGCAGATCACCAGAAGTGGCAATGTAAGCCTTAACAGGCCAACTTCATATTGCGGTAATGAAGTTTTGTGGGTATCATCCCCACCCCCATTTTACTTCCTATTTGGAAGGTTTCTAGGTCACCAAATCACTGTGTACATGTGTTATAAATGTTTGTTATCTCATATATTCAGTACATTAGATGAATGAATGGTGAATAGTATATATGGTTAAAGTGTTGAATTGTTTTAAAGTTTTGTCATTACTGATTCATCCCTCCCCTCTTAGTAACCTATCATATCTTGAATATTTCCAATAATTGGTATTAGAGAATTTTGGTTCTTAGGACAAAGCTTGACAACTTGAACAAAGATCAAGGACAATGGAGATATTTAGACTTGAAAAAGTTGTTGAAAATGAAAAGCTAGATTTGGAAATGGCCATGGCTCAACTCAAAGAAGCTAAGGAGCATCTTTCTCAATCCCTAAAGAGAAGGAAGGAACTTGCAAGACAAATGAATGACCATCAATATGTTGAAGAGAAGATTGAAGACCTTTTAGCATCAAGTAGCTCAAATGAAGCAAATGAGGCTATCAAGGAACTCCTAACAAAGAATGGCTCTCTGCAGGAAGAGTTAAGAAAGCTTAAAAGAGAACAAGAAATGCAATCAATCAGGCTATGTGAAGTTTTGGAACAGAGAAACAAGGCAAATGAAGACTTAGAGGTAAGAAATAATCAATTCCTTCAGCATGAAGATCTTGTAGATCAACTATCTAATGCAAATGAAGAAGTTATGAATCTAAAATTTGAGAATGAAAGCCTGAGGAATGATTTAATAATTGAAAGACAAATCAATGAAAGTTTGGAAAATGACCTAAATGCTGAAAAACAAATCAATGAGAGAATGATGAAATCTGAAGCAAACATGACTCAATTAAATCAACAAAGTGAGCAGAATTTTCATAAACAAAAAGGTAAAGCTGGACTTGGTTATAAGGAAGAAGGTGAAACCTCCAAAGAAGGTGCCCAAAGGAATCAAATACCTACTTACAATCATTGTGGTAAGTTAGGTCATACATCAAACAAATTTTGGAGTAATGGAAAAGCTAAATTCAATGGTAAATGCTACAATTGCAGTCACATGGTCATAAAGCTAGTGGATGCAAGGAGAAACCAAAATTTGAAGGCAATTGTCACAAATGCAAGAAGCATGGTCACAAGGCATTACAATTCAAATCCAAATCATTCAATCTAGTAGAAAAACTTGTTAAAGCAATATTTGGATGGGACTACAATACCTAGTGTAGATGTCATCATTGTGGAGAATATGGACATATTGGTATAAACTATGCAAGACATCACCTAAGGAAAAAGGACACTATTGTAAGATGTTATACATGCACTGAACTTGGTCATATAGCTAAAAACTAAATGAACATAGGAAGAGTCGAAGATGAAAAGAAAACTAAAGCTGATAACATTTAGAAGTAGATGAGGCAACAATGGATTCCAAAATCTACTGAGAAAGATAGTTCAAATGATGGCAATGTCACTCAAGAAGTGGGTGACTCCACCATTTCCAATTAGATTCATAAAGGAGACTATGGAACTGCATCTTCTAGTGATATCTCAAGAAATTCCAAAATAAAAGAAAGCAAAATGATCAAATCAGTATTCTAGATACACAAGGATCAAAGAAAGTGTATCTTTTGCTGAGTTGCATCTACCAAGGAAAGTCGGTTGAAGACCTTGCCAAGCTAGGTCGGGAGCAACAAAAGTTTTATTCAATCACCAAGTTGCAAGCTTCTACTGAGCAAGTGAATGACAACCTATCAGGCACTATGCCATCTCAGCTACCTTTGTACTATGCATTTATGACAAAATTTTCATCAAAGGGGCATAATTTCATTTCATTTTTCACCACGATTACAGAGCTAAGAAATTTCTAGCGACTCCAAAGAAAATTCTAAAGCAGTTTCAAGAAATTTTTAAGAGGACAATTTGTTCAAAATTTTCTTACACCTACTGAGTAGGAATGGCGTCTGGGAGTAGCAGTAGCACCAAGGCAAAATGAGGTTCAAAAATGCTAGTTAAAGGTGTGGAGTGGAAGACGCCAAATTTCAAACTAGTTCCAACAATTGCAGAATGACTCAACCCCAATGGAGCTCAATCAAAAAGTCCACCAAAGGTACTTCTCATCAATGACATTCGTAATCATTTCAAATGTTCTATTCAAGAGATTGGAAACTTAGAGATGGATAATTCCCTAGGAGAAATGAGTGTTGATGGTTCTTTGAAACCTGAGCATAAACATCTAGAGACCAAAGGGTTAACCCACATCTCGCATATGCCAAGAAGTTTTCAAACTAAGTGGATTAGGTACATACTCAGTTTTTTTCACAATGGAAAACTATGGTTAGAGCAGACAGTGTTAATCACCAAGAAGATGATTCATAAGATTATTGGTCTCCCCATACTCAGCAAAGCAAAAACCATCAAAACCCTAGGTCAGGAGTCATTGTAGAAGAAAACCCTAGCTGAAAAGACATTCCTATTCTATATCAGATAAATGAGTTTGTAGCAGAAATTGGTGAAAACTTTGATAGCATCATGAATAATTATTTTGAGGATTTCAAGGAATGGATGAATAATAGTTTTCAAATTCCACCAAAACTTGTTGAAGATTACAACGATGATGTATGCTTCATGGTTGACTATGACAAAGTGTACATTCAAGCAGTCAGATGCCAAGTTGCATGGGTAAAACCTCTTCCCTATGAAGTTAATATTGATGAAACTAGGGACATTATTGAAGCAGTGGTAAATGAGCCTATAGATCCTAAGCTTCCTTCCTTTAACACCTTTGATGAAGCCAAGACCAAAATTGAGCTTGAAATCAAGCTACCCTAGGCTATCAGCAAAAGAAAGAGGAAGATAGCCAAGTTGAAAACTGAAACCGACCCACTTATGCTTACTAAAGGAAAAGGTGAAGATGAAGAAGAGGAGTAGGAGTCAGAAGATAGAGAGGAAAAATAGAGAAGGAGGTAGAGCCATTCAAAAATAAAGGCAAGGTAATCATTACCAAGCCAACCAAAGCCTCCACAACTTTTTACACTAGGTGAGGAAAAGGTAAGAACAAAGGTGAAGTAGTATTTAGCAAGCCCCAACTGACCTTCCAAGAAAGATTGAAACAATTGGAAGAAGGAGCCGACATCATAAATTTCAAGGCATTGGAATTTGAAACAAGGAAAGATGCAGAGAAAATGCCAATTGAGGAACTGGTACTCAATAAGATGGGAAAATGGAAATACTCCCTAGACCAGCTTGCCCCTCAAATCTCCAAAGAACTGTTGGAGAGATTGCAACCTAGGTGAGAGTCAGCCACCCAAATGGCCAAAGATATATATGAGAGATCCTTAAAGAATATTCTACTGAGTCTTACTAAACCAGACATAAAGGTAGCAATGAAGAACCATAAAGATAAAATGATGATTAGATTTTACACATGTTTGATTTTAACTAAGGACATTGAGCATGTTGCAAGTGATGCAACAAACATGTGGAAGAACGTCTATCATCTGCACAAGCCTAGTGATGACCCTGTTGAAATCAAGGATGATGACACCAGTGACAGTGATGATTTTGATTGCACTCCATCCATCATAGTTACTCTAGGAGAGTTGCATGCACTAATGGAAGAAAAAGAGGAAGAAGACAAGGAGGAAAAAGCACATGAGGAAGAAATAGATGAAGAAGATCCAGTAAAAATTATAGCAGAAGTTATTGCATCCCTTCCTCACTCTCCACCAAAGATAGATACATCTACTTTGGAGATAGCTTCTGCAAGTGAGATTGTGAGCACAATAGTCACATCAATTGCTCAATCTTCACCAACCTCCTCCCAGCTCTAGGTATCTAAAATAGATGCGCCAAGCACTTCATCTACCGAGCTATCTGTCACTTCTTCAGCCATCGAGTTAGCTTCCTTAACCCTTTCATCATCAATAAGTGTAACAGTAAGTCCTACAATTTTGTCTCCATTAGTTCTAGTAAGTTCTACAGTTCTGTTTCTGTTAGCATCATTTGTATCCACTTTGACTCTATTCAGTTTAGATACTACTATGGGTACTCTATTGAGTGTGATACCATTTTTGAGAAGTGTTTCATTTTTTGATCGGGTTATTACTTCTATTGGCATTCAATCCTCGAGTCTTATCCCAATTTTCACTGCTAGCCCTTCTATCTCCACTATTGTGTCTATTCCTAAGGTCAAACTAGTCATCACAAAAGTCAAACAAAAGCATCCATTAAAAATTCTGATCACTGGAAAGGAAATTGCAGAAGACGTTGACTTAGACACAGAGATGGTGATTCCAAATATTGACTATGACAATGCTACCATTAAAGAGATGAGGTTAGCCAGTCAACTCATAGAGATGAAAGCTATGCAGAAACAGTTAAGATCAGAAAGGGATAAGGAAGATAGAATAATTGAAAATGCCAAGAATATAATTACAGATGCTATAAATGTTGAAGTAGATTCTACTCAACACATTTTGATTTAGTTAGAAGAGGTTGTACAAAAATTTAATTAAGATTCTTCCAAACAAGAGAAACTTATTGAGAAAGCTAAAAAGAAATTTTATAATAAGGTGGAAGAGCATATTGCTCAAAAGATAGCAATCAAGCAAGTTGAATTGTTAACATTTTTGAGAAATTCTGAAAATTCATTTAATAATGCAGCATCACTTTTTGCCAAACTTTGTGATGTTTCTAGTTTTACCAAATAAATAAAGGATAAGTTAAATAAGATTGGCATTGATATGCAATCAAGTACTTCCAACCTAAAGGTGGACTCCTCTTCTACAACCTCCCATCACACCAAAATCAGATATTTGGCAGATGTACAAGCAGGACTATTGAGAGAGGAATCAAGGATCTGGTCTACACTCATAGACATCCAAAACATGATCCTTCCTATCATGGACACAATGCAGAAACATATTACTCATTGCAAAACATTGGTCCAAGATCAGAACTTCTTAGTGGCTGATCACTTGATCCAATTATCAGTAGAAGTTCAAAATTCTCTCTCCACCTATCAAATCTTGCAGCAGACTTGGGATAATAATTTTGCCACCATCCTCAAGGTATATCAAGAATTTCTATCTCACTTTGGTGTAGTCATATAAACTGTATATATGTAGTCCTTTGGCATTACTGTCAAAAAGAGGGAGAGGTTCAACGTAATAAGTGAGGAGAGTTATCACTATGAGTGATAGGGGGAGTTAACACTCAATAGAGTTAGCATGTGTACATAAGAATCTTTATATATACATTATAAGTCATCAAGAAGATATATAGAAATGTATATGCAATAGTTCTACAAAGATCAATTTTGAAGAGCCAAAATTCATTGAGTCAAGTTATGTACATATGTTTTGGCTTATAAGTGTTTTGTCACTAATGCCAAGGGGGGAGATTGTTGGCATTAAGTTATTATTTCTATTAGTGACAACACTTATCTACATCAATATAACCACCGAGCATTCTAGTGTTAACCAAGCTTCGTAGTTCACACCAAGCATTCTAGTGTTAACCGAGCTTCATAGTTTACACCGACCATCTACAGTGTATACCGAACATTTAGTGGTTACCTTTTTGGTTCATCACTTACCGAGAATTCATGAAGCTCTCGAGTGCATGTGAAATCTAGCAGTGTCTACAAAGTTTACAATGTTCACTGACCTTCACAATGTTTATCGAGTGATGGAAGTGTAGTGTTTACCAAGTAACGAAAGTATAGTGTTTGCCGAGTGAAATCAAGGTAAACAAAGGATCTAGTTTTTACCAAGTGACACTATATCTACTGAGTCTCCAATGGTTACTGAGTTCCAAGATAGATTATGTGGTTAGTATGGACCGAGCCTCTACTTCTACGGAGTGCATGGAAATGTCAAGTAATGCAGTGGATGCCAAGTATCAGAAGGTCACCAAGTTAGCTTGAAGAACCCAAGTTTTCTACTGTTTGGCCAACTTAGTAATGTTTTGTTCACTTGTGTTTTAGCTGACCTTGCAATTGTAATTATTGGAATGGTATATATGTAATGTAATATATCATTTACAACTCAGAGATGTATGTGAAGGAATGGATATGAAAAGATTTGAATGAAAGTGAATCATCAGTAGAGCAGAGTATTCAGCAAGGTCTACAAGGAGTAGTAAAGATTCATTAGTCACAAGAGGTGATCTATCTTTCAAGGATCTAATCAGCAATCAAATTTTTAAGTAGATCCACTATTTCATCCTAATAGGTGAATCAATTTCATAAATCCTTTAATAGGGTAGACTTAACAGTCTTTTGTATAAATCTCCTAACAGAGTGCATACTTCAGTGTATGTTTGTAAAATCCTCTAACAAGTTGGACATAGTAGTCCTTTGTGCTCCTAACCAGGAAGATCACCAGAAGTGGGTCACCAAATCACTGTGTACATGTGTTATAAATGTTTTTTCTCTCATATATGTAGTAGATTAGATGAATGAATGGTGAATAGTATATATGGTTAAAGTGCTAAATTGTTTTAAAGTTTTGATGTTACTGATTCACCCTTCCCCTCTCAGTAACCTATCATATCTTGAATATTTCCAACATGGTGATCTAAGGAGAAGTTCAAAGTTTGAGGTCAAAGTGTATCTAAATTCAATGAATATGAGTTGGGAGATATTAATCAACGATTGTGGTTGATTGGAAAAATATATGAAGGGGTTGAAGCAACAAAAATATGTCTATAAGAGGAAGATACAAGAAGGAATTCATTAGTTGTCTAGTTAATAGATAAGTCAATGTGAAGTGCTAAAGAATATTCTATCAAGTAAATCAGAGTGCGAAGTTGAAACAAAGTGAAGTGTTATTGTGATGGTCAAACAATGAGAAGAGATATTGAGAAAAATGAAGATCTTATCAAAAAAAGTGAGTTGTTATTTTTAATAGATCATATGATTTTTCCTTTGTAACCATTGTAGCAAAAAATGATTAACCAATTAGACTTAACAGTCTTAATTTTTAAATCTATTTGTATGGTAATATTCCATTGAATGTTTGAAAATCATTTAGAGAGGCCACTTATTGAAGAGTGAAAAGGTCTAGATGAAATTTGGTAAAAATACCCTAATAGGGTCACCCCTAACACTGTACTTGTAACCTTTAACAGGATTGGATCTTAACCAAGCTCACTTCATAAGAGTAAATATATTTTGGGGACTATTACCTTGTGGATTTTACCCTAATTGGGTTTCCAAGTTTAAAATATTGGTGTTCATATTTTTATGGATATTTTTCATGTTATTTTCTTTTATATGTTAAAATTTTATCATTTATGTAAGTTGGTCAATGATGTTGATACTCAGTGGAAGTTACAGATAGAATATTAGTTTAGATATTGACAAAGTTAATGTGTTTACTAAGTTGATTATTGATAAGTATAAGTTGTTATAAAAGTGGCAAATTTTTTTAAAGGGCCTTAGGATAACTTTCTACCCACCCCCTCTTAGTTATTCAACAATAGGTATCATAGCATTGGTGGTTGGAGTAACAAGCTTTACATACTTAAGCTAAAGATCCAAAGATATCTAAGAGAGAGGTATTGAAGATGACAAGGAGAAATTTCCATCATTGCAAAGAAGAATAAGACTATACATTATCTAGAATTGGAAACTGTGTATTGCACTACCTAGAAAATCAATACTTAGCAGCACCCCCTCGTCCTATGACTGTTATGCAGATGAGAGAAAAACAAGAGCACAATTCTCTAATCATAGAGCTTGCTTCTTCCTTGAGTAATCTTGATTTTGGTGACATCAAATATTGTGATACTACTAAGGATATGTGGGGAAAATCAATAGTTTTCCATGGAGGAGATCAGAATGTGCTAAGAGAAAAGGCTTAAAAAATTTAGAGCTAAGTTTGACAACATGAGAATGAAAGAAGGTGAGAACATTATTTAAAAAAATAACTAAATCAAGGAAGTTTTTAATTCTATCAAAGGAGTTTGTGGAGTCATAAGTGATGAAGTTGTGGTAAGAAAAGTTCTTAGAACACTTTTACCTATGTATGCTATTAGAGTTTCTTCTATTCAAGAGTTGAGATCTATACCTGGAAATAATGTTACTCTTGATGCTTTGGTTAGTAAACTAGCTAATTTTGAGATGAATAAATTTGATAATTGTTTAGTTCCTAACATTGTATATGCATTTAAGACATCTCTAACTATTGGAAGTTCAAGGAAAGATAAGAGTGCTCATCATACTAAGAATGACAGTGATTATGAGTCAGATGATAATGATCAAGAAGAACTTGACGTACTATTGTCTAAGAGGATACTGAGAGGTGAAGGAAAGTATAAAGGTAGACTATCTTTTATTTTATTTAAATTTAACAAGGTTGGTCACATTGCATGTAAATATATGTCTAGAAAAAAGATGAAAGGAATGACAAAAGAGAGACTACAAAGATAAAGGAAAGAAGGCTTGTTACCTAGTTGAAGAGGAAGACATTGAATAATAAACTTCTGATCAAGAGGATGGTGAGGAAGTTTTGTATATTGCAGTGGAGGAAGACTCTTATTTTTCAAGTAAGTAAAAATCATTGGTGGATTATTGATAGTGGTTGCACTCACCATATGACTAGTGATATTGGTAAATCTGAGAGTCTAGAACACTATGATGGTGAATATGTTAAACTTGGAATTGATGATCCATTCCCTATGAAAGGAAACAGGTTATATTATTTTGAATGAGAAGATCAAATGTGATAATGCATATTGGATACAAGGAATAAAGAATAATATGTTGAGTATGGCTTAGCTGAACAACACATGTCACTAACTAGAATTTCAAAACCAAAAAGTGAAGATATATGATGATGCTAGAAATCTAATGGGTACTAATGAATATTCAAGAGGTGGCCTATTTTTCTTGGGTTCTATTGAGAATACATGTTTGATTACAATAATTGAATTTGTTTATCTATGTTACAAAAGGCTATGTCATGTTAATTTTGACAACATAAACAATGTTTGTAGAAAGAAAAGAGTAAGAGGATTGTTAAGCTTATCAAAAATTGATTAAGTGATGTGTAAGCAATCTTAAATTAGGAAAATGACTAAGTCAGGTTTTGAAATTAAGTCCTACTCATCTAGTGATGTATTGAAATTGGTTCATGCTGATCTATGTGATCCTATGAAAGTTCAAAGCTACTATTGTGATCGGTATTTTCTTATTTTTTGATGATTTCTCAAGAATGATGTGTGTTAATTTTTTGAAAGAAAAAAGTGATACATTTCAAATATTCAAATGGTATATGGAAAGAGTTGAGAAAAAAAATAGTAAACATATTAAATGTTTGAGATCTAATAGAGGAGGTGAATTCATGTCTGATGAATTTACTGACTTTTGTAATGAGAATGGAATTATGGAATAATTATCATCCCCAAGGATACCACAATTGAATGAAATTGTTCAAAGAAGAAATAGATCCATTCTTAATTGTTCTAGAAAACTATTAATTGAGAAGGAGTTTGCACAAATATAGTGGAGAGAGGTAATTAGCATTGTATTTTACACACTAAACAAAGTACAAGTGAAGAAAGGTACAAACAAGATATCTTATAAACTCTAGTATGGGCATACAATAAATGTAAGTTATTTTAAAATATTTGGAAGTAGGTGTTATATTTATAAAGATGATAGAAATAGGAAATTTCTTTCTAAAGGTGATGAAGGTATATTCCTAGGCTATTCCACCATGACTAAGGCATATAAATGTTTGAACAAGGCTACTAACAAAATGATTGAGAGTGAAAATGTGAGGATTGATGAGTTTACTAAAAGGAATAACAAAGAAGGAAAGAAATAACATGAAGATTAAAAAATATTTGTCTATGCTCAAGAAGGAGAACCGAGTAAACTACCTGAGAAATAGAAAGAAATCACCAAGTGATAGAACAAAATACTTCAAAAACAACAACCTACTACTAAGAAACCTATTGAGTACACACCGAGTGAAGAAAATACCAGAGAACATAGAACCAAACTAGTTTTAGAAAAGTATGTTAGAAAGAACCATTCACCTAGCTAGATTATTATAGATAAAGATGTTGGAGTGATGAAAAGAAGTAAGTTGAGAGACAATACATGCTTAGTTTGTGAGTTTGAGTCTAGAACAATTAAGGATTCATTTTAGAATGAAGACTGGATTAATGCTATGAATGAGGAGACTGAGAAAATAGATAAGAACAATATATTGACATTGGTACCAATACCCAAGAAAAAGAATGTGATCGGTACTAAATGGACTTTTAGAAATATGTTGAATGAAAATGGAGAAGTAACAAGAAATAATGCTAGACTAGTTTGTAATGGATATGCACAAGAAGAAGGAATTTATTGTGGGGAAACATTCTAGACCATAAGGAGTGATGATACTACTTGTATAGGTTCCTTTAAATGGATTTAAACTTTTTCAGATGGATATCAAGTCTATATTTTTTAATGCAATACTAGAAGAGGAAGTCTACATTGAACAAACATAATTTTTTGTTGATCCAAATCAGAAGAACATGGTATGAAAGATACACAAGGCACTATATGGATTGAAACACATACCCTAAGCATGGTATGAAAGATTACACTCATATTTTATGAGAATTAGTTTTTTTAGAATTGCAGAATGATAATCTATACTTAAAATGTGAATATGATCATAAGATCTTGATTGTTGAAATATTTATTGATGATATCATTTTTGGAGGACGTGAATTGATTTGTGAGATATTTTTTGATGAAATGAGGAAAGAATATGAAATTTCAATGTTTGGAGAGATTGAATTCTTGATTGGATTGCAAGTCGAACAAGTAAAGGATGACATATACATCACAAAGTCCAAGTATATCAAGGAGATCTTGAAAATATTTGGCATGGAAGTCACGAGACCATTTGGTACACCAATAGTCATAGGGTATAAACTACCAAAGGAGGATGATACTACTGAGGTAAATCAGACACTTTATAGATGTATTATTGGAAAGCTACAATATGTTGTCCATAGAAGACTAGATATTACTCATGTTGTAGGAATAGTGGCTAGATTTTCTTCTATTTCTATGGAAGCACACATGATTTTTGTGAATAGAATCTTTAGATATCTGAAAGGGATATAAGATTATGGTTTATGGGCAAATAAAGATGAAGATTTGGGGCTAAGATTTTATATTGGTGTTGATTGGGCTAGAAATGTTGATGACCAAAAGAGTACTAGCGGTGGAGCTTTCTTTTTAGAAGAAATGCTTGTAACATGGATAAGTAAGAAAAAAAGTTGTATCTTAGATTCCACTATTGAAGAAAAATATGTAGCTACTTCTATTAATTTCTCCAATATTGTATGGATCAAACAATTATTGGAAGGTATGCAAGAGGAAGTGAACCATCCTATAAAAATCTACCATGATGACACAAGTGTCATAAACATTTCAAAGAATCTAGCGATTCATGAAAAGACAAAGGTTATATCTATCAAGTATTATTATTTAAGAGAGGAAGTCTAAGAAAAACAAGTCAACCTAGAGTATGTGAAAAAAAAGGAGCAAATAACTAATATATTTATTACCTAAGGATACTTTTTAATATCTAAGAGGTAAACTAGGGTCCTTCCCCTATCCAATGTTCACTAATTAAAGATGCATTTCATCAATTTATGATTTATCAAAATATATATTTTAAAGTTGATGCAGGAATTTACTCTTAAGGCTGCCCTAAATTTTTGAAGAGGATGTAATGAAGCAGAAGTGATCAATACATGCAAGATAAAATGTATAAATACAAGGTATATAAGTTTCCAACAGAAGCTTATTGTTACCTTTAGCATTTTTGTAAAAGGGGGCAAGAATGAGTAAAGGGGGGAGAAAGTATAAAGGAGAATTATTTTCAAAGGGGAGCTAATTAGTGAAGAAGATTATTGTCAGAGAAGAAGATGTTTTAAATTGAATGATATATACCCTAAGGGGGAGTATATGAGAAAAGAGAGAGAATTTTTTGAATGGAGATATAAGTTGTAGAAGAACAAATTAGATGAGAACTTGATAAAGAACATAACAGAGTTAAAGAAGAAAGATCAAGTGGGGTAGAATTGATGAATTGTTGTAGAAGATGATGATGTATGGTATTGGATGATATGTTTCATAAGGTGTTTCCATCAATGCCAAAGGGGGAGATTGTTGGACACAACTAATATTGATGAAAGTAAAGGGGAGATTGTTGAATAGAAGTGAAGCTAATGAAGATGAAGATTAGAATTGAGATGCAAAGTATATGTAGAAGAATTAGATTAGTTGTTATATTGTGATTTATTTCAAGCTATTTGAAACTATTAATTAATGTAAGTTGCAATCATCTAAAGGATGTGATTTTGTATAGAGAAGCGGAAAGCAGATTATGAAGATAAGATGAAGAAGTAATGTTAAGTACAAGAACCTAATTGAGAATCTAATGAATAATTTTGTGATAGTATAATGTTGGTTTGATTATTGTACATGATTTAATATAGACTTGAGATAATATAGAAGAAAGTTTGAGTAGTTAGTAAATGAAGAATTTATAAAGAGAAGTAAGTTAGTATTGATTAAGAAAGTCAAGAGTTAATCAAGCAAGCATAATGTTAACCAAGTGTAGTATTAACCAAGTATGGGGGATTTTAGTAAAAGAAGATCACTATTCAGTAAATAAAGAATACTTTGTGAAATATTTATTAAAAATTGACATAGTGAAATGATCTATATTTTTGAAGAAATTTCTAACATAAGGATGAAGTTTGTTAGCAAAAGCAATGACCATAATAATTAAGATAAGATTCGATGATGAAGATTTTAAGCATGTTTGGTGATTCAAGGAGAAGTTCAAAGTTTGAGGTAAAAGCATTTCTAGGTTCAATGAATCTAAGATGGAAAAGATTTAATTAAGATTTTTGGGTAGGTGGGAAAATTTGTGAAGAAGGTGAAGTTGAAAAATCTATCTATATAAGGAAGAGACAATAATGAGTTCATTGTTGGTCTAGTTGATGTGAAGTGTTGAAGAAGATTCTACCAAGCATATTAGAGTGTGAAGTTAAGGTGAAGTGAAGTGTTTATGTGATGGGCAGTTGACAAGTAGAGTATTGAGTAGAATGAAGATCTTATGAAGCAAAGTGAGTTTATAATTTTAACAAATTATTTGACTATTACTTTCTAACCATTATAACAGAAAATATCTTAACCAAGTGGACTTAATAGTCTTAATTTTTAAATCCATTTGTATGGTAACACTCCATTGACGATGTGTAAGTCCTTTAGAGGGGCCAATTATTGAAGAGTCACAAGGTATATATGATCTTTGGTGAAAATCTCCTAACAAACTCACACTATCTAGTAGTGTACTTGTAATCTTTAACATGGGTGGCTCTTAACTAGGCTCACTTTAGAAGACTAAAAATACTTTGAGGATGAGTACTCGGTGGTTTTTGCCCTAATTTGTTTTCCATGATAAAAATATTGGTGTTCATGTGTACATGGATGTTTTTCATGTTATTTTCTTTTATATGTTAAAATTGTTATCATTTTTGTAAGTCAGTTAATGATGTTGATACTCTAGCATCCTAATGATGGATCATGTAGTATGATCCAAAACAGTGATGTAAAAAAAACTATACACAATCAAATCTAGAAATTTGAAAGTATTAACATGGATTATGGAAATATAATAGATCTCATGTTGATACTCACTAGAAACTACAAGTTAGTTTATTAGTTTATAGTTTGATGAAGTCAATGGATTTACGAAGTTGATCAATGATAAGTATTAGTTAGTTATCTAATAGAAATGGGTAGCATAGAGTATTTAATGTTTTAAAGATTTTATGTGCCACAATGAACAAGTGAACTAGGAGGTGATTATGTCAAAGTTTTACATCTCTAACACTCAATGGAGAATGCACTTTATGTTAAAGGAGACTTGTTGTAAACTTTCTCTCCCTAAACCATGTTGTGTGTTGGGAGTGTATGATGTAATATTGAGGTGGCTAGATGATTCTATCTTGCATTGCATTAAATCAAAATACTTCTATTCCCTCCTTACTCACAAGTTTGATATTTATGATCACCTCAACCATAAGTGGAGCCTAAACCTACACTATGTTACATGAGGGAAATATATAGAAAATATGTGGCACCAACCCATTGAGCCTAAAGTTTCATGCTTCTTATGGCACCTTTTCACACATAAATTGCCTTTCAAGAGATTGAGAGTTGAGCCTAATATATGTTCTATGTGAAAATCTTTGAATCCACCAACCACATGTTCTTTGATTGCATATTTTCCATAGAGATCTAGGGTATGTTTGGTCTTTATCTGAACTATAATTTTACTTTATCCCATGACATTCTATCAACTTATATTATTGATAATTGAAAATTTTTTAATATGTTTTGGTCAATTTTCACTGGTCATGTGCTTTAGCTCATTTAGAAAGCTAGGAATGATGATATTTTTAATGGGAAGGCTAGGTACCTGACTGAGTCTCTTTAAAGACTTGTATACTTTATTATTTCTCTACAAGTAATAGAAATATTCAAGTTCTTAGAATAAAAAATTTCTCAAGTTGTTGAGAGAGGGAAAGAATGAATACATCATTAAAGAACTAGCATATGGGCACACTAAAATAATCACAAAACTTGAGTTTGAACTTACATTAAAGAAATTTTCAAGAAGCTCAAAGATAATGGAAAATGGAAGAAAAAAAGAGGACAAAGGACTACTTGGGACCATAGATATTGGAGTAGAGAAGTCAGAGGCTCTTAACCATAGAATTTCTTCAAATTTGAAAAAATGGTAAGTATTGATGATCATATAGATAACTCTTCAGGCTTGAGAGAAGGGGGTTCCAATATTGGCATCAATCTTGAAGACTATCTAGTAGAGGATGATTATGAAGATGAATGGAATGGTCCCTTTAACTAAATATATTTCCATGTGATTAAATATAATAAAATATATAATTTTTGTATTTTAATTTAAGGTTCAATTTGTAATATATGAACTCCTCTTAGTGAGCTAAAACAATGATACTTATATATGATCTTGTTTTGTCTAAATGATAATTAATAGAAAAATCATAAAAAATAAAAGAATTGTTACTATTAACTTTTAATGAATTAAAAAGTATGGTCAATGATGTATCTTGTTGCCACCCTCACACTTAAAAACATTTAAAATATCAAGTTAATTACTAAAAAGGGAAAATATTAGGATCACCATTTATGTTTTAGATTATGGTAAAAGAAAGTTTTGAAGGGTCCAAAAAACCTTTACAAAAAAACTAAAGATAAACATTAAAACACCACCAAGTTTTACAAGGACCTGAAACCTAAAGTTTAAAACATCAAAACTAGGTTTTCCAGGGATCTGAAACCAAAAGTTTAAAATGAAAAAAAGAAACTAAGTTTTACAAGGACCTAGAACCTAGAGTTTAAACAAGCTAGAAAGCAAAAGGTAAAACCAAAAATCCCACCTAGACTAGCAACTAACACACCTGCTCCACAACCAACACCTACAATAGCTCTTTGATAATATTCGCCACCTCTTTACCTAGTTTTGTATTACTCTAGATAATGTTAGCCAGAGTAAGAAAAGGAGCCTCAAGAGCCTCAACAACCTTTTTCCTTATGCTCTACCTAGTTCTCTTACTAGGTCCTCCTATACTCCCCATCTCTGCATTACCAAGAGACAATATCTCCTCATTACTCTTGTTATCTAGACTAGCCACCACAAAACATAGACTAGAAGTGACCTATTCCATTTTTTGACCACTTTCCTTAATTATATAATAAAGCTCGTACTCATATTCTTTAAGCTTTTCAAAGATGTTACCAATTTGCACTTCTATTTGAGCTCTCCTAGTGTGTTCAACAACCAATTCTTTCTACATAACGCCCAATTTCTTATTGAGAACCATTATTTCTTTATACAACCAAGAATCACCCTAAAGGGAAGTCTTCACTTTAAGGTTAGCAGTGTGGAGAAAGGAAATTTTTGCATCCTAAGAGTCATCCCTCCCATCAACCAAAACCCTAGGCTCAAAACCAACCACAATAGTCATAGTTGTAATCTCGGTATCAATATTAATATCCATACTCTCCATCCTCTCCTCCTTTTCTTCTTTTCTCTGCTATTGTTCTTACTGATAAGGCCTTGATCTTAAATTTCTTACCAATATCCTCCTCCATTTTCTCCTTACTGGCATTACTCTTCATATGAGAAGGGTGGGTTTTTCTTCATCCTCCCCAAGAGCTTCCCACCCAGCATTTGAATCAATATTTCTATCTTTACTTCCCTCTTCATTATCTTTACTAGATGACACCCCTTTTCTCCCAGAGTGACTATCCAAGTTAGAACTAAGTTCCCCCATTTTTGTTTTCTCATCATTATCAAAATTCTCAAATTCTTTAATTTCCTCAACATTTTTCTTACTCCTCTCCCATTTGAAAACCTTCTTGCTATTACTAGTCCCTTATTCAACCTTTATTCTCTTAGAGTGGGAATCATAACCAGTCCCTTTCCTCTTCTCTAGAATTGAAGAGGGCTTTATAGCCTTATTTTTACAAAAGTTTTCAATAAGTAATATTAAACCTTCATGAAGCTCAGGACAAGACTCTTTATTTTGTTATTATGGTTATTTATATTCTAATGTGACATCTCCAAACTTGTGTGTGTGTGTGTGTGTGTGTGTGTGTGTGTGTGTGTGTGTGTGTGTGTGTGTGTGTGTGTATGTGTGTGTGTGTGTGTGTGTGTTACTCCTAAGGGGCTAGATTGTTGAGAAGATGGGGGGAGAATTAGTAATCAATTGATTATTCAATATTTCAACCATTGAACCCTTATCACAACATAAGCTTAATAAATGAAGATGAAATAATTAAGTATGTAAACACATCTAAACAATAATGCAACAGTTGACACATATATTTTTATCTCATGGAAACCCAACTTGGATGAAACCCATGGTAGGAATTACTACTCACAAATTGTGCACTCTTCTAAAGTATGCCCTAGTGGGAGCTTATCCTTGCTAGGATTTTATATAGACACAGTTAAGTGCCACCCAGTCTAGGGATTTACTGTTAGAATAAGTAAATAAATAAATTATTGAGTCAACTTGACTTTATCATTAAGTTACATTTACTTCTCTCTTAAGATAGAAATGTATTTATTAGTGACATTTAATAATTATACCAAGATCCACCCCTTTAATTAGGTTTGATTGATGCAAAAGGAAGTGTCAATGTGTAACCTAATGTAAAAGGATTGAATAACTCAAAAATTTATTTCTAATGTATAAAAATGGAAAAGGGGAAGATGATATACCTGATGAAATATAAACTTGAAAATGGGCTACCAAATGAGCTCCAAATTTGCTAATTCCATTAATCTAGGCTGAAAACAAAAATATCTATAAAATATATAAATTGTTTGGCAATCTAACAAGGGTGACCTCCATGGCCTTGTTTGTAAGGGTGACCCCTATATCCTTGAAAAACTATATTAGGCATTGATTTTGATTTCATAGTTCTGAAGAAAGATAAAAAAGGGCATTTGAATCTACAACATGTTCACTGATCCAGGATCCGAAACTTGCAAATAAATGGTTTTGCTTTTGTTTTTTTTTTTTGAGATGAGGGGAGGGTTTGTCTTAGTGAAAACCAATTTTTGAATTAACCTTGAATTAAAATAAATATAGAATGATAGAAAGTAGTAGTGATAGATCTAACATGAAGTAATGTAAATCTATGAATGTGTTATTGAATTTGGAAGGTAATCAAGTATGTAGAAGAAATAACTTTGAATCAATTCAAAACCCTAGAAAATGAAATCAAATTGAAACCAAGACCTTCATGAATCAATATGCTTGAAATACACCTTAGGAATGACTATAGATTAATGTAGATCTTGAGAGGTGAGTAGAAAATATGCAACAAAGGATCTTGAATATATTAAGGGAGATCTCAAATGTTCAAAATGAAATGAAAGATCTAGCATAAATTCCTTCAATAGCTTTAATGCATGAATCCTTGATCTTTAATGAAGAAATTGCTTGAATTCCTTAAATGCTTGAAGAATGCTTGATAACTTAGAAGCTTAAGCTTGAGCTCTTGATAAATTGGATGAGTGAGATTATAGATAAGAAATGGAGAAATTGTATGGGTTTATAAAGGGCTCAAAATAGCTTACTCCCTTCCTAGAAGTTAATACCTCAAAATATTCCAAACACAAGACTTAGGTAATGAAACAAAAATAGAGCCCAAGTAATGATGCATTGAGTCCCTAATTAAACCAAAAAGGTAATCATACATCCCAATAAAATAGGGCATAAAACCCTCAAGACTCCTTTGGGGTCCCAAAATAGGTCCCAAATCTCTGAAATCTGGTGTAGAACTTGAGAAATAGTTTTTACAATGAGGAAAGATATTATGAGTGATTGGTTGAGAGAAAGGGAGACCTAGGTGGTTATATATTTTAAACCTAAAGGAAATCTTGGTATTGTCTGTTAGTGAAAATTCTTAGTCATTTACAATGTAGAGTTGGTTGGTCAACACTACCACTAAGCCACAACATAGGTCAACCTACAAAGAGAAAATGTGTACAACTTTAATATGTGTCATGAACATAATAGTCTTCAAAAATTTAATAATTGTTGAGCTATTTAGAAGGTAACACATGATTTAATCCAAGTGTCACATGAGCTAAGTGATTCAAATAGGAAATATAGTTTAAGCCAAACATAGCAAGAAGAATCAAGCATGATCAAACATTAAAGGCTATATATGCTGAGTTATGTAGTTAATGTATATGAGTTTAGAATGGAACAAAGTATTATGTAGAGAATTTTGTCAAATATGTAATGTATTTCTATGATCAAGGTGAAGATCAACGAGGTGATTGTACCTGTAATCCTATATCATTAATCCCTATGTAGTGTAAAAATATAATAAAAAAATAGAAGATCTTAAGTGATAAAAAGGATGAATGAAAATCATTGATTATAATATGGAAGATTCTTAAGATGACTCTATAAGAAAGTATTCAAAGTTTAATATGTGGTTGTGAGTTCAAGGAATTATGTATGTAAAGATGAAGGGGAATTAGTCATTATTAAGTGTTGAAGTACTAAAGGTGAGAAAATAGTACAGTGAGGAGATATTGCAAAGTAGTCAAATTGAGGTGATTAGATATTGGAGAGATAATATCTTTTATCAATAAATCAATGTAGACAAAATTATCATAGTACCATTACATTCAAACTAGCGTATCAAGTGAATCTCTTAATAGAGTGGTCCTAATAGACCTATTATAAATCCTTTAAGAGAGTACTCACTTAGTTGTGAAGTTTAACTCCTTTCGTAAAGGTAAACTTAATAGTCTTGTATGATTTTAGAAAAGTGGACCCCTCAAAGGGTCTTGAAGGTTTTGTGGGCATCATCCCAACTACCATTTTACCTTCATGTTGGAGGGGTTCTCCATTACCAAATATTGTGTCAAGTAATGTCTGATTACATACAAGGTTAATTTTAATGAGGTGTATGGTTAATTATGTTTACTATGGTTAATGTGTGAAGTGGTAAAAGTCTTTAGGAGATTGTGATTACCCCCCACACTCCCCCCCCTCATCATATAAATTTTGCATTAGGATTCTAACAATTTCTCTCAGAGCTTAGATCTCTAAGAAAGAAGTCTAACCACTTGAGAGTCAAAGTCTTGGAGATGGATGCCTACAAACTAAGAAAAGTGATTAAAAATTAGAAGTGTAATTTGTAGATTGCATTAGAACAAGTAATGGTTGGAAAGAAGGAACTAAGGAAATCATTGAAGAGAAGGAAGGAGATGGAAATCCAACAAAATGATAGACAATACTAGGAAGAAAGAACTGAAGACATATGTGATGAAGGCCGATCTAGTGAATACAATGCAAAACTAGTAGATCTATTGGACAAGAACAATAATTTGAGTGAAGAAGTAAGAGAACTAAATAGAGAATATGAAATGTGTTTAGTAACACTATGTGAAAGAGTGGAAAAAAAAAGAGATAAGTTAAAGATGATAAGACAATGGTTGATGAAGATACAAGGAAAATGGCTACAAGACATGATGAAAGGGGTATCAAAATACAAAGCTTGACATACAATAAAATTGACATAATCAATTAATTATTAAGAACTAATCATGAAATTTTTAGGAGGGTGGAAGAGATTGCAAACCAAAGATCATAAAATAGTCAATTGAAAAATAAATTGAGATATGAAAAATAAATCAATGAAATAATAAAGATATCTGAAGAGAGGATCCCCTAAAAATGAAGAGTGAAAAATGAAGAGAGGTAAATAAAGGTCAGTTACCTTGGATCCCATAAAAATGAAGAGTGGAAAATCCATTAAGATGGACCAAAAACTAGGGAAAAGCCATCTATTACTAATGAAAGGCTCAATCTCGAGGGGTAGAGGCATTGTAAGAAGTTTTGAAAAGAAATATAGTGATTGTGAGTGTGATTAATAGTGCAAACTAAGAATTTTCTTCTTATGTGATGCTATATGGACTGAAGGAGTAAAACTTGAATTGAATTCATGTAATAGGATTAGTTTTAAGTCTTTTTTATTTTTTTTTACTTTGAATGTAGAGTTAGTTTAGTTGCTTTAGTAAATTGTTTTGTACACAGATTGTTCATTGGAGTCATGTTAACTAGTCTGTGAAGAAATGGCTCCCCAATGAAATCTAACCATAGGAAACACCTGAGGGTAGAATGAAAGGTTAGGGGAGTCATCAATGTACATATGTATAGGAGTTGGAGTTGTGGAATATTGGGAAGATATTTTTAAACTCAAGACCTAGGCAAGCTAGGAAGGCTCGATTAGAGGTTTGAAAAGTGTTGAAACAATTGTTTAGGTGTAGGGAATGAATGGGAGGTACAAAAAAAGTACAATTCTAGGAAGGGAATAGTTATACCTTGACATATCTTGGAGATTGAGGTCTTACCAATCCATTTAGGTAAGTTTTCAAACAAGTTTGTGGTCTAGCCCTAGGAAATAGGCCTTTTAGTCCTATTTGACCTACATAATAGGAATCACCTATATGGATAACTTAGGTTTTAAGACCTAAAAAATATTTTTGGGAATCCAAAAATTTGTTCGAATCTAGATTTTATTTTTCTATTTTTTTGGAGACTTTTTGCAAGAAAGAGGAGTCAGTGGATTACTATGGCTAATTGGAACTAGCCCTTAATTAGGCTTCTTGAGTCAAAAACTTGAAATTGTTAAGGAAGAGGTCTAAAGATATTTCCAAATGGCCAAAAATTCGAGAAAGTGAAGTGATCTCATGATATTTGATGATCCTACAAAGAAGGATGATGTTAGAGAGCAAGTTGCACTTAGAACCCTCGAAGTGTAGGTGTAGAAGTGTACTAAAATTAGTGTGTTAGTCTTTTGAGGGTAAGAACAAAGGATTAAACTCTTGAAGAATAGTTTGGATTGGTGTTAATTAATTATCTAAACCAATCAAGAACCTAGGTGTACTAGGTTCCAAGAAGAGATAACTAGGTCTCTTGAGGAGCAATGCAAGCAACCCTTGGAACACTCACACCTTATTGCTATTAGAGCCTATTTAGATTAGGCTTGTGGTTCATGTTTTAGCCTACATAATTAGTGGGAGATAATATGCTAAGTGGAATAGTAGAAGACACAACTGTGGTGACTAACATTGAGTTAGCCAAGAAGGTTGAAGAATAAGAAGAAGATAACAAGTCACTAAGGGAAAGAATAGCTCAAATAGAGCAACCCTTGGGTGAATTCCAAGACAAAGATGATAGGGTCAAAGAGAAAATTGACCTAAAGGAAGAAAGAGAAGCAAGGGAGAAGGAACTAGAGTTGGAAGAAGAAGCACCAACCCCTAACCCTATTCTTCCTAAAGAACCATTGTCAAAGACATCAAAAGCATTGAGTGGAAAAGCTCTAGAAGGATTACCACTATTTAGTTAACAAATGGATCCAGATTCAATTTTGGACTAGATTGACATCATTGAGAACCATTTTGAATGTGATAGTATCTTTGAAGCACAAAAAGTTGTGGTGGCCACATCTATATTAAGAGGTTCATCTCTTACTTGGTGGAAGTTTGTTAAAACTAAGAGAGAAAAGGATGGAAAAGGTCCTATTCTTATATGGAAAGGTATGGTAAACAAAGTGAAGCAAACTATCTTTTTCATGACTATGAAATTCAGCTTCATAGGGGAAGACAAAATCTTAGACAAAAATATTTAGATGTCCAAATATAAATCAAGGAATTTCAAAAATTATGTTTGAGGTCTAAGGTAGTTGAAGAGGAAAGCATTAAGATTGCAAGGTACTTGAATGGACTTAAATGGTCCATTCAAGATGAGATGACCCAAGTGAACTTCAAAACCTTTAGGCTATGTTATCAAATGGCCTTAAATATAGAAGAGAAAAGTAAGAGGAAGCAAGAAACCTCTAAAGGTAAGGCTAAGAGAAAGGACAATAGAGGTCAAAGAGGTGGTTACGGTAGAAAAGTTTCAGATTCAAGGACTCAAGGTGAGGTAAAATTCAATGAACAACAAGAAGGAAGCTCAAGTAGAAGTGATAGAGGAAGAAAGTCTACTTATAGAGGAAGAAGTGGTGGACAAGGATGAAGAGGAAACTACTTTGCTAATATGAAGTGTTACCATTGTAATCAAATGGGGCACCCAGCTTATAGATGTCCAGAGAAAAGTGGTTCATCACAAGGAGGTGAAAAGAGGACAAATCTAGTTCAAGATGAGTCAAATACAATAGACAAGCATGCTGAAGTACCACTAAATTTAGAAGAAGGGGACAACCTCATGATGAGGAGAACTTTGATCAAAGAGCTAGTAAGGGAGGAACATTTTGTTTTATAAGAGAAACTGTAAGGGTTGTGTTGTTATTACTCACCCTCGGATAGGAAAAAAGTGAGGGCTTTATTTGGACTCTCCACAATGCAGAGTCTCTCCTCATGATGAGGAGATAGAGAGAGAGAGTAGTGTGATATGAGCTCCTAATCATCAATACAAACCATTTATTGTTTTGGAAATTGAGAAGTAAAAGAACAAAAGTTCTTGTGATTATAGCCTTGAAAGGGGGATCTGTTATCGTCTTGTGATTGACTTCTCCTACCCTAGAGAATCTACTTTCTCCATAGTCTAGTTTGATAATGAACCTATTGTGAAAAATTGGAATCGAGGTATTGGGTTGTATGTGTCCTTATGTTGAATCTAATTGTATCTTAGTTAGTTTTTAGTTCTCCATGGTTACCTTGATGTAATTTGCAGATTTCATAGTGGCTACCCTGATATGGGGCCCAACAGGAATTCAATTATTGTGTTTCCATTCAAATGTTTGGTAGAATTCTCCTTGAGATAATAATCTTTTTGTAAAAACTTATTGTTAACCTTATTTTTGAAATGGCTATGATCTCGAGTTTTCTTCCTTGGTTCTTTCTTGAGGGAGTCCTTAAATTAGGGGTTTGAATAAAATGAATGAGAAGTGGCTAGCCCATATATGTTGAAAGAAAATGAGAAATTTCCTTTCATATGATATTCTTTATGATTCAAATTTGTATGCATATGTTTACCAATAAATAGATGCACTAATGTTATATAGAGTTATGAAATTTAAATTTCGAACTATGTTAAGAAAATTTGATTTATTTAGTTGGTATTTCATTGTATTTTAGTAACTATTGAAAAGAAAAATAAATTCCTACTTTAATAGATAAATATAACTTCAAACACTATTTCTAATTAATCCTAGAAAATGAAAACAAAAATATTCCCTTTTTCCATGTATAATAGAATTGAAAATTTAACATTTGTAAAAAAAAGTCTTAAGAAAAATTATTATTCTAGAGAAAAATTGCACTATGCGCTTTGTATGGGGAAAATTTTTCCTCTTAGAATAGAGAATATTTAATGTAAGGAGGGATGAATAACTAAGGCCAAAGGCACATCGAGCTATCCAAACTACCTTGCAAGAGTTAACATGATGGAAACACAACACATTGAACAACAACCAAATGAGGAAGAAGAGAAAAAACTTGTTGATTCATCAAATAATCAGCATACATGCCCAATTGTAAGGCCTTCTAGGTTAGAACCAACTACAAAATATATTTTAAATTCAAGACCCAACATCAAATTTGTAGCTCTAGATACATATGCAACAAACTTTCCAAACTTTTACGCTCTGCTCTAGAATCCCTCAAAAATTGCCCTAACTCTAAGCCTAAACACTCAATATGTACTTGTCAAAATGGCTTATAGATCATTCTGGAATAATACATAATAGGAAGGCTAACCCAAAAATGGTCTAGACATATCCCAAGAAAATATTGTAACATAAATGTCATGACCAAAATAAAGCCCACAAGTTGGCTCATAGAAATCACATCCAAATGCTGACACTTGGCATAAATAGGAAAAATTGGTGCATGAAGGGTCACTTAGCATATGCTAGGTAACTTGGCAAATGAAGAGTCACTTGACATATATTAGGTAAATTAACATATGAAGGGACACTCAGTCAACACTAGATTGCTACAGTAGCTTGGCATCCACTAGAGCTACAACAACTCGACATCCATTAGAGCCATAGTAACTCGACATCTATTAGAGCTACAATAACTTGGCATCCATTAGAGCTACATCAACTCAGCATCTACTAGAGCTATAGTAACTTGGCATCAACATGCAAAATGAACAAAAATGAGTAGGATAACAAGGTAACCTAGGATGCTCTTGCATCAGACAATCAAGGTTGAAAAAAATGATTCTCCTAAATCATTGAGATGTGACAATCTGAGTTGAATCTAATTCAGACTGAAAATTCATGAAGCATCTTCAATATGCCTACTCTTCCACTTCATCAAATATTCAATGTAATCTTTTCCTCTTGTGCTCTTTCCAACTCTCTGATCTAATATATGTTCAAGTTCTTCAATCTGCTTCTTAGGATAATCTTCTAATATAAAAAATTCATCATCTAACTCATGATACTTATACAAATAAGCAATATTGAATATAGGAGATATATCCATGTCATCAGGTAACTCAAAATCATAAGCATTACCACTATCAAACTTCTTCAAGATCTTACAAGGTTCAAATTTTTTCATGTTCAACTTATTGTATATTCCAATAAGAAATCTTTCTTTCTTTAAAAAAACCATCATCTCATCACCAACTATAAAATCATGATGTCTTCTAGACTTATTAGCATTCTCCTTATACTTCTGATTAGTTTGTTTCAACCTCAACTTCACTTCCTTATTCAAAGACTCTATAAAATCAGAAAATTCTTCTCCTACAATGCTTCTCTTTTCTTCACCAACAACATCTCTCAAATTTGATATACCTCTAAGCTACATTCCAATAACAATCTCAAAAGGTGTTTTCCTTGTAGTCCTATTCACATAATTGTAATATGCAAACTTATATTGTGCCAACACTACTTCCCAATTACTTGTCTTATCTCCAACTAAACATTTAGAAAATTACGCAAGCTTCTATTCACAACCTCTATCTATCCATCTTTCTATGGATGAAATGTAGAACTAAAATTCAACTCAGTACCCATCTTCTTCCACAAGGTCTTCTAAAAATAACCAACAAACTTACTATCTTTGTCAGAAATAATACTTCTTGGTAATCTATGCAATCTCACAATCTTTAAAAAAAAATGTTCAACAACATGCTTAGCATCTAATATCTTCTTACATGATATGAAATGAGCCATGTTAAAAAATCTATCCACCACAACAAATATAGAATCATACCCCTTCACTATCTTAGGTAATTCAAGAACAAATTCCATACTGATATCACTCCAAGGTTTCTCAGGAATAGTAATAGGTGTATACAAACCAATATTTTTACTTACTCCTTTGCAACTTGACAATCTCCACAACTCTTTACAAATTTCTGAACATCCTTATACATTTGTGGCCAATAATACTTATCCTTTAGAAATTTCAATGTCTTATCAATTCAAAAATGTCTAGCCAATCCACCACTATGCTTTTCTTTAATTAGATTTGACCTCACAGAGCTTCTAAGAATACACAAATGAATGCCTTTGAACAACATATCTTCTTGAATGAAATACTCATCATACTTACTTATGTGATATGTCAGATTTGGTGCTCTGCACTCTCTCCAAACCTCAGAAAAATTAGGATCAGCATCATACAACTCTTTCATTTCATCAAAACCAATAACTTCACCCTTCATTTTAGTCAACAAAGAACGTCTTCTACTTAATACATCAGCAACTCTGTTAGTAACTCCACTCTTACGCTTAATGAAAAATGTGAAACTTTGCAAGTACTCAACCCACTTCATATGTCTTTGATTCAATTTATGTTGATTTCCCAAGTATTATAAAGCTTTATGATCAATATACAACAAAAACTCCTTAGGAATCAAATAATGTCTCCACTTCTTCAATGATTGAATAATAGCATAAATTTCTTGATCATACATAGAATGCTTCCTTTCAACATCATTCAACTTTTCACTAAAGAAAGCAAAAGGTTTACCTTCTTGACTTAATACAGCTCCTATTGCATTACCACTTGCATCACATTCAACTTAAAATACTTTGTTGAAATTAGTCAAAGCCAATACAAGTAATTCAACAACCTTTTATTTCAAAGTCTCAAAACTCTTATCAGCTCCATGTGTCCGCTTGAATTCCTTTTTTATCTCCCCTCATTGTCTTAGTCATAGCATTACAAAAAACACTAAAATTATTTATAAACTTTCTGTAAAATCTAGCCAAACCATGAAATGATCTTACCTCACCCACATTTCTAGCTGTAGGCCATTCAAAAATTACTTTAACCTTCTAAGGATCCATCTTCAATCCATCAGCTAAAATCACAAATCCCAAATACATAATCTCCTCATGCATTAAAGAACACTTTTTTTAGATTGATCAGAAACTTTTCCTCTTTCAGCCTCTTTAATACTTGTCTAATATGCTTAAGATGTTCTTCCTTAGTCTCATTGAATATCAAAATATCATTCAAATAAAAAATTAAAAACTTACCCAAGAATCTTTTTAGAACTTAATTCATCAACCTCATGAAAGTATTAGGTGCATTAGTCAAACCAAAAGGCATAACCAACCATTCATACAAACCATCTTTTGTCTTGAAAGTAGTCTTCCATTCATCACCTTCTCTAATTCTAATCTAATAATAGCCACTCTTCAAATCAATCTTTTTAAAATACTTTGCTCCACTCAAACAATCAATTATGTCATCCATCCTTGGCATAGGAAACCTATATTTTACTATGGTTTTGTTAATAGCTCTAGAATTAGTACACATTCTCCATTCTCCATTATTTTTAGGTGCTAATACAATAGGTACAAAAAAAAGACTCAAGCTTTCTCTGATCAAACATTTCTACAATAACTCATGCACTTATCTATTAAGTTCTTCATTCTTTGTAGGTGTAAATTTATATGGTGCTTTGTTTGAAAAACTAGCTCCAGGAAACAAATCCATAAAGTGACTTATACTTCTCATTAGAGGTAAACCATTAGGTATATTCTCTAAAATAATCTCTTTAAACTCATTCAACAATTCTATAATTGCTTCTGGTACTCGATCAATACTACTAGCTGTCCCTTGGTCACCACTGATTAGCACTTGGTTAACACTATTTTTTAGCACTTGGTTAGTGTTGACATAACTTAGTTTCTTTGTAATTATAGAAAAAAAAACTTGACTCTTTTTCATTTCATTGTCAAATTGTTTCCCATTAACCATATAAATTTTTATAGCAATATAATTAAGCTCAGTTGGACTTCTAATTAAAGGCAAATATATTTGTTTCTTCCTATTCACCAAAAGAGTATATTGATTCAACCTTCCATCATGCATAGCATATCTATTGTATTGCCAAGGTCTACCCAACAAAATATGACAAAAATCCATAGGCCTGATATCACACAAAACTTCATCAAAGTAATGTTCAATATTGAACTTCACAAGGCATTGCTCACTTGCCAATATCTTGTGCTAATCTTTGATCCATGAAACATGATAGGGTTTAGGATGCTTCAGCCTCTGCAATTAATACTTTGTAACCAACTCTTATGATGCCAAATTTGTAGAACTTCCACTGTCAATGATCACTTTGTAGCATTTTCAATCCATCTTACATCTTGTCTTGAAAAGACTTCTCCTTAAAACAAGTTCCTCACCACTTCCCTTATTACATAAGGTTCTTCTTACGATTAGATTTTCTCCAGCCTTAGGCCCACTTGGTGAACCCTCATCATCTCCTTGAATCATAACATTTATGTTACCTTGTCCACTTTAAAAGGAGCTACATTTAAAAGATCTATGTCTTTCTTTACCACATCTAAAACAGTCACCATGAAAACCACCTCTAGAATAAGAATTAACTCTTCCTTGGTAAGAATTAATACCTCCTTGGTAAGAATTATCAATTTTACATTCATTCTTTCCTTTTTCATCATTCTTCCACTTATATTTTCCTTTATCCTATACAAAATTGTCAGATCTACCACCTTCACCATAAGATCTAGCACTACCTCTCTAGAATCTACCACCTCTACCTCTTTGTCTTTGTTCATGCTTCTTTGTCAAGATCTCCTTAGCCTTCAAGGCATATTGGTATGCTTCTTCCACACTTTCCAACTTCATAAAATGTATTTCATCTTGTATTCTATATCTCAATTCATTTATGTACCTTGCAATTTTCTCAACATCATCATCCACATGTCTAGATCATATGTCCAATCTATTGAATTCCTCAGTATACTCCTTCACGCTCATGCCTCTTTGTCTCAAATTTGGCATCGTTCTTAGCAAGCTAACTTGGTAATCAAAAGGAAGAAATTTTTTCTTTACCTTATTCACTATCTTTGTCCAAGTTCTGATCTTCTCCTTTCCTCTCCTTTGTCTATGAGTTTGCAAATGCTCCCACCATAGTGAAGCATGACCTTTAAACCTAGTAATTGCAATATTCACCGTCTTATTATTAAGAGTGTTTTCATACTCAAAGAACTTCTCCATATTTGAGATCCAATCCAACACAACATTGGTATCCAATTTTCAATCATAATGAACAAATTCTACAACAAGCTTTGAATTTTCCCTAAACAACATTCTCAACAACCTTTCTTTATCTTGGTCTTCTGTAGGTTCTAGATTAGGGTTTGGTGCTACTAATTCATCATCACTTACATCATCTAGATGTGCTCCTATCCTCTGGGATGTCTTCATAGCATCTAATATGGCTGCAATTTGTCTCAATGTATTTAATATTACATTTTAAACATTTCCTCTACCTCAAACAATCTTTACAAATCAGGTTCCTACAAGATCATAACCCTCTACAAGTTATAGGTCAAATTCATAGATCTACAACCCTAAAACCCAATTCACTCAATGTTCTACATGATCCAATCACCACAAGGATGAACCTCAAGCTTTGATATCACCTAACACAAGGAGGGATGAATAACTAAGGCCAAAGGCACATCTAGCTATCTGAACCACCTTTCATGATTTAACACAGCAAAAACACAAAACACTGAACAACAACCAAAGAAGGAAGAAAAGAAAACACGTGTTCATTCATCAAATAATCAAAATACATGCTCAAATATAAGGCCTTCTGGGTTATGGATAGATAAAAAATATATTCCAGATAAAAGATCCAACATCAAGTTTGTAGCTCTAGATAAATATGCAACAAACTTTCCAAAATTTCACATTCTACTCCAAAATCCCTCAAAAACTACCCTAACTCTAAGTCTAAACACTCTATATGTACTTTTCAAAATTCCTTATAGATTATTCTAAAACATTACATAAGAGAAAGGTCAATCGAACAATGGTCTGGATACATCCCAACAAAAGATCATAACATAAATGTCACGATCAAATTGTTAGAATTCTTTAGAATAATTGAGAGGGGGGGGGGGGGGGGGGGGTGAATTAGTTATCCAAGGTCCAAATGCCCTAATAATACTTTTTCACTTCTTATAATGAATCCATAAAATTTTCATCCATACAAGCTTAAAATAATCATCTTAGCAAATTACAATAAATCAATATGCAGGAATAAAACATGCAAGATCAACACATGACACAGTGATTTACATGGAAACCCAATTTGGGACAAATTACTAGTAACATGCTGCTTGATTTTCACTCTTCTAAAGTGATGCCCTGTTAAAAGCCTACCCTGTTAAAGGCTTACAACACACTATTAAATGTGACCTTGTTAGAGGATTTCACCATACTGTTAGGAATGGGCTTGATCAAAGGACTTTAGAACATTCACTTGGAATGTCACCCTGTTAAAGGATTTACAACATGGCTATTATACCAACCTAAGTCCATAGGATTTAAACTATCTGTTACAATTGCTAGAGAGTGATAATAATGGATTGTTGATCTAATACAACTTACAACATACTATGCAGATTTTAGATCACTCTTTAGTTCAGTCCTTTTGCTTGGCTTTTAATCACTTCAGTTCTTATAGATTGACATCTCAAGCTTCATCTCCTTGAGTCTTCTTACTCATCATACCAATGCATCCATATCTATGGTCATCTATTGAAGTAGAGTAAATGTGCTTTCTTTCTCTTTAGCACCTCCTTCAAAAATTATGCTTTCATGCTTGACCTCCTCTCTCACTTTGCTTCATGACCTTATGACTCCTTAAATAGACATTTAATTTGCCTTTGCCACTTGATTCTCCCTTTCAAACTTTAGGGTTTCAAATGGATTAGGTAGAATACAATGTATCTACCCCATATCTTGGTCTTATCTAGAAAACTTCATCTAGAGTCTAGTTGTATTCTCCAAAAATGTTCTACATGGTGTTCTGTGCCACCAGCTCATCATTCTTATCATCTATTTGATTCATAGAATTCTAGATAACAATCTTGTTGGCTTAGTTTTGGCAAATCTTCAATTTTTGAAATAATGTAGCAACTCGGCACTATTGGTTTACTAATGCTTAGAACCTTTGTGTTACTCGGCACTTGTATTTTCTCAGCACTTGATTCTTCTCGATACTTGATTTTACTCGGCACTTGTATTTGCTTGGCACTTGATTTTACTCGGCACTTGTATCTACTCGGCATCTGAAGTTCACTCGGCACTTGGAGTTGAACTTGCTCAGCTTCGTTTTTACTTAGTTAGGCTTTACAAATGTCTTAGCTAAAACTTTACATCTTTGATATGTTTTAGTGTGCCCATTTTCTGTGTCTTAGAGTATGTCATCAATACACTTTTTCATCAATAACTTAGCTGATCCTTGTACTTCATTGTAACATCATAACTTCAACCTTTCTATAGGTGTTCTAGTTACATCTTTATTGATTGCCTCCTCCTTGTCAATCAACAAATTGATAGTATTTGGATCACTAAAGCAAGTGTCATTCCTACAAGTAGCAAGTTTGACATCAATGAAAAAACAATGATTGAGAACATTCTTTACCAGTTTCATTATTTGACATCAATCTCCCTCATGATCTTTTCAATCATTTCCAACAATCTCCCTCTTTGGCATTGATGGAAAACAAAACTGATCAATTGATCAACTTAGTTACCACCAAGATTGTATACGTTGTTTGCTACTTTTCTTGGCTACTACATCCTTACTACTAATCTCTTATATCTCCCTCTTTCATATATATCTCCCTCTTGCTTTGTATTGATCAATTTTTTGCATATTTCTCCCTCTTTGACATAAATGCCAAAGATGTAGCATCTTTATCATGCAAAATATAAGCTTTGGCTTCTTGATTTCTTCTCCCTCTGTCACCATGCTTGTGACTAATTTGGAGTTTCTACTCTTGCTATCATCCTCTACATCATTCTTCTGATATTTCAATGATTTGTTCCTATTGATGCATGGTAGCTACCTTGTTACTTTAAACTTCTTGAGTTAGGGGTATTACCCTCAACTTGCCTCTAAGATATTCATAAGCATCCTTGGGAAATGGTTTGGTGAAGATATCTACAGTTTGTTTCTTTATGTGAATGTACTCCAACTTCACTTGTTTGTCTTCTACCAATTCTTTGACATAGTGATACTTGATTGCAATATACTTTGTTTTTGCATGCATTACTGAATTTTTGGATATATTTATAGCACTTGTATTATTAGAATACAATATCATAGGTTTTGTTACCTCTTCTTTCATTCCTTTCAATAGATGTGTGAGCCACACAATGTTTGTACAATTGACTATTGCTGCCACATATTCTGATTCTATAGTGGATTGGGATGTGCATGCTTGTTTCTTGCTAGTCCAAGTAACTAGCCTTTTAACTAAAAATAATGCACCTCCACTTGTGCTTTTTTTGTCATCAATGTTGCCTCGCCAATTTGCATCTGTATATGCATTGAGTTCAAACTTCTCATTTTTTTTTATATATAGACCAAAGTTATCAGTTCCTTTGAGATACCTCATTATTCTTTTTACCGCTATGAGATGATTTTCTTTGGGATTAGCAGAGAATCTAGCCACTATTCCAACCACTAATGTTATTTTTGGTCTGCTATGTACAACATATTGTAGTTTTCCAATCATAGATCTGTACATTTTTTGATTGACTTCAGCTGATTCATCATTTTTGGATAGCTTATTTACTGTTGCCATTTGTGTGCTAACTAGTTTGGACTCCTCCAATCCAAAATTTTTAAGTATCTCTTTGATGTACTTTGATTGTGTCACAAATATGCCATGTTTTAGTTGATGTACTTGCAATCAAAAAAAAAATTTGATCTCTCCAAACATAGACATTTCAAACTCATGTTTCATTTTGTTAGCAAAGTCTTTGCAAAGCACTTCCTTTCCTACAAACACTATGTCATCCACACAGATTTTAGATACAATAATATCCTTACCTTCTTCTTATTTAATGTACATGTTGCTATTATCATCAGTTCTTTCAAATCCTATTTGCACTAGATACTTGTGAAGTCTCTCATACCATGCTCTCGGTGCTTGTTTTAGACCATAGAGTGCTTTATGTAATTTACAAACCATATCCTTGTTGTTCTCATCAACAAATCCTTCTAGTTGTTCAATGTAGATTTCTTCTTCCAATATACCATTTAAAAAAGTAGACTTTACATCCATCTGATACACTTTTAAATCTTTATATACAACATATGCAAGTAAAGTTCTTACTCCTTCCATTCTAGCAACAAGGGCAAATGTTTCCCCATAGTCTAGTCCCTCTTCTTGAGCATAACCCTTGCATACTAGTCTAGCTTTGTTTCTAGTAATCTCACCATTTTCATCTAGCTTATTTCTGAATAACCACTTGGTGCCAATCACATTCTTCTCAACTGGTTTGGGAACCAAACTCCAAGTTTTATTCTTCTTTATTTGATCAATCTCTTCTTCCATAACTTTATACCAGTTATCATCTTGTAATGCACCATATACTGTCTTAGGTTCAGATTTGCTAATCAGACATGATTCATGTCTTAGTCTTTTCCTTGTCATTGGTCTTGCATCTTTTTCACCAATTATCTGTTCAACAGGGTGATGTTTTTTTGCATATTTGGATAATCTTGGTTCTGTCCTTGTTTCCATGTTTGATCTTTCAGATTTAGGGTCACTATGCACTTCATTGTCAGGTTGTTCTTCATCTATTTCATGTGTACTGACTTCAGGATCAGATTGTGCATTTTTTTCATTCTATAACTTGGCTTCTAAATGGAACTCGGCATTCACTAGTTTTGACTCAGCTGAAACTGAAATTTGTTGTTGAGTTTCAATTTTATTGATGTCATCTTCATCAATAGGCATTCCTTCATAAGAATACTTAAAGGTTCTATATTCATCCATTTTCTTTGGTTCTTTATCTTGGACTTCTGTATGTTCATCAAAGTTTACATTTGCACTTTCCAATATTTTGTTAGGGTTAGTATTCAAACACTTGTATGCCTTACTTCTAGTGGAGTAACCAAGAAATATGCCTTCATCGCTCTTTGCATCAAATTTTCCATTTTTAGTATTTTTTAGGATAAAGAATTTGCAACCAAATACTTTGAAATGTTTTAAATTGGGTGAGTGACCATACCATAATTCAAAAGTTGTTGTATTTGTACCTTTCTTGACATGTACTCAGTTTAGTGTATGAACAACTACACTTATAGCTTCTCTCGAGTATTTTAGAGCAACAATATTTTCTATCATTAATGTTCTAGCATAGTCAATCATAGATCTATTTCTTCTTTTAGCAACTCCATTCTATGGGGGAGTTCTAGGAGCTGACGTTTGTCTTTTGATTCCTTTGTCATTACAAAATATCTTGAATTCATTTGATGTGAATTCACCACCTCTGTCTGATCTTAGGCATTTCAAGCTCTTTCCTATTTCCTTTTCAACTCTAGCCACATACCACTTAAACATTTGAAAAGCATCATATTTTTGTTTTAAGAACATAACAGTCATCATCTTGGAATAGTCATCAACAAACAACATTATGTACTTATCTCCTTTGTAGCTTTGTACCTCCATTGGACCACATAAGTCAGTATGAACTAAGTCAAATACTTCTTTAGATGTATAGTTTTTGCTTTTGAAACTTGACCTTGTCATCTTTCCTAACTGACATTGTTTGCACATGGTATTATCAGGCTTCTTTAATTTTGGTAAAACTCTGACTTTTTTCATTTTACTAATATTGACCAGATTGTCAAAGTTGACATGACATAGCCTTCTATACCACAACCATTCATCATCAAATTTTGCAACAAAACAAGAAACATTTTCCATATCAAGGTAAAATAGATTACTCCTTGTTTGATCTCCTTTTCCTATCAGTTTACATCATATATTTTTGCAGTTTTGTTTCCAAATTCTACTTTGCATCCTATATTGCCTAACTATGAGACACTCAGCAAATTGTAGTTTAATTCTTCAACATAGTATGCATTATCACATGAGATTTATTCTGTAAGCTTAATGGAAGCTTTTCCTTTTATTTGACATGGAGCATCATTACCAAATCTAACACTATTTCCATCATATTGAGTAAAGTTAACAAACTTACTTTTGTCTCCTGTCATGTGATGTGAGCATCCACTATCTATGATCCACCTGTCATTTTTGTTCATACATGTTACCAATGTTGTAGGTTATTCTTCATCAAATTGGTCCTTCATGGCTACATAAACAACTTCATCATCATTATCATCAGAATTCTCTTCAATAATATAACAGTTCTTGCATTTGTCTTTGTAATCTCTCTTACCATCTTCTCTTTTGTACTTGTACTTGTTGCCTCCCTTATAATCCTTTTTCTGTGTACAAATAATAGGCATCTTACCTTTGAATTTTCCTTTTTCTCTATGAAATATTCTAGCTAGCAATGCTTCCAATTGTTCCACATCTTCTTCATTAGTGCTATTGTCGCTAGATACATATTTCATCTTTCTTCCCTTCTTTGATTTCACCTGTTCAGCATCTTTCAGTGATAGCTTGGCCTTGAAAGAAGATTCAACATTCTCAGGTCTGTAGTTGTCAAACTTAGATAACTCAAATGTAGTGAGTCTACCCACTATACCTTCAAAACTTAGATTGTTTCATGGTACACATCTTAGTTCTTGTATTGTTGATACTCTAATAGCATAGATAGGGAGCAAGGTTCTTAAGAACTTACTATTAACAATATCTTTATCCAATTGACCACTCAAACATCTTATTGTACTCACCACTTCCTTTATTCTTGCGCCATACTGAGCAACATTCTCATTTTCCTCCATTTTCATATCATCAAACTTTCCTCTAAGGCTTTCTCTTTTTTCTCTTTGGACATTTTGATCTCCTCCATGGATGTCTGATAGGGCTTTCCATAGTTTGAATGCAGTGTCACATCCTTTGATATCATCAAATTCAGTATAGTTGATTGCAGAGGCAATTTTTCAGCATTGTCTGATTGTGTTCCTATTTGTTTTTCAAATCTTCTAAAGTAAGAGTAGTAGTTGGATCAACATGTTCAGTAACAATTGAATTGTGGGCATAATCTCCTATGGATCCAAGATGTAGGTTTATCAAACTTTTCCATGCAACAAAGTTGTCTTTGTTGAGCTTGGGGACTTCTCTCTTAGGCATTTCAATCTTTTTTTCTTATAGTCCCTTTTAAACTAAGTTAGCAAATTCGTTCTGATACCATTTTTTAGAATTCTTTAGAATAACTGAGGGGGGGGGGGGGGGGGGGGGGGGCGGTGAATCAGTTATCCAAGGTCCAAATGCCCTAATAATACTTTTTCACTTCTTATAATGAATCCATAAACTTTTCATCCATACAAGCTTAAAATAATCATCTTAGAAAATTACAATAAATCAATATGTAGGAATAAAACATGCAAGATCAACACATGACACAGTGATTTACGTGGAAAACCAATTTGGGAAAAACCACCAGTAACATGCTATTTGATTTTCACTCTTCTAAAGTGATGTCCTATTAAAAGTCTACCCTGTAAAAAGCTTACAACACACTGTTAAATGTGACCTTGTTAGAGGATTTTACCATATTGTTAGGAATGAGCCTGATCAAAGGACTTTAGAACATTCACTTGGAATGTCACCCTGTTAAAGGATTTACAACATGGCTATTAAACCAACCTAAGTCCATAAGATTTAAAATATCTATTACAATTGCTAGAGAGTAACAATAATGGATTGTTGATCTGATACAACTTACACCATACTTTGTAGATTTCAAATCACTCTTCAGTTCAATCTTTTTTCTTGGCTTTTAATCACTTCAGTTCTTACATCTTGACATCTCAAGCTTCGTCTCCTTGAGTCTTCTTACTCATCATACCAATGCATCCATATCTGTGGTCATCTGTTGAAGTAGAGTAAATGTGCTTTCTTTCTCTTTAGCACCTCCTTCAGCAATTAAGCTTTCATGCTTGACCTCTTCTCTCACTTTTCTTTGTGACCTTATGACTCCTTAAATAGAAATTTGATTTGCCTATGCCGCTCGATTCTCCCTTTCCAACTTTAGGGTTTCAAATGGATTAGGTAGAATACAATGTATCTACCCCATATCTTGGTCTTATCTAGAAAACTTCATCTAGAGTCCAGTTGTATTCTCCAAAAATGTTCTACATGGGGTTCTATGCCACTAGCTCATCATTCTTATCATCTATTTGATTCACAAAATTCTAGATAACAATCTTATCGGCTTAGTTCTGGCAAATCTTTGATTTTTGAAATGATGCAGCAACTCGACACTATTGGTTTACTGATGCTCGACACCTCTGTGTTACTCAGCACTTGTATTTGCTTAGCACTTGATTCACTTGGAACTTAATTTTACTTGGCACTTGTATTTTCTCAGCACTTGATTTTACTCAGCACTTGTATCTGCTCAGCATCTAAAGTTCACTTGACACTTGAAGTTGAAATTGCTCAGCTCCAACTAGGAATTTGTTCAGCATGTAATAACTTGCTTGACTTCCTCTTTACTTAGTTAGGCTTTACAAATGTCTTAGCTAAAACCTTATGTTGGTGTGATTTTTCATAGTATACAAAGTTTTTGATAATTGGGTGAAAAATCAGTTAAGTCTTTGCTTATTGCAGATTAGGGTTTTATTTTCTGATGTCTTGAAAATTGTTTGATTACCCTAGTTATGCCCTGTTCTATGGGTTGTGTCTTCCCTTTTAATTTCTTAGGGTTTGGCTCTCAAATTATGAATGAAAAGGCCCTAAGTGCATAAAAAAAAATCATTATGCCTTTTTTTTGTGGTGCCCTCATATTCAAATTTTTATTAAAAAAAGAGGGGTATTTTCTTCAAGTATTTTGGTAGGGTTTTTCTTTTTATCCTAATGTTTTATTTACATCAAAATGCCTTTGGTAAACCTTTCATGTACCTTTAATTGCAATATTCTATTTGAAAGGATGCCAAGATGAAGTTTTCCTCAATCACCGTTGATTTACCAGAGATCAAGGGTCAACGCATCCCCACATTATAGAGTTGTAGGTCTTTAAGCAATGCGGGGAAGCGCATTTGCGACACATAGCCCCTGATGTCTTATGAGATCTAGTATGCTGCAAAAGCTCTTGTATGTCATATTTGTCAGTACTTTTGCACATGTTTTGTTTTTCCCATGATATCATTGGTGGATTCGTCAGCAAAGTCCTGAAGTTAATTACCAAGTCGCATCACCATTGATCTTGTCTTGATCAACGGTTGGCGCATCCCTACATTATGAAGATGTAGGTTTTTAAGTAATGCGTGGAAGCACATTTTCAACACATGGCAAAGTGGGGTCAGTTATTTGTATTTCAATGTGCTACACTACAAATGACTGATGACGTGTACTGCTAGGTGTGCATAGAAGGATTTTGGTTGCTGAATGAATGTGAAATCTTATCACCATTGATCTTGCCTTGATCAATGGTTGGCACATCCATGCATTATGAAGATGTAGGTTTTCAAGTAATGTAGGGAAGAACATTTGAGACATGTGTCCATGATGATGTCAAACACTTGCTTGCTTAGAAGAAGATACAAGATCCGCTGGCATGGAATGTTGTCAGATAGTATGAGCTAATATGGAGGTTTCCTATTGGTTAGTACAGCTAGCTGGTCGTTAATACAAAATGGATTATTCTGATCATCAATCTTGTCTTGATTGACGGTTGGCCCATCCCTACATTATGAAGATGTAGGTTTTTAAGTAATGCAAGGAAGCGCAATGGTGACACGTAGCATTTTTTTGAAAGACTGTAAAGCTTGTTATTTTTAAATCAAGACCATGTGATCTGATAAAATCTACGGATGGGTTTCAAATTTGAGTGCAAATTGTGGCAACAGTTACTGAGAGTAAATGTCATCCAAACTTGGTGCGTGCAGTTTTAATTCATAAAAAGAACCCACAATTTCACCATTAATGAATCACCAAAGTGCAGAAAGAACACCAGGGCCTTCAAGATTTCAGAGTTAAGGCACAAAATTTCTCGGTTAATACTCCAATAAAATTGCAGAAGACATCATATAGTGCAGAAGTGCGATTTCTAGCGGGTAAGTGCTCTGTGACCTTCTACATAAATTTGAAGCATCTCCTGTCGTGAATTTTCCAAAGCTTCATTAAAAATGTCACCCCGAAAAGAGTTTACTGGACAAAAAGATTATCTAAAACATTTAGTGCATGATGATTTTCTCAAACAATTCCCCTTATCAGTGCATGAAATAACTAAGGGAAGGGAAATCATTTCAAAAAACCCTAGGTTAGTTGTGGTAGAAGGATTTTATGATAAAGCTAATTGGATAAGAGATGCCTAGGTTTCCATGGGAGGTTTGGAGTTGTTTAAAAAATGGGTTTCAGAGTGAAAACTGGACACTCCTATGAGCAATGTATGAGAATTTGACATTGGAAAATTAGTAGTCCCCAGTGTTTTCTTTGATAGTGATTTATTGATGGACCTGGCAAAGAAGTATGATCCTATCACGGGGTAGGTAAAAAATCATTCGGGGGTCAACCTTTTTAGGGTTTTCCCTGACCTGTTCAATGAGGTTTTCAACCTAAACCCTGACCACACTGTGCATGAAATCATTGATATGGATGATTTGCAAGCTAGATATGATGCACAATGAATGTACTTGAGAATAGGGCCACTACAGGAGCATGCTGCTACGGTTGGTAATTTTCCTGTGATCACAGCTAGTACTCCAGAGCCATTGTTAAGAAGACATTTCAATCTGAGGGCTCAAGCACTATATTTTTCTCTTTGCAAGATCTTGGGGATAGATGAGGGTGATCAAATTCTAGGTTCTATAGTCCTTATATTTGCTCAAACCCTTCAATTTGGAATGAGTACCATTTTGGATTTTGCCACTTTCCTAGCAAAAGAGATTCACAACGGTCTGGTTGGAATAACAAAAGGGAAAGTAAACAAACCATTCTGTTGGTATTCATTGATGATGCATGTATGTTTATACAAAGGATATACTTTCTTCTCCAAGGGTATGGAGTTAGAAACAACAAAGGATGGAGAAAGGAATCCAGTACAGTTGTGGAGTGTGGATATGACTTGAGAGGCCATTGATGCTAGTTATGTAATATTTGATAGGTATTTTGCATCAAAGCTTAGACTGCTTTTAAGAGGAGATAGCCCTAGAATCCCACAAGCTTTATTAAAATTGGTCAGACCCATGGACCATGCTAAAAGGCTACTTGTCAGTCATAACTAGGGGGATATAATTCCCTACAATGTTTCAACAGTAATAAGAGTTTATGGTTTCTTAGGAAAACCTCATGTGTTACCTTTTCATGTGCCTTTGAAGATAGGGATAGCTGAACTCTTATGGCAAATAGGTACTATATATGAGAGGGAATTGGTCAAGAAGGGCACTTTCTTTCCAATGGTTACTATAGTGCATGATTTTATTTTTGTTAAAAAGGGGTGGAAGCATTTAAATTTGTTTTTGAATAAATATAATATGGCAGCATCTCACACCAGATTCATTGACCCTGAAGGATTCTATGACTTATTAAAAGAAAGGGTGAGAGCTTCCCATATGGTACATCAGGTTTACTATCTGGAAGATATAATTAGAAATATTTTCACATTGAAGGAGCAAGAATTAAGGAAAGAGAAATGGATAGTTTTCAATAAAATGTGGAATTCATTAATGCTTTTGACCCCTAGTACGACCCATTGAAAGATAAGAAATACTAGGGAGCTAAAATATAGGCATTAATGAATAATTTTTCCATAATAATTCAGATTATGAATGAAAAGAAAGATATGTTTATTAAGGCACACCCAGACAAGGTAGCAAAAATACAAAGAAGAATGAGTGGTAGAAATGTGGTAACTCCTGGCCAATATACATTACAGAAAAGGGCAGGTTATGTCATGGTTCAAAATGTGCAATAGGTACCCCCTCATAAGAAACCAAGGTCAAGAAGTCCATCTACAGCCAGCTCTCCAAAAGACGAAAATTAGAGCAGGGGTCTTCTTCTGCTCAAAAAGAACAATACTCCCCAAGCTAGTCTCCAATATAGATAGATGATAGGCATCTATAAGGGAACAACTTAGAAAAATGGGAGGAGAAGGGGATGTGATTGTCACTTCTATAGACCTAGATATTGGAGAGCCACAAGAACCTCCTACACCAAGGAAATTGACCCAATTGTTGCCCAGGCTTCTGAAAGATTTATTAATGATGAAATTTTTGTAAGATCTAGGGCCTTTGCTTAGTTTTTATGGAGATTAAATATAATGAATTTTGAGAAATCCTATGAGAAGATCAAGGCTGAGCAACCAAATAAATCTGACCCGGTTATCAAGGAAGAGGTAAAATCAAAGTTTTTGAGTGATTTTTCCCAATTTACTCTTGAAGCTGGGAGGCAAATAGTTAGACAATTAGGAGTCCTCCTTCTACCAGAATGGGATATAGCAAATGCTATTGTTTTTGATTTAGTAAGGAAGCAGAAGGATGTTCAACTAACAACTGCTGAAGAAGTACTATAGGCTCATAGAGGGGTCAAATTTAGTGATGACCACGAAGCCCTTGTTTTGTAGTCCATAGATAAGAGAGAAAATACCAGGATACATGAGTTTCGCACTGCAAAACATACTGGTACATTGACAGTATAATGGGCTGGAGAGGTAAGTAGTAAACAAATAATGGGAATGGCCTTAGCAGTGCTAAAATTGGGTGGTGTTGTATTTGGACAGGAAGAAGATAAGTTTTCCCAACTCAATGCTAGGTTTGAAGAAGTTTTGAAGGCATATGAGGAAAGGGGTATATAGATATAGTCACTGGAAAACAAAATGTCTCAAATGGAGAGGATACATGGGAAAAGAAAGGTGGGAGAATCCAGTGCACGTACAATTGCATACCCTTCACAGTCATTGGTTGGATCTGGATCAACCCCTATTATTGAAATACATGACACCCCTAAAAGGCCCCAATTCTATACTACAAAGGACTTTGAAGAAGAAAAAACAAAATTACATGAGTTGCAGATAGAATTAAGAAATTAATATGAAGAAAAATTAAAGCAGGGTGTGATATATTTGAGGGATAAAATACAATGGTCAACCTTTTTTGATCAGTTGACAAGAATTGCAACCCTCATGGATGAGTTGAACAGAGATAAGGATAAATTGACTCCTCTTGCACATAAATGGAGGGAAAGAAATAATGATATTACAATCATATGTATATCTGCAGTCCAAATGCCTTATCATGAAGTTGACAAAATATTTGATTTATTAAATAAGCTATAAAATTTTGATGATAAAAGAGATTCTTTACAGAAAGGATTAACACTCTGTTTTTCCTGATATATTACTGAAAAAATTACTCTATTTCCTTGTGCTTTAGAATCTGTTGATACAATAAAGGAAAAGGAAAAGTGGAAAAGGGAATTGGATGAGTTATTTAATGAAAGAATAATAAACATCATGAGTGAAAATAGCCACTGGTTCTGGGCAAAGACAAATGAAGAGCTAGTAAAAATACAGTTATTTTACACTGCTATGAGAAAAGAATTTGATGATTTAGAAGAGAGTGCAAATTCTTTAATAATGATACAAAGAGAAGCTCTAAGTTTTGATTGGCTAGATGATGATGCTTTGAATAAATGGAAAAACCAATTTCTAGAACAAATGTCAGAAGATGATGAGGAGGAAAATGTAAAGGTAAAAGTTACCCTCGTAGTTAGTAATGAGGACATGGAAAATCTCCAGGTTGAAATAAATTTGTAGGTAACTGAAGATGATACATCACTTTAAAACCTTATGGCTATTTACTCTGAGGATGAAGAATAATTGAAGAATCAGATCTTATCTTCTTGTTTCAACAACAGAGAAGCATAACAGAATGGGACCCACAAAGAATTGTTCGATGTGTTAGCTTTTTTGTTATTTGTTTTTGTCTTTTATGACAGACATTTGTCAGTATCTTTTGGAAGACACATGTCACTTTCTCTAGCCCGAAGCTTGTTGCATCTCACACTATTTAAGTGAGATTCCAAGGCTAAAGAATGGTCTGAATTCTATTTCTTCTAAGTACTATACTTAGTCTATTTTTTGGTCCAAAATTTTGAAAGCAAGTTTGTAATGTAGTTTTCTGTCAATTCTCTGAGAATACATGAATATAGAATGAGCTGTATTTCTTTCTAAAGGCCATTTTGAGTCTATTGTAAAGGATATACCATTTTCAAAGAAAATAAATACAAATTGTGAACTGTCCCCGTATTTGTTCTTTCTGAATTTTATCTCCTTTTAAATACTTAGCTACCTTGATGTTGTATGAGTAAAAGCTTGTGCAATTGAATGCAATCTAGTTAGGTTGTATATCCATTTATCATTGCTCTTAATTCAATGGATTAAATAAATGCTTTGATGAATGTGATGAGATTCCTTTAGTATTGAAAAGGATTTTGAATGATAAATTCTGATAAGAATTGCTGATAGAATTTGTTGTAAGGCAACAAATTAGATCTAAGAATTTGCTATAGACTTTGAACCCTAATGGATTAGGCACTGATCAAGTTATTTCAGCTAAAGGAGAAATATATTATAAATGGTTATTCAAATGCATCATCCAATCAAATTTTACTTTTATTTCATGTAGATCTTCAAAGTTGGCCATCACTTGTCTACATGGAATGTTTTAGCTACAGTTAGCCACTATTGTTAAAGACATCTGTAGATCTATAGAAGAATTCTTGGCCATATCTATTTCATGGGATGTGTTTATCAAGTTAATAGGAATTATGTTTATGTTTTGAGGATTTTGAAATAAGAATTAGAAGGAAACTAAGAATGAACCTCATGCAGTTATTTAAATTTTGAATCATCCCTAGGTATACCCGCCCTGGTTTTGCAGAGCCAAAAGAGTAGAAAATAATCTGTGGTTTTGTTGAAGATGGGTCCAAGTACTTTGTGTATGCAATTGTTAATAACAATTGGCTAGTTTTTAGGTTGTGTATGTACTGTTACCTTGGTATTAATCCTTTTGTCGCTTAGTAGTTTTTGTGCATTTTAAAACACCAACACCTTACATCTTTGATATGTTTCAATGTGCCCATTTTCCGTGTCTTAGAGTATGTCATCAATGACTTAGTCGATCCTTGTACTTCATTGCAACATCATAACTTCAACCTTTCTATAGGTGTTCTAGTTACATCTTTATTGATTGCCTCCTCCTTGTCAATCAACCAATTCATAGTATTTGGATCACTAAAGCAATTGTCATTCTTGCAAGTAGCAAGTTTGATATCAATGATAAAACAATGATTGAGAACATTCTTTACCATTTCCATTGTTTGACATCAATCTCCCTCATGATCTTTTCAATCATTTCCAACAATCTCCCTCTTTGGCATTGATGGCAAACCAAACTGATCAATTGATCAACTTAGTTACCACCAAGATTGTATACATTGTCTGCTACTTTTCTTGGCTGCTGCATCCTTACTACTGATCTCTTATAGCTCCCTCTTTCATATATATCTCCCTGTTGCTTTGTATTGATTAGTTTTCTACATATTTCTCCCTCTTTGACATAAATGCCAAAGATGTAGCATCTTTATCATGCAAAATATAAGCTTTGGCTTCTTGATGTCTTCTCCCTCTTTCACCATGCTTGTGACTAATTTGGAGTTTCTGCTCCTGCTATCATCCTCTGCATCATTCTTCTGATATTCCAATGATTTGTTCCTATTGATGCAGGGCAGCTACCTTATTACTTTAAACTACTTGAGTTAGGGGTAACTCGGCACATTAAGGAACACTCAATCGACACTAGATTGCTATAATAACTTGACATCCACTAAAGCTACAATAGCTTGGCATCTATTAGAGCCAGAATAACTCAGCATCCATTAAAGCTACAGTAACTCGACATCCACTAGAGCTACAGTAACTTGACATCAACATGTAGAATGAAAAAAAATGAATAGGATAACAAGGCAACCCAGGATTCTCCTGCATCAATATTCTTTCTAAGATCCCATTTAGTATATTTGGACACATTTTAAAAGAGAATTATGTAATAAAATGAACTATCTTATTAAACCCCACCCTCCAATCACATTTTAGACTTCAAAGCAAGTCTTTATGAAGCCTTGCATACTAAGGTCAGGGTCTACACTTTGGGGCTACCAGTACTTGCCTAGGTCCATGTGAAACCTTCTAAACAATCTACTGATGACATGTGGAGGGAGTTTGGCTGAAAATGAGGTCATATTTAAAGTTGGTAGAGGGGAGGAGATGTAAATCTTCCACCCTTGACTTTCCCTCCACACACTCCTAGTTGCACCCACCTGCAATCTTCCTTGGGCAACATGACCCATGTATGGTGTGTCCACATGAGCCTAGGGTAGCATGGAAAGGGGGTTGTGGAAAATATAATGGAGTTAAGGGGGTAAGGTTAGATAATAGGTAAGGGGTTAAGGTGTTAGGATATGTTAGGATATGGTTAGTAGAGTGGTTAATATGTGTGTAGTTAGGTGTTAGTTGTAGATAGTTGTAGTAAGTTTTATTTAAATGTTTTAATATTAATTTTTGGTTAGTTAGTATTATTTAGTCTTAGATAAACTTTTATTGTTAAGTGTTTAGATTTATAATTAGTTTTAATTAATAATAATATATTAAAATTTAAGTTTGGTTTTATTTAACTTTCTTTTGTAATTAGAATTAGTATTTATGAAGTATTATTTTAGTCTATTTTAATTTAATTTGATATACATTTAATGAAGATTTAAAAAGGGTTAGAAGTAGAAAGTAATGTTATTTTAGAAATTAGTAAGTGGATAATAGTTACAATAGTCTTTTTAATGAGTTTATGATTTAAAATTATTAATGCTAATTAAATTTTATATGGTTGCTTTATTTTAAATAATTGATTGTTTTGATTCAAAAGTAAAATGAGTTAGTTAGTGAAGATAGTTAGTGGGGATGTTATATTAGACATAAATAATGTCTCTCACTTTATAATTGTATAATGAACTTAAAAATAAGATGAAATTCATATTATGATTGGAAAATTGTATTTGCTCCTTTATTTGATTTAATGAAACATTAATGCATCCTTGAGTAATAAATCCTTATGTAATGTATTAAGGTATTGTTAGGGAAGCCTATGTCTACATTTCAACATACTTATAATTTAACTTGTAAAATGAATATTTAGAATCATGTCAAACCCCAATTTTCATGTGAGCCTTAGTCAAACATGTATCAACATAGTGGACTTATTAACATTTTAAAAAAAAAATTGTGTATCATTTCTCTATTATTTTGGGCATGACACTAATATATGAAAATATTCCTATTTTTCCCTTTGTAGGAACTAAAAATTTGCATGGAATACTTTGTTGAGAAATTATTTTGCACAATGCTTAATGACATAAATCCTTTTAGATCTCTCTCTTGAAAAGTTGATTAATGACCAACTCTAAGGTTCTAGATGGCTATTTTACAACCTGCTAGGTAACTCAATTGAAGACAAATGTGAACGTTCACAAGGAGGCCTTTGCTTGTACCCAGCAATTTGCACAACTTTGTTGAAACTACAAAAGAGATATATTTTTGTATTTTATGTTTTATGATGAATGAAATTTCTAAACAATACAAATATACAAATTCCTATTTTAACCTAATGTTCTAAAAATAAAATAATGAAGATAAAGTAACAAGAAACTAAATAAAATTATTGAAAGGGAAATTCCTAATGGATATAAGCCAAAGTAACAACATGTCTACAAATTATTATCAAAAGGATCTGGTAGGAAACCATTAAAATTAGGAGTAAAACATCCTCAACTCCACTAATGCAATTGTCGATAGGAACTTCAATAATAGCCAAAAAATGTTTCACATTTCATCAAATTGGGAGGCCACAAAAAGTGTGTTCACATGAGATAAAATGCTATGCAAGAACAATATTGATCCTTTCTCCAATTTGTCACAACAACAAAATTTGTTAACATAAGAAAAATATTAGAACTAAAAGACCGCATGATCATAAAAACATAAAAAAACCACTAGCTCCACTATTATTCATGAACATTCATTCACAAAAATAACACACTCTGACAAGAGTTACTACACTCAAAATGAGAGCAACAATAACATATATTATTGCATCCAAATAATAGCTTAGAGTACATATTACATCAATTTCTTTAAAATAGATCCTCTCCTCCTTTTGTTTTAGGAGTGAGAGCTCTTCTAATATGACTCATATTAAAAGAACAAATAAAATAAGTCTATTTACATACAAACTAACTCTCTAAATGGTGTTAAGCATGTCTCCACCCTTGTTTTTATCAATTAATGGGTGTATGAAATTCTACATGACTTAAAAGAATAAAATAAGAAGGATATAAGAAGATAGAAGCCATGAGATGATCTAGGAGTCACTGAGAGCTCTAAAAATGGAAGCTTAACCTTCTCTAGGTGTTTCTAGGAGTTGAACTACCATCAAAATGTGTTTTTGGTGCATAGAATGATCTAAAATAGCAATTGACAGTTAACTATTAGCGCATTGCTTCTTATTCAAAATTCTTGGTGCACCTTTGAAAAAGTGCACCTTCAAAAAGTGATCCTTGGAAAAGTTCACCTTTAAAAAGTGTACCTTCAAAAAGTGCATCTTGGTGATAGGACCCAAAAATCCAAAAATTCTTCTAACTATCAAAACTTGATTTCAAACATCAAACTTTTCTTCCCTTTTATACCAAAATGATATCTAGATGCTTTTTTTTGAATTTGTCTATTATATCCATTACTTCCTTAGCCTCTAGTAAATCTAATGAATCATACTTATTTCAAATTACTTTTCGATAGTTTCTCACTTCTATCCTCATATCCACAAAATCCTCAAGCTAAGAATTAATTTCTAATAATGCTTCTTCTATTTTGAAAGCTTTTCTAATATCATCTTCTGATGAAGTTGTCTCAAATGTATCCCTAAATTGTTGAACGACTATTTGTACTAAGGATAGTTTAGTCTTTGAATCATCTTCAAATATCTCAAGGCTAGTGATGTTGTATTATTTATTTGCTTCCAAAAATTTCTCTCGAGTCTTATTCTTTATTTGCTAAATATCTTCATGTGGTCCTTCCATGACTTTATTCCCAAAAGATATCTTCTCTATCCAATCATCTAAATTATCTAGTTTCTCCACCAAGTATATTTCCATAAACATCTAGTACCTTTTCACTATAATAGATTTGAGTGCTTTCAATTCATTGTCCTAGGTACATACCTCATCCATCAACAAAAAATTATGGTTAATAATGACAACCAATTTATCAGTATTAGTCTAGATGTTGTGCAAAAGGTTCAAATTACCTTGTATTATTTGCACTACCCTTTCCTCAAAATTGTGATGCCATTTCTGAAGAGCATCCAAAAAGGAATCCTTTTGTCACCTCGTCTGCCTCCTTTCCAATGCATTTGCAAGAGAAATCTCATGATACACAAAGTCTATTGGCTCAACTACCTCATTTAGTTAGTCAAAAGCTTTACAATATCCACCATAGACTTACCCATTATGATCTCCTTCATCTTATAGTTCTTTAGAGTCAACTATTTAGTGTTTTGATGGAGAGGTGGAATGAAAATGTGTGCCAAGAGGTCTTGATCTCAATTATTCATTATGAAGGCAATTTTTCTAACATCACCCTTAAGTGGCTCAGGTTTCCAGATTACCTTTATTAATTCCAAAATTTCATCTTGTTTAGTTAATTCCATCTATCTCTTTTGTTTGAACATAACCTCCTTCAACCATGATGGTGTCATGCCAATTGATGACATTTAATTATGCTAAAGAGGTTGGTTCTATTGTAGGTTCCTTTCCCTTATCGCTCTTCTCTATAGTCTTCTTATGTTAAGGAAGAACTATAGAGTGAGTTTCTATATCATGTTGGGTTGGAGACCTAGCCACTATATGCAGAGCATCTTGTTGCATTTCTTCTACTATCTATCCTTGGATAGTTCATCGCCATGCCACATATTCTCCTTCTTCTAGACTTTGACTTTTAGATTCAATCATCAAAGGAGGTGGAGCCACTCATCTTTGTTCTATTAATTTGGGCATACCTTGGGCTCGTGGGGGAGGAATTCCAGGAGGTCCTTTTGGTAGTGGAGGTAGTTGACTCCAATCTTCCCCCAATTGATCCGTCCTAAGGTGTCCCATATTTTCTATCCTACCATCTTGATGCCTACAAATGTGAAATCAAAGTTTGAGAGGTAAAAAATGTCTACCCCCTTGCCCTCCATTTCTATAATCTATTTATGTTTCTCATCTTCAAAGGTCTAATCCTAGATGGGCTCCTTATGGATAGAAGAAGGTGTCTAAGTTGAGCTTCTTCTCCTCCCTTCTTCAGCCATAGTAGGTGAGTGAGTTCTCTCACTCAAAGGTACAAAATTAATTTTTTCCCCTTCCTCCTCATCTTCCACCTTAGAGATTTTTTTTGAAATTTGTGACAAGTGGTTACTCTTCTTCTTTAGTCTCCTCTTCACATCTACAACCTATAGACACCTAAATTTGATTACACCACTTTGGTAATCCTATTTAGCTATCTCTAAAGGCATCATTAATTAAATTATTATTTATTTAATCCTTTGTCATCCCCTAGCTGATTAATTTAATTAATCATCTATAGTCCTAATTGATAAATCAAATAACTTATCATTTATCAATTAAATCCTATTCTTCTATCTAATTCCAAAATCTCCATTTATTAAATAAATCTATTTGATAAATAAAGCCCTCAATAACCCCTAACCTATCCCTAATCCTCTATTTAGCCTAATCCACCCCATCCACCCATACTAACTAAGCTTAGTCACTAACTCACCCACCCTCACGAATGCCATCCACTTGCATATCTCTAACAAGCTTATTCTAATCCTAAACCATCTCTAATCACCCCCCTAACCTTGTCACATTCCCTAAGTAAGCTTAAGACTTTCCTAAGCCAAGCAAAGTCAACAATCTCAACTCCCTCCAAAATATCCCAACCATAAGCCATAAAGACTCTTACAAGCCCATTCATTTTTCTTACAAGCCATTTATGAAGGGTCTTTATGAAAATATTATCCCTTGAGCCTTCTTTGTTGACTCATCCTTGCCTTTTCCTCCATCCACTCACCCTGTGACATGTGTCACTCTCTAGTTGGTGCTAAAGAAGCACAATCCATGTGCTCCCCTTTGAGTGCATCCTAGCCCTCCTTAAGCTTTCATTTCTCCTTGCATCTTAGCCCTCCATCCCTCAAGCCCTTAACCTATAAATTGAATCCCCTCCCAAGCCATTTCATCACAACCTTTGAGCTAAAGTTATAATGCTAGTTTGAGAAACAAAGCCTTTTAATCATACCTTTATAATGCCATTTTGAGAGCAAGTTTTACATCAAATCTATTCACCCAAGCCAAAATCCATCAAGAACACCATTGAAGCTAGTTTGAGAAGCTTGATCACACATCCCAAATCTTATCAAATAGACTCATCCCTAAATCAAGAGAACAAACTTATTGAGAGAGCCTTTCAATGGCTCACATTCTCATTTGAGTTGGTTTCTTCTTTGTCTCTCTTAAAGGTTATATTAGTATTGTTAGTTGATGCTTTGTTCTCTTAATAGACTAGTGTTTCTTTCTAACATATTAGTATACACATTTTGGCACGCCTGATGGGACCCCACTATGGGTCATTTAATCATCTATTTCTATCTATATGTTGTTTTTTCTAATAATCTAATGTTTCTTGTTGTTTGAGTGAGTTGTAGGGTGTTTCACTTATTTTTGCAAGTTGAAGGGTGCACTTGGGAAGAAGAAATACCCTCAAAAATCCAAAAATAACCAAAAAATTAAAAAATTTTGGAAAAATTCTGTGCATTTTAGTTATTTTTGCACAGTGTTGTCTCTGCAGATTGGCATCTGCGCCAGCTACTCTATCGTCTCGCAACCAAACTGATGTCTCTGAAGTTTGGCATCTCTGCCTGGTCTTTCACTATTGACACCACCACTAAACTCTCATCTCTACATCCTTATTTATTGTCTCCATAGATCAGTGCCTCTGCCAGATACTCTGTCATCTTTGTCACCGCCTCTAGTCTTTTATCGTCTTCGCCGCCACACACCTCAATTGTTGTCTCTGCAAATTGGCATCTCCATCTATTTTTCAATTAACTGCACTGCCAAACTAATCTATCATCTCTTCCCTTTTCTCTGTTGTCTATGCAGATTGGCATCTTTGCATTTTAGCATCTTCATAGTTTGGCGTCTCTACCTGATGAATTGTCGTCTCTGCCTGTTGTTGTTGCATTTCTGTTTTAACATCTCTGTTTTTGCACATTTTATTTTTTTAAAAGAAAAAAAGAAAAAAAAGAGTATAAATCAAATTTTAACTTTTGGTGGTTCCATAGGGTAGAGGTTTTTCTAAGCATTTTTATGCCTAAAAAAAATAACACAAAAAGTTAAAAAAAATTCCCATAGTTAAGCTTTCCTTTTGAAATATTTTGGGTGACTAATCAAATTGCTTTTTTGTCTCATTGTAGGTTGGAGCAACAAACTTAATCATGTTTTTAAGATTTTTTTTAGAATGAACTTGCATGGTTAAACACTTTTTTTTTTTAATGAATGTTGCTCAAACATAATCTTGAATGCCATGGATTAAAATGAATCTTTCTTAGAATACATGCTTAAAAAAAACAAACTCAATCTTGAATGCAAATGATCAATTAACCATTGCAATATCTCACATTTCAATTTAATCACCCATCAATTTAACCATTGGTTGCAATCTCAGTGCCATCTATAGGGATGGATCCACCTAAGAGGGTGTTAAGTGCTCTACAAATATCAAACTCTACTCACTTAGGTTTTTAGTGATTTTTCTAGCTTAGAAAATTCTTTGAATGCACATTAGGCTCGCTAACACTTGAACTTTGGGCTTTAAAAAGAGTTCACTCAATCTTGAATGCTTAAAAATTAATGAACATTGCGTGGTTTTGACACATTTCAATGAAGCTTGCATTTCTTATGTTGACGATCTCTCGATTTCCATTATGTTGACGATGCTATCAAATTGGAATGAACATTGTATGCCATAATCACAAGTGTCTTTAATAATAGCTTACAAAATCTAAATCATCAATTGGAATGAACGCTTGTCTTTTAAAACCAAGATCATGTATGTAGTTTTGTTTTACACTTTTTAGGAGGCCTACTTGGGGATTTCATCACCCCTTGGGATGACCTCAACTCCAGCGTTCTGGTAGAGTATAAGAATCGGGAGGTGAATCGAAAGACACCTCTCTTGGGATCAAGATTTTGTCACTCGGGCTAAGCCTCAAGGAACTTTATACCCTTGAGAAGTGAAAGAGGGGAAGTGGGTTACCGCTCCTCTTGGCTGTATGACATCTTTTTGGTTTCATCTACGAATTTGGGCCTCACGTACCTTGAGTATATCGAGGACTCCATAGCTAAACCAAATTTCATCCTTGTAGAAAGCTTCCTAGGATGTTGGTGTGTTTGACGTGCTTGTTCCAAACTTTTTGTCTGCTTGTTCATAGCTTTTGAAATGAATGTTTGCCAACTTTGGTCAAAATTCCAGAAAAGTAGAAATCTCCTAGCTTAAGGCATACTTAGTGTAGTCACTGCCTCATTAGAAAGTCCATCCAAATCATCCCCCTAGCCAACTAGCAACCCAATCAAAAATCACCCAAGCCTTCAGAATTGTTGTTACTCTACTAGAGTTTGCTATCCAGTCAATCTATCCAAATCAAGCAATCTCACCAAGGTTATCCCTCTAACAGAGCATTGTCTAGGGTAATCCAACTTTGTCACTTGTATCCCTCATCACCTTGATCTAAAGTTTGGAATCCACAAATGGTCAATCTCGTGCCATGCCCATAGGATCATTAGTCTATCCTCAGGTTGACACAGCCACCAATCCTACACATAGGAAAGAAAAACTCTCACTTTTTGATAGCATGCCCTTGAAGTCTTCCATCCATAGGAAAGCCAAAAATCTCCAGCCAATCCTCCTTAGGTCTTTCATGCAGCTTTGACTCTACCTAAGAAATCTTTCATCAGCCAATCCAAAATCAATGCTTAATCCAAATCCAACCATGAGCTTCCGTTTTCATCCATATGCAAGACCCCATCCCCATCCAACTCATCATCAAAACATGAAATCCCAAACCTATCATGATGTGTTTGGTCATATTATCCTTTTTCCCACTACATCCTATTCCAATGATGATGAAAATCTTGTTGACTATGATGAGTATCTTGAGAGTCTTAGAAGCCTTCTGCCAAACATCCCCCTAAATCCAAGAGTTATTCCAAACTATCTAGTCATGCCATATGATATCCTAGCTTTTCCTCCATCACCCAATCAACCAAGCTTCTAATCTTCCACCCCCATCATACTAGCTATTCCTATCAATCCACCTCCACCTCCACCTCCAACACACAAGTCTCTAAGGAATCTCCTAGAGGAAATATAAGAAAAGTTGCCTCCAATAGTCGATAAGCCATGTCATCTAATCCAACCATGTGAAGTAGTCAGTGGTGAAGCTTTCCCATCTATAATATCACCTCCATCTCCCATAGCTATCATCCCCATACCATCTATCAAATTGCTTAAAATCTTTCCACTTCCCGCAAGCATCAAAACCCCACCACCTATCAAATCCCTCCAAATCCTATCCACATCACCTCCAAGCATTTCCCAAATCTCCTATAATGACCCTTATGCATCCATCTTCTACTCAACCCATCTCCACTACCGAATCTCCCATCTATCCATCTGCTGCCTTTGAAGAATCCATCCCTTCACCTCTTATCGCACCATCTACTCCAATCCAATCCTATCAAGATCGTGCCCAAAAGCATGTTGACATCCCCCAAAGCATAAATGAAGAGATCATCATACCATGTCTTCCATCCATAGTGCAATCACCATCCCCTCCATCTCCAAAACCTCAAGCCATACCTCCTCTACTGCAGGATATCTTTTCATCCCATCAGCTAAATCAAGATCCTATCCTACCATCTCCTCTGCTCTATGCTTCCATATTACCACCTATCCAAGCTATTCCACCATCTATAATCTACCCTCTTGGTTCACTTACATTCATCCATGGTGGCCTCCTCTTAGCAGAAGAATTAAGAACAATATCTCCCCATTGCAGTACATCTAATAAAGCACTTCTACCATTTTCTATAAGTAAAAAGTTTCCTCAGCTCGTTCAAATGCTCAATCGATGGCATTATCAAGGTCAAGGTTTAGGACCACAAGAGAAAGGAATCATAAAGCATATTATGGCACAAAAGAATCCAGGATTTCATGGTCTTGGATATGTATCCAAAGTCTCACCATCTAAAAGTGTTGGTACATGCCATCCTCAAACCAAGCCTATCTCCAGGCCCACCATGCCAGCCTCCCATCACTCTTTCAAGAAATCTTATGTCATCCCCCCTCCACCATCTTTGAAACCCAAAACAACCTACCATATCCCCCCTTCATCCGCTAAATCTATTTTGGGTCCCTATGTCCAAAAATCTACCATCCTCCATCCTCCTATCATCCAGCATAAAAATCCCACTCCTTTCATTCCTATTCAGGATCAACAAAGGCACACCTCTCTACCTATTATCCATCATCCTCCCATTATAAGCTCCTACATATCCTCTCCATCTCGCAAGGCTTCTCCTAACCATCTTCCCAAAGCTTACCACAACAATGTGAATGCTAACTTCAAAATGCATAAAGCTGAAAATCCACATCCTAGGCAATCATATGTCTATTCTAAAAGACATACTCCAAAAAGAAAAAATCCAATCAAAGAATGCAAAACAATGCAAAATCCTATGAAAAGAAAATCCAAAACCATGTCGATCCCAAAGAAAAAAGTTGAAACCCAATGCATAATGGCATCCACCATTGCTAATCCCCCATCCAGTGACTTGTGTCCCCTATCTCCTAACTCCATCTTGGGTGCCTATATCCCCAAGCGCGCTTCCACAAATCCTCCATCAAGCCCGCATCTACCATTTATCCCCCATATGCTCTTTTCACACCCATCCCAACATGTGCCAATGTTGATCCTGCAAGCATCCCCATCTCATGCTCCTTTCCAGTCTTTTCATCCCTCCATCTCCTACCATCAATCCCATCTAATCCAATCTATTGCATAAATCACACATCTGGTGTACCAACAACTAGTAACAAAATTGAACATTCCAACAGCTAGTGAAAAATACCAAAAAAGCAAAAAATAGCTGAAGAAAACCAAAATCATTCCATCTAAGTCTAAAGTCAAAAAAGTCAAAAAAAGAAAAGAAAAATAAAGCATCCACTGGTGAAAACTTGGCAATTCAAGTGCCTTGGACAAGTACCATGATGAAAACTTGGTAAACAAGCGTCATGCGTAATCCAACCATCCCCAGATTAGCCTATCATCCTCATGCTTTTGGTCACATCTTGCCATCTAGCTCCATCTTCCAATTTATCCACCTATCTTTCATCCTCCAGCTTTTATCTATCACTATCCATCATAAGACCTCCTTCCCACATGTCATCTTTTGACTAGGGGCACTGTATTCCTTGGAGATCTTGTCTTGTCCATCCTCCCTTGTCATTGGTATCTCGCTCTAGGCTATCCTCATGCAAATCCAATGTCAATATCTCATTAGCAATTAACTCTAGCACATTCTATTAGCTCAACTACCACCAACCTTAGCATTGTCCCCATCCTTGGTCACACATTTATCATCATCGTTGGATGCATCCTGCCAAATCCATATCTTCCACTATCACCTCATCCTTAGCTTCTGCATCTTGCACCAACTTGAGCTATCTCACTATCTTATCATCCAAAGTTCCTATACAGCTTGTAAATAATCTTATATCTGATGCTTGTATCACATGCTTGTATCATAGCTTGTATATCCAATCTTGTCAAAAACAATCTTGTACATTTGTAACATATCTTGGTCTGTTAGCTTGTACATCCTCTTTAGCTTCATACCATTATATCTATCTAGCTTTTGTGTCAGTTCATCCTTGATCAGCATCTTGCACACATCACACAACCCTTGGTTAGCTATTCCAATGCATCCTTTAGCTAGAATTCCTATCACCAAAGTGTTATCCTTCTTAGTTTAGCTTGCCAGATGCATCACTCATCCAGATCCATCAGCTTAGGTACCCTTCGATAGATCCTTGTAGGATATAGCTTTCCTCATGTCTGATCTTGGTCTATTATTACCTCATCCTACCCATTTCGTTGGCAAATGGTTCTCTTTTGGATTTTTGCTTTCTTTTGATTTGGAATCTTCCTTGTTGGGTCTTGAAAAATCTTTTTCAAGCAATCTGTTTGTTCCCTCCTCAAGGTTGCCACAATCTTCCATATCATGGTATGCTATGAATGGGGCATTCTTAGCATGAGGTCTTGATCAGGTCTTTTGTTTGTTTTTCTTTTCTACTTGTGGGTTACCCAGTGTGAGTTCCATGCTGCTTCCTTCGGGATTCATGTGTGATGTTGGGGAAATCCTTACGTGTTTGTTTTGAGTCAGCTTGTCAGTCCTCTAGACCGTTGGTGAAAAGGCCTTGATGTTCTTGGTAACCTTGGCAATTAACCAATAGTCCTATAGAAAATCTAGTACTCAACTACATGGCGGTACTTCTCTTTGAAGTATCCCCCCACTCAAAAAGCTTCAATGGATTCCCTTCGTCTCCATTATCCCCCATCCATATCTAGCATCGGTCTCTCCTATCCTAGCATATGCATCAGTATCTCTTTGAATCAATCTTCACTTTTAGCCTTAGGGATCCACAATCCTAGTCTTAGGGATTCACCAATCCAATCAATCCATCAAGCCTCATCTTTCGAGATCCACAATCCTAGTCCTAAGGATCTCTGAAACCCATCTTCCACCAATCTAACTCTTTGAAATCCTGTTGCATCAGCTTTGTCATCCCCTCATCCCTCACCCTATCCTAGATTCCTTTTTATAGCGCTCCACTCTTTCTTCCCCCCAATCCTAGAATTTCTTAAGCTTGCTTCCTTTGGTGAATCTGACCTCCCTTTATCATTCTCCCGTAGTGAGAGTTTGAGCTAATTTAGCCCCTTCTCTTTGCCAATTTGTGTCTCTACTCGTCTCGATTTCTGGTGCTTTTCAAGAAGTCGTCGAGCCTCATTTCTCTCTCTGCCACCTTCTTGAGGGGGCATCATCTAAGTCTAGTCTCTTCTCTTCTTATCCGAGACTAGGACAACCTTTTTGCTAAAACATCTTCCTCATGTCATCTTCATTCAAACTTCTTTGAAATAATGTTGTCTCAACACTCTGTCAAAGAGGGGCAAAATGTAGACACCTAAATTTGATTACACTACTTTGGTAATCCTATTTGGCTATCTCTAAAAGCATCATTAATTAAATTCCTATTTATTTAATCCTTTTCCATCCCCTAGCTGATTAATTTGATTAATCATCTATAGTCCTAATTGATGAATCAAATAACTTATCATTTATCAATTAAATCCTATTTTTCTATCTAATTCCAAAATTCCCATTTATTAAATAAATCTATTTGATAAATAAAGCCCTCAATAACCCCTAACCTATCCCTAATCCTCTATTTAGCCTAATCCACCCCATCCACCCATACTAACTAAGCTTAGTCACTAACTCACCCACCCTCATGAATGTCATCCACCTGCATATCTCTAACAAGATTAGTCTAATCCTAAACCATCTCTAATCCCCCCCCCCCCAACCTTGTCACATTCCCTAAGTAAGCTTAAGACTTTCCTAAGCCAAGCAAAGTTAACAATCTCAACTCACTCCAAAATATCCCAACCATAAGCCATAAAGACTCTTACAAGCCCATTCATTGCTCTTACAAGCCATTTATGAAGGGTATTTATGAATATATTATCCCTTGAGCCTTCTTTTTTGACTCATCCTTGCCCTTTTCTCCATCCACTCACCCTATGACATGTGTCACTCCCTGATTGGTGCCAAAACAAGCACAATCCATGTGCTCCCCTTTGAGTGCATCCTAACCCTCCTTAAGTTTTCATCTCTCCTTGAATCTTAGCCCTCCATCCCTCAAGATCTTATCCTATAAATTGAATCCCCACCCAAGCCATTTCATCACAACCTTTGAGCTAAAGTTATAATGCTAGTTTGAGAAACAAAGCCTTTTAATCATACCCTTATAATGCCAAATTGAGAGCTCGCAAAGCTACCAATTTGCCCTTACCCATCCATCTCCATTGAAGCTATTTTGAGAACCTTGAACATACATACCAAATCTAAGCAAATAGACTCATCCCCAAATCAAGAGAACAATCTCATTAAGAGAGCCTCTTCCATGGCTCATATTCTCATTTGAGTTGTTTCCTCTTTTAGTCTCTCTTATATGTTATGTTAATCTTTATTAGTTAATGCTTTGTTCTTTTGATAGATTAGTATTCCTTCACTAACATATTAGTATATACACAACCATCATCTCTATTCATGCTCTTTTGGGCACTAATGGGGAGTGTTCTTTTGCTTAGGCTCAAGGTGGCAATTTTTTTTTTGGTGCCTATTGCACCTGTTCTTTCTCTTGTTGAGCTTTTTCTTCTTGAATAGCCATTTCTTCTTGAGCCACTTCCTCTTTCTCTCTCCTTCTAGGGGCTGCCATTATCTTCTTACCCTTACCCTTTTGTGTCTCAAAATAATCAACCTCCTTGTCATGCTAGTGTACCATCTTTGGCTTCACTAGTGATTTGATAGGGTAAGTTGATATGGTGACCTTTGTTCCGTTTCCTTTCTTTGGTTAGGTTGTAGCTTGAAGAGGTAGGGCTTGAGGAATTGGATCCATCCAAAAAGGTTTCCTAATCCATTCACTTGTCAATTTAACCACATGTCAACCCCAATGTTTAATATCATTGTTCCCGTCATGCCCAATTTTTGCATTCATAATGGGTCTTTCATAGATCTTGTCCTTGTTGTACAAGGGATCTATTATCTTAGGGACATCCTTGTCCCATGCTTTGAGGGGTGTCTCTATGTGTGACACCGACTTCACATAGCTGCATGAATTTAGTGATATTATCATCTCCAAGAGATTCCTCATAAAGGGGCTTGAAGACCTTTCTAATTGAAGGCTTCAAGCCCTTAGCCTACTAATCCTCCCTGTCCTATGGTTCCCTATTTCTTATTTCCTTGAACCTTACTATTTGGCCAAAAAAATATTTTAAAGATATTTGTTTTTCTTCTGATTAGGCCTTGCACTTTAATGCAAATTAGGAAATAGTAAAATTAGGCTAATTTAATCAGCTATTTTGAATATCTATGTTATGAATTAATAGTATTTACATTTTACAATCTCAAATATAATCAATAAAAATAATATTTTTTGGCTTCTCAATCATTTTTGATGCTAGCCTATGACTCTATTTTTAGCTTCTCAATGAATTGTTCAAATGTTAGTCTGCAACTTTGTTATGAAAAATTAACTGTTATAAAGTTAGAAACAAAAAAAGGTTTTCAACAATCCTTTTATGGTTTCATATTTGATTAATGATTTATATTAAAAAATTATTATAAGTAAAATCATCTTAGTTGTTTTGTTTTGTTAATCTATTTCATCACTTTCAAAGGGGAATAATGTTAGTAGTGGGTAATTCTATAGTTAATTCGAATAAATGAATGAGTTAAATTGTATGGTAAACTATGAATCTCATCTACCTAGAATATACATTCAAATGAAAACTAAAACCGTACATTTAACTCAATAATATATTTTTAAAATCAAACCAAACTATGAAACCTACACTATGTTGTATGTATGTTGTCTATGTTTTTGGTTTGGGTTGACTAGAGTGTTGACCAATTTTAGGACATCTACCAAAGGCTTGGGAGTTCTGTGATTGTGGTATTATGTTGATTGATCTTTTAAACTCAACCATGGTAATGTGATTGGTATGCTCCTTGATGATTTTGTTTATATTGTTGATTATTTTTTTTAGTGTTATTATGGGATAACAAGATGAACGTTATGACCTACTTGACTTAAACATTTTGAGTCTTCAATCAATATTTTTGGGATACTTTCTGGATGCCAATAGAGAAATTATGGGTATTGTGATTTATCTTTTGATGCTTTCCAGTCACTTGTATAGGAGTAAGGTGATTTACTATGATTTTTTGATTTGTGATTTCATAAGCTTAGGGTAGGTTATCTATATGTAATGTGAGGAAGTGGCTCACAATGGAGGTCGGGGCCCTAAGTAGTTACCAGGGTAACCCATTGTAAGTTGTTTAATAAGTGAAAACACTACACTAAATGAGAGTAAAATGAACCTAATAAGAGTCTTTGTATGTTCTTCTCCATGACTTGAGTGCTAATTCAAATGAGGATGGGAGTAGAGAGAATGCTTGGTTGCGACCTTGCATTGTTAGTATGAGAGGATTGTAGTGCCACATAGGAACACTAGGGGGTTGGGGTCCTGAGAGATTGCTAGGGTAACTCTGGTGTTGATTCTTGTGATGACACTTATCCACTTACATAGTAGTTTTCCTATGTGTTTTGTGTGCCTCTAGGTCTAGATGTTGATTTATCTTGGAACCTTTGAGTTAGATTAATTTTAGGGTTTCCTAGACTTAGAGAGTACTTTTGATATTTAGATTGATATCCTATTTGGGACTTGAGACTATCTCCTTAGCATGATGGGAGTGGGCCATTTTGGGTTACCATGTGGTTAGGTAGTAGTGCTTGTTACTCTTACCATTGAGATCCGTCTATAGATGTCATGGCTAGAGTTTCCTTGTCTGCATTTCCTTTCATTCTATTCTTGTGTATTATGATGGATGGTTGTATCTTTATGATGGATAGTTATATCTTTATGATGGATGATTTCATTTATTATATTGTACTTTGTATCATGGATCTGAATGGGATAATGTAATTCTATTTTTATAATTGCATATTCTTTTAGCCTTTCATACCCTATGACATGTATAGTGGATGATTGAGTATTTTAAATTTTATTGCCAAGTGCCATTTAAAAAAAATGTATATTATTATATGGACTTTGGACTTTGAATTATTCTTTCTTATGGATGTGGTATTTATTAGACTTAGTATTAATTATATTTAAATGTGATTCAATGTCTTGGGATCCTTAAGGAATGCAATCTATTTTGTTTGCTTAATTATGACTATATGTTATTGCTTCCACTACTTAATTTTTGAAGTGTATGTTATTCCTTCTTTTAAAAAAAATGTTTGGTAAAACTTAGTAACACTTTAGGTTAATTCTTTTGGATCCCTTGGTGGGGTGTTACATCTAGTATCAGAGCCTAAGTTTCTATATTAGGAGCTCTGGTTATATCGGAACACTACTATTTATTAACTAGTTGAACTAAAACCAAATATTAGACTATTATATATATCCATTACAAACTGAAACTTGAACTAGTTGAACTAAAATAGAACTTAAACTTTTAGTTGTATATTTTCAAAACTTGAACAATTATACTTCAAAACTAAAATATACTTAAACCTAAAATTAGGAAAACTTGGCACATGAAGGGTCACTCAACATACACTAGGTAACTGAGCACATGAAGAGACACTCGACATACACTAGGTATCTTGACACATGAAGGAACACTTGATTGACACTAGATTTCTATAGGATCTTGACATCCACTAGAGCTATAATAACTCAGCACACATTATAGCCACAATAACTCAAAATCCATTAGAGCTACAATAACTCAGCATCCACTAGAACTATAGTAATTTGGCATCAACATATATAATGAACAAAAAATGAGTAGGATAACAAGGCAACCCAAGATTCTCTTGCATCAATATTCCTTTTAAGATCCCATTTAGTATCTTTGGATACATTTTAAAAGAGAATTATGTAATAAAAAGAAATGAATTAAAAAATATATATATTTAAAAATGTATCTATGCTTATCCTAAGCTTTACCTAATTAACTTTAACACATAAACACAACTATCTTTTTAAACCCCACCCTCCAATACAAGTTTAGACTTCAAAGCAAGTCTTTGTGAAACCTTGTGTACTAAGATTAGGGTCTATACTTGGTGCCTGTTAGTACATGCTCAGGTCCATGTGAAACCTTCTAAACAATCTGTTGATGACATGTGGAGGGAGTTTGGTTGATAAAAGGGGGGGTCCAACATTATAAACAAGGTCATATATAAAGCTGGTAGAGGGGAGGAGACGTACATCTGCCACCCTTGACTTTCCCTCCACACACTCCAAGTCACACCCAGCTGCAATCTTCCTTGGGCAACATGACCCATGTATGGGGTGTCCACATGAGTCTAGGGTAGCATGGAAAGGGGGTTGTGGAAAATATAATAGGGTTAAGGGGGTAAGGTTAGACAATAGGTAAGAGATTAAGGTGTTAGGATATGTCAAGATTTGGTTAGTAAAATGGTTAATATGTATGTAGTTAGGTGTTAGTTGTAGATAGTTGTAGTGAGTTTTATTTAAATGTTTTAATATTAATTTTTGGTTAGTTAGTATTATTTAGTCTTAGATAAATTTTTATTCTTAAGTGTTTAGATTTATAATTAGTTTTAATTAATAGTAATATAGTAAAATTTAAGTTTATTTTTATTTAACTTTCTTTTGTAAGTAGAATTAGTATTTATGAAGTATTATTTTAGCCTATTATAATTTAATTTGATATATTTTTAATAAAGCTTTAAAAAGGGTTAGAAGTAGAAAGTAATGTTATTTTAGAAATTAGTTAGTGGATAATAGTTACAATAGTTTGTTTAATTAGTTTATGATTTAAAAGTATTAATGCTTTAGATCTTTTTTATTTAATTGTATATGGTTGCTTTATTTTAAATAATCGATTATTTTGATTCGAAAGTGAAATGAGTTAGTTAGTGAAGATAGTTAGTGGGGATGTTATATTAGGGATAAATAATGTATCTCACTTTATAATTGTATCATGAACTTAAAAATAAGATGAAATTCATATTACGATTGGAAAATTGTATTTGGTGCTTTATTTGATTTGATGAAACATTAATGCATCCTTAAGTAATAAATCCTTAGGTAATGTATTAAGGTAGTGTTAGGGAAGCCTATGTTTTCATTTTAATATACCTATAGTTTAACTTGTGAAATGAGTATATAGAATCATGTCAAACCCCAATTGTCATGTGAGCCTTAGTCAAACATGCATCAACATAATGCACTTATTGACCTTTAAAAAAAAAATTCGTGTATCTTAGCCCCATTATTTTGGGCATGACATTAATATATGAAAATATTCCTATTTTTCCCTTCGTAGGAACTAAAAATTTGCATGAGAACACTTTATTGAGTGATCATTTTGCACAATGCTTAATGAAAGAAATCCTTTCAGATCTCTCTCTTGAAAAGTTGATCAATGACCAACTCCAAGGTTCTAGATGGCTATTTTACAACCTGCTAGGTAACTCAATTGAAGATAAATGTGAATGTTCACAAGGAGGTCTTTGCTGGTACCCACCAATTTGCACAACTTTGCTTAAATGTAACCACAAAAGACATATATTTTTGTATTTTCTATTAATTTTTAAATAATGTAACTATATGAATTCCTATTTTAATCAAATGTTCTAAAAATAAAATAATGAAGATAGAGTAACAAAAAAATAAATAAAATTATTGAACAGGAAATTCCTTATGGATATAAGCCAAACTAACAACATGTCTGCAAATTATTATCAAAAGGATCTAGTAGGAAACCATTGAAAATTGGATCAACACTCCTCAAGACCACATATGCAATTGTCGATAGGAACTTCAATAGTAACCAAAAGATGTTTCACATTTCATCAAATCACAAGGCCACAAAAAGTTCACATGAGATAAAATGCTATGCAAGAACAATATTGATCCTTTCTCTAATTTGTCACAACAACAAAATTTGTTAACATAAGGAAAATATTAGAACTAAAAGGTCAGACAAACATAACAACATAATAAAACCACTAGCTTCACTATTATTCATGAACATGCATTCACAAAAATAACACCCTCCAACAAGATTTACTACACTCAAAATGAGAGCAATAATAACATATATTATTGCATCAAAATAACAACTTAGAGTACATATTACATCTATGTATTTAAAAAAGATCCTCCCGTCCTTTTTTTTAAGGAGTGAGAGCTCTTCTAATATGACTCATACTAAAATAACTAATAAAATAAATCTATTTACATGCAAACTAACTCTCTAAATGGTGTTAAGCAAGTCTCCACTCTTGTTTTTATCAATTACTGGGTGTATGAGCTTCTACATGACTTAAAAGAATAAAAGAAGAAGGATATAAGAAGATAGAGGCCATGAGATGATCTAGAGTCACTGAGAGCTCTAAAAATGGAAGCTTAAACTTCTCTAGGTGTTTTTGGGAGTTGAACTACCATCAAAATGTGCTTCCAATGCATAGAACAATCTAAAATATTAACTAAAAGTTAACTATCGATGCACTGCTTCTTATTCAAAATTGTTGGTGCACTTCTGAAAAAAGTGCACCTTCAAAACATGCTCCTTGGAAAAGTGCACCTTGGTGACAGGACCCAAAAATCCAAAAATTCTTCTAACTATCAAAACTTGATTTCCAACATCTAGGTTTTCTTCCCTTTTATACCAAAATGATATTTGGATGCTTTCTTTTGAATTTCTCTATTATCTCCATTACTTCCTTAGCCTCTAGTAAATCTAATGAATCATACTTATTTCAAATTACTTGTCAATAGTTTCTCACTTCTATCCTCATATCCACAAAATCCTCAAGCTAAGAATCAATTTCTAATAATGCTTCTTCTTTTTTGAGAGCTTGTCTAATATCATCTTCTGATGAAGTTTTCTCAAATGTATCCTTAAATTCTTGAACTACTATTTGTACTAAGGACAGTTTAGTCTTTGAACCACCTTAAAAAATCTCAAGGCTCGCAATGTTGTATTATTTATCCACTTCCAAAAATTTCTCTCGAATCTTATTGTTTATTTGTTGAATATCCTCATGTAGTCCTTCTATGACTTTATTCCCAAAAGATATCTTCTATATCCAACCATCTAAATTATCTAGCTCCTTCACCAATTATATTTCCATAAACTTCAAGTACTTTTTCCCTTTAATAGATTTGAGTGCTTTCAATTCATTGGCCTAGGTACATACCTAATCCATCAGCCCAAAATTATGGTTAATAACGACAACCAATTTGTAAGCATTTTTCTGGATGTTGTGCAAAAGGTTCAAATTACCTTGTATTATTTGCACTCCCCTTTCCTCCAAACTATGATGCCATTTTTGAAAAGCATCCAAAAAGGAATCCATTTGTGGCCCTGTCTCCCTTATTTCCAATGCATTTTCTATAGAAATCTCAAGATACAAAAAGTCTATTGGCTCCACTACCTCATTTAGGTAATCAAGAGCTTTAAAATATACACTATAGGCTTACCCATTATGACCTCCTTCATCTAATAGTCCTTTAGAGTCAACTCTTCAATGTATGGATGGGGAGGTGGAATGAAAATGTGTGTCAGAAGGTCTTGATCTTGATTATTCATTATGAAGGCAAGTGTTCTAACATCACCCTTAAGTGGCTCAAGTTTTTGGGTTGCCTTTATTAATTCCAAAATTTCCTCTTTTTTAGTTAATTCTATCTATCTCTTTTGTTTTAACATAACCTCCTTCAACCATGATGGTTTCATGCCCATTGATGACATATATTGTACTAAAGAGGTTGGTTATGCTATAGGTTCCTTTCCCTTATTGCTCTTCTCCAGAGTCTTCTTATGTTGAGGAAGAAATCTAGAGCAAGTTTCTATATCATGTTGGGTTGGAGACCTAGCCTCTGTATGTAGAGGATCTTATTTCCTTTCTTCTACTATCTATCCTTCCTTGGATACTTCATTGACATGCAACATATTCTCCTTCTTTTAGATTTTGACATTTAGATTCAATCACTAGAGGAGGTGGAGCCACTCATCCTTGATCTATTAATTTGGGAACACCCTATGCTAGTTGGTGGGGGGGGGGATGCCAAGAGGTCCTTGCGGTAGTGGAGGTAGTTGACTCCAATCTTACCCCAATGGCTCCTTCCAAAGGGTGTCCCATATTTTTTGTCCTACCATCTCGATGCCTACAGACATAAAATCAAAGTTTGAGAGGTTAAAATTTTCTTCCCCCTTGCCCTCCATTTCTACAATCTATTTTTGTTTCTCATCTTCAAAGGTCTAAACCTAGATGGGCTCCCTATGGATAGATGGAGGTATCTAAGTTGAACTTCTTCTCCTCTCTTCTTCAACCATAGTAGTTGAGTGAGTTCTCTTACTCAAAGGTACAAATTTAATTTTTCCCTTCCTCCTCATATTCCACCTCATGGATGATTTTTGGCATTTGTGGTAAGGGGTTACTCTTCTTCTTTAGTCTTCTCTTCACTCCTACAACCATCATCTCTATTCAGGCTCATTTGGGCACTGATGGGGAGTCTTCTTTTGCTAAGGCTCGAGGTGGTAGAATTTTTTTTTGGTGCCTGTTGCACCTTTTCTTTCTCTTGTTGAGCTTGTTCTTCTTGAATACCTATTTTTTCTTGTGCCACTTCCTCTTTCTCTGTCCTTCTAAGGGTTGCCTTTATCTTCTTACCCTTACCCTTTTGTGTTTCAAAATAATCAACCTCCCTCTCATGCTAGTGTACCATCTTTGGCTTCACTAGTGATTTGGTAGGATAAGTTGGTATGGTGACCTTTGTTCCTTTTCCTTTCTTTGCTTAGGTTTTAGCCTAAAGAGTTAGGGCTTGAGGAATTATATCCATCCAAAAAGGTTTCCTAATCCATTCACTTGTCAATTGAACCACATGTTGACCCTGATGATTAATAACACCATTCCCCTCACACCCAATTTTTGCATTTCTAATGGGTCTTTCATAGATCTTGTCCTTTTTGTGCAAGGGATCTATTATCTTAGGGACATCCTTGTCCTATTATTTGAGGGGTGTCTACATGTTTAGTAACTTTTTTGCTAGCTTTAGGCTCATCCTACAATAGTCCCTAATGCAAATATCATAGTCATCTATTGCATTTAGCCAATGGACTTCCAACGCCTTTTCATATACAAATTTGTTCCCCAACCAATGTTGTACCATCTCGATGTTGTCAAAACATGGACAAGGTGCCTAATAATCCTCAAGAGGATATTGATCCCATTTTGAATCAAATGTAGCAATATCTTGCTTTTGGATCACCTCAAAGGCTCTGATGGTGATCAACCACACCCATGTCTTCTTGTGTTTTTTCTTACCTGTCATATGTAGAGGTAAGTTGTCAGGCTATTTCAAGTAATATCAACCTTTCAGATGGATATCATGGGAGCTTCTTTGGGCACAAGAGATTACCAACTACCTAGAGATATGTGAAGGTCTTAAACTAGATGTAGTAAGCACCAACCTCTGTTATCCATGTTACAACTTCTACTCACATCATCTTTGCATATTCCCTCTCAATGAACTTGATATTAAGAAATATGAAACCATCTTTAACCACCCTATATTCCACACTTTGTAGTGGGATCTTCTTTTTTACCAGCTATGGATATACTACATAAGGCCACGTATTTGCATCCTATATGCTTCCCTTTCTATACAATCCTGAATAACCCATAGTCCTCGTTGCATAGAGATACACCATGTATGAGATCATATAAAAATGGGGGTCATTCTTCATTAAGATCAATTACTCATGCAAATTTTCATTGAGAATTATGGCCCAATCAATAGGCATATTTCCCATCCTAATGGTTTCTATAAAGTGTACCATCTATGTTTCCAACTGACTTGATGCGGCAATGTCCATAACTCTACTCAAGAGAACTATTGAGTATCCAATATCATCAATCATATATCCATGTGTCATATCAACTTTCCCCACTCTTTAGTCTGAGGGTGTCCTGTCAATTAGGTACTTTGATTGTACCAAATCCTTGCCCTCTATTTAATCTTCCCTATACCACTTATCTACACCCTTGTAGGAGATTTGAATGTATTGATCTATTTGTGGAAGGTGGAAGACCTCAATATTTTATGACATGAGATCTAGGACTATCTCTCCTATTACAATCTTGATGACCTTCTCCTTAGGCACGTAGTGATGTGCTAAGGTCATGATTAATTCAAATGATTGAACTAATGTTGGGTGAGAAGCCATGTCCATCAACCCATTTCAGATTAGAGATGAAACCATACCTAACTGCTCCTTATGGTTGTTGCACAACATGAAAAATATGTTCCAATCAGTGTGCCCCAATTTAGTGTCTTATTTATTCATGTATTTATTTTGGAATTGGGATTTCTTTGATACTCCTTAATACTTGAAAGCCACCAAATTTGATGCAATCTTTGCTTCCATGGAGGATGAGGATGCCACCATTATATTTGCAAAAAGGAAGGAATGTCAATATCTTGATGTTATAAAAACCATGATGACACTTAGATGGGACCTAAATTGACAACTAACCAATCCAAAATAGGCTAAAATAGACCAAAAATCCCATTAAGTTCTTGGAATACACAATTACATAGGTGCACAAGGTGCACAAGTGTTCTTGTAAATTTGCAATTTTAAAACAATGTGCACAATTGATCACATTGTGCACCTACGCACATGTAGATGTGTTTGTCTATGTCTTTAAAGGGTTTGTCAATTTTTAGGTATACACATGCACACCTATTGAGGATGTGTACATGTGCACCTATTGAGGGTATGCACATGTGTATGTGCATACCTCAATAGGTGGTGTTTATACCTTAGAAAAGGTAAAAGGTTTGGTGATGTGAAGGTTTGGAGATGTGGACGTGTAGGGCATAAGGGGGTGCATAGGTGCATTGATGAGAAACAGAAGAAAAGAAAAGTGAGGAGAGAGAGAGAGAGAGAGCATGGGGGGGATATTTATAGACCTAGGCTTCTAATGTACACCTCCAAGGTTTCACACTTGTGGACGTGCTCACATCTAAGGGTGTACACATGAGAAAGTGTGCATATGCACATCCTTTAAAGGAGGTGAGTGTGTAGGTGCACACTAAGCACATGTGTACAAGTGCACACTTCAACACTTAAAAAACCCCAAAATTGGATTTTATCCCTTTTCACATGCACGATACTACCTAATTGTGAACCTAGAGGAGGGTCCTAGATGACTAAGGCACCTAACTGGGTGATCTAAGATTATTTTGAAATTAGGGGTTCCCCATTTTGTGACTCAAAATGGGGTGTGCATTGTGAGACCATAACACACTTCAACTACTTATATTTTATTCATCTTGGTGACTCTCCCTTGCCTCCCTCACCCTATCATTATAATTATCATCCCTCTAACTCTCATCAATCTCTTCCTCTCTATCTTACTCTATATTTGTATATCTCTCTATTTTGCAAATTCTCACTATCTACCTCCCTATCGTTTCCTTTATTGCTATCTCTATGTTGTCTTACCCCTCTCCTTACCATTTAGCTCTCACTATCTATATTATATTTTGTCAATTTCTCTTTGATCTTATATATGTATCTATCTTATACTATCTATCACCTCAAATATCTTTATTCTATATCTTCATCTCCCCGCGCTCCTCTTTCTATTCATATCCCTCCAACTTCTAGTTTCTATATCTTTCCCTTCACACATTCTTTCACTATTTTTCCCTCCCTATGTCTTATTAGTTCCAAAATTTCACCTCTTTATCTCTCTTCTTTCTTCATTTAATTCTCTAACCATATCAAAGGTTGACTTATTTGAATTTAATTGACATGTACCCTAACTTAAACTATTAGTAAAACTACAAAAACCATAATTTTAATTAATCATTACTCATAAATCTTATTTCTTAATCTTATTCAAAATCTATCAAAATAAAATTAAAATATATGAATAAATATTTTGTAGGGTTTTACTACAAGGGGAATATGAAAAAATCTAAAATGGTGGAATAGGATTCTATTTTCATAGAATGATTGAGGAATTGAAATCTTTAGCTTTTCTATTTGACTTTGCATAGAGTATGAAAAACCTTTGTCAAACTCTAAACACTATTGTTATCTCCAAAAATCTTAAAATCAATATGACCCTATTTACTTACAACCAATTGTTGACCTTTTTGCAACCATGAAACTTTATAAGGACATAGATGCCTAATTATTGTAAGGCTTGACTTATCTAGTATCTCATTTCCATAGTGTTTTCTATCCTACCACTATCTATAATCTGGTGCAACTTTATTTAAGTAGAAGTATTTGATCTAAAGATTTCTTTAACTTAGAAATCTAAAACACAAGGAATTGTTGTCATTCATTACACACAAAATGGAAAGCACTATTTTTCTTTACTCTTAGTTAAAAATATATTTGAGAAATTAAAGTTAGAGAGGAAAGTGAGACAAAGAGATAACTTCAACAAATGATCATTAAGAATAATACTAGCTTGCAAAAAATAGTCCCATTAGAATATAATATAAAATTAATCAATGATTAATGTTATCTTTTACTATTGCTTTCTCTTCATTTTGGACATTTACAAAAACCCACTACCAACAAATTTTCTATGTATCTCCAATGTCATCTCTAAAATCTCTTGCATGTTTACATAATCATTTTTGTCTTTATTCAATTATTTCTTTGAATCTATCCACTCCTTTATAACCCCATCTCATTCCACATCACATATCATAATCAAACGATAAAATATAAGATGTAAGAAGGCTTCTTCATGAGCACACTATGGACTAATATTAGAATAATTTTTATTAATCTATATTTTCTTTCATATATCCCTTTGTATCTATTTAATTATTTATTTCACACTCTAACCCCCCCCTCTCTAATTTTCTCTCTCTCTCTCTCTCTCTCTCTCTCTCTCTCTCTCTCTCTCTCTCTCTCTCTCTCTCTCTCTTCTCTCTCTCTCTCTCTCACTCATACACATAGACACACATAAATGAAAAATATCTCTGCAATAAAGCTCTTAGAATTTTGGGTGAAAATGAAAAATCTTTAAAATTTCTTTGCACTGTTTTTGTAAGTACTAAGAATAGTCACTCCATTTTGTATTTTCACTTCAAAGTGCAAGTATTTCTATTTTTTGTTTTCACTTCAAAGTTAATGTGTTTCACTATTGGATGGAAATATAAGTATTTTTATTCTGACCCTCTTTTACATTACTTTCTTCAATTCGTACTTGTAAAGTTGTAATATGTAATTTCCTTCTAATTCTAAATGTTCTATCTTTAGATTTTCTATTTAATTTTTCACCATCTCATCTTTGTCAAAAATTTTTTTCAATTTTCATTAAAAATGATGAGTTTATATATTTTATGTATTAAATTATTAAATTTTTCAAAGTACTCATCTACAAATAATAAGAATATGAAACAACATTAATAATAAATAATGAAGTCTAAATGAAGCATTCTTTTTAACCAAAACCATTAAAATTTAATTTTAGAATTCATTCATTCTTATATGAACTATTGAACTGAAGTTGTACATCTTAAATTTAAATTATCAAGGTAAGACTTAACCCAATATTATAATAAGGAAGTAATTAAAACACATATACTCTAACTAAGATGCAAATTTGACACACCTTATGAGAAGATTTTATCTACACCATTTCTCAATTTTTGAATTGGTTATTTGATAAAATTATTTTCAAAGTATGATAGATAACACTCTTTTTTCATCACTATGGAAAACTATTAAATTTGTTAAAGTTTTACCATTGTACACACCATTAAAATATTTTCCAACTATTCTTGACAAAAAAATATGAAAACTCTGAAAATGTGTCATGTAATTTAAATTTTAATAATTAACAAGGATTCCAAGAAAATTTTAAGATAAAATAAATTTCTAAATATATAAAATATTTCAAGATTTAAGATAACAATATATGAATATTATATTTTTTAATTTGTATAATTAGAATTTAAAAAACTTAAAAATTTTCTAATTTTTTTTTTGTTAAATTCTAGTTATTAAATATAACATTTCTTATAATCTACAATTTGAATATTATAATAATACTACATTACTCAAACTAGGACATTTATAAAATCATTTCATGGAGAATTTTATTTCCCAAAAAATAGTCAAATTTCAACCTTATAATAATTATAATAATACTATAGTACTCAAACTATGAAGTATTTAACCAAAGAAATGATACTTCCTTCACAAATTCTTAGACTTTGTAAGATAAATTTGGAGAACTTTAACTAACACAAATAGGTGAGATTAAAGAAAATGGAACTATTTCTTTTTCCCTCTCAAAATTGAGATGCAAGGTTTGTAAAGATGTTTTACATTTCATTAAAATTAAGAATAAATGTTATTCAACACACACCCCCACAACTCAACCCATCATTGAAAAGATCAACGCTCAACACAATAGTTTGGACTTCATATCCCTGTGAATACAGAGCTCCCATCCATGCATCGTGAATACTCCAAATTTTCACTAACGTGGTGTTGGTAAAAAAAAATTTCATAGTATAATTTGCCCAATGGAGTGTGTGGCAAACCGTTCACAAGAGTTGGAGAGGCCCTTGGTATGCAGCCTTCCTCTACATTTAGAGGGGCAGCTCCCTCATATGATATAATTTTTAAAGGATTTTCAAATAAAGAATCTAAAAGCTTCAAAGATCAGGAGAAAATTGTTCAAGACGAATGCACCACACACCCTTACAACCTTCTTCGGTAAACAAGATTGATAACAAAGGTGATCAAGGACTACACTTGAAACCAACTAGTATTACCAAGCACATTCATTAACATTTATAAACACTCGCACAGTACCATGAGAATGTTTACTAAAATAGATAACAATTTTGATTTTAGAATAAGAAACCAAAATCATATCTCATTCCATTTCCTTGCACAAGAAGACAAAAGATATTTTCAATTTTGAAGATAAAAGGTGTACATACTTTCCAAAATTTATCTCTTAATCAAAATTTCAGCATAGTGTTCCCTTATTTTTCAAACCAAAAGGTCCTTTTACAAAGCCCAAAAGAGCCCTTATATAGACATAGAGATTAATAACTACCTCTTTGTGGTTAATAACTGCCTCCCAAATACATGATTTGGGTGAGGTTAATTAACCTCAATAAAATTAACCTCAAATAACAATGACCACTAGTTAGAATGTATAGCTTGGAATATGTCTTCAGATGGTTGAATCATTAGCTTGTTGAGTTATTTGATGCAGACACTTCTTTGTGATCATCTATGTACTTCCTTGTAGACCTCCTTGTCTTGTTGAATATCCCCTACGTGGGCATATGCTAGGAGAACACTTGCAAAGGAAACAGGGCATGGCTTCATACCTGCTTTCCTCATTTCCTTGAAGAGGATCAAAGTTTCCTCAAAACATCCACTTTGAGTATATCATAAAATCATTATATTCCAGGAGACAAGTTCTTTGTGAGGTAGTTTTTCTTCAAAAACCACTAAGACCTCATCAAGCTGTCTACTCTGTGCATATCCAGCAATCACTATGTTCCATGAAACCAAGTCTCATCTGGGCATATCCTCAAAGAGTTTTTGAGCATCACCAACTCATTTATTTTGAGCATATGTTGCAATCGGTTGATTCCACAAAAACAAGTTGGTTACAGGCATCTGGTCAAACATACTTTGAGCTTTATCAACTTGCCCATTCTAAGCATATGATGTGACCATTATTGATCAAGACACCAGGTTTTTATCAGGTACTCTGTCAAAACTTACACAACCCTCCATTAAAAAACATTGTACTTTATCCTCTATAATTTACAATCTAACAGAGGTCTATGTGTTGCTCCAATTAGGCATGCATAGAGAGGCTATTGGCAACTGATGTGAGATATAGCTTCGCACACTATCATCTACATAGGTAGTGGCTCCTTCTATATTTTCTTCTCAAGCTACAATGATATTTACCTTTACACTTGCTGAATTGGATCTACTAAAGGTTTCAAGAACCTTTCCAATTCATCCATATCAGGCTCATACCAAAAATCATTTGATTCCTTAACATTCTATTAGTTGGGAAATCTGTCAAACATTTGTCTAGCACCAATTGTGCCCAATAACTACAAACATTCTGCCACAAAAGCTCTTAAGAAGCCTTCCCTGTTGGCACCTTCGAGGTTGAGATTTGGCAATAGAGTGGACAGGTGACATATAAATATTTGAAGAAACCTCAGGCTCAGTTTCCTTTTCTTTAAACTATCTTTGCCCTGCAAGCTTAAAGATAATAATGCACTATTTTGTGCATGCTGAGGTACTCTAAAAATCCACTATAAATGTATTATTATATAGTCTCGTTATCAAATGAATGTATAGCAATCAGCCCAGAAGTGGAAGCCGTTTATGTTCACCCATGGTGACATACAAGATGGATTTTATATGATCATTTCTCTTCCTCACATGGATAGAATAGTGTGTTCCTTTATTAAACTTGAAACTCGTAATAGTTTGCAAATTTCCTGAGCATCTACCAACATCTGCACCAATCACACATTTAGCAGGAGTCAAGCAACCTTTTTAGTGAGTGCTGAAATGATAGCATAATAATATCTATCACAATCCAAAAACCAAAAATTTGAAGGCTTTATATTGCACATTGTAGGATTATTTTAGTTTTCCATGGTTTATGTTATTTGTACAATCCACCCTATTATTTGGAGGCTCATAAACTCTTACTTCCCTTGAGACTAATTTACTGATTTGATGCCTTGGTTTTTATTTGGAAGCTACCCAATTAATCACCTTTATAATTCATTTAGAACTCAAATATACAGCTAAGAAGCTTCTCATTGTTTATGTAATTTAAACCACCTTTTACTGCACATGATGAATCATCAAGGACTCCGTCTGATTCATTTCCATGGTTATTTCCAATTGTTGCCATGTACATGTCTGACTTCTTATGGGAGAGTTTTCAAACAAGTTAATAACTGCCTTGTACAGGTTAAGAAAACCATGTTTTTGGATGTTATCATTAACCTTTTGAGAGGTTAATGAAAACATGTTTTTGATGGTTATCATTAACTTTTTCAGAGTTTAATGAAAATGTGTTTTTGATAGGTATCATTAACCTTTAATAACTTGAGGCTCAGAAGTCAGATTTTAAAAATTTCAAATGTTGTGTGGAGCTAAGAACGAGCTAGAGACATGAAAGTTTTTAGAAACTCAAAAATTCAAAGATAAAATGGCCAATTTAATGCATAAAACCAGGCAAGTTTCAAAAATTAATCATGGCTTATAAAATTGAAATAGTTTTATAACCGGCTAATAGCTGGCTCTAACTGGGGACAAGGACTGACAAGGATGAAGCTCGAATCCAAAATAATTAGAGCAGTGCTTTATCCATGGGGATATAGAGTCATTTGAGGGATCACTTTGCAAAAGATGGAACAAACACCAAAAATGGGACAGTAAAAAGAAAAACTAAAGCACCACAAACTCCTAACTAGACTATGTACAAGGCAGGTTTCCCTACCTCCAGTGACTCAAGGTATAATCATGCAAATCCATTCACAGCGTGGAGAAAATAAATACCATGATGCACCAACATTTGACAATTCTTAAGCTTCCATGGGTTCGAATATAAGTGTGCTACTTGAATACTAACTCTAAAGTTCATAGCACACCCCACATCTCTAGATGAGAGAGCATATCCAAATAACCAAGCTTCATAAAAAATATCTGACTTTAAAATCAAATCTACTTCCTATTGCATGTCATAGATGGCTTCATTTTGAAAGAGTTGAAGTATAAGGCTCTCGAGTTTCTTAATGCATTTTTTATCTTCTCTTGTGCTTGGCGAACCCTCTTCCTTTTCCATGGGCATGGTCATGGTTGAATCCTCTATAAAATTATTCCGACTAGGATGCACATCCATGTTATATTGAATTTTCCCATGATCTATTTCTTCTTCTTTATCTTCCAAAAGATTGTCTTGAAGTCTTAAGTACTGCGAAGTTATACTGATATCATGGTCAACATGGTTGGTCATCACTTCAATTTCCCTTCCATTAATATCAAAATTCTCCTTTTGAAGATCCTTTTGGTGACTAAGACTCAAATATATCAAACCTCATATTGGATTGCCTTCATCTAATCTATGGTGTGAAGCAACTTGTGGAGTTATGGCCAACAAACCTTGTCTTTGAATACCAACTTGAGAATCATCAATAGAAATGCTTTTCTCTAAGAATAAAGGATTAAAGTAAACACTTTCTCCGTAGAGGAAGTTACCATCCAAAGCTTTTGAGCACAAACTTGGGATAAAAGCATCATTAGAGTTTCCTTTCTTAGATTCCTCCATGAGATCACCTACTAACTCATTACTTTCTTCATCATGGTTATTCTTCTCATAGAAGTTATTTGGCATAGAATTTCCTATTTGATGAAAAGACTCAAAAAGAAATTAAAAAACACTTAAAGAAAACACAACAGGGGAAAAAAGAAGAGAAAAACTAAGTTTAGAACCTCCACACTGGGGAGTACCAGATCCACATAGATTAAGGAGCAAACACTCAAGAGCATAATCAACAATATGCCAAGGAACAAGAAAGAGGAACATCTATCCATCTAAATCAAAGTAGTAAAGAACGTATAGAAAGCAACATCGCAGTGAACAGAAATGATAAAACAACTAACTAAGTACGTGGTTTTCCCAACCATCAATGGCATCATAAGACTATCATGGGCCCTAGCCATCCCCTACACATAACATCCCAAGCCATCAATCAAATCATTGGTACTATTGTAATAGGGATGTCACTACTAAAAAATGCTACAATATAAGCATAAGGAAATCTAACATGCTAGTAGTAAAGCATAAGATAATCCAATACAACAATTCACATCATCTAGTCATATGCTAAACTTTATAATATGGGAATGCACCAAATAAACTAACATCAGCTAAACATGATATCCAAGCATTCCAATGAAATCATAAATCACAAGAAATCATACTCCGAAACTCAAAGCATTAAGTGAAAACATCCAGCAATGGTTGCACTAGGATAAGAGACCATCTCTGTACACCGGTCCCTAGTAGTGGTGAAGGTAGCTACGCCTCCCAACCACATGGCACCCGTAGGTCCACACCCACTATGTTGATGAAGATAATGATCCAGCCACAGACACACAAAAACAACATCCATGGCTAACACTCATGCCAGACAGTATGATGGTTGTAACCAAGAACTTAAGACAATGCAAGGAGTACAGGTCCTAGTCAGACACTCAATAGGCTACTAAGTAGGGGTTGACATCATGGAGAGTCGCTTGGCATTGACAAGCCCAAGCTCGAATTTGTGCAGATTCAACTCCCTCAATGAAAGGCTCATACACTGTGTAGATTCAACTCCATCAATGGAAGGCTCATACGCTAAAGCATTGTTTTATTATCTTTAGTTTTATTAACACTCACACATTTTATTTAGTTATCACTTACTTAAAACTTCCTTTGCCAACCCTATGGCATCATGACACCAGGCTGTGAGATAGAAGCCCCCTCCATATGCTACCTTACCCTACCCCTACTCATCATATGACAAGTGCCCATGGGCATGCATACTCCCATCCCAACCCCAATGATCATAACTTTTGGAAGTACCATGGAAGATCAAGCCTTGCAAGTCACCCAAAAAATGTATGCACATGTACTCATGTGTGGTGCACCACCATCACAAATATAAAAACACAAAGACAGGATGAGAACACAATGCAAAAGATAACACCCAATTGAAAGCAACACAAGAAGGATGGATTCTACATGAATCCCAAAGCCAATAAAACCATACATCATGAAATCACTCAACTGGCCTCAATCTAGGAGTATGGATTCTACATGAATCCCAATGATGCAACAAAACCAAACATCATGAACTCACTCAACTAGCCTTAATTTGAGAGTATGGATTCTACATGAATCCTAGTGTCCACGAAACAAAAACCAGGTATAAAATCACTCAACCAACCACAGTGTTAGGAGGACGGATGCGACATGCACCCCAATGCAACATAAAAGTGCAATAGTGGTTTAACTAATATCCAAATGGATCATCAAGGTCCATGACCCACATTGTGCCAAGAAAATTTGAGAAAATAGGGTGGCACACAAAACGAGGTAGAAATCCCAAAATTTGAAATACTTCAAAATCAAAACCCATTTGACCTTTGGGCACATAAACCCCAAAAATTCAAAAATAATCAAGTTCAGACACCGTATGCAAAAATAGCCAGTATAACGGCATAAAACCCCAAACCCTCATCCCAAAAAATAGGGAAATGTTCATACCTGCCCAACCGGGTAGAATTAGCATACAAAAATGGAGGGGAACACTAGTTCTTAGCCTAAAAAAAATGGCTACCAAAAACAATAAAATAGGAAAGCCCTACCTCACAGCCAAAAGGGAAAAATAAGAATCTAAACCATAAAATAAATAGCCCATAGAAGTAGCTGAAAATCGTGGCAATCCAAGGTTTTCCTGAGCTAGATCCAATGAGCTCAACCTCATGATGATCCTATGCCTGTAGCTCCCACAATGAACAAAATAGTAAATCCTCATGAAGAGGATTTTGGGTTTTACTCTCCAACTTTCTAATTCAAAAGTGAGAAGTGAGGAATTAAATTTCTTTTTGGATATTTATTCACTTTTCAAGTGAATAATCAATTAGGGAAACTAACCAACCAACCTAGTTAAACCTCGAATCGACCCAAATGAAAATAGGCTATTCCTATAAATAAGAATTCATCTATGGCAAAGCTACCAGAAATTAAAATAAATCAATTAAAAAGATCAGAAACCCAAAAACACATAAATTTCCTTAACAACTTTCGCGACAATGCAAACCTCTAAATGCACAGACATGCTTACTGGTCTAATCACATAATGCAAATGAGTTCAAATTTAATAATCATTGAAAGGGATAATAAAATAATTAAAACAAGGATACATCGACCATACAAGGATGACATTGGTAAAATATGAATGGTTGAATCACTAACTCCATGTGCCACTGCTAGGGATATAGATCCTGCACACTAAACAACACAATCAAGTTCAATTGCATATAATAACATAGGAAAAGCAATAAATGCATTAAATCACCTAATTTAACCATTTATTTAATTATATTAAAATAAAATATTTACATCACTCACATTCGCATAAAGCATAACAATGTAGGAATGGAGTAAATAACCTTAGCATTAAATCCAACACATAACATAATCAGTGATATGTCCAAATGTCGGATAACCAAATATCATCATAAAACTCACTGTCATCTCAAAAAGGCATCATCATGCAATATGATCAACTGAACAACATAGTAGTCTAAAATTTATGATATTGAAATCAAAGTATAACATCTGACCCTCAAGTCCTCTCAAATATAAAACATCACATAAGTAACAGATATCTCTCAGATCAAAATATAACAAGGTAAATGTCCACAGCACATAACCAAATAATCCAACATGAACAATCCATTTCAATAATTTAAGCATTTAATAATGATTGCTAACACAACATGGAAAGGCACTTAAAATACATAAGTGGACACAGTCATAAACATGACTAACCATCGCTACAAGAACCTAATCTAGTGTAGCATGGTAATAGAACATAGTGCAATCTCTGCACACATCTTAAGGTAATCATGGAACAACCTCATGATACCACATTGGTCTGAGTAAGCACTGGCACAAACCTTAATGAACCATAAATCATATCACAATCTCCTAAATCAGTCAAAGCATAATCAAAACAACTGATACATAAACATAAATCCAAACACCTCAATGGTGTAGACCACTCATGGTCACAATCATGATCCATCACAACAAAAGATCAACAAGGTTGCATCCATCAGAATGACTTACAGAAGTCAAATGGGAGAGGCACTAGAAACGTAACTGGAACACACACACTAGTCCTATCTCATTAATACACATGGGTCCTCAAATCTATATTTAGAAAAATCTAAATCTAGTCCTCAAATCATAATTCTCATAAGTACATATGGGTCCTTAAACTACAATATAACAAATCTAAGATTTACCCTCAAACAATTACATAAAACACTCTCATAAGGATAAAATTATAGGTCTTAGAAAATTGGTTGGGAAAAAGTAATCATGACTGAAACATTAACAAAAAGTACTTAACATAACCACAATGAAGTATAATAGACCCTCCCTAAGCCTCAATGTACAACCACTATAGCCAACGTAAATCCCACAATACCCAACAACTACAAAGACAATGTAAACACATGCATTTCACATAAAATATTCTTAATGAATAAAAGTTCACTTATTTTCAAAGGTTTAGCTTGACTATAAAATATATCATTTTAATATTTCATAACCATTTAACTATTTAACAATGTAAAGTCTCAATTAATTCTCCTTGTATAATAAAGTTCATTAATAGAAAGTATTAACTCTCTAATGAATAATTTATTCATTTAAATATCCTTTCTTTTGTTTACAACTCCATTTATATTCTATTTAAATAAATATTAAACTAATTTAAACTTTTATTTAAATTCAAAACTTAATATAAAGCTCTAAGTTTATTTACATTAATAAATATCAAAATTTAATTTTCATTAATTAAATAAAACTTACTTTAAAACTTAATTTATACTTTTTATAAATCTTAAAAAATACATTTTATTTATTTATTTATTTAAACTCTTAAAATAAATAAATAATAACTTTACAAATTGGGGGAAAAAATTAAAAAATTAAAAATAATTAAAGAATAGTTAAAAAAATAAATTCAAAGGAAAATATTAAATTTCCTAAATATATACCAACATGCTTTTCTCATTTTTTTATTATTTAAAACCCTACGAGATAAAATTTTATTTTTCCTTTAGGGTTTGTAGTAAGGTTTTTGTTTTCTAATATTTTGTTGTAAACATGGAAAGCCAAATCAACCAATAACATGATTTAATGGAAATCAACCAATTTAGATGCAAGGTAGACAATCTTTTCAAACAAAATATCAACATGAGATTTCCAAACCCTGCCTATAATCACAATTGAATAGAAATAACAAACAAAGCAAAAAACACAACTCCAAATCCAAGCTTTCAAAATAAGTCTCAAATATTTGCACCAAAAATTCTTCTTCAAAATGATATACATAATCCAAAATAATAACCCAAAACCCTCATTTATAGAAGACTCAACATGTTTTCTAAAATAAGAGACTCAATTAAATAGTTTAATAATTAATTCATTTAGTTAAGTCATTTAACTCAACTTTATTTTAAAATATTAAGCTCTAATTTTACAATAAAGCATTTTTCAAGTTGTATTTTTTTAAATCAATAAAAGGCAATTGCCATAGTTTAAATAAATTTAAATATCTTACCTAATTATTTTCATCTAAGTGTTTAAAGTGCAAGCATCAAGGGAAAAGAATGGGGAAGAAAACCCCATGTCTCGCTTGGGATGATAATGTCCTCTCTACTTAAAAATACATATGCCACTTATTAGGAACGGGGTATTTAGGAAGGCATTCCTTCCTTTACATATAATTATAAAAACATTTTTAGAGTACATTTATCCTAATTTTGGAGATTATTTGGATAATATAAGCCTTCTCTTATACATGCTTAGAATATATTTTCCCAAATTTTGGGATTAATATACATAGATTATAATTATTTCTATTAGAGAATATTTGCTTTAAATGAGTGCTTTATGCTTGCTACTTGTTGCATTTCCTTTGGCAAAGGGATACATCTTTTTCTTGCACACTAAATTCTGGCTCAAATCTTTGTTAGAGAATAATGCATTTATAAATTTGTAGTACTTGATGAAATAAATCAAGATTTAAACTAAATTTTACAAACATTACTTGTCCATAGTTACGAATAGACATACCACTATTTTCCTTGATAATGAGGTCAATTTTGATTAGGGAACCTAAGTAATATTATAAATATTCTAAAAAGAAGATATATACTTTTTTCATATAGTTTGAAGTTATAGTTTATATGCTATGGAGGATTTGAGTTACATTTTCAAATAGTTCATCGTATACATATATGAGATCTTAAACTGCCTTTTATTAATCTAAATTGAGAGATAATAACTAATGAGAAAAACTCCATACTACTTAATAGATTAAATATATAATATTTATCTTAATATTTCATGTTAATACATATATAGTTTCTAAAGTTAGGAGTAGAGGAAGAGCCCATGAAGGGAAACATAGATCTAAGTAATGAATAGGTTGAGAGTGTTGAGTCTAATTATGTAATAGAGAAAAGAAGGAAGGGAACATAAAACATCTTATTAACAAAGATAATTGATAAATTCATTACAATTTTATATAAGACTTATGACCTTAGCTAATAGATGTGACTTGGAACTACAAATTATTCAAAATTTATCCATTACCAAAAGTAACATCATAAAATATTAATGGTAAAATTAAACAATTCATATAGTAGAGAGTACTGAAAGTTGTTAATTATAGAGATTCTTAAAGCCACATACATATCAAAATATTAGAAATATATCTAGATAAACATAAAAGGAGTATCTAGTTAAAACAAAATCTTCCTATGAAACTAAATCACAGGGATCTTCGAAATCCAAGCCTTCAAAAATCCTTACTTTGCCTAGATTATCTTTAACTACATTTAGTCTTGTAGAGTTTTGGTAAGATGAATTTCATGCTTCCAAGGTCACTAATATTCATAGATAAGGGAATGCAATAACTTTAGGCTTTAGGATTTTTAATGATTTAGAAGAGATATAAGCGTATATATACCCTATTATAAGTGTGTGTGTGTATATACACACACACTTATAATAGGGTATATATACACTTATATACCTTCATATATATATATATATATATGAAGGTATATAAGTGTATATATATGCTATTATTAAGTCAATGTATTTTGTAATAATCGATACAAAAATAAAGTACAATTAGTCACCTCATGTTTTGCGATGTGTGTGTGTGTGTGTGTGGTAGTCTCATATATGTACCCACATGTATGTTACACATATATACTTCTTAAAGACATATAATAATTTAATTGGGTGATTACTGGATGTTACATGTCATGTATATTATCTTAGATCTGTACTATTTATTTTATGTAAACATGTGGGAACATAAATTGATTTAGACTTGAAATGTTTCAAAATATGCATGCCAATAGAAGTTGCATAGTATATGCAATGCAAGGACTCGATAAGTATAGGTCGTGAAACTAAACAATGTTATAGGTATTATTGTTATCTATACATAGCTAAGTAACAACAATGAACACACCTTTCCTACATTCAACATCTGGTAAATGTGTTTTATTGAACTTAGAATTCCTTAATTGAAACCATTGGTAAGTAGGTTTCACAAGGAGGCCCTTCATTACATTACGTATGTTATGTGAGGGTATGTGAAGGATCATGGTCAACCAAACTATGGCCTTAAGTGGCAGTGAAAAACAAACAAATCAAGGTTATGCCAACTTGACACATAATTTTAAAGTGGTTTTGGACTTTATATCAAAAAGTTGTAAGAAAATAATCTATAAGAAATTGAATGTAGTTTCTAAACTACTAGGCCTTATTTGGAGAAGAAAATATTTGATTGGTCAAAAGTTTGGATTTTAATGCAGTACTATGAAAATTTCAAGGCAAAAATAAAAAGTAGGCGTATGTCTGACCACCTTAATCAATATCAAATGATAATATTTTTAAATATAATTATAGATATAAAAAGTAGACTCGTGTCTGACCACCTTAACTAATTGAAAACTTCACCAAACTAAATTATTTTTTCCCTTATACTAGGTGAAGCATAGAATGTGACACAACTTTTGGATTTCCAATATGAAATCGGATATCCGATCACGACAAGTTTTCCAATTGCAATTTTGGAGCAAAATTTGAGAGGAAAGATTTTTCAATTGCAATTTTGGAGGGAGGGAAATTTGAGAGAAAAGAAATTTTCCAATTGCAATTTTGGAGAGAAATTTGAGAGGGAAACTTTAAAGGGTTTTAGAGGGAAATTTATTTGGGGTAAATGTGGACATTAATATTATTATTACATATGATTATGATTATGATTATTATTATTAACTATTATTATTATATGATTATAATTATTATTATATATAGTAATATGTATAATAATAATTATTAAATTTAATATAGTTATAAATATAATTATTATTATTATAACTAAATATAATATAGTAATATATATGATAAATATTATTATAAATAATAATATATATGGTTATTATTATTATCAAATCTATAATCTAGTAGCATATATGATTATTATTGTTATATAATCTAATAATATATTATTATTATTATATTAATATATATAGTGTTATATTATTATTAAATATAATCTTGTCATGAAATGCATCGAAAGGGGTCATAGGTTAATGTATGACCCCTTTCGATGCATTCCCAATGGGTCCCTAGGGGTCCTAGGGCCCATAGGGACATACATTGTCATTAAATGTGTTGAGAGGTCTCGATGCATTAGAACCAACTACATGCATCCCTAAGGGTCTTAGGGCCCCTAGGGACATATGTTGTCATGAAATGCATCTAGAGGGATCATAGGTTAACCTATGACCCCTCTCGATGCATTAGAACCAACCACATCTATCCCTAGGGGTCCTAGGGCCCCTAGGGACATACGTTGTCATAAAATACATCGAGAGGGGTCATAGGTTAACCTATCACCCCTCTCAACATATTAGAATGAACCACATACGTCCCTAGGGGTCCTAGGGCACCTAGGAACATACGTTGTCATGAAATGTGTCGAGAGGGGTCATAGGTTAACCTATGACCCCTCTCGACACATTGGAACCAACCAAATGTTTCCTAGGGGTTCTAGGGCCCCTAGGGGCATACATTGTCATGAAATGCATTAAGAGGGGTCATAGGTTAACCCATGACACCTCTTGATGCATTAGAACCAACCACATGCATTCCTAGGGGTCCTAAGGCCCCTAGGGACATACGTTGTTATGAAATGTGTTGAGAGGGGTCATAGGTTAACCTATGACACCTTTTGATGCATTAGAACCAACCACATGCATCCCTAGGGGTCTTAGGGCCCCTAGAGACATAGGTTGTCATGAAATGTGTCGAGAGGGGTCATAGGTTAACCTATGACCCCTCTTGATGCATTGGAACCAACCAACCCTAGGGGTCATAGGGCCCCTAGAGACATACATTGTCGTGAAATGCATCAAGAGGGGTCATAGGTTACTCTATGACCCTCTCAACGCATTAGAACCAACCACATGCATCCCTAGGGCTCTTAAGACCCCTAGGGACATACGTTGTCATGAAATGTGTTGAGAGGGATCATAGGTTAACCTCTAACCCCTCTCAACATACTAGAACCAACCACATGCATTCTCAGGGGTCCTAGGGCCCCTAGGGACATATGTTGTCATGAAATGCATTGAGAGGGGTCATAGGTTAACCTATGAACCCTTCAATCCATTAGAATGAATCACATGCATCCCTAGGGGTCCTAGGGCCCCTAGGGACATAGGTTGTCATGAAATTCGTCAAAGAGCCTATGACCCCTCTCAATGCATTAGAACAAACCACATGTGTTTCTTGGGGTCCTAGGGCCCCTAGGGACATAGGTTGTCATGAAATGCATCGAAAGGGGTCATAGGTTAACCTATGACCACTCTTGACACATTAGAACCAACCAAATGCATCCCTAGGGGTCCTAGGGCCCCTAGGGACATACGTTTTCATGAAATGCATCAAACTCTCGACGCATTAGAACCAACTAAATGCATCCCTAGGGGTCTTAGGGCCCCTAGGGACATAGGTTGTCATGAAATGCATCGAGAGGGGTCATAGGTTAACCTATAACCACTCTCGATGCATTGAAGCAACCAAATGCGTCCCTAGGGGACCTAGGGCCCCTAGGGACATACATTTTCATGAAATGTGTCGCTCTTGATGCATTAGAACCAACCGCATGCGTCCCTAGGGGTCCTAGGGCCCCTAGGGACATATGCTATCATGGAATGCATCGATAGGGGTCATAGGTTAACCTACGACTCCTCTCAATGCATTTTAGAACCAATTAAATGGATCATAGGTCATAATAATAATAATAATAATACTATATATAATATATATATAATATATTATGCTATTATATTTAGCAATAATATAGTAAAAATAATAATAATATAATATCTATATTTATATATTATAATAATAATATATATATATATATATAGTTACTATATTTATAGATTATAATAATAATAACACATATTATTATATTTAATAATAATATAATATAATAATCACATATATTAATAATAATAATAGGTCATAATAATATAAAATACATAACAATAATCCTAAATAATATTACTCATCATACATTCCCCTTAATTCCCTCCAAAATTTTGGCATTGATATCGGATATCCGATCTAAAATCGGATATTTGATTTATTATTGGGTATCTGATTTTAGATCAGATACCCAATTAAACTAGCATGATTTTCCCAAAAATATTCCCTATCACTGCAAACTTGACAACATCGCTTTTTATGGGCCATTTTCACAAGTTTTGGGAAAACTCATGTTTTGGGGCTCAAACGATCAAATTTTTTTTGATAATATATCATTAGGTGTCCGATATTGTCATCTGAATGGGGAGCAGTAGTCATCGAAAGGCTAAATGCAAAAGGAAGGTATCCAATGAAGACATTGTGGCGTATAGGGAAAGGGACAAGGTAAATCATTGAAGGAAAAGACAAGGTATGTTAAATGTGAGTCAAGTTGACGATGAATTGGTCGAAGGTGAAATTATAAAGTTAGATAATGAATATGTGCAGTTGGGGAATGAAAATGTACCAATTATAATGATAATGCCATGATTGAAAATTTAGAGAATTAAAATTTGGAGGATGAAATGCTACTAGGTCATAATGTAATTATTTATGCACTGAATAAATTTAGGCACTATATTACTAGATATGCAATATTTGTTCATACTAATCACTCTGCTACAAAGTATCTGATGAATAATCCTGCAATATTAGGAAGATTGGCTCACTAGTTTTTACTTATGAAAGAATTTGATATCACGATAATAGATAAACCTAACAAGGCCAATATGGTAACTAAATTTCTTTCTTAGTTGCATGTCCCTGATGATCTTGCAACCATTGATGAAAATTTTCTAGATGAACACCTTTTCCTATTATCCACCCGAAATCCATGGTATGTAGATATTGCAAATTACCTAACCACAAGAAAGATGCTAGCCCACTTCTGTGCCAAAGAAAGGAAGTTACTCTCTGAAAAGTGTTTTAACTATTCTTGGATTGTTGGATTTATGTTTTATACCAGACCTGATCAAGTAATGTGTCAGTGCATAAGGGAAGATAAAACATATGATATCTTGAGGGCATGTCATGATGAGCCTTGTGGAGGTCATTTTTTAGCCAAAAGGATAGCCTTTATAATATTGAGAACTGGGTACTATTGGCTAAGTTTACACAAGGATGCAACTAGATACAATAAGAAATGTGATAAGTGTCAACATATGGGAAGACCCACTAAATCAAATGAAATGCCCCTATAGCCTCAAGCAGTTGTTGTACCCTTTGATAAATGGGGGATTGAATTTGTCACTCCTATTGAATCCTCTTCACAAGGTAAATCCTATATCATAGTTTGCATTGATTATGTAACTAAGTGGGCAAAGATCAAATCCATGAAACACCCAAGGGATAAAAATATTGCAAAGTTCTTATATGAATCCATCTTTACACAATTTAGAATTCCTAGGGAGCTGACATCTAATCAAGGAGCTCAGTTTACATGTAACCTGATAGCTATTCTCATGAAAGAATATATTATTTAGCATGGTAAATCATCACCTTACCACCCGCAAGATAATGACCAAGTAGAAGTTACCAATAGGGAGCTAGAATCCATTCTCACCAAAATAGCAGCACTCCATAGAAAGGATTGGACCACATGCCTTCCTAAAGTTCTTTGGGCTTATAGAAGCACCTAGAAATCTACAATAGGTTTTACTAATTTTGAGCATTTTTATGGTAGGTTAGGTGTAATGCCTGTAGAATTTGAATATAAAACATTGAGGACTACTTTGGAGCTTGGTATGGAACTCACTATTGCATAACAAGACCGCATATTGAGTTTAAATGGTCTTGATGAATGGCGCAAATCTACATTGAACAACACCAAACTCATCCAACATCAACGAAAATAAATGGCATGATAAGTTTATCAAAGATAAAATGTTTGCTATAGGAGATTGGGCCTTCCTTTATGATTCCAAGTATCACCACAATCCAGGAAAGTTTCAAACTCACTAGTTAGGACTATATAAAATTGTTGTTGTATTTCCAAATGGAGTGGTCCAGTTTTCTTCTATTGATCATGTTCGATTCAAGTTACTTGTCAATGGGCATCACCTCAAGCTCTACAAAAAGCCAGTCAGTTGTGAGGAGTTCTTGCAGTAGTTTCAGCACAACGCAGATATACGCATTCCTATAGCCGAGCAATTTGGGTCTTCTACCTTGACTACTACTAGCTCTTGATTCCATTCAATATTTTCATAATAAACATTTTCTTTCTTAAAGTACTTTCCCAGCCTTATATTTCATCTCACCCTCTCTCTTTTCTACCATTCCACTCTATCCCATCACTCCATCATTTTTTATGATCTTTTTCGGCACACTTTCTTGCAGCACCTACCAGGTATGTGTTGCATACTCTTGCATATATTTTATTTTACTCACTCTTTATTAAAAATTTGTGTTGTTTAACTTTATCACTTTATTACCTATACATGAGTAAAAAATTATGAGACTAGATGTAATGAAGAATATCATGAGATTGCATGCATTAAAAATCTTTATGAAGCACAAAGTGACAGTATGTTAGTTTTTGTATTCGGTGCCATAATATTGCAAATTTTGTTAACTCACCTTTATTGGACTATGTAAAATGCTATAATTCTATCAAAATTCTACTATGAGTGACAATGGGTGGAAGTCCCTAGAGATATGAACCAGTTGATTATCAAGTTTTGTTGGGTGATGTGACCAGTTGCGAGATGTTCCAGAGAAGAGGATGGTTAGATTACTACCTCGGTCTTATAGGATTTGATGAGGAGGTTTCTCTTCAAATCTTGAGCATCCTGTAGGATGGCTTTGGAATGGTTAAGGGCCTCAAAATTTAATTTACAAAAGATGTGGTAGCCAAAGTCATTGGGTTACCCAAGGAAGGAGAAAATTGGGCAAAAGATGACTAGGGCACAGTTCAATGTGCATTCTAACCCTCCGTTGGACATTGACAAGAAAGAAGGGCACCTCTGGATTATCATTGCCTTTGGAGTTTATCTAGCCAACAACATTCATCATTCAATACTTCACTTGTGAAGGTTGTTACAAATATCTGCATGCCCTACATTTCAATATTTTGGCTCATCTATGACATGATTATTGATAGGTAAATCTTCCAAAATTCCTATTTAACATTGTTAAGAAGCAAGCTTCTTTAGTGCAATCAAAAAAGGATCAGTTTATCTCCCATCATTGCTTGATAAAATTAGTTGTGGAAAGAGAATTGAAAAAACAATCAATTGGGACATGGGAAGAGTTTTTGTAGTTAAAAGAGGTAGAGCCTAGGTTGGTCGGCCCTAGAGGCCAAGGGGTTGGACAAAGGGATTTGACATTTACTAGTTTTTGTAGGGTTATTCCCTAGATTAAAAATGTTCCTGAAGCCTCTTCCTCTAGTCCTAGACTAGCTAAGAAGAGGATTTATAAAGCTAATAACTTTGTTTCTAGAAAAAGGAAAAAAAAATAGAGTAGTTGTTAGTGCCCCCAAGACCCCATTGTCTGTTAAGACTAGGTCTACTATTAGGGAAAGTAAAGGTAAAGTTGTGGAACCTGAAGAAGGGAAATTAGTATGACAACCTAATGATGAAAGTAATGTTAATGAAACCCTGCACTCATAAGAAGAGAGAGGTTTACAAAAACCTCTTGAAGCACCTACTATAGAAATATCTGCAAGAAAGAGGAAGTGAAAGAATTCTTTGTGCCTACTGACACCTCCTACAAGATGAAGTGTGAGGTTTTCTGAAGGAAGTAGGGTTACTGAAACCCCTATTCTAATGGTTGACCTAGAGTCTTCTAGGGTAGAGAAGGAATCCTCTTTGGAGGAAAAATTGCAAAAGGATGTAGCCACTGATAATGAGTGCAATAATCAGATTTTACAACCTGAATTTGACCTTAGTGTTAACTATGTGCTTGTTGATAGTGATAAGGAGTCTGATGAACCTAAAACATCTGAGGAATTTGAAGAAAGCCCTATTATGTAGGAAATTGATGAGAATCCAAAAGACCTTCCTTTCAAGGACTATAAAAAATTCAAGCAAGAAATTGTTGAGGAAGTAATAGAAAAACTCAATTAGGATGGACTAGATACACTAGCCATAGTAGTGGATGAATCCAGTAACGAAGAGAATGTGGTGACAATAATTGTCATAAGCAAAGGAGAATGCTCCACACCAAAAAGTGTCAAAAAAATTCCTCATTTGACCTTTGAATGGATAGACAGTTTTAACCAGGAACCATTTCCACCACCCAATTTGTCTACACCTTTGTCTGCAGGAATCAATTTGTTTCAATAGTTGTTATGGGAAAGAGCTCAATAGAAGCTAGAAAAATAAAAATTGAAACATGTTATTAATGAATAGAGCTATCAGTTGAAATAGAGCATAGACTAGAATGCAGTTTTAAAAAGGAGGATTGAACAAGTTATAGGATTGGTTCCTGAATTAATGGAATGTATATCACCATCGTCGGTGTATGCATTGTTCCTCAAAGAGCAACTATTGAACTTCAAATTAACTAGAATTGTGGAAGGATTTAATCCCTCCATTTGAACTCCACATGAGTTTTATGACACATTCCAATCTATTCCAATGCCTTTAAAGAACTTACTCTGTGAGTTGTATCTCCATAATTTGGCAGTACCTAATGATACAGAGTGGAACTCACTCTTGTATATAGGGGATGTGTAGTTGAGAGCAGTGATGTCTTAGATCCATAATGAAATAAGTAGGGAACATCAAGCTGAGCCTTATAGGAATAATGGAATGACAGTCCCTTTTCTCATGAGACCAAAAGTTCAAGACACTAGAAAGACATTTATGGTTTGGATTTATATCCTAGGAAACCTTGCTGGAGTTAGTAAAGTATGCTCAGTCAAAGAACAAGCCTTTGTAGACTGGGAGTAGCACTCCTGTCAAGATGTTGAGACAACTATTGTTGCTTCAGGAAAATAGTGGACATGGATGCCACATGACCTCAAGATAAGAGAACCCCACTCTCATCAAGATTTAACCCTTGCTACTATTAGAATTCCATGGTATATTGATTTGGGAAGGAATCAATGCAAATATTGGCTTCCATTAAGGTATCAACCCCCTATTATCCTACAACCACTACTAGTAGTAAATGACAATGTAGAGGATCATGAATTGACAACCAAAGTTTGGTGATGAAGAAGGTTCAAGGTAGATTATGGGTACTTTGACTATGTTAAGAATGAGCTAGGGGAGAGGACAACTAGTGATTGGAGAGTTCAGGCCAAAATCAGAAACTTCATGGTTGCTAGGGACCAACAACAACTCAATTCAGGGGAATGATGGGCCTCTAAAAGGCCATTGTTTTAAGATCTTTTTATCAAATTTTTAAGAAGTTATCTTGCAGAAATAGTCATGACATTTTGGTTTTAAGAAGATGAACTTATGTTTATGCATATGGTGTGTGTGTGTGTGTGTGTGTGTGTGTGTGTGTGTGTGTGTGTGTGTGTTAAGACATGAAGTAGAAGTATGGATAGTTCAAATATGCTACATTTTCTTGAATCTATGCACAAAAATGGTATAATGAAGTAATATTAAATGCTAATAAATGTTTCTCCATTTATGGTATGTCTTGGGTAGTTTTCCTCCTATAACCATAGGATTTGCAAGAGTGGTAATTTGAACCTTATACCTTTTCTAATATTGATGATGAAATATGTGTGTGTGTGTGTGTGTAGAATTTTTGTGCACATTGAATGGTTTTCAAGTACTTGTCATAGATATTCAAGGGTCAACACCTCAGCATTAAAGTTAGAGCCATCCATATTGTTAAACCATCATGAGTGGAGCAAGTCATTTTATGCTTTTTTTTTGAACAACACACAAATGTAGGTCTCACAACTTGCTACATTCCTAGAGGATTTAATCTTGATTAATGTTGATTATGTTTCAAACATTATGACTTTGCAATTGATCCTCATGAATGGAGTGATTTTAGAGTTAGGGAGTAGTTGTAGTTTCCTTTAAATAATATATGTTGTAGCTTTAAGCACAATTTTTGAAGAATAATAAGAAGTTGATTTTCATAGCAGTAGATTGTGATATTGTTTTTAAGTGTAATCTTTTCACCATGAATGAATAGAATGAGTAGTTCAAGTTTATTTCTTTTATCTTGATTATGTTTTTTGTTTACTCAACCAAGGGGGCCCACTTGATGAATGAATTATTCCATTAGAGTAGATTTCATTTCCTTGTTTGTTTCCTTGCAAAGTAGAAGTATGTTGCTCCTGCAACCATTGATGACAGAATCAGTGAGTTGTTCCTAGAGCATAGGTGCATAGCTAGGTTTACTATTGCAGCATTACTTTTAAGCTTTGAGTTAAGTTGTTATTTTAGTTACTAGCATAAATTTCCTTCAACATTGCCTTTGCTTTAGTTGTAATGACTTAAAGGAGAATTAGAGCATAGACTTTGCAGTCATCCTCTCAAGTTTATGCTCCTGGGTTGACAAATTAAATGAAGTCAGTCTACTATTTTAAGTAAAACACATGATGTTGTCTAACCATGGAATCACTGTGAAAGGATGTCCAAAGGTATTAAATGACCGACCAGTCTTTACCCAACATTAATCTTATAGGTTTTCCTAAGATAAAAAATATTTTTTGGGGCTCCGTTGATATATGAATGGTAGTGAATAATTTATTTCTAATTATAATTTCTCTCTATGAATATCATATATATATATTATGTTAAGGGGTATTGTTTTTTATTAATTTTATTCTATTTATCAAGAGATATAGAGAAATGATCAACATTTGGACGGTCCTAGACTAGGTGAGACTTTTTATTTTTCCACTCAAATATTGAGATAACAAAAATTAAAGATTAAGTGATATCTATTTTGGACAACTCATTATTGTTTAGAACATAATAAAAATAATTAAAAATATATACATACATACACATACACATATATACATATGTATATGTATATATATCTATATATCTATACATATGTATATGTGTGTGTGTACACGCGCGCGCGTGCACACACACACACACATTCAAGGTTCTACGCTCCTATGGATATCATGGAGAAGGTGGTTCCTTCTCTAATCACATTATTTTTGAAGTTGGGATCTTAAGTTTAATAAATCAAATATATGGTCTCTTTAGTTTTTAAAATAATTGTTTCATGCTTATCCATGTTTCTCAAGGGTACAGGGCTAGAGATCATCTCCATATATGAATAAATAGGATGAGTTTGTTCCTTTAGATTTTAGTTTAACATCCCTCAATGGGAAGGAAGACACCTTTTCTTGAGAGTCACATTTTGAAATTTTCATTCTTGGTTTCGATTTTATTGTGCAAAGATATAAGGGAATGAGCTTGGTAAGGATTTGTTGTTAGAGAGGCATGCCTTAATAATATCAACCCAACTATTTAGGGTTTGAGGGATCTTATTTAAGGCCTTGATTAAGGAGAATAAGAGGATAAATCAATGAGGAGAAATTTAAGGTCCTCCCTCTCCATTGGATTTAAGTCTTAGAATCTAAGTAGTCATGTTTTGATCAAAGGTAAGGATATACCGCTTGTAGGGTATAGAGTTACTTGAAACTACCTCAAGTGGTGGAATGTTGCCATTCCTAATTGTTTTGATAGAGGGTTATTGCTTGTCTTTTAAATTTTCCTTGTTGATCTTATGTGAATGTTTTTTAACTATCCTTTAACTTTTGTATTTTCTCTTTTGTTCTTTATGTTAGGACTTTTTGAAAATCCCTCATTCTAACTCATAGTTATGGTCAAATTTTTTACTTTAAATAAACTAAATATTCATGAATGAAACATACTTACATTTGTACCATTCCCTTTTCCATTTAATTATCAATATCACATGTTTTTAGATGATTCGTGAAAATCATAAATAATTTAATAAAAATTGTAAAATCAAAATGTATAACTAGAACCTATAAAGATCATTTTAAAAATAATATTGAAAGCATACAAATTTAAACAAATACAATATAAATGGAAAAAACAAACCTCTAGATCCAACAAGAGCTTAATTAGGAATGTAACACCATCACCTATCCTATCAATACATATTTTCAATAGATACAAGTAGTTGCATTTCCATATGATAGAAAAAAATTAAGATAACTATTTTTTCTTAACTTAGATGACTTTTTTTTTTTTTGTCACTCTATAGTAATTATAAATTTCCAATTCTTTTTACAAACCAATTTTTACAAATTTTTCTTTTAATATATATTTTCTATCATATATATTTTATTTTATTTTTTGAATTTTATTTAAATAAACTATTTTTTGCAAAAATAGTTACACAATGGAATTCAAGACTAATATTGGAAGCAATCTTATGAATTGTGAGAATTTATTTGTTTTCAATTCAAAAAAATTCAAATATTTAATTAATATTTTTAAAACTATCAAATTTATTTTGATGGGTATTATTGATTGAGACTAATTATTATTATTTATTAAGTTTGAGTAGAGTTGAATCTAAAATCTGATTTTACAATTTTTTGATGCACTACAAATATAACATTATATTAGTAATAATAGAAATTGAAATATACAAAATCAGAAAATATTAAGATATAACTAGTAAATATTCGTGTTGTGCTTCTTGATATAAAAAATAACCCTTTTGTTCTTTTCCTTTGACAAAACGAAACTTTCACGCAATCGTAAATCTAAAAACAAAATGAAAATTTGAATAATATTATATGTCGTCCCAAGAATTAAGATGTTAACATATCTATTACTTCATTGAAATATAACTTAGAATAATAGAAACAAAAACTTAAAAATGATTAATTAATCCACCAGACGTTCCTTATCTTTTAACATATCTATTACTTCATTGAAATATAACTTGGAATAATAAAAACAAAATTTTTTTAAATGGTTAATTAATCCACCACATGTTCCTTATCTTTTAATACATCTATTACTTCATTGAAATATAACTTAGAATTATAAAAACAAAAATTAAAAAATGGTTAATTAATCCACGAGACGTTCCTTATCTTTTAACATATCTTTTTTTTAAAATACTTAATTAATCCACCAGACGCTCCTTATCCACAAGTTAAAGAAGAAAATCAGCATCTATCACCGAAACATATAGAAAGCCTTAAAACATAGAAGAACCAAAAGAAGATGCCAATGTGAAATACAGTTAGAGTTTCTGATAAGTCAATCTTGTGGGCATTCCAGCTCAGCAACATAATCAGAAATCGGAAACCATGGTCTTGTTTCATGTAGGTTAGAGTTTGGAAAACGAGACACCAGTGTGCAATACAGTTATAGATTTTTCTCCCTTTCTCTTTCTTCCTAAGTTTTTAGAAACTATTTTCCCTGCTCACAATTTTCCTTTTTTTTATCTCATTCAATTCGTCTACATTTTAATTTCTCAATCTTTTCCAAATATTAAAACATTCCATTGATATAATTAATATAACTTTTTTGATTTTAGAGTTCATAATCAAATGATATCCCTTCAAAATTGACTTAATTAGGATTATTTTGTCGCAAACTGATGAAACCAGAATCAGGGAGGCGTGGGTTGATAATTTAGAAAAAGAGACTGCTTTGATCTAGGAGATAGTAAACAATTATCCTTTTGTTGCCATGGATATAGAATTTCTAGGCATATTGGTAAGACCTACAGGAAAGTTTAAGCCTACTTTAGAATATCATTACCAAGCTTTAAAGACTAGTGTTGATATGCTCAAGCTTACTCAATTAGACCTCCCCTTTTCGAATGAAGATGGAAACCTTCCCACATGGATAACTGATAAGTATCGTATCTAGTAAGAGAAACTTATGCATCATATTTCGTGCCTTCTATAAAGAGAAAAAGATAGATGGGTATATCATTTCTCATTCAGACCTTTTAAGTGCCTTCAAGAAAAATTGTTTCTCAATTGTTCTATACAAAAGATTTGGTCAGATTTCTGTCATGTTGATTATTTGTATTTGTTTGTGTTTTCAAATTTTCAGGTGCATGCAGTGTTTTGAACAAGTGAAGCAGGAGTGCTATCTAGTATTCATTGATCTCTCTTAATAGATTGTCAGAAGGCAAAGTGGTCTATGACAAATATTATAATTAGACCTTCTTCTCTTATGTAGAACCTAGAAAGACGAGTCCATCAAGAAAGAATTCCTGTATACACAAGCTATACAGCCACAAAATTAATCGGTCATACAAAAGAGGAACACTCAATTATTTTTCCCAAACATTATAAAACATATATTAAAACCGTCAAAATTATAAAACATATATTAAAACCATCAAGTCAAAAACAACATAAGTGGCCACTAGCCAAAACAAATTTGAAAGCACATTTCAGAACTCTAAATCAGTAAGTAAAGAAGAGAGACAAACTAAATTTCTTAGATTATAATGAACCCAAAATTTAATATTACATCTAAACCAATAAATCAATCAAGAAAATAAACAACAAAATTTCAAAACCCTAACTAGAGATCGTAGGTTTTTAAAATCATACGAAACCCCACACAAATTCTTAACAACACATTTCAAAACTAACACAATTTATCCAAATTTTTTTGAGGACTACCATGAGCAGTGAAAAAACTCATGCCTACAACCCTAAATTTGAAGCACACGGATAATTTCTTCAACTAGTTGGAACCGAAAACCCTAAAATATATTTTCATAAATTGTGAGTATAATATTTATTGACATGACAAAGCACTGGAGCACAATTATGGAAGTTTTAATATGTAACTTCGAATTGCAAACTTGTGTTCCCATTTTCATCATTCGACCAATTTAAATACCAAGTCTAGATTACAAATCGCATATGAACACTGTGTATATGCCCATCTCTAAATGCACGAATTTATCAACAATTTTCTATTTAAAACATAATCATAAAAGTCTATTCCAATATGTTTCTCCTTTCTGAGATTATTAAACAGTTTAGATAAATCAAAATCCAAGGATAAATAGCTAAACTTGGTTTGGACCAATCCAATTTCTAAAAATTAATATGTGATTTGATGAGACTTAAAAATTTTGTCGACTTTAGAATGGAGACCGATCCAAAATTGGTTATAGAACACACAACTTCAATTCCATTTTAATAAGAATTTGATCACTCTCTTTTACCCTCAAAGATCCCAAAAATATAATTTGGGAATTGAATGGTATCGACTTTAAGATTGCTATAATTAGCCTATTCAAGATTTGATCCAGAATTGTTTCAGAGTTCTGATTTTCTTTCATATTATTTCTAGATAGTATCGGCCCATATCGAAGGACACAGTAACACTATTTCTGGTAGTTATGGGTTAGAGCCAATTCTAGTGTTTATCAATAATTTCATCTGATTGAGCATGGAATTCCTTTTTTCGAAATCGATATTATGATATTATCAGTTGGCTTACTAAAATCCAATTTTAATGGATGGGAATATAAATTGGTTCCATGAATCTGTTACTAAATGAGTTAAATATTATTTTACAATATAGTTTTAATGTTTGATATTAAAAGGATCTCCCTTTTAAAAGTTTTTAAAAAAATGCTATTGCTATCAGGTCTAAGAATGAAGGCATGATTTGGAAATGAAAGGTTAGTTCTCTTCTATGAAAATGAAAGCCAATTTATAATCGGTTTTGCATAGTAATTTTTTTAGATTAACTTCTTGGCCAAACGTAGTATGGATTTTATTAGTTTATTACTAATCAATTGGAGATGATTATATAAGGAGACCAAATTAAATTAATTCCATAGAATATGTCTTCATGGTTGATTCAGAAGATCTAATTTATAGGAAAGCTAATTTTCTAATTGGGCTCATTTTCTTATCTCACAAGACCAAATTGACTTGTTGTGACTTCTGCCAATGTCTCTGAGCTTTTGCTGAAGATATCTCAAATGGGTATGACTTGAATTTGATCACAAAGCTTCCAAAAGAACAACAATACTCAATGCTGATAAATAACAATACAAATCTATATTAATTTTTCTGTTAATCTTTCACATCTTTATGAACTGGCCATCCATCAGAATCATAAATAGTGTCATCAGTTGTCATTCCCCATTCTTCACTTTGTCTATCAGCAATGGATCTTCCTTCAATATTATCTCTTGTGTTTTGCACCTGCATAGCAACAATGTTTGCAATTCAAGATACTAATTTTTTGAGCTATTACTATCACGAAAAACTTCTCATTTTTAGCATTCCAAATAAAGAAGAAATCTAGAATTTTTTATTGAATAGCACATATGTCAAATAAAATAATCAGTCGTAGGCTTTTCCTTAGAAAGTGATTGAACACTCTCCACGTTCTCTAAAGTTTTTTGAAATGTTTCTTTCAAATGTGGTGGCACTTCGAAATCAAATGCCCATGGAACATTTTGCTTCTCCTTTTTCATTGGTCTCTTGTTAACTGCAATAAATTTGCATTTCATTTAGATTAAGAATTGTTCACATATAATTATAAAAAATAATTCATTTGATTGAAGTGATAAAGAATATGTGATATACTGGCCTAATTGAAAAAAAAATGAACTAAAATTACCCAATGAGGTGAACGAGCTCATTCTTTGTTGGGTCTCCCTTAAGAGATCTCTAAATTCTAATCCACTCCTCTTTTTAATATCCATAGATCATAAACAAATAGTTAATCTCTAAAACCAAAATTAAGGAGAATCAAAGAAATTTTTGGGCAAAATGTTGTCAAACATGGATTCTCACCTGTCTTCCACTTGTAATTGCAGAGTGTTGAGGTACCTTCTCAGATTCTAGGGTGTTTATAGGTGTATTCATATTAGTATCCTTTGTAATTGTACATATAAACTTCAAATGCACCTACCTTTAAAAAATATGTCAATAATTGTATCTATGAAGAAGATGCACCTACCTTTAAATGTTAAATCCAAAGGTTCTGAAGATTGTGATAAAATTGGAAGATCATCAGTGTACAACCTTCGAGACTTTTCCTTAAAACGTGTCTGAGCTTGTTCCACATGCTCTAAAATTTTTCGAGCATTTTCTTTTGACTGTTGTGGCACTCCCCGTCCAATTGCTGGCAAAATAGTCTGCCTCTCTGTGTCCATTAGTTTCTTGTTAATTGCAATCAATTTGCATTTTATGAAGATTAAGATTTATTCCTATGTAATAATAAAGAAATCATTTGATCAAAACTTAACTAAACAGAGTTACAGATTTTGAATTATATGAATTAAAATTACCCCATGAAGTGTAAGAGCCCATCCTTCGTCGAGTCCTCCTTAAAGGGTCTTCAAATTCTAAGCTCCTCCTCCTTTTCAATGCCTGCAGAGCAAATCATAACCAGCAACTCATCTATCAACCTGAGTTAATTCTCTTATTTTGATGATGGATAACAGAGTGTGATTCAAAAGATTGATTGTAGAAAACAAGTACAATCAAATCTAGAAACAAAAATCGAAATCAGAGAGAATCGTGAACAATTAATCTGTAAAACCAAAATCAAAGAGAATGAAAAAACTTGAGAAAAATGTTGTAAAATTCAGATTCTCACCCGTCTTTCACCTACAATTGGAGATTGCAATGGTGCCCTCCCCAATTCTGAGGTATTTATATTGGTGTCCTCTGCAATTGTAAACAAATTGCTACTATGCTTGAGAAACTGAGGCCTGTTTCCAGCAATTTGATGCCTTTGAAATGGCTTCTTCACAAAATGCTCATGAGATAGCTCAGCCATGTAATCTTTAGCAATTTTGACAGGATCGGATGTAGAAACATCAATTTCTCGCCCCTGCTTCCCTTGTTCTTGTTCTGCAATTGCATTCCATGCAATTGTAGGACAAAACTGACTTGTTTTTCTGTTCTTAAAACTGGCATTTTTATCTTTTCTTTCTGGCTCTACATGCTCTAAAGAAAAACGAACATGTTTTCCTTCCCTCTTCATTTTCTTTTGTTCTAGCTCTGCATGCTGCAGTGCAAAACTGACATTTTTTTCAGTCCTGGCCTTTTTTCTCTGTTGTGGCTCTGCATCTTGCATATCTTCCTCCACTGCTTGTTCAAACATGCGCTTCCTCGAGACGAAGTTGAAGCATTTTACAGCATATTCTTTAATAAAATGCTTGGCTGGATCCACGATTCTTCTCATTATTATCTCACCAATTGCCATTCTACTCTTTGAAATTTCCTACTCTTTTTCCCTTTTTTTGGGTTGTGTGATGGGTTGCTGCAAGAAAGGTTTGATCTTGGTTTAAATATAAATTTTCTGCAGTTTGATTGTTTCATAGTATGGTAATTTTCTTATTTTGTTCATGACAAGTTTCCTTCTATGTTGAACGTGGATGGCAACTTTCTTATTTTGATGAAAATATCTGTCTTTGTACGGTTGAATGGAATTTTGAATTGCTGTTTTATTTGTCGTTTTAGCAACCCCATCCAAAATTAATTTAGCAATTATATTTCTTGGTAAGTCGCAGCAGCAATGCAGACGAATGACACATTTTAGAAACTTGTCATGAACATTTTAGCTTTTTCTAAATTTGAACATGCAGCATCACGGCAAAAGCAAATTAGAAATTGCTAAATTAATTTTCAAATTAGAAACTTGTCATGAACATTTTAGCTTTTTCTAAATTTGAACATGCAGCATCACGGAAAAAGCAAATTAGAAATTGCTAAATAAATTTGAACTACAGGCGAATGAGACCGTAGGCGGAAAACTTTCTTATTTTGGAGCAATCTACGTAAAACAAGAAAGTTGCAAAATTTCATCAAAGTTGGAGCAATTTCTTTTTACTAGAAGTGAAACAATGCAAGGTAGGAGGATTATGCCTCCATTTAAGATAAAGTGCTAGAGGTTAATCACAATATATGATGATAAATTGTCATTGGTGGAAATGCTAAGGGAATCACAGCTTAATGATGTATACATTCGCACTACCAATATGAAGCAGACTCTGTACGTTTACAGTACATATGTTATCTTTACTATCATGACGAAGATGAGGATCATCACATTAGCAAATCGGTGAAATATGTGACAAAATCGGTTCATATCTCGAGATGGAGTTATGGTGGGAAGTAATATTGATCTGGTACTTACAATATCAGAACACTTCTTAATACAGTCTCAGAGCCATCCAACAAGCCTAGTCCACAACAGACATAGATATAAAAAAGGAGATCACGGTCAGCTGAAAATCTTAATTTTGCAGAGAGCAGGAGATCATCTTCTTTGACCTGTAGCTCAAATCCTATTAAGTTTGCTAGACTGAAAGATGCACGTGTGGCAGAGATTGCTTGAGACGAAAATATGACAATTTCTAGATTCATCTCTCTTGCAGAAACTATACCAGATTTTGCTCGCCCTATTCATGATGACTTGAAAAAGCAATTGACATATACCTTAAGGAACATCCTGGCCTAAGCAAAAATGATAGAAAATGCCTATGTCAGCTTCGAGATTGTCAACAGCTATCAATGGAGGCTTGTATGCATGCAGCATATCTTGAAGTTCCAGTAGCAATTCAAATCGGCTATTTCCTTCCTCGGAATGGTTAAGGATATACTTGAAAAACTTTGAAAGTGTAATGAACAACTGTAAAAGTCATTCATGAAAATGATTGAACCAGGGAAGAAGTGAGAATATTCATTTTCATATATTATATGTGCAGAGCTCTCAAAGTGTCTCAGATCTTGTCCAGTGATTGAAAAACATGTTTGGGGGATTAGATGTTTTGATAAACAATACAACAGTGTTGGTACGGGACATAAACTAGGAGTGATGAAACTGGAGTGGATTTGCATCAAGTATTACTATCCCCCTTAAGTGTCAAATGAAACCTGTGTATACAACTATGAAAATGCAAGAACATGTATTGATATAAACTTCTATGGTTGTGAAAGGCTTACTACCATTATACATTCGATGTGTAGCAGATTTTTGTGTCCGTCGCCAGTGGAGCATTCCGCCGTTCACTTTGGCGAAAAAGTTGAAATTATTGCCAAAACTTCAACTTCACATGAAAATTCCAGTGCAGACGGAAAAAGCCATCAAAATAAGAATGTTGCAATTATATCTCTACGTTCAACACAATCTAGAAACTTGTCGTGAACATTTTAGCTCTTTCTAAATTAAGAGCACGAGAGCAAAAACATTAGAAATTGTTAAAATAAAATAACATGCAGCATCACAATTAGAAATTGCTAAATTGATTCCCACCGTGTGTCTTTCTGTTCATTATGCTCTGCCATCATGGCTACTCTTCTGTTCATCATGCTCTGCTGTTCATATCATCTCCGTATGACGCTTCATATCATCTCCGTATGACGCTTCAGCAAATTTACATCCCATCCCGTGTCATCCATAGGCATGGCTTATGCCTATGACGCTTCATATTTTTTTGAAAACAATCAAGAATATTATATCATCTCCGTATGACGCTTCATATATATATCTAATATTCTTTCAAAGATATTTGACAAAGTAAAATCAAAAATTATATGTTAGTATTTTTTAATTTAAATATTTATAGTGAAATATAATTTTATTTCGTTATAAATTATTTGTTTAATTGTAAGTTTTATTTATTAATTAGATTTATTAGTATAATATATCTAAAATAATAATTAAATTGTTTATATGACTATAATCTTAATTAAATTGTTAATCAATGTATAATTGGAAATATTAAGTTATGGAAATGCATATTCTTTATTTTTTAAATAATAGAAATTAGTTTATATTTATAATATAATGGTGAATTCTTATGTCGTTATATATATATGTGTGTGTGTGTAAAAACTAAATATAAATATTAGTTAAAAATAAAGATAAATAATATAGTATACAATAATCACTATATAATTAAAAAAATGAAATATAAGAATTGCATTCACTTCATATAACAATATAACAATATTTTTGAATTAATAGTTTTTTAAGAGTTATATTTCACCAATTATTGTGAATTAATATTCCTTTTACATAACAAAATTTTCACAAGTAAAATAATCTAACCAATTTTGAAGTTATAATATGTTGTATAAAATTAGGAAAAAAAAATTCAAATTTCAATCCTATTGCTAAATATATCAAAAGAAACTATCCAACTATGGTGATGGTCCATGATATCATAGGTTATATGCCACATATTAGAAGTTGGCCATTTCTACACTATAACACTCATTATTCAACTCCAATTGAGTTAGTTGTATCATGAGCCACTACAAACATGATGCACTATTAGATGAAAATTTTAATTATTTAAAAATAATATATGTGTTAATTAATCAATTATTCTAACCTTTCACAACCAAAAGTATTAAATTTTTTTAAGACTAAACATATTTGGTTCACCATTTTCAGAATGGTTCCAAGAGAATGTATAATAGGTTGGATAGATTCTATATGAACAAGGACTTTTTTATTGTCCTAATAGATCTAAGTGTGGGTGTCTAGAGGTGATCTCGTATTCTTTATTTGATCACCACCCTATTGTAAACTCATTTTATTTTAGAAATACTTGAACGTGATGGAAGGAAGGAGTAAGCATGGATTCGCCCTTAATACCTCTCTCATGTGTGACGATGATGTTTTGGCTATAGTATATGTTATTAAATTGTTCAATCAAAAGATTCCCAATCATGAGAGTGCCATTGAGAGATGGAAGCAGAATGTGGTTTCTTAGAGATTAGTATTCCAAGTGTCAGGTAAGAAGTTGGCCAAGGATGCAAGGAAAGATGAGGTGTGCCTTTTCCCCTCCCTTCAGGAGGTTGAACTAGGAGTGTAGTCCAACCCTTCTGATATGTAATCAACAGATCTCTTGTCGCATATCAGAGAAGCACAAAGGAGATTGCTTAGTAAAGAGGATCCAAATAACAAAGGTTAAGAACATGACCCATTATCTCAACCCTTAGAATATGGATTCATAGTTCTCCTTTAAAACTCTTATAACTAAGGAAACCAAGGATATGATATATCTCATTATAGATGATGAGACAACTCTTGACTCTTAGGAGGATACCATATTTTCCTTTGCTTCTTTCTATATTAGATTGTTTAAGTTAGAAGATGAGGGTCAATGTATAGATGAGGCTAAGTGTAATATCAAGGAGCTCATCCCAACCAAGGTCTTGGAGGAAGATGTTGGAATGTTGGGCCTAGACATATTAGCTAAGGAGATTAGGAATGCTATATGCAAGATGTGTAATGATAAAGTATGTAGACTAGACGGTCTTCATGTGGAGTTCTTCAAGAAGAATTTGGAATGGATTAGAGATGAGCTACTATAGATTTATGACCTGAAGAAATTAACAATAAGTCCTTGTGTTTAGACATTAACCCAAAACTAATTAAGTTGTTACCAAAAGGCAAAGACAAGACTTTGATCAAGAACTAAAGGCTAATCACCCTTCTCAATGTATCATATAAGATTTTAGAAAAAGTGTTGGTGATCAAAATGGAAGAATCTCTCCCAAATATCATCAATCATTCTCAAATTGTTTTTCTTAAAGATAGATGCATCTTGGAAAATCCCATTACTTCTTGGGAATCTATGGATTAGGACAAGTCTCTAGGTCAAAATGTGGTAATATGTTGTGGATAGACTATGAAATGGCCTATGATAGGATTAAATGGAGTTTTATTATTGCAATGTTAGAAGGAATTGTGTTTCCTCCAACCTTATATAAAATGGACTCTACTCTTATGAATGAAATAGTAGCCACTATCAAGATCAATGATGTTAGATCAGGATAACTTTCTCTTTCCAGATCTATTAGACAAGGATGTCCTCTGACACCTTCCCTATTTTTAATTACAAAAACTTATATTCTAAGAGATGAATCCATATCTCCCAAGGTGGATGAAATAGTCTTTCTAGACAATAGTGAGACCTTGAATATACAATTTACAGATGACACAACTATTATGTTTGGTCTAAATGAAGAAAACATGAAAAATCTCATGAAAAAGTTGGATCTATGTTGTTTAGCATCATGTAGTAAAGTTTCCTATCTAAATCCATTCTCCTTATATGGGATGAGAATTTTCTATCTTGGTATGGGAAGTTCTCTATTTAGTGGGGGATTCCTAATCACGTGGTCAAATATATAGGCATCCCATTTGTAGTTAATCCCAATTTGAAGAATGTGTGGGACTAGATAAGAATTAAAGTTGAGAAGAAACTCAATAAGTGGAACAATAGATTTATTTCTCTTTCTACTAGAATTTAGATTTATCAGAAAGTAGTACCCTCCTACTCCATTGATTTCTTCTAATCCTGGTTGTTTAACCATGGATAGTTCAATTTCTTGCAACAAAATACCCAATATTTCTTGTATTTTTATGGAAAGGGCAATACAAAGAGGCATGCTATTAGTTGGGATTGTTGCACTAGAAGTAGAGAACTAGCAAGTCTAGGATTAAAGGACTTGAGGACTCAAAGGGTTGTCTTAGCTACAAAATAGATTGTCAATAGCAAGCCAAGGGGATGAGCCCTAGATGATTCCTATTAGGAACAACATTTTTAGGTTTGTCGCTACTCATGCTAAATAAGGGTGGGTATCAAAATCATTAGTTTTGATATGTTTATACCCATTTGGAGGATTCAGAGAACTAGCAATTGATGGTAGCAATTTAATGGAGAAGGATGGGAGCATCTATTGGAATAGATCTATTTGGTGTAACTTATTCCATTATGGTAAACCATTAGCTCTTTACAAGGATACTCTATAAAGAAATTGTTGGACACAACTAATGCTGATGAAAGTAAAGGGGAGATTGTTGGATAGAAGTGTGTGAGGCCTCACCCTGACCCATCATAACATAGATACTATATTTTCATTTTGTTACTTAGGACTAGATATCTTGACATATATTTATTTTTAGACTTGATGAACAATAAATTTTGCTACTTATCCGATGATAGTTACCTTGTGATTTTCCATTATGATATGTATTAGGACTTAATTGGCATAGTCAATGAATTAATGGATATTTAGTTAGTACTTCATTATTATGATAGAAAATGGAAAAATAACGTGATTCAAAATGCTTAAATTGATCTTGTTAGGAAAGTCAGTAATATGTAGATTTTTGAAGTTTAATGATTAAATGCTTTATAAGAAACTGATGGAGAATATGAAGTTAATTATGAAATGTGTTATATGTAAATTATGGAATAATGGAATTAGCATGTACCATTACTTTCATATGTATTTTATATGTGACTTTTCATTGGACTACTAATGCTCGAGTTTAGTGTGCATGAAAGGAACCATGGAAACATAACATGGAAACAAGGTATAAACACATGTTAATATGACATTGCCAAGGTGAATCTTTAGAAGATTTGTAAACCTCATTGTGATGTGTTTATTTTGCAAATGTGAGATGTATGTGTGCAGTATGTATTTCATGAGTAGATTCAAAATGTGTCATGTGTGTTGTGTAGTGATTTTTGTGTGTGTCACTTGAAACTTGTACTTGTTATGTGAAAATGATGTGTTCTCTTAAGATGGATTATGTGGCCACCTTATCTCAAGTTAAAATCCTTAATTAAGAATTAGACATATTGCCTTGACTTAGTAAGGGAAAAAAAGGTCACCACCATAGGAAATTTGAAATTGGCATTATGAGGGCCAAAAAGTAGCTCCAAAGTGTATTTGTGATGAAAATAAACCTTACCCATGATAATACTTCAAGTTAGGGGGCTAAAATTGACCACTAGAGTGCTTAGAAGACCAAGGAGACCCCAAAAAGAATGTATTTTTTCATTAAATCCGAAAATGGAAGTCTTATATAGAGGATTGGCCAAATTAGGAACCCACTTACCTACTCTTTAATTTTAGAATGACTTAGGGTTTGAAGGAAGGAGGATAAGGAGCTCTACAACAACTTCCATTGCCATTGCTTGGAGTAAGGTTGGTATGCATGATCAAGGGTGTTCTCTTCATTGTATTGTAGGTTTTGATATGGTGTTGTTATGGCTTTGTGAAGAATCTTGTTGTATGTATTGTTGAATGTGAGAAGTTTATGTGTATATTTTCCTTGAATCTTGCTTTGTTCTTGTTGCTTGTTTGTGTAAATGGGTGTGAAGCATCACTCACCCTTGGGAGGGAAGAGATGCTTGGGTGAAGGGGTTAGTTGGGCTCAACCATGTAGTTGAGAAACTCTCCCATGTGTGGAGATGAATTTGATGTGTTTCAATGGAGTATGGACTTCATGATTACTTGCATTCTTAGGAGGTATAAGGAGGTGTATGAAAAGGAAAATCATTGTTAAGCCTTGAAGAAATTGTGAGTATATATGATTCATGGATATGGCATTCTCCTCATGGAGAGCCCACCTTTACCCCATTTCTTGATTCTATTGCTGAATCTTTGTGCAAGCCTTGGGATGGGTTGTATTGTGTTGTGTTGTGTTGAGTTGTGTTCTTATGGTTATGCATGATATGTGAGTTTGAAGGTGTGCAACCAGTTGTGCCTTGTTTCCCCAAGCTTAGTGGGTGGCCTCTTTGAGACCTAGGATGGGAGGTGAGCCTCCATGGTTCTACATTTTGTCTCTTATTGCAGGTTTTACTAAAGCCTTGGACTTTTGGAGTTCCTGAAGATTCTCCATTACATAGGAATGGAGGATACTATTGTATTTGTGTTGAAAATGGAGAAATAAGCTCCATCTTGTTATGTGATTTATTTTTATTTGTAAGAGTATTGTTATTGTTCTCATCCCTTTTTCAATAGAGATGTTGCGAATCCTCCATTTATTGTAAAAGGTTCTTTCCATTGTGTATATTTTGATATGGTGATTTCACCACCCTATGCTCATGCTTGACAAGTGTGTTGGATGGAAGCTTTGAAAGAATCATGAAAAAGGATTTCATTGTATTGATGTTGTTGTTTCATTATCTTGCTTACGAATGTATTGGAGAAAAGGATTAAGCATCATTGTAGAAATTAGTAAGATTGAAAGGAAATTATTTCTTGTATCATAGTATCCTCCATTCTCATAGAAACAATTGGATGTATTATATGATCAATCTTGAGTTATATAGAGATGTAGAATAGGCAGTCAATAGTTAATGTAATTCATATTTAGTTATAGTCATAAAGTGAAAATCATTAATGGAATTTGAATACTTGTTGTTCATGAAGTTGCATGCAAAAGATTTCAGTTATGTCTCATATAAAAGTATCTTGTAATTAAGTTTGATAGCAATAAGGTAATTTCTATGTACACAATCATTAGATTTACTATATAGAATATGCATTGGATTGGATTATACAATTTTAAAATATCATCAACTCAATTTTAAAACAATCATAGAGAATAAGTTTAACTCTAAAAAAAGAGAGGCCTGTAGGTGCATATTCACTTGTTGGAAAATGTATGATAACTCAAACAAAAGCCTCTCCTCAAATAAGGTCAATAAAATAATACAATCAGAATAAAATAAACATTTTCCTACCAATACCCATCATAATTATATTGCCTTACAAGAAGTTAATCAAAATGAAGGGACTAGGTACAATGTTAGCAAATCAATTGTAAGGTGAAAAAACAAAAAGGATATATATATATATATATATATATATATAGGCGACAAGGGGGTCTTAAATATTTGTAAGTACCATTCAAAAAAAGAAGAATTAACAATTTTACTCTTCCTTAGTACCCCCTCATCCCTTCCCACCTCCCACCTACCTTGGCATTAATTTAAAGAGCTAGCTTATATTAAATACATGCTGATTTATGTCTCCTTATAAGAGAAGTAAAGCATGGCTAGTACTTAGGACATAGGTACTTAGGAGGTAGGGGGGGAAAAGTAGCTAGGAAAAAGAAGGGCTAAGACTTAGGAAAATGTGGGGTAGGTAAAATAGGATATAAATTAGTATGTAAGGGGTCAAATAATAAATAGTAAGTACATGTAATCTATGGTATATTATGGGTAGGATATTTTAAATGAATTATCATGATAAGGTAGTAAGATAGGTAGATGGGTAGTAGGTTAGTGTTGATTATTCTTAGGAAATTTTAAAATGGGATAGTTAGGTTTTAAAGGAAATGTTAATTTATATTTATATTAAGGATTTTTTTAAACAAAAAGTAAAATAATGTTTAAATATAGTATACCAAGGTTTAATTAGGAAATTGGAATAAATTAGGGAGTAAAAGTAAAATATATTTGAAATTGATTTGGTTGGTGTAAAAGTTAACTTAAGAAGCAATGAATTTCTTCAATAAATTGTGGTTAGAAGTGATGTAATGAGATGATAATTTAGTAAGTTTTATAAGATATGAATTAATGATTATATAGGGCATCAAACCTCGATATTGAAAACTAATGAATCATCATCACCATGCAAGGACTAATTGCTAGTTAGTAGACGTATGTAACAATAATTATAAAAGCAATTTAGAAGTATTTGAAACACGATATACATTAGGTTAAGAAAAACATAACCATACCTCATAATTTGGATGTAACTTACAAAAAAACTACATTAAACTAACTAACAAAGTTGAAGTATACCCTACCTATCTTATTGAAATTCAGAGTAGTCAACCAATGTCTAAATTCCCATCATAACTCGTAACCTTATAATGCAATTGATACACATTAAGTATAATAGTTTACCTTTTAAAAATTAACCCAACTCAATGCAAATGTAAACTTCATCTAACTAACATCACACCATCCGACCCCATTGCATAACATAAAGGTTCCTTCAATTTTTAATTTTTTTTTTTGTGGTGTTTTTGCCTTGTAGGTTTTGGGCATGACAAAGTGAAGCTGATGAAGATGAAGGTCAGAACCAAGCTACAAAGTATATGTAGAAGAGTTAGATCAGTGATCATATTGTCATTAATGCCAAGCTATTTGACAATACTAATTTATGTAAGTTGAAATCATCTAAGAACCTAATTGGAAATTTGATAAATCAGTCTATGACAATATGATGTCAATTTGATTGTTGTACATGATTTCATGGAGAGTTGAGATGATGTAGAAGCAAGTTAGAGTGGTCAATAAATGAAGAAGTCATAAAGAGAAGTCATTCAGTATTGACCAAGAAAGTCAAGTGTTGACTGGACAAGTGTAATATTAACCAAATGCAATATTAATCAAGTATGGAGAAGGTTGAGATGCAAGAACATTGTTTGGTAAATAAAGTATAGTTTGTGAAAGATTGATTAATGACTAATATAGTATGAATATCTGGATTGTTCAAGAAGTTTCTAAGATAAGGACAATTTTTTTTAGCAAGATCAATAGTCAAAATAATTAAGACAATATTTGATAATGGAGATTTTAAGTGTGTTTGGTGTGTTGGCATTAACTTATTATTGCCATTAGTGACAACACTTATCTACATCAGTATAGCAACCGAGCATTCTAGTGTTAATCGAGCTTCATAATTTACATTGAGTGTCTACATTGTATACTGAGCATTTAGTGGTTACCTTGTAGGTTCATCACTTATCGAGAATTCATGAAGCTACTGAGTGAAGGTGCAATCTAGCCGTGTCTACCAAGTTTACAGTGTTCATCGAACTTCATAGTGTTTACCAAGTGATGGAAGTGCAGTGTTTACCAAGTAACGGAAGTATAGTTTTTACCAAGTGAAATCAAGGTAAATAAAGGATCCAGTTTTTATCGAGTGATACTATATCTATCAAGTCTCCAATGGTTACTGAGTTCCAAGCTACATTGTGTGGTTAGTATGGACCGAGCCTCTACTTCTACTGAGTGCATGATGATACCGAGTAATGCAGTGGATGCCGAGTATCAGAAGGTCACCAAGTCAGCTTGCAGAACTCGAGTTTTCTATTGTTTGGCTGACTCAGTAATGTTTTGTTCACTTTTGTTTTAGCTGACCTTGCAATTGTAATTATTGGAATGGTATATATGTAATGTAATATATCATTTACAAGTGAGAGATGTCTGTGAAGGAATGGATATGAAAAGCTTTGAATGAAAGTGAATCATCAGCAGAGCAGAGTATTCAGCAAGGTCTACAAGGAGCAGTAAAGATTCATCAGTCATAAGAGGTGATCTATCTTTCAAGGATCTAATCAGAAATTAAGTTTGGAAGTAGATCCATTATTTCATCCTAATAGGTGAATCAATTTTGTAAATCCTTTAATAGGGTAGACTTAACAGTCTTTTGTATAAATCTCCTAACAGAGTGCATACTTTAGTGTATGTTTGTAAAATCCTCTAACAAGGTGGACCTAGCAGTCCTTTGTGCTCCTAACAAGGGAGTTCACCAGAAGTGGTCAATGTAAGCCTTAACAGGCCAACTTCATATTGCGGTAACGAAGTTTTGTGGATATCATCCCCACCCCCATTTTACTTTCTATTTGGAAGGTTTCTAGGTCACCAAATCACTATGTACATGTGTTATAAATGTTTGTTCTCTCATATGTGTAGTAGATTAGATGAATGAATGGTGAATAGTATATATGGTTAAAGTGTTGAATTGTTTTAAAGTTTTGATGTTACTGATTCATCCCTCACCTCTTAGTAACCTATCATATCTTGAATATTTCCAACAATTGGTATTAGAGCAGTTTGGTTCTCAGGACAAAGCTTGACAACTTGAGCAAAGATCAAAGACAATGGAGATATTTAGACCTGACAAAGTTGTTGAAAATGGAAAGCTAGATCTGAAAATGGCCATGGCTTAACTCAAAGAAGCTAAGGAGCATCTTTCTCAATCCCTAAAGAGAAGGAAGGAACTTGCAAGACAAATGAATTACCATCAATATGTTGAAGAGAAGATTGAAGACCTTTTAGCATCAAGTAGCTCAAATGAAGCAAATGAGGCTATCAAGGAACTCCTAACAAAGAATGGCTCTCTGCAGGAAGAGTTAAGAAAGCTTAAAAGAGAACAAGAAATGCAATCAATCAGGCTATGTGAAGTTTTGGAATAGAGAAACAAGGCAAATGAAGACTTAGAGGTAAGAAATAATCAATTCCTTCAGCATGAAGATCTTGTGGATCAACTATCTAATACAAATGAAGAAGTTATGAATCTAAAATTTGAGAATGAAAGCCCGAGGAATGATTTAATCACTGAAAGACAAATCAATGAAAGTTTGGAAAATGACCTAAATGCTGAAAAACAAATCAATAAGAGAATGATGAAATCTCAAGCAAACACGACTCAATTAAATCAACAAAGTGAGCAAAATTTTGATAAACAAAAAGGTAAAGCTGGACTTGGTTATAAGGAAGAATGTGAAACCTCCAAACAAGGTGCCCAAAGGAATCAAAGACCTACTTTCAATCACTGTGGTAAGTTAGGTCATACATCAAAAAAATGTTGGAGTAATGGAAAAGCTAAATTCAATGGTAAATGCTACAATTGTAGTCACATGGTCATAAAGCTAATGGATGCAAGGAAAAACCAAAATTTGAAGGCAATTGTCACAAATGCAAGAAGCATGGTCACAAGGCATTACAATGCATATCCAAATCATTCAATCTAGTAGAACAACTTGTTAAAGAAATATTTGGATTGGACTACAATACCTAGTGTAGATGTAATCATTGTGGAGAATATGGACATATTGGTATAAACTGTGCAAGACATCACCTAAGGAAAAAGGACACTATTGTAAGATGTTATACATGCATTGAACTCGGTCATATAGCTAAAAACTAAATGAACATAGGAAGAGTCAAAGATGAAAAGAAAACTAAAGCTGATAACATTCAGAAGCAGATGAGGCAACAATGGATTCCAAAATCTACCAAGCAAGATAGTTCAAATGATGGCAATGTCGCTCAAGAAGTGGGTGACTCCACCATTTCCAATTAGATTCATAAAGGAGAATATGGAACTGCATCTTCTAGTGATATCTCAAGCAGTTCCAAAATAAAAGAAAGAAAAATGATCAAATCAATATTCTAGATACACAAGGATCAAAGAAAGTGTATCTTTTGTTGAGTTGCATCTACTAAGGAAAGTCGGTTGAAGACCTTGCCAAGCTAGGTTGGGAGCAACAAAAATTTTATTCAATCACCGAGTTGCAAGCTTCTACCAAGCAAGTGAATGAAAACCTGTGAAGCACTATACCATCTCAACTACCTTCGTACTAAGCATTTATGACAAAATTTTCATCAAAAGGGAAGAATTTCATTTCATTTTTCACCACGATTACAGAGCTAAGAAATTTCCAGCAATTCCAAAGAAAATTCTAAAGTAATTTCAAGAAAATTTTAAGAGGAGAATTTGTTCAAAAATTTCTTACACCTACTGAGCAGCAATTGCATTTGGAAGTAGTAGTAGCACCAAGGCAAAATGAGGTTCAGAAATGCTAGTTAAAGGTGTGGAGTGGAAGATGCAGAATTTAAAACTAGTTCCAACAATTGCAGAATCACTCAACCCCAATAGAGCTCAATCACAAACTCCACCAAAGATACTTCTCATAAATGAAATTCTTAATTATTTCAAATGTTCTATTCAAGAGATTGGAAACTTAGAGATGGATAATTCCCTAGGAGAAATGAGTGTTGATGGTTCTTTGAAACCTGAGGATAAACATCTAGAGACCAAAGGGTTAACCCACATCTCGCATATGCCAAGAAGTTTTCAAACTAAGTGGATTAGGTAAATACTTAGTCATGTTCACAATGGGAAACTATGGTTAGAGCAGCCAATGTTAATCACCAAGAAGATGATTCATAAGATTATTGGTCTCCCCATACTCAGCAAAGCAAAAACCATCAAAACCCTAGGTCAGGAGGAGTTGCAGAAGAAAACCCTAGTTGAGTGGGATGGGAGAGGTTTAAAGGTTAGCACTATTTTTCACATTGAATTAAGGTTTGGCATTCATGTCATTGCCCATAAAATTTATAGCTCCAGTCGTCTGAATAATGTGCCCTATGAGGCTATGGATTTGGCTTTCAAAATTGTGAAAAAGAACCTTGAATTTGACTTGTCAGAATTATTATTGAAATAATTGAACAAGAACATGGACAACATAAGGAATTAAAAGATTAATACTTGCAAATTTGGTTCCTTATTGACTTGTTTATTTTTCTATGTTCAAAAATTCTTTCCATCAAAAGGAACTGTAGTGTGGAGAAAAGACATTCCTATTCTATATCAGATAAATGAGTTTGTAGCAAAAATTGGTGAAAACTTTGATAGCATCATGGATAATTATTTTGAAGATTTCAAGGAATGGATAAATAATAGGTTTCAAATTCCACCAAAACTTGTTGAAGATTACAAAGATGATGTATGCTTCATGGTTGACTATGATAAAGTGTACATTCAGGCAGTCAGACCCCAAGTTGCATGGGTAAAACCTCTTCCCTATGAAGTTAATATTGATGAAACTAGAGACATTATTGAAGCACTGGTAAATGAGCCTATAGATCCTAAGCTTCCTGCCTTTGGCACCTTTGATGAAGCCAAGACCAAAATTGAGCTTGAAATAAAGCTACCCTAGGCTATAAGGAAAAGAAAGAGGAAGATAGCCAAGTTGAAAACTGAAACCGACCCTCTTATGCTTATTGAAGGAAAAGGTGAAGATGAAGAAGAAGAGTAGGAACCAGAATATAGAGAGGAAGAAATAGAGAAGGAGGTAGATCCATTCAAAAAGAAAGGCAAGGTCATCATTACCAAGCCAACCAAAGCCTCCACAACTATTTTCACTAGCCTCCACAGTTATTTTCACTAGGTGAGAAAAAGGTAAGAACAAAGGTGAAGTAGTATTTAGCAAGCCCCAACTAACCTTCCAAGAAAGATTGAAACAATTGGAAGAAGGAGCTAGCATCACAAATTTCAAGGCATTGGAATTTGAAACAAGGATAGATGCAGAGAAAATGCCAATTGAGGAACTGGTACTCAATAAGATGGGAAAATGGAAATACTCCCCAGACTAGCTTGCCCCTCAAATCTCCAAAGAACTATTGGAGAGATTGCAACCTAGGTGGGAGTCAGCCACCCAAACGGCCAAAGATATATATGAGAAATCCTTAAAGAATCTTCTACCGAGTCTTACTGAACTAGAAATAAAGGCAACAATGAAGAACCATAAAGGTAAAATGATGATTATATTTTACACATGTTTGATTTTAACTAAGGACATTGAGCATGTTGTAAGTGATGCAACAAACATGTGGAAGAACATCTATCATCTGCACAAGCCTAGTGATGACCCTGTTGAAATCAAGGATGATGATAGTAGTGACAGTGATGATTTTGATAGCACTCCATCCATCACAGTTACTCTAGGAGAGTTGTATGCACTAATGGAAGAAAAAGAGGAAGAAGACAAGGAGGAAAAAGCACATGAGGAAGAAATAGATGAAGAAGATCCAGTAAAAATTATAGCAGAAGTTATTGCATCCCTTCCTCACTCTCCACCAAAGACAGTTACATCTACTTTGGAGATAGCTTCTACAAGTGAGATTGTGAGCACAATAGTCACATCAATTGCTCAATCTTCACCAACGTCCTCCCAGCTCTAGGTATCTAAAATAGATGTGCCAAGCACTTCATCTACCGAGTTGTCTGTCACTTCTTCAGCCACTGAGTTAGCCTCCTTAACCCTTTCATCGTCAGTAAGTGTAATAGTAAGTCCTACAATTTTGTCTCCATCAATTCCAGTAGGTTCTACAATTTTGTTTCTGTCAGCATCATCTATATCCACTTTGACTCCATTCACTTCAGATACTACTATGGGTACTCTATTGAGTGCGATACCTTTTTTGGGAAGTGTTTCAATTTTTTATCCGATTAGTACTTCTATTGGTATTCAATCCTCAAGTCTTATCCTAGTTTTCATTGCTAGCCCTTCTATCTCCACTATTGTGTCTATTCCTAAGGTCAAACCAGTCATCACAAAAGTCAAACAAAAGCATCCCTTAAAACTTTTGATCACTGGAAAGGAAATTGCCGAAGACGTTGACTTAGACACAGAGATAGTGATTCCAAATATTGACTATGACAATGCTACCATTGAAGAGATGAGGTTAGCTAGTCAACTCATAGAGATGAAAGCTATGTAGAAATAGTTAAGATCAGAAAGGGATAAGGAAGATAGAATAATTGAAAATGCCAAGAATATAATTACATATGCTATAAATGTTGAAGTAGATTCTACTCAAAACATTTTGATTTAGTTAGAAGAGGCTGTAAAAAATTTAATGAAGATTCTTCCAAACAAGAGAAACTTATTGAGAAAGCTGAAAAGAAATTTGATAATAAGGTGGTAGAGCATATTGCTCAAAAGATAGCAATCAAGAAAGTTGAATTGTCAACATTTTTGAGAAATTTTGAAAATTCGTTTAATAATGTAGCATCACTTTTTGCCAAACTTTGTGATGTTTCTAATTTTACCAAAGAAATAAAGGATAAGTTAAATAAGATTGACATTTATATGCAATCAAGTGCTTCCAAGCTAAAGGTGGACTCCTCTTCTACAACCTCCCATCACACCAAAATCAAATATTTGGCAGATGTACAAGCAGGACTATTGAGAGAGGAATCAAGGATCCGGTCTACACTCATAGACATCCAAAACATGATCCTTCCTATCATGGACACAATGCAGAAACATATTACTCATTGCAAAACATTGGTCCAAGATCAAAACTTCTTAGTGGCTGATCACTTGATCCAATTATCAGTAGAAGTTCAAATTTCTCTCTCCACTTGTCAAATCTTGCAGCAAACTTGGGATAATATGTTTACCACCATCCTCAAGGTATATCAAGAATTTCTATCTCACTTTCGTGTAGTCATATAAATTGTATCTATGTAGTCCTTTGGTATTACTTTCAAAAAGGGGGAGAGATTCAGCCTAATAAGTGAGGAGAGTTAACACTATGAGTGATAGGGGGAGTTAGCACTCAATAGAGTTAGCATGTGTACATAAGAATCTTTATATATACATTATAAGTCATCAAGAAGATATATAGAAATGTATATGCAACAGTTCTACAAAGATCAATTTTGAAGAGCCAAAATTCATTGAGTCAAGTTATGTACATATGTTTTGGCTTATAAGTGTTTTGTCACTAATGCCAAAGGGGGTGATTGTTGGTATTAAGTTATTATTTCCATTAGTGACAACACTTATCTACATCAGTATAGCCATCAAGCATTCTAGTGTTAACCAAGCTTCGCAATTCACATCGAGGATTCTAGTGTTAACCGAGCTTCGCAATTTACACTGAGCATCTATAGTGTATACCGAGCATTTAGTGGTTACCTTGTAGGTTCATCACTTACTGAAAATTCATGAAGCTCCCAAGTGAATGTGAAATCTAGCAGTGTCTACCAAGTTTACAATGCTCACCAAGCTTCACAATGTTTACCGAGTGATGGAAGTGCAGTGTTTACCATGTAACGGAAGTATAGTGTTTACCGAGTGAAATCAAGGTAAATGAAGGATCTAGCTTTTACCAAGTGACACTATATCTACCGAGTCTCCAATGGTTACTGAGTTCCAAGCTACATTGTGTGGTTAGTATGGATTGAGCCTCTACTTCTACAAAGTGCATGGTGATGTTGAGTAATGCAGTCGATGCCAAGTATCAGAAGGTCACCAAGTTAGCTTGAAGAACCCAAGTTTTCTACTATTTGGCCAACTTAGTAATGTTTTGTTCACTTGTGTTTTAGTCGACCTTGCAATTGTAATTATTGGAATGGTATATATGTAATGTAATATATCATTTACAAGTCAGAGATGTATGTAAAGGAATGGATATGAAAATATTTGAATGAAAGAGAATCATCAACAGAGCAGAGTATGTAGCAAGGTCTACAAGGAGTAGTAAAGATTCATTAGTGATCTATCTTCAAAGATCTAATCAGCAATCAAGTTTGTATGTAGATCCATTGTTTCATCCTAATAGGTGAATCAATTTTGTAAATCCTTTAACAGGGTAGACTTAACTGTCTTTTGTATAAATCTCCTAACAGAGTGCATACTTCAGTGTATGTTTGTAAAATCCTCTAACAAGGTGGACCTAGTAGTCCTTTGTGCTCCTAACTAGGAATATCACCAGAAGTGGTCAATGTAAGCCTTAATAGGCCAACTTCTTATTGAAGTAATGAAGTTTTGTGGGTATCATCCCCACCCCAGTTTTACTTTCTATTTGGAAGGTTTCTGGGTCACCAGATCACTATGTACATGTGTTAGAAATGTTTGTTCTCTCATATATGCAGTAGATTAGATGAATGAATGGTGAATAGTATATATGGTTAAAGTGTTGAATTGTTTTAAAGTTTTGATGTTACTAATTCACCCCTCCCCTCTCAGTAACCTATCATATCTTGAATATTTCCAACATGGTGATCCAAGGAGAAGTTCAAAGTGTATCTAAATTCAATGAATATGAGTTGGAAAATATTAATCGACGATTGTGGTTGACTAGAAAAATATATGAAGGGGTTGAAGAAACAAAAATATGTCTATAAGAGGAAGATACAACAAGGAATTCATTACTTGTCTAGTTAATAGATAAGTCAATGTGAAGTGCTAAAGAATATTCTATCAAGTAAATCAGAGTGCGAAGTTGAAACAAAGTGAAGTGTTATTGTGATGGTCAAATAATGAGAAGAGATATTGAGAAAAATGAAGATCTTATCAAAAAAAGTGAGTTGTTATTTTTAATAGATCATTTGATTTTTGCTTTGTAACCATTGTAGCAAAAAATGATTAACCAATTAGACATAACAGTCTTAATTTTTAAATCTATTTGTATGGTGATATTCCATTGAATGTTTGAAAATTATTTAGAGAGGCCACTTATTGAAGAGTGAAAAGGTCTAGATGAAATTTGGTAAAAATACCCTAATAGGGTCACCCCTAACACTGTACTTGTAACCTTTAACAAGGTAGGATCTTAACCAAGCTCACTTCATAAGAGTAAATATATTTTGGGGACCACTACCTTATGGATTTTACCCTAATTGGGTTTCCAAGTTTAAAATATTGGTGTTCATATGTTTATGGATATTTTTCATGTTATTTTCTTTTATATGTTAAAATTTTATCTTTTATGTAAGTTGGTTAATTATGTTGATACTTAGTGGAAGTTACAGATAGAATATCAGTTTACATATTGACAAAGTTACCATGTTTACTAAGTTGATTATTGATAAGTATAAGTTGTTATAAAAGTGGTGAATTTTTTTAAAGGGCCTTAGGATAAATTTCTACCCACCCCCTCTTAGTTATCCAACAATTGGTATCATAGCATTGGTGGTTGGAGTAACAAGCTTTACATACTTAAGCTAAGGATCCAAAGATATCTAAGAGAGAGGTATTGAAGATGAAAAGGAGAAATTCCCATCATTGAAAAGAAGAATGAGACTATACATTATCTAGAATTGGAAAGTGTGTATTGTACTACCTAGAAAATCAATACTTAGCAACACCCCCTCGTCCTATGACTATTATGCAGATGAGAGAAAAACAAGAACACAATTCTCTAATGATAGAGCTTGCTTCTCCCTTGAATGATCTTGATTTTGGTGACATCAAATATTGTGATACTACTAAGGATATGTGGGGAAAATCAATAATTTTCCATGGAGGAGATCAGAATGTGCTAAGAGAAAAGGCTTAAAAAATTTAGAGGTAAGTTTGACAACATGAGAATGAAAGAAGGTGAGAACATTATTAAAAAAAATAACTAAATCAAGGAAGTTGTTAATGCTATCAAAGGAGTTGGTGGAGTCATAAGTGATGAAGTTGTGGTAAGAAAAGTTCTTAGAACACTTTTACCTATCTATGCTATTAGAGTTTCTTCTATGCATTTAAGACATCTCTAACTATTGGAAGTTCAAGCAAAGATAAGAGTGCTCATCATACTAAGAATGATAGTGATTATGAGTCAGATGATAATGACCAAGAAGAACTTGAAGTACTATTGTCTAAGAGGCTACTGAGAGGTGAAGGAAAGTATAAAGGTAGACTATCTTTTATTTTATTTAAATTTAACAAGGTTGGTCACATTGCATGTACATATATGTCTAGAAAAATGATGATAGGAATGACAAAAGAGAGACTACAAAGATAAAGGAAAGAAGGCTTGTTACATAGTTGAAGATGAAGACATTGAATAATAAACTTCTAATCAAGAGGATGGTGAGGAAGTTTTTTATATTGCAATGGAGGAAGACTCTCATTTTTCAAGTAAGTAAAAATGATTTGTGGATTATTGATAGTGGTTGCACTCACCATATGACAAGTGATATTGGTAAATCTGAGAGTCTAGAATACTATGATGGTGAATATGTTAAACTTGGAATTGATGATCCATTTCCTATGAAAGGAAAAAGGTTATATTATTTTGAATGAGAAGATCAAATGTGATAATGCATATTGGATACAAGGAATAAAGAATAATATGTTGAGTATGGCTTAGCTGAACAACACATGTCACTAACTAGAATTTCAAAACCAAAAAGTGAAGATATATGATGATGCTAGAAATCTGATGGGTACTAGTGAATATTCAAGAGGTAGCCTATTTTTCTTGGGTTCTATTGAGAATACATGTTTGATTACAAGAATTGAATTTTTTTATCTATGTCACAAAAGGATATGTCATGTTAATTTTGACAACATAAACAAGGTTTGTAGAAAGAAAAGAGTAAGAGGATTGTTAAGCTTATCAAAAATTGATAAAGTGATGTGTAAGAAATGTTAAATTAGGAAAATGACTAAGTCAAGTTTCAAAACTAAGTCTTACTCATCTAGTGATGTATTGAAATTGGTTCATGCTGATCTATGTGATCCTATGAAAGTTTAAAGCTACTATGGTGATCGGTATTTTCTTATTTGTTGATGATTTCTCAAGAATTATGTGTGTTAATTTTTTGAAAGAAAAAAGTGATACATTTCAAACAATCAAATGGTATATGGAAAGAGTTGAGAAAGAAAATGGTAAACAGATTAAATGTTTGAGATCTAATAGAGGAGGTGAATTCATGTCTGATGAATTTACTAACTTTTGTAATGAGAATGGAATTATGGAATAATTATCATCCCCAAGGATATCACAATTGAATGAAATTGTTCAAAGAAGAAATAGATCCATTCTTAATTGTTCTAGAACACTATTAATTTAGAAGGAGGTTGCACAAATCTAGTGGAGAGAGGTAATTAGCATTGTATTTTACACACTAAACAAAGTACAATTGAAGAAAGGTACAAACAAGGTACCTTATAAACTCTAGTATGGGCATACAGTAAATGAAAGTTATTTTAAAATATTTGGAAGTAGGTGTTATATTTTGAAAGATGCTAGAAATAGGAAATTTGTTTCTAAAGGTGATAAAGGTATATTCCTAGGCTATTCCACCATGACTAAGGCATATAAATGTTTGAACAAGGCTACTAAAAAAATGATTGAGAGTGAAAATGTGAGGATTGATGAGTTTACAAAAAGGAATAATGAAGAAGGAAAGAAATAACATGAAGATTAAAAAATATTTGTCTATGCTCAAGAAGGAGAACCGAGTAAACTACCTAAGAAATAGAAAGAAGTCACCAAGTGATAGAAAAAAATACTTCAAAAAAAACAACCTACTACTAAGCAACCTATTGAGTACACACCAAGTGAAGAAAATACCAGAGAACATAGAACCAAACCAGTTTTAAAAAAGTATGTAAGAAAGAACCATTCAGCTAGCTAGATTATTATAGATAAAGATGTTGGAGTGATGAAAAGAAGTAAGTCGAGAGACAATACATGCTTAATTTGTGAGTTTGAGTCTAGAACAATTAAGGATGCATTTGAGAATGAAGACTAGATTAATGCTATGAATGAGGAGACTGAGAAAATAGATAAGAACAATATATTGACATTGGTTCCAATACCCAAGAACAAGAATGTGATTGGTACTAAATGGACTTTTAGAAATATGTTGAATGAAAATGGAGAACAAGAAATAATGCTAGACTAGTTTTTAATGGATATGCACAAGAAGGAATTTATTGTAGGGAAACATTCTAGACCAGAAGGAGTGATGATACTACTTGTATAGGTTCCTTTAAAGGGATTTAAACTTTTTTAGATGGATATCAAGTCTAGATTTTTGAATGCAATACTAGAAGAGGAAGTCTACATTGAACAAACATAATTTTTTTTTGATCCAAATCAGAGGAACATGGTATGAAAGATACACAAGACACTATATGGATTGAAACACATACCCTAAGCATGGTATGAAAGATTACATTCATATTTGATGAGAATTAGTTTTTTCAGAATTGCAGAACAATAATCTATACTTAAAAAGTGAATATGATCATAAGATCTTGATTGTTGAAATATTTATTGATGATATCATATTTGGAGGACATGAATTGATTTGTGAGATATTTTTTGATGAAATGAGGAAATAATATGAAATTTCAAAGTTTGGAGAGATTGAATTCTTGATTGGATTGCAAGTCGAACAAGTAAAGGATGACATATACATCACAGAGTCCAAGTATGTCAAGGAGATCTTGAAGATATTTGGCATAGAAGTCACAAGACCATTTGGTACACCAATAGTCATAGGGTATAAACTACCAAAGGAGGATGATACTACTGAGGTAAATCAGACACTTTATAGATGTATTATTGGAAAGCTACAATATGTTTTCCATAGAAGACTAGATATTACTCATGTTGTAGGAATAGTGGCTAGATTTTCTTCTATTTCTATGGAAATACACATGATTTTTGTGAATAGAATCTTTAGATATCTAAAAGGGATATAAGATTATGGTTTATGGGCAAATAAAGATGAAGATTTGGAGCTAAGATTTTATATTGGTGTTGATTGGGCTAGAAATGTTGATGACCAAAAGAGTACTAGCAGTGGAGCTTTCTTTTTAGAAGAAATGCTTGTAACATGGATAAGTAAGAAACAAAGTTGTATCTTAGAGTCCACTATTGAAGAAAAATATGTAGCTACTTCTATTAATTTCTCCAATATTGTATGGATCAAACAATTATTGGAAGGTATGCAAGAGGAAGTGAACCATCCTATACAAATCTACCATGATGACACAAGTGTAATAAACATTTCAAAGAATCTAGCGATTCATGCAAAGACAAAGGTTATATCTATCAAGTATCATTATTTAAGAGAGAAAGTCTAAGAAAAAAAAGTCAACCTAGAGTATGTGAAAACAAAGGAGCAAATAACTAATATATTTATTACCTAAGGATACTTTTTAATGCCTAAGAGGTAAACTAGGGTCCTTCCCCTATCCAATGTTCACTAATTAAAGATGCATTTCATCAATTTATGATTTATCAAAATATATATTTTAAAGTTGATGCATGAATTTACTCTTAAGGCTGCCCTAAATTTGTGAAGAGGATGTAATAAAGCAGAAGTGATCAATACATGCAAGATACAATGTATAAATACAAGGTATATAAGTTTCCAACAGAAGCTTATTGTTACCTTTAGTATTGTTGTAAAAGGGGGAGAAAATGAGTAAAGGGGGGAGAAAGTATAAAGGAGAATTATTTTCAAAGGGGGGCTAATTAGTGAAGAAGATTATTGCCAGAGAAGAAGATGTTGAAAATTGAATGATATATACCCTAAGGGGGAGTATATGAGAAAAGAGAGAGAATTTTTTGAATGGAGATATAAGTTGTAGAAGAACAAATTAGATGAGAACTTGATAAAGAACATAACAGAGTTAAAGAAGAAAGATCGAGTGGGGTAGAATTGATGAATTGTTGTAGAAGATGATGATGTATGGTATTGGATGATATGTTTCATAAGGTGTTTCCATCAATGCCAAAGGGGGAGATTGTTGGACACAACTAATATTGATGAAAGTAAAGGGTAGATTGTTGAATAGAAGTGAAGCTAATGAAGATGAAGATTAGAATTGAGATGCAAAGTATATGTAGAAGAATTAGATTAGTTTTTATATTGTGATTTATTTCAAGCTATTTGAAACTATTAATTAATGTAAGTTGCAATCATCTAAAGGATGTGATGTTGTATAGAGAAGTGGAATGCAGATTATGAAGATAAGATGAAGAAGTAATGTTAAGTATTGATTAAGTAAGTTAGTATTGATTAATAAAGTCAAGAGTTAATCAAGCAAGCATAATGTTAAAGAAGTGTAGTATTAACCAAGTATGGGGGATGTTAGTAAACGAAGACCACTATTCAGTAAATAAAGAATACTTTGTGAAATATTTATTAAAAATTGACATAGTGAAAAGATCTATATTTTTGAAGAAATTTCCAAGATAAGGATGAAGTTTGTTAGCAAGAGCAATGACCATAATAATTAAGATAAGATCCGATGATGGAGATTTTAAGCATGTTTGGTGATTCAAGGAGAAGTTCAAAGTTTGAGGTAAAAGCATTTCTAGGTTCAATGAATCTAAGATGGAAAAGATTTAATTAAGAATTGTGGGTAGGTGGGAAAATTTGTGAAGAAGGTGAAGTAGAAAAATCTATCTATATAAGGAAGAGACAAGAATGAGTTAATTGTTGGTCCAGTTGATGTGAAGTGTTGAAGAAGATTCTACCAAGCATATCAGAGTGTGAAGTTAAGGTGAAGTGAAGTGTTTATGTGATGGGTAGTTGACAAGTAGAGTATTGAGTAGAATGAAGATCTTATGAAGAAAAGTGAGTTTCTAATTTTAAAAAATTATTTGACTATTACTTTCTAACCATTATAACAGAAAATATCTTAACCAAGTGGACTTAATAGTCTTAATTTTTAAATCCATTTGTATGGTAACACTCCACTTACTATGTGTAAGTCCTTTAGAGAGGAAAATTATTGAAGAGTCACAAGGTATAAATGATCTTTGGTGAAAATCTCCTAACAGACTCACACTAACTAGTAGTGTACTTGTAATCTTTAACATGGGTGGCTCTTAACTAGGCTCACTTTAGAAGACTGAAAATACTTTGAGGATGAGTACTCGGTGGTTTTTGCCCTAATTTGTTTTCCATGATAAAAATATTGGTGTTCATGTGTATATGGATGTTTTTCATGTTATTTTCTTTTATATGTTAAAATTTTATCATTTTTGTAAGTCAGTTAATGATGTTGATAATCTAGCATCCTGATGATGGATCATGTAGTATGATCCAAAACAGTGATGTAAAAAAAACTATACACAATCAAATCCAAAAATTTGAAAGCATTAACATGGATTATGGAAATCTAATAGATCTCATGTTGATACTTGCTAGGAACTACAAGTTAGTTTATTAGTTTATAGTTTGATGAAGTCAATGTATTTACCAAGTTGATCAATGATAAGTATTAGTTAGTTATCTAATAGAAATGGGTAGCATAGAGTATTCAATGTTTCAAAGATGTCACGTCCCACAATGAAAAAGTGAACTGGGAGGTGATTATGTCAAAGGTTTACATCTCTAACACTGAATGGAGATGCACTTTATGTTAAAGGAGACTTGTTGTAAACTTTCTCTCCCTAAACCATGTTGTGTGTTGGGAGTGTATTATGTAATCTCTAGGTGGCTAGATGATTCTATCTTGCATTGCATTAAATCAAAATACTTCTATTCCCTCCTCACTCACAAGTTTGATATTTATGATCACCTCAACCATAAGTGGAGCCTAAACCTGCACTATGTTACATGAGGGAAATATATAGAAAATATGTGGCACCAACCCATTAAGCCTAAAGTTTCATGCTTCTTATGGAACCTTTTCACACATAAATTGCCTTTCAAGAGATTGAGAGTTGAGCCTAATATATGTTCTATGTGAAAATATTTGAATCCACCAACCACATGTTCTTTGATTGTATATTTTCCATAGAGATCTAGGGTATGTTTGGTCTTTATCTGAACTATAATTTTACTTTATCCCATGACATTATATCAACTTATATTATTGATAAGAGAATTTTTTTTAATATGTTTTGGTCAATTTTCACTGGTCATGTGCTTTAGCTCATTTAGAAAGCTTCGAATGATGATATTTTTAATGGGAAGGCTAGGTACCTAACTGAGTCTCTTTAAAGACTTGTATACTCTATTATTTCTCTACAAGTAATAGAAATATTCAAGTTCTTAGAATAAAAAATTTCTCAAGTTGTTGAGAGAGGGAAAGAATGAATAAATCATTAAAGAACTAGCATATGGGCTCACTACAATAATCACAAAACTTGAGTTTGAACTTACATTAAAGAAATTTTCAAGAAGCTCAAAGATAATGGAAAATGGAAGAAAAAAAGAGGACAAAGGACTACTTGGGGCCATAGATATTGGAGTAGAGAAGTCAAAGGCTCTTGACCATAGAATTTCTTCAAAGTTCAAAAAATGGTAAGTATTGATGATCATATAGATAGCTCTTCAGGCTTGAGAGAAGGGGGTTCCATATTGGCATCAATCTTGAAGACTATCTAGTAGAGGATGATTATGAAGATGAATGGAATGGTCCCTTTAACTAAATATATTTCCATGTGATTAAATATAATAAAATATGGAATTTTTGTATTTTTATTTAAGGTTCAATTTGTAATATATGAACTCCTCTTAGTGAGCTAAAACAATGATACTTATATATGATCTTGTTTTGTCTAAATGATAATTAATAGAAAAAGCATTAAAAATAAAAGAATTGTTTTTGATAAGGTAAACAAGTTTTAAGGGTTCCTGAAACCCATAAGTTTAACAACAAGAAAGGCTGAAAATAAGCGAAAAAATGCCCAGCCAAAACATAAGCCTTACGGCTGAAAATAAGCCCAAAGGCCCAGCCCGAAACAACTGCCCACTAAAAAGGCCAGAGAACCAACCAGAAAAATAGAGACTAGACAAAAAGCCAAAGCCAGGAGAAACAAAAACCAAAGGACAGAGACCCAACCTAGCAGACTACTTCTCCATCTCAAGCATGGTCTGGGCAGCTTCGGCGCACTCTTGTTGCTCTTCTGCCTTATGATCCTGGGCATTCGTCAAATCTTGCTCCATAGTGCTGTCCTTGGGTTTATCCACATCCAGCCTATCTTTGTCTCTGTTCTGTTTATCATCTTCCTCCATCTGGTTCCTGTCTTTGAGATTTTCCAAGAGAGAGAGGATGTTGTCGTTGATCAAAGTGAGGAGGGAGATCATTTGACTTGCCAGGTTGTGATTGTAGTTCTCAATATTTTTTACTCTCCTCTCCATCAGAGTCTCCCAACTGTTCCGGTCGCCTTGGCTATCTGCACTTGTCTTGCTCTTGATTTTTTCCATTTGGGAAACCCTATCTCTGACATCCTCAAGCTCATGGAAAAGCCATTTAATTGATCTGAAGTTGTCAATCATGCTATTGCAGGCATTGTTCAACAGATTCATGCTCGTTTCTCTTACATTATCAGAAATAGCCACCATAGTCGGGTTAATTAGCTCATTGAGTCTAGGCTTCTCGAGGTCGTCCACCAGGAGTTGGGGGTTCATCGCCTCTCTGTAGATTCCCATAGTGGCCGTTCTCACATTGAAGTTCTTCCAAGCCTTCCTTCTATTATTAACTTGCACTTCCCCCTCAATCTGTCCAGAGTTGTCATTTTCCTCCATAATTGCATTGGATTTGAGCCGTCCTTCCCAAGATTTTATCTTGGTCGATAAGCAACTTTGCCTCCGTCGGAAAATTTTTTCCGGCATGCCAGGTCAGATTATTGGTGGTGTTAACCCCTTTATTAGCAAACCAATCAGCGACTGGGTTTGCCTCTCTGTAAACATGAGTGACGTGGACCTTATCGAACTTTGTGAGAGTGGCGCAAGTCTTAGAAATTATGTTCGCAATCGTCCACGAGGGAGGGGAAATACCATTAATGGTATTAATAATGTTTTTGGAGTCCCCCTCAAGCCAGAGTTTAGTAATCTCAGATTCAAAAGCCAACTTGACCACCTTACTCGCAGCTCTTGCTTCAGCCAGATGAATAGTCTGGATTCCTAGCGGGGAAGCAAAGGCAGCTATTCCCTCCCCATAGCTATTTCTTATGATTCCACCGCAACCTGAAGGGCCTGGGTTACCCTTAGAAGCCCCATCAAAGTTGGCTTTTGACCAACCATCTGGGGGGAGAAGCCAGCTAGCATCCTGCCTTTTGAGGTTCCTGTCTTTTGCTTTAGCTATCTTTCTGTCCCCTTCTTCTTCTTCTTCCTCCTTCAGCACTTGGAAATTTTCCTTTATATTCTTCGAGACCTTCCTGCCAAGGATTATAGATGGCTCCTCTCTGTCTCTAAATATTCTATTATTCCTTTCCTTCCAAATTCCCCAGCAAAAATGGGGTAAAATCCAATCCGAGAGATCCTGCCGACCAGCAATCTTACAAAGACCTTTCCACTGATGGAAAAAATCCATGAGATTATCCGGTTTGCACCAGAGGGTTTCATTATCATGTGTGATGACATTCCACACCTCCCTGGCATAGTCACATAAGATGAAAATGTGATTTCCGGTCTCAGCCTGATTCTTACACGAGGGACATCTACTGGGCATAACATGTCCTCACTTCATTAGATTGTCATGAGTAAGGATTTTGTTCTGAAGAGCCAGCCAGTAAAAAATGTTGATCTTTGGAGTGAGACCCGAAATCCAAGCCTCCGCCCAAGGGGCCTTCTCTTTTAAGCTCCAAAGGGAATTATAGCCTGAGGCAATAGAGTATCTTCCATTGGTATTATCCCTCCAGACCAGCTCATCCCCCAAATTGATAGGAATCATGGAATTGAGAATAAGCATTATAGGAGTCAAGTCCTCAGAGATGAGGGATAGGTCACTCCATTCCTGGCCATTCCAATAATCACAAACTTTGGACCCAATTTGATCAGTACAAGCTTGCATCCATCTCTCAAAAATAGGGTTATTGATAAGTGGATCTTGGGAAAGCCATCTATCCGACCAGAACTGGATGTCCTTCCCATTTCCCAATTTCCATGATATCCTGGCCTTAGCCAGGTCCCTGGCTTTCATGATCCCATTCCAAATGTTCGATCCTTTTGGGATATCTTCATTAAAAAGGGTGAAAAGAAGAGTGGGTCTTCTAAGGTACTTGTTTACTAGGGTGTCCCTCCATTCACCAGTGCTACTGAAGATCCGCCATATTTGTTTAGCTAGGAGAGCCTTATTGAGGTGGGTGATCTTTCTAATGCCCAGACCTCCGTACCTCTTAGGGAGGCAAACCTTCTCCCAAGCAACAAGAGGGTATCTTTTCTTCCCTTCATTACCATTCCAAAGGAAGTCCCTCTGGATTTTCTCCATTCTTTCAGCTATTTTCCCCAGAATTCCAAAGAGGCTCAGGGCGTAGATTGGCAGATTTTGAAGAGAAGATTTGACTAAGAGGCATTTCCCCGCTTGACTAAGAGAGACCCCTTTCCAACCAGCCATCTTCCTGTTGAATCTGTCCAAAATACCATTCCAAAAAGACTTCGGGGGTGAGGATCCCAAAGGGAGACCAAGATAGGTAGAGGGGAAAGAGACTACCCCACAACCCAGAATCCTGGCGATTTTTCTTTGTCTAACCTAAGAGGTGTTGATGAAAAAGAGTGAGCTTTTGTTCCAATTAATCAGCTGACCCGTCCCATTGGAGTAAGTATCAAGAATCTTCTTCAGGGCTCTGGCCTCTTTGACAAAAGCTTCCCCCCCCAAGATAGTATCGTCAACAAATTGTTGATGAGTGAAGGGAACACAATTAGAGGAGGGAAGGATCCCTTTGATACAAGCCTCACACTTTCTACAGTCTATAATCCTTCCTAAGCATTCAGCTAAAATGATGAACAAAATGGGCGAAAGGGGGTCTCCTTGTCTGAGGCCTCTAGAAGGTTTGAAAAAATTAGAAGGGACTCCATTAACCAGAACAGCCAAGGAGGAGGTGGACACCAATTGAGAGATAATTTTGCAAACTTTACTGTCAAAGCCAAAAGTCGAGAGGACCTTCCCAAGGAGAGACCAGTCCACCCTGTCAAAAGCTTTAGAAAGATCCAGTTTGAGAAACATACCTTCCCGTTTGCATGCCTCAAGAGAGTGGATGACTTCGTGCACCATCTGGACAGAATCCAAAATTTGTCTCCCTGGAACAAAACCCGATTGATGCTGCGAGATTATCATGGGCAAGATCTTGAGCATAAAAGAATTGTTACTATTAACTTTTAATGAATTAAAAAGTATGGTCAATGATGTATCTTGTTGCCACCCTCACACTTAAAGACATTTAAAATATCAAGTTAATTACTAAAAAGAGAAAATATTAGGATCGCCATTTATGTTTTAGATTATGGTAAAATCAAGTTTTGAAGGGTCCAAAAAACCTTTACAAAAAACTAAAGACAAACATTAAAACACCACCAAGTTTTACAAGGACCTAAAACCTAAAGTTTAAAACATCAAAACTAGGTTTTCCAGGGACTTGAAACCAAAAGTTTAAAATGAAAAAAAGAAACTAGGTTTTACAAGGACGTAGAACCTAGAGTTTAAACAAGCTGGAAAGCAAACCTTAAATCCCACCTAGACTAGCAACTAACACACCTGCTCCACAACCAACACCTAAAATAGCTCTTTGATAATGTTCACCACCTCTTTACCTACTTTTGCAGTACTCTAGATAATGTTATCCAGAGTAAGAAAAGGAGCCTCAAGAGCCTCAACAACCTTTTTCCTTATGCTCTACCTAGTTCTCTTACTAGGTCCTCCTGTACTCCCCATCTCTGCATTACCAAGAGATAATATCTCCTCATTACTCTTGTTATCCAGATTAGCCACCACAAAACATAGACTAGAAGTGACCTATTCCATTTTGTGACCACTTTCCTTAATTATGTAACAAAGCTCCTACTCATATTCTTTAAGATTTTCAAGGATGTTACCAATTTGCACTTCTATTTGAGCTCTCCTAGTGTGTTCAACAACCAATTCTTTCTACATAACCCCCAATTTCTTCTTGAGAACCATTATTTCTTTATAGAACCAAGAATCACCCTAAAGGGAAATCTTCACTTTAAGCTTAGTAGTGTGGAGAAGGGAAAGTTTTGCATCCTAAGAGTCATCCCTCCCATCAACCAAAACCCTAGGCTCAAAACCAACCACAATAGTCATAGTTTTAATTTGGGTATCAATATTAATATCCATACTCTCCATCCTCTCCTCCTTTTCTTCTTTTCTCTACTATTGTCCTTACTGATAAGGCCTTTATCTTCAATTTCTTACCAATATCCTCCTCCATTTTCTCCTCACTGGCATTACTCTTCATATGAGAAGGGTGAGTTTTTCTTCATCCTCCCCGAGAGCTTCCCACCCAACATTTGAATCAATATTTCTATCTTTACTTCCCTCTTCATTATCTTTACTAGATGACAACCCTTTTCTCCCAGAGTAACTATCCAAGTTAGAACTAAGTTCCCCAATTTTTTTTTTCTCATCATTATCAGAATTCTTAGATTCTTTAATTTCCTCAACATTTTTCTTACTCCTCTCCCATTTGAAAACCTTCTTTCTATTACTAGTCCCTTCTTCAACCTTTATTCTCTTAGAGTGGGAATCATAACTAGTCCCTTTCCTCTTCTCTAGAATTGACATCTCCAAACTATATATATATATATATATATATATATATATGTATATGTAGTTTTATAAATTGCTACTTATGTTTCACCTTTTTTATCAAGTTGCAAAATTTTAGTTTTCTTAAGTGTATATCTGTCCTAGGAATTACTTGACATTATAAAATGTTGAAGCTAAGAATGTTACTCCTAAGGGGCCAAATTGTTGAGAAGATGGGGGGAGAATTAGTAATCAATTGATTATGCAATATTTCAACCACTGAACCCTTATCACAACATAAGCTTAATAAAGGAAGATGAAATCATTAAATATGTAAACACATCTAAACAATAATGCAACACTTGACACATAAATTTTTATCTCATGGAAACCCAACTTGGATGAAACTCATGGTAGGAATTACTACTCACAAATTGTGCACTATTCTAAAGTATGCCCTAGTAGGAGCTTATCCTTGCTAGGATTTTATATAGACATAGTTAAGTGCCATCTGGTCTAGGGATTTACTGTTAGAATAAATAAATAAATAAATTATTAAGTCAACTTGAATTTATCATTAAGTTACATTTACTTCATAAAAATGTATGTATCAGTGACATTTAATAATTATATCAAGATCCACCCCTTTAATTAGGTTCGATTGATGCAAAAGGAAGTGTCAATGTGTAACCTAATGTGAAAGGATTAAATAACTCAAAAATTTATTTCCAATGTATAAAAATGGAAAAGGGGAAGATGATATACCATATGAAATATAAACATGAAAATGGGCTACCAAATGAGCTCCAAATTTGCTAATTCCATTAATCTAGGCTTAAAACAAAAATATCTATAAAATATATAAATTGTTTGGCAATCTAACAAGGGTGACCCCTATATCCTTGCAAAACTATATTAGGCATTGATTTTGATTTCACAGTTCTGAAGAAAGCTAAAAAAGGGCATTTGAATCTACAACATGTTCACTGATCCAGGATCTGAAACTTGCAAATAAAGGGTTTTGCTTTTGTTTTTTTTTTGGGAGATGAGGGGAGGGTTTTTCTTAGTCAAAACCAATTTTTGAATTAACCTTGAATTGAAATAAATATAGAATGATAGCAAGTAGTAGTGATAGATCTAACATGAAGTAATGTAAATCTATGAATGTGCTCTTGAATTTGGAAGGTAATCAAGTATGTAGAAGAAATAACTTTGAATCAATTCAAAACCCTAGAAATGGAAATCAAAGTGAAACCAAGACCTTCATGAATCAATATGCTTGAAAACATCCTTAGGAATGACTATAGATGAATGTAGATCTTGAGTTGTGAGTAGAAAATATGCAACAAAGGATCTTGAATTTATGAAGGGAGATCTCAAATGTTCAAAATGAAATGAAAGATCTAGCATAAACTTCTTCAATAGCTTTAATGCATGAATCCTTGATCTTTAATGAAGAAATTGCTTGAATTCCTTAAATGCTTGAAGAATGCTTGATAACTTAGAAGCTTAAGCTTGAGCTCTTGATAAATTGGATGAGTGATATTATAGATAAGAAATGGAGAAATTATATGGGTTTATAAAGGTCTCAATATAGCTTACTCCTATAGGTCAACCTTCCTAGAAGTTAATACTTCAAAATAATCCAAACACAAGACTTAGGTAATGAAACCAAAATAGGGCCCAAGTAATGATGCATTGAGTCCCTAATTAAACCAAAAAGGTAATCATACATCCCAATCAAATAGGGCATAAAACCCTCAAGACTCCTTTGGGGTCCCAAAATAGGTCCCAAATCTCTGAAATCTGGTGTAGAACTTGAGAAATAGTTTTTACAATGAGGAAAGATATTATGAGTGATTGGTTGAGAGAAAGGGAGATGTAGGTGGTTATATATTTTAAACCTAAAGGAAATCTTGGTATTGTCTATTAGTGAAAATACTTAGTCATTTACAATGTAGAGTTGGTCATTCAACACTACCACTGAGCCACAACATAGGTCAAGCTACAAAGAGAAAATGTGTACAACTTTAATATGTGTCAAGAACATAATAGTCATCAAACATTTAATAATTGTTCAGCTAGTTAGAAGGTAACACATGATGTAATCCAAGTGTCACATGAGCTAAGTGATTCAAAGAGGAAATATAGTTTAAGCCAAACATAGTAAGAAGAATCAAGCATGATCAAACATTAAAGGCTATATGTGCTGAGTTATGTAGTTAATGTATATGAGTTTGGAATGGAACAAAGTATTATGTAAAGCATTTTTTCAAATATGTAATTTATTTCTATGATCAAGGTGAAGATCAACGAGGTGATTGTACCTATAATCCTATATCATTAATCCCTATGTAGTGTAAAAATATAATAAAAAAATAGAAGATTTTAAGTGATAAAAAGGATGAATGAAAATCATTGATTATAATATGGAAGATTCTTAAGATGACTCTATAAGAAATTATTCAAAGTTGAATATGTGGTTGTGAGTTCAAGGAATTATGTATGTAAAGATGAAGGGGAATTAGTCATTATTAAGTGTTGAAGTACTAAAGGTGAGAAAATAGTATAGTGAGGAGATATTGCAAAGTAGGAAAATTGAGGTGATTAGATATTGGAGAGATAATATTTTTTATCAATAAATCAATGTAGAAAAAATGATCATAGTACCATAACATTCAAACTAGCATATCAGGTGAATCTCTTAATAGAGTGGTCCTAATAGACCTATTGCAAATCCTTTAAGAGAGTACTCACTTAGTTGTGAAGTTTAACTCCTTTCGTAAAGGTAAACTTAATAGTCTTGTATGATTTTAGAAAAGTGGACGCCTCATAGGGTCTTGAAGGTTTTGTGGGCATCATCCCCACTACCATTTTACCTTCATGTTGGAGGGGTTCTCCATTACCACATATTGTGTCAAGTAATCTTTTATTACATACAAGATTAATTTTAATGAGGTGTATGGTTAATTATGTTTACTATGGTTAATGTGTGAAGTGGTAAAAGTCCTTAGGAGATTGTGATTCCCCCCCCCCCCCCCCCATCATATCACTTTCGCATTAGGATTCTAACAATTGGTATCAGAGCTTAGATCTCTAAGAAAGAAGTCTAACCACTTGAGAGTCAAAGTCTTGGAGATGGATGCCTACAAACTAGGAAAAGTGATTAAAAATTAGAAGCCTAATTTGTAGATTGCATTAGAACAAGGAATGGTTGGAAAGAAGGAACTAAGGAAATCATTGAAGAGAAGGAAGCAGATGGAAATCCAACAAAATGATAGACAATACTAGGAAGAAAGAACTGAAGACATATGTGATGAAGGAAGATCTAGTGAATATGATGCAAAATTAGTAGATCTATTGGACAAGAACAATAATTTGAGTGAAGAAGTAAGAGAAATAAAGAGAGAATATGAAATGTGTTCAGTAAGACTATGTGAAAGAATGGAAAAAAAAAGATAAGTTGAAGATGATAAGACAATGGTTGATGAAGATACAAGGAAAATGGCTACAAGACATGATGAAAGGGGTATCAAAATACAAAGCTTGACATAAAATAAAATTGACATAATCAATTAATTATTAAGAACTAATCATGAAATTTGTAGGAGGGTGGAAGAGATTTCAAACCAAAGATCATAAAATAGTCAATTGAAAAATAAATTGAGATATGAAAAACAAATCAATGAAATAATAAAGATATCTGAAGAGAGGATCCCCTAAAAATGAAGAGAGGTAAATAAAGTTCGGTTACCTTGGATCCCATAAAAATGAAGAGTGGAAAATCCATTAAGATGGCCTAAAAACTAGGGAAAAGGCATCTATTACTAATGAAAGGCTCAATCTCAAGGGGTAGAGGCATTGTAAGAAGTTTTGAAAAGAAATATAGTGATTGTGAGTGTGATTAATAGTACAAACTGAGCATTTTCTTCTTATGTGATGCTATATGGACTGAAGGAGTAAAACTTGAATTGAATTCATTTAATAGGATTAGTTTTAAGTCTTTTTTTTTTTTTTTACATTGAATGTAGAGTTATTTTAGTTGCTTTAGTAAATTTTTTTGTACACAGATTGTTCATTGGAGTCATGTTAACTAGTTTGTGAAGAAATGGATCCCCCATGAAATCTAATCATAGGAAACACCTAAGGGTAGAATGAAAGGTTAGGGGAGTCATCAATGTAAATATGTATAGGAGTTGGAGTTGTGAAATATTGGGAAGATATTTTTAAACTCAAGCCCTACGCAAGCAAGGAAGGCTCAGTTAGAGGTTTGAAAAGTGTTGAAACCAATATTTAGGTGTAGGGAATGAATGGGAGGTTAAAAAAAAAGTACAATTCTAGGAAGGGAATAGTTATACCTTGACATATGTTGGAGATTGAAGTCTTACCAATCCATTTAGGTAAGTTTCCAAACAAGTTTGTGGTCTAGCCCTAGGAAATAGGCCTTTTAGTCCTATTTGACCTATATAATAGGAATCACCTGTATGGATAACTTAGGTTTTAAGACCTAAAAAATATTTTAGGGAATCCGAAAATGTGTTTGAATCTAGATTTTATTTTTCTATTTTTTTGGAGACTTTTTGCAAGAAATAGGAATTAGTGGATTACTATGGCTAATTGGAACTAGCCTTAATTAGGCTTCTTGAGTCAAAAACTTGAAATTGTTAAGAAAGAGGTCTAAAGATATTTCTAAATGGCCAAAAATTTGAGAAAGTGAATTGATCTCATGATATTGGATGATCCTACAAAGAAGGATGAAGTTAGAGAGCAAGTTGCACTTAGAACCCTCTTAGTGTGGGTGTAGAAGAGTACTAAAATTAGTTTGTTAGTCTTTTGAGGGTAAGAACAAAGGATCAAACTCTTGAAGACTAGTTTGGATTGGTGTTAATTAATCATCTAAACCAATTAGGAACCTAGGTGTACTAGGTTCCAAGAAGAGATAACTAGGTCTCTTGAGGAGCAATGCAAGAAACCCTTGGAACACTCACACCGTATTGCTATTAGAGCCTATTTAGATTAGGCTTGTGGTTCATGTTTCAGCCTACATAATTAGTGGGAGATAATACACTAAATGGAATAGCAAAGACATAACTGTGGTGACTAACATTGAGTTAGCCAAGAAGGTTGAAGAATAAGAAGAAGATAACAAGTCACTAAGGGAAAGAATAGCTCAAATAGAGCAACCCTTGGGGGAAGTCCAAGACAAAGATGATAGGGTCAAAGAGAAAATTGACCTAAAGAAAGAAAGAGAAGAAAGGGAGAAGGAACTAGAGCTGGAAGAAGAAGCACCAACCCCTAACCCTGTTCTTCCTAAAGAACCATTGTCAAAGGCATCAAAAGCATTGAGTGGAAAAGCTCTAGAAGGATTACCACTATTTAGTTAACAAATGGATCCAAATTCAATTTTGGACTAGATTGACATCATTGAGAACCATTTTGAATGTGATAGTATCTTTGAAGCACAAAAAGTTGTGGTGGTCACATCTATATTAAGAGGTTCATCTCTTACTTGGTGGAAGTTTGTTAAAACTAAGAGAGAAAAGGATGGAAAAGGTACTATTCTTATATGGAAAGGTATGGTAAAAAAAGTGAAGAAAACTCTCTTTTTCATGACTATGAAATTCAGTTTCATAGGGGAAGACAAAATCTTAGACAAAAATATTTAGATGTCCAAATATAAATCAAGGAATTTCAAAAATTATGTTTTAGGTCTGAGGTAGTTGAAGAGGAAAGCATTAAGATTACAAGGTACTTGAATGGCCTTAAATGGTCCATTCAAGATGAGATGACCCAAGTGAACTTCAAAACCATTAGGCTATGTTATCAAATGGCCTTAAATATAGAAGAGAAAAGTAAGAGGGAGAAGGAAACCTCTAAAGGTAAGGCTAAGAGAAAGGACAATAGAGGTCAAAGAGGTGGTTATGGTAGAAAAGTTTTAGATTCATGGACTCAAGGTGAGGTAAAATTCAATGAACAACAAGAAGGAAGCTCAAGTAGAGGTGATAGGGAAAGAAAGTCTAATTATAAAGGAAGAACTGGCGGACAAGGACGAAGAGGAAAATACTTTGCTAATATGAAGTGTTACCATTGTAATCAAATGGGGCACCCAGCTTATAGATGTCCAGAGAAAAGTGGTTCATCACAAGGAGGTGAAAAGAGGACAAATCTAGTTCAAGATGAGTCAAATACAATAGACAAGCATGCTGAAGTAACACTAAATTTAGAAGAAGAGGAGAACCTCATGATGAGTAGAACTTTGATCAAAGAGCTATTAAGGGAGGAAAATTTTGTTTTAGAAGAGAAACTGTAAGGGTTGTGTTGTTATTACTCACCCTCGGATAGGAAAAAAGTGACCATGTATGGGAAGAGGGCTTTATTTGGACTCTGCACAATGCAGAGTCTCTCCTCATGATGAGGAGAGGGAGAGAGTAGTGTGATATGAGCTCCTAATCATCAATACAAACCATTTTGTGTTTTGGAAATTGAGAAGTAAAAGAATAAAAGTTCTTGTGATTATAGCCTTGAAAGGGGGATATGTTATGGTGTTGTAATTGACTTGTCCTACCCTAGAAAATCTACTTTCTCCATAGTCTATTTTGATAATGAACCTATTGTGAAAATTTGAAATGGGGGTATTGGGTTTTATGTATCCTTATGTTGAATCTAATTGTCTCTCAGTTAGTTTTCAGTTCTCCATGGTTACCTTGATGTAATTTGTACATTTCATAGTGGCTACCTTGATATGGGGCCCAACAGGAATTCAATGATGTTGTTTCCATTCAAATGTTTTATAGACTTCTCCTCGAGATAATAATCTTGTTGTAAAAACTTATTGTTAACCTTATTTTTGAAATGGCTATGATCCCAAGTTTTCTTCCTTGGTTCTTTCTTGAGGGAGTCCTTAAATTAGGGGTTTGAATAAAATGAATGAGAAGTGGCTAGCCCATATATGTTGAAAGAAAATGAGAAATTTCCTTTCATATGATATTCTTTATGATTCAAATTTGTATGCATATGTTGATCAATAAATAGATGCACTAATGTTATATAGAGTTATGGAATTTAAATTTCGAACTATGTTAAGAAAATTTGATTTATTTAGTTGGTATTTCATTGTATTTTAGTAACTATTGAAAAGAAAAATAAATTCCTACTTTAATGGATAAATATAACTTCAAACACTGTTTCTAATTAATCGTAGAAAATGAAAACAAAAATATTCCCTTTTTCCATGTAAATAGAATTGAAAATTTAACATTTGTAAGAAAAAGTCTTCAGAAAAATTATTATTCTAGAGAAAAATTGCACTATGCCCTTTGTATGGGGAAAATTTTTCCTCTTAGAATAGAGAATATTTGATGTAAGGAGGGATGAATAACTAAGGCCAAAGGCACATCGAGCTATCCAAACTACCTTGCAAGAGTTAACACAATGAAAACACAACACATTGAACAACAACCAAATGAGGAAGAAGAGAAAACACTTGTTGATTCATCAAATAATTAGCATACATGCCCAGTTCTAAGGCCTTTTGGGTTACAACCAACTACAAAATATATTTTGAATCAAAGACCCAACATCAAATTTGTAGCTCCAGATACATATGCAACAAACTTTCCAAACTTTTGCGCTCTGCTCTAGAATCCCTCAAAAACTGCCCTAACTCTAAGCCTAAACACTCTATATGTACTTGCCAAAATGGCTTATAGATCATTCTGGAATAATACATAATAGGAAGGCTAACCCAAAAATGGTCTATAAATATCCCAAGAAAATATCTTAACATAAATTTCATGACCAAAATAAAGCCCACAAGTTGGCTCATAGAAATCACATCCAAATGCTAACACTTGGCATAAATAGGAAAATTTGGTGCATGAAGGGTCACTTAGCATACACTAGGTCACTTGGAAAATGAAGAGTCACTTGACATATATTAGGTAAATTAACACATGAAGGAACACTTGGTCAACACTAGATTGCTATAGTAGCTTGGCATCCACTAGAGCTACAATAACTCGACATCCATTAGAGCTATAGTAACTCGACATCTATTAGAGCTACAATAACTTGGCATCCATTAGAGCTACATCAACTCAACATCTGCTAGAGCTATAGTAACTTGGCATCAACATGCAAAATGAAAAAAAATGAGTAGGATAACAAGCCAACCTAGGATGCTCTTGCATTAGACAATCAAGGTTGAAAAAGATGATTCTCCTAAATCATTGAGATGTGACAATCTGAGTTGAATCTAATTCAAACTGAAAATTCATGAAGCATCTTCAATATGTCTACTCTTCCACTTCATCAAATATTCAATGTAATCTTATCCTCTTGTGCTCTTGCCAACTCTCTAATCTAATATATGTTCAACTTCTTCAATCTACTTCTTAGGATAATCTTCTAATATAAAAAATTCATCATCTAACTCATGATACTTACACAAATCAGCAATATTGAATATAGGAGATATATCCATGTCATCAGGTAACTCAAAATCATAACCATTACCACTGTCAAACTTCTTCAAGATCTTACAAGGTTCAAATTTTTTCATGTTCAACTTATTGTATGTTCCAATAAGAAATCTTTCTTTCTTTAAAAAAACCATCATCTCATCACCAACTATAAAATCATGATGTCTTCTAGACTTATTAGAATTCTCCTTATACTTTTGATTAGTTTGTTCCAACCTCAACTTCACTTCCTTATTCAAAGACTCTATAAAATCAGCAAATTCTTCTCCTATAGTGCTTCTCTTTTCCTCACCAACAACATCTCTCAAATTTGATATACCTCTAAGCTACATTCCAATAACAATCTCAAAAGGTGTTTTCCTTGTAGTCCTATTCACATAATTATAATATGCAAACTTATATTGTGCCAACACTACTTCCCAATTACTTGTCTTATCTCCAACTAAACATCTTAGCAAATTACCCAAGCTTCTATTCACAACCTCTATCGATCCATCTTTTTAAGGATGAAATGTAGAACTAAAATTCAACTCAGTACCCATCTTCTTCCACAAAGTCTTCTAAAAATAACAAACAAACTTACTATCTCTATCAAAAATAATACTTCTTGGTAATCTATGCAATCTCACAATATTTTAAAAACAAGTACAATAGCATGCTTAGCATCTAATATCTTCTTACATGGTATGAAATGATCCATCTTAAAAAATCTATCCACCACAAAAAATATAGGATCATACCCCTTCACTATCTTAGGTAATCCAAGAACAAATTCCATACTGACATCACTTCAAGGTTTCTCAGGAATAGTAATAGGTGTATACAAACCAATATTTTGACTTACTCCTTTGCAACTTGACAATCTCCACAACTCTTTACAAATTTCTAAACATCCTTATACATTTGTGGCCAATAATACTTATCCTTTAGAAATTTCAATGTCTTATCAATTCAAAAATGTCTAGCCAATCCACCACTATGCTTTTCTTTAATTAGATTTGACCTCATACAACTTTTAGGAATACACAAATGAATGCCTTTCAACAACATATCTTCTTGAATGAAATACTCATCATACTTATGTGATATGTCAGATTTGGTGCTCTACACTCTCTCCACACCTCAAAAAAATTAGGATCAGCATCATACAACTCTTTCATTTCATCAAAACTAATAACTTCAACCTTCATTTTAGTCAACAAAGAACGTCTTCCACTTCTTCAATGGTTGAATAATAGCATAAATTTTTTCACTAAAGAAAGAAAAAGGTTTACCTTCTTGACTTAATACAGCTCCTATTGCATTACCACTTGCATCACATTCAGCTTAAAATACTTTGTTGAAATTAGGCAAAGCCAATACAAGTAATTCAACAACCTTTTATTTCAAAGTCTCAAAACTCTTATTAGCTCCATGTGTCTGCTTGAATTCCTTTTTATCTCCCTTCATTGTCTCAATCATAGCATTACAAAAAATACTATAATTATTCATAAACTTTCTGTAAAATCTAGCCAAACCATGAAATGATCTTACCTCACCCACATTTTTAGCTGTATGCCATTCAAAAATTACTTTAACCTTCTAAGGATCCATCTTCAATCCATTAGCTGAAATCACAAATCCCAAATACATAATCTCCTCATGCATAAAAGAACACTTTTTTAGACTGATCAGAAACTTTTTCTCTTTCAACCTCTGTAATACTTGTCTAATATGCTTAAGATGTTCTTCCTTAGTCTTACTAAATATCAAAATATCATTCAAATAAAAAATCACAAACTTACCCAAGAATCTTTTTAGAACTTAATTCATCAACCTCATGAAAGTATTAGGTGCATTAGTCAAACCAAAAGGCATAACCAACCATTCATACAAACCATCTTTTGTCTTGAAAGCAGTCTTCCATTCATCACCTTCTCTAATTCTAATCTAATAATAGCCACTCTTCAAATCAATCTTTGTAAAATACTTTGCTCCACTCAAACAGTCAATTATGTCATCCATCCTTGGCATAGGAAACCTATATTTTACTATGGTTTTTTTAATAGGTCTAGAATTAGTACACATTCTCCATTCTCCATTCTTTTTAGGTGCTAATACAAAATATACAACATAATTACTCAAGCTTTCTCTGATCAAACCAATCTACAATAACACATGCACTTATCTATTAAGTTCTTCATTCTTTGTAGGTGTAAATTTATATGGTGCTTTGTTTGAAAAACTAGCTCCAGGAATCAAATCCATAAAGTGACTTATACTACTCATTAGAGGTAAACCATTAGTTATATTCTCTACAATAATCTCTTTAAACTCATTCAACAATTCTATAATTTCTTCTGGTACTCGGTCAATATTACTAGCTATCCCTTGGTCACCACTAATTGATACTCGGTTAACACTATATTTTAGCACTTGGTTAGTGTTGACATAACTTAGTTTCTTTGTAATTATAGCAAAAAAAACTTGACTCTTTTTCATTTCATTGTCAAATTGTTTCCCATTAACCATACAAATTTTTATAGCAGTATAATTAAGCTCAGTTGGACTTCTAATTAAAGGCAAATATATTTATTTCTTCGTATTCACCAAAAGAGTATATTGATTCAATCCTCCATCATGCATAGCATATCTATTGTATTGCCAAGGTCTACCCAACAAAATATGACAAAAATCCATAGGCATGATATCACACAAAACTTCATCAAAGTAATGTTCAATCTTGAACTTCACAAGGCATTGCTCACTTGCCAATATCTTGTGCTCATTTTTGATCCATGAAACATGATAGGTTTTAGGATGCTTTAGCCTCTATAATTGCAACTTTGTAACCAACTCTTATGATGCCAAATTTGTAGAACTTCCACTATCAATAATCACTTTGTAGCATTTTCAATCCATCTTACATCTTGTCTTGAAAAGACTTCTCCTTAGAACAAGTTCCTCACCACTTCCCTTATTACATAAGGTTCTTCTTACCATTAGATTTTCTCCAGCCTTAGGTCCACTTGGTGAACCCTCATCATCTCCTTGAATCATAACATTTATGTTACCTTGTCCACTTTCAAAGGATCTACATTTGAAAGATCTATGTCTCTCTTTACCACATCTAAAACAATCACCATGAAAACCACCTCTAGAATAAGAATTACCTCTTCCTTGGTAAGAATTAATACCTCCTTGGTAAGAATTATCAATTTTACATTCATTATTGCCTTTTTCATCATTCTTCCACTTAGATTTTCCTTTATCCTATACAAAATTGTCAGATCTACCACCTTCACCATAAGATCTACCTCTACCTCTCTAGAATCTACCACCTCTACCTCTTTGTCTTTGTTCATGCTTCTTTGTCAAGATCTCCTTAGCCTTCAAGGCATATTGGTATGCTTCTTCCATAAAATGTATTTCATCTTGTATTCTATATCTCAATTCATTTATGTACCTTGCAATTTTCTCAACGTCATCATCCACATGTCTAGATCAGATGTCCAATCTATTGAATACCTCAGTATACTCCTTCACACTCATGTCTCTTTGTTTTAAATTTGGCATCATTCTTAGCAAGCTAACTTGGTAATCAATAGGAATTAATTTTTTCTTTACCTTATTCACTATCTTTGGCCAAGTTCTGATCTTCTCCTTTCCTCTCCTTTGTCTATGAGTTTGCAAATGCTCCCACCATAGTGAAGCATGACCTTTAAACCTAGCAATTACAATATTCACCATCCTATTATTAAGAGTGTTTTCATACTCAAATAACTTCTCCATATTTGAGATCCAATCCAACACAACATTGGTATCCAATTTTCAATCATAATGAACAACTTCTACAACAATCTTTGAATTTTCTCTAAACAACATTCTCAACAACCTTGCTTCATCTTGGTCTTCTTTAGGTTCTAGATTATGGTTTGGTGCTACTAATTCATTATCACTTACATTATCTACATGTGCTCCTATCCTCTAGGATGTCTTCATAGCATCTAATATGGCTGCAATTTGTCTCAATGTATTTAATATTACATTTTTAACATTTCCTCTACCTCAAACAATCTTTACAAATCAGGTTCCTACAAGATCATAACCCTCTGCAAGTTATAGGTCAAATTCATAGATCTGCAACCCTACAACCCAATTCACTCAAGGTTCTACATGATCTAATCACCACAAGGATGAACCTCAAGCTTTGATACCACCTAACACAAGGAGGGATGAATAACTAGGGCCAAAGGCACATCTAGCTATCTGAATCACCTTTCATGAGTTAACATAGCAGAAACACAATGCACTGAACAACAACCAAAAAAGGAAGAAAAGAAAACACTTGTTCATTCATCAAATAATTAGCATACATGCCCAAATATAAGGCCTTCTGGGTTATGGATAGATAAAAATTATATACCAGATCAAAGATCCAAAATCAAGTTTGTAGCTCCAGATAAATATGCAACAAACTTTCCAAAATTTCACATTCTACTCCAAAATCCCTCAAAAACTACCCTAACTCTAAGTCTAAACACTCTATATGTACTTGTCTAAATTCCTTATAGATTCTTCTAAAACATTACATAAGAGAAAGGTTGACCGAACAATGGTCTGGATACATCCCAACAAAAGATCATAACATAAATGTCACGATTGAATTGTTAGAATTCTTTAGAATAACTGAGGGGGGGGGGGGGGGGGGGTGGGGGGGGCGAGGGGTGAATTAGTTATCCAAGGTCCAAATGCCCTAATAATACTTTTTTCACTTCTTATAATGAATCCATAAACTTTTCATCCATACAAGCTTAAAATAATCATCTTAGCAAATTACAGTAAATCAATATGCAGGAATAAAACATGCAAGATCAACACATGATACAATGATTTACGTGGAAACCCAATTTGGGAAAAACCACCAGTAACATGCTACAATGACACAATGACTTTAGAACATTCACTTGGAATGTCACCCTATTAAAGGATTTACAACATGGCTATTAAACCAACCTAATTCCATAGGATTTAAACTATCTATTACAATTTCTAGAGAGTGACAATAATGGATTGTTGATCTGATACAACTTACAACATACTTTGCAGATTTTAGATCACTCTTCAGTTCAGTCCTTTTGCTTGGCTTTTAATCACTTCAGTTCTTATAGCTCGACATCTCAAGCTTTGTCTCCTTGAGTCTTCTTACTCATCATACCAATGCATCCATATTTGTGGTCATTTGTTGAAGCAGAGTAAATGTTCTTTCTTTCTCTTTAGCACCTCCTTCAGCAATTATGCTTTCATGCTTGACCTCCTCTCTCACTTTGCTTCGTGACCTTATGACTCCTTAAATAGAAATCTAATTTTCCTTTGCCGCTCGATTCTCCCTTTCCAACTTTAGGGTTTCAAATAGACTAGGTAGAATATAATGTATCTACCCCATATCTTTCTCTTATCTAGAAAACTTCATCTAGAGTCTAGTTGTATTCTGTAAAAATGTTCTACATGGTGTTTTGTGTCACCAGCTCATCATTCTTATCATCTATTTGATTCACAGAATTATAGATAACAATCTTGTCATCTTAGTTCTGGCAAATCTTTAATTTTTGAAATAATGTAGCAAATTGACACTATTGGTTTACTGATGCTTAGAACCTCTGTGTTACTCAGCACTTGTATTTTCTTAGCACTTGATTCTTCTTAGCACTTGATTTTAGTTGGCACTTGTATTTGCTCAGCACTTGATTTTACTCGGCACTTGTATCTGCTCAGCATCTGAAGTTCACTCGGCACTTGAAGTTGAACTTGCTTGGCCTCAACTAAGAATTTGTTTGGCACTTAATAGCTTGCTCAACTTCCTTTTTACTTAGTTAGGCTTTACAAATGTCTTAGCTAAAACTTTACATCTTTGATATGTTTTAGTGTGCCCATTTTCTGTGTCTTAGAGTATGTCATCAATACACTTTTTCATCAATGACTTAGCTGATCCTTGTACTTCATTGTAACATCATAACTTCAAACTTTCTATAGGTGTTCTAGTTACATCTTTATTGATTGCCTCCTCCTTGTCAATCAATAAATTGATAGTAATTGGATCACTAAAGCAATTGTCATTTCTGCAAGTAACAAATTTGACATCAATGACAAAACAATGATTGAGAACATTCTTTACTAGTTCCATTATTTGACATCAATGTCCCTCATGATCTTTTCAATCATTTCCAACAATCACCCTCTTTGGCATTGATGGCAAACAAAACTGATCAATTGATCAACTTAGTTACGATCAAGATTGTATATGTTGTTTGCTACTTTTCTTGGCTACTACATCCTTACTACTAATCTCTTATATCTCCCTCTTTCATGTATATCTCCCTCTTGCTTTGTATTGATCATTTTTCTGCATATTTCTCCCTCTTTGACATAAATGCCAAATATGTAGCATCTTTATCATGCAAAATATAAGCTTTGTCTTCTTGATGTCTTCTCCTCTATCACCATGCTTGTGACTGATTTGGAGTTTCTACTCTTGCTATCATCCTCTACATCATTCTTCTGATATTTTAATGATTTATTCCTATTGATGCATGGTAGCTACCTTGTTACTTTAAATTGCTTGAGTTAGGGGTATTACCCCCAACTTGCCTCTAAGATATTCATAAGCATCCTTGGGCAATGGTTTGGTGAAGATATCTTCAATTTGTTTCTTTATGTGAATGTACTCCAACTTCACTTGTTTGTCTTCTACCAATTCTTTGACATAGTGATACTTGATTGCAATATGCTTTGTTTTTGCATGCATTACTAAATTTTTGGATATATTTATAGCACTTGTATTATCACAATACAATATCATAGGTTTTGTTACCTCTTCTTTCATTCCTTTCAATAGATGTGTGAGCCACACAATGTTTGTACAATTGACTAGTGCTACCACATATTCTGATTCTGCAGTGGATTGGGATGTGCATGTCTGTTTCTTGCTAGTCCAAGTAACTAGCCTTTTAACTAAAAATAATGCACCTCCACTTGTGCTTTTTTTTTCATCAATGTTGCCTCCCCAAATTTCATTTGTATATGCATTGAGTTCAAACTTCTCATTTTTTTTGTTATATAGACCAAAGTTATCAGTTCCTTTGAGATACCTCATTATTATTTTTACCGCTATGAGATGGTTTTCTTTGGGATTAGCAGAGAATCTAGCCACTATTCCAACCACTAATGTTATGTCTGGTCTACTATGTTTCCAATCATTGATCTGTACATTGTTTGATTGACTTCAGTTGATTCATCATTTTTGGATAGCTTATTTACTGTTGCCATTTGTGTGCTAATTAGTTTGGACTCCTCCAATCCAAACATTTTAAGTATCTCTTTGATGTACTTTGATTGTGTCACAAATATGCCATGTTTTAGTTGATGTAATTGCAATCCAACAAAAAATTTGATCTCTCCAAACATAGACATTTCAAACTCATGTTTCATTTTGTTAGCAAAGTCTTTGCAAAGCAGTTCCTTTCCTCCAAACACTATGTCATCCACACAGATTTTAGATACAATAATATCCTTACCTTCTTCTGATTTAATGTACATGTTGCTATCATCATCAGTTCTTTCAAATCCTATTTGCACTAGATACTTGTGAAGTCTCTCATACCATGCTTTGGGTGCTTGTTTCAGACCATAGAGTGCTTTATGTAATTTACAAACAATATCCCTGTTGTTCTCATCAACAAATCTTTCTGGTTGTTCAATGTAGACTTCTTCTTCCAATATACCATTTAAAAAAGTAGACTTTACATCCATCTGATAGACTTTGAAATATTTATATGCAACATATGCAAGTAAAGTTCTTACTCCTTCCATTCTAGCAACAAGGGCAAATGTTTCCCCATAGTCTAGTTCTTCTTGTTGAGCATAACCCTTGCATACTAGTCTAGCTTCATTTCTAGTAATCTCACCATTTTCATCTAGCTTATATCTAAATACCCACTTGGTGCTAATCACATTCTTGTCAACTGGTCTGGGAACCAAACTCCAAGTTTTGTTCTTCTTTATTTGATCAATCTCTTCTTCCATAACTTTATACTAGTTATCATCTTGTAATGCACCATATACTGTCTTAGGTTTAGATTTTCTAATCAGACATGATTCATGTCTTAGTCTGTTCCTTGTCATTGGTCTTGCATCTTTGTCGCCAATTATCTGTTCAACAGGGTGATGTTTTTTTACATATTTGGATAATCTTGGTTTTGTCCTTGTTTCCATATTTTATCTTTCAGATTTAGGGTCACTATGCACTTCGTTGTCAAGTTGTTCTTCATCTATTTCATGTGTACTAACTTTAGGATCAGATTGTGCATTTTTTCATTCTATAACTCGGCTTCTGAATGTAACTTGACATTCACTGGTTGTGACTCAGCTGAAACTAAAATTTTTTGTTGAGTTTCAATTTGATTGATATCATCCTCGTCAATAGGCATTCCTTCATAAGAATACACAAAGGTTCTATATTCATCCATTTTCTTTGGTTCTTCAGCTTGGACTTCTGTATGTTCATCAAAGTTTACATTTGCACTTTCCACAATTTTGTTAGTGTTAGTATTCAAACACTTGTATGCCTTACTTCTAGTGGAGTAACCAAATACTTTGAAATTTTTTACATTGAGTGAGTGACCATACCATAATTCAAAAGGTGTTGTATTTGTACCTTTCTTGACTTGTACTTAGTTTAGTGGATGAACAGCTACACTTACAGCTTCTCTCTAGTATTTTAGAGCAACAATCTATTCTATCATTAATGTTCTAGCATAGTCAATCATAGATCTATTTCTTCTTTTAGCAATTCCATTCTGTGGGGGAGTTCTAGGAGCTAACATTTTTCTTTTGATTCCTTTGTCATTACAAAATATCTTGAATTCATTTGATGTGAATTCACCACCTCTGTCTGATCTTAGGCATTTCAAGCTCTTTCCTATTTCCTTTTCAACTCTAGCCACATACCACTTAAACATTTGAAAAGAATCAAATTTTTGTTTTAAGAACATAACAGTCATCATCTTGGAATAGTTATCAACAAACAATATTATGTATTTATCTCCTCTATAGCTTTGTACCTCCATTGGACCACATAAGTCAATATGAACTAACTCAAATACTTCTTTAGATGTATAGTTTTTTCTTTTGAAACTTGACTTTGTCATCTTTCCTAGCTGACATTGTTTGCACATGGTATTATCAGGATTCTTTAATTTTGGTAAACCTCTGACTTTCTTCATTTTACTAATATTGACTAGATTGTCAAAGTTGACATGACATAGCCTTCTATGCCACAACAATTCATCATCAAATTTTGCAACAAAACAAGAAACATTTTCCATATCAAGGAAAAATAGATTACTCCTTGTTTGATCTCCTTTTCCTCTCAGTTTACCATTAGTATCATAGATTTTTGCAGTTTTGTTTCCAGATTCTACTTTGCATCCTATATTGCCTAACTGTGAGACACTCAGCAAATTGTAGTTTAATTCTTCAACATAGTATGCATTATCACATGAGAATTTTTTTGTAAGCTTAATGGAACCTTTTCCTTTTATTTGACATGGAGCATCATTACAAAATCTAACACTATTTCCATCATACTGAGTAAAGTTAACAAACTTACTTTTGTCTCCTATCATGTGATGTGAGCATCCACTGTCTATGATCCACCTATCATTTTTGTTCCTACATGTTACCAATTTTGTAGGTTATTCTTCATCAAATTGGTCCTTCATGGCTACATAAACAACTTCATCATCATTATCATCAGAATTCTCTTCAATAATATAACAGTTCTTGCCTTTGTCTTTGTAATCTCTCTTATCATCTTCTCTTATATACTTGTACTTGTTGCCTCCCTTATAATCCTTTTTCTGTGTACAAATAATAGGCATCTTACCTTTGAATTTTCCTTTTCCTCTATGAAATCTTCTAGCTAGCAATGCTTCCAATTGTTCCACATCTTCTTCATCAATGCTATTGTCGCTGGATACATATTTTATCTTTCTTCCCTTCTTTGATTTCACCTATTCAGTGTCTTTCAGTGATAGCTTGGCTTTGAAAGAAGATTCAACATTCTCAGGTCTATAGTTGTCAAAGTTAGATAACTCAAATGTATTGAGTCTACCCACTATACTTTCAAAACTTAGATTGTTTCCTGGTACATATCTTAGTTCTTGTATTGTTGATACTCTAATAGCATAGATAGGGAGCAAGGTTCTTAAGAACTTACTATTAAACTAAGTTAGCAAATTGGCTCCGATACCAATTGTTAGAATTTTTTATAATAACTGAGAGGGGGAGGGGGGGGGGGGGGGGGGGGTGAATCAGTTATCCAAGGTCCAAATGCCCTAAAAATACTTTTTCACTTCTTATAATGAATCCATAAACTTTTCATCCATACAAGCTTAAAATAATCATCTTAGAAAATTATAGTAAATCAATATGCAGGAATAAAACATGCAAGATCAACACATGACACAGTGATTTATGTGGAAACCCAATTTGGGAAAAACCCCCAGTAACATGCTACTTGATTTTCAGTCTTCTAAAGTGATGCCCTATTAAAAGTCTACCCTGTTAAAAGCTTACAACACACTATTAAATGTGACCTTGTTAGAGGATTTTACCATATTGTTAGGAATGGGCCTTATCAAAGGACTTTAGAACATTCACTTGGAATGTCACCCTGTTAAAGGATTTAAACATGGCTATTAAACCAACCTAAGTCCATAGGATTTAAACTATCTATTACAATTGCTAGAGAGTAACAATAATGGATTGTTGATCTAATACAACTTACAACATACTTTGCAGATTTTAGATCACTCTTTAGTTTAGTCTTTTTCCTTGGCTTTTAATCACTTTAGTTCTTACAGCTTGACATCTCAAGCTTCATCTCCTTGAGTCTTCTTACTCATCATGCCAATGCATCCATATCTGTGGTCATTTGTTGAGGCAGAGTAAATGTGCTTTCTTTCTCTTTAGCACCTCCTTCAGTAATTATGCTTTCATGCTTGACCTTCTCTCTCACTTTCCTTTGTGACCTTATGACTCCTTAAATAGAAATTTGATTTGCCTATGCCGCTCGATTCTCCCTTTCCAACTTTAGGGTTTCAAATGGATTAGGTAGAATACAATGTATCTACCCCATATCTTGCTCTTATCTAGAAAACTTCATCTAGAGTCCAGTTGTATTCTCCAAAAATGTTCTGCATGGTGTTCTATGCCACTAGCTCATCATTCTTATCATCTATTTGATTCACAAAATTCTAGATAACAATCTTATTGACTTAGTTCTGGAAAATCTTCAATTTTTGAAATAATGCAGAAACTCAACACTATTGTTTTACTAATGCTTGACACCTCTGTGTTACTTAGCAATTGTATTTGCTCAGCACTTGATTCTACTCAGAACTTGATTTTACTCAGCACTTGTATTTTCTCAGCACTTGATTTTACTTGGCACTTGTATCTGCTCGGCATCTGAAGTTCACTTGACACTTGAAGTTGAACTTGCTCGGCTTCAACTAGGAATTTTTTTGGCACTTAATAGCTTGCTTGCCTTCCTCTTTACTTAGTTAGGCTTTACAAATGTCTTAGCTAAAACCTTACATCTTTGATATGTTTCAGTGTGCCCATTTTCTGTGTCTTAGAGTATGTCATTAATACACTTTTTCATCAATGACTTAGTTGATCCTTGTACTTCATTGCAACATCATAACTTCAACCTTTTTGTAGGTGTTCTAGTTACATCTTTATTGATTGCCTCCTCCTTGTCAATCAACCAATTGATAGTATTTGGATCACTAAAGCAATTGTCATTCTTGCAAGTAGAAAGTTTGATATCAATGATAAAACAATGATTGAGAACATTCTTTATCAGTTCCATTGTTTGACATCAATCTCCCTCATGATCTTTTCAATAATTTCCAACAATCTCCCTCTTTGGCATTGGTGGAAAACAAAACTGATCAACTGATCAACTTAGTTACCACCAAGATTGTATACATTGTATGCTACTTTTCTTTGCTGTTGCATCCTTACTACTGATCTCTTATAGCTCCCTCTTTCATATATATCTCCCTCTTGCTTTGTATTGATTAGTTTTCTACATATTTCTCCCTCTTTGACATAAATGCCAAAGATGTAGCATCTTTAACATGCAAAATATAAGCATTAAAATGTTTCAATAGGAACTTCAATAATAGCCAAAAAATGTTTCACATTTCATCAAATTGTGAGGCCACAAAAAGTGTGTTCACATGAGATAAAATGCTATGCAAGAACAATATTGATCCTTTCTCCAATTTGTCACAACAACAAAATTTGTTAACATAAGAAAAATATTAGAACTAAAAGACCACATGATCATAAAAATATAAAAAAACCACTAGCTCCACTATTATTCATGAACATTCATTCACAAAAATAACACACTCTGACAAGAGCTACTACACTCAAAATGAGAGAAACAATAACATATATTATTGCATCAAAATAATAGCTTAGAGTACATATTACATCAATGTATTTAAAATAGATCCTCTCCTCCTTTTGTTTTAGGAGTGATAGCTCTTCTAATATGACTCATATTAAAAGAACTAATAAAATAAGTCTATTTGCATACAAACTAACTCTCTAAATGGTGTTAAGTAGGTCTCCACCCTTATTTTTATCAATTAATGGGTCTATGAGCTTCTACATGACTTAAAAGAATAAAATAAGAAGGATATAAGAAGATAGAAGCCATGAGATGATCTAGGAGCCACTAAGAGCTCTAAAAATGGAAGCTTAACCTTCTCTAGGTGTTTCTGGGAGTTGAACTACCATCAAAATGTGTTTTCGATGCATAGAATGATCTAAAATAGCAATTGACATTTAACTATCGGCGCATTGCTTCTTATTCAAAATTGTTGGTGCACCTCTGGAAAAGTGCACCTTCAAAAAGTGATCCTTGGAAAAGTTTACCTTCAAAAAGTGTACCTTCAAAAAGTGCACCTTGGAAAAGTGCATCTTGGTGACAGGACCCAAAAATCCAAAAATTCTTCTAACTATCAAAACTTGATTTCCAACATCGAAGTTTTCTTCCCTTTTATACCAAAATGATATCTAGATGTTTTTTTTTTAATTTTTCTATTATCTTCATTACTTCCTTAGCCTCTAGTAAATCTAATGAATCATACTTATTTCGAATTACTTTTCAATAGTTTCTCACTTCTATCCTCATATCCACAAAATCCTCAAGCTAAGAATCAATTTCTAATACTGCTTCTATTTTGAAAGCTTGTCTAATATCATCTTCTGATGAAGTTGTCTCAAATGTATCCCTAAATTGTTGAACGACTATTTGTACTAAGAATAGTTTAGTCTTTGAATCATCTTCAAATATCTCAAGGCTAGCGATGTTATATTATTTATTTGCTTCCAAAATTTTCTCTCAAGTCTTATTCATTATTTGCTAAATATCTTCATGTGGTCCTTCCATGACTTTATTCCCAAAAGATATCTTCTCTATCCAATCATCTAAATTATTGAGTTTCTCCACCAAGTATATTTCCATAAACATCTAGTACCTTTTCACTGTAATAGATTTGAGTGCTTTCAATTCATTGGCCTAGGTACATATCTCATCCATCAGCCCAAAATTATGGTTAATAATGACAACCAATTTATTAGTATTAGTCTAGATGTTGTGCAAAAGGTTCAAATTAGCTTGTATTATTTGCACTACCCTTTCCTCAAAATCATGATGCCATTTTCGAAGAGCATCCAAAAAGGAATCCATTTGTGGCCTTGTCTGCATCCTTTCCAATGCATTTACAAGAGAAATATCATGATACACAAAATCTATTGGTTCCACTACCTCATTTAGTTAGTCAAAAGCTTTACAATATCCACCATAGACTTACCCATTATGATCTCCTTCATCTGATAGTTCTTCAGAGTCAACTATTTAGTGTTTGGATGGGGAGGTGGAATGAAAATGTGTGCCAAGAGGTCTTGATCTTAATTATTCATTATGAATGCAATTGTTCTAACATCACCCTTAAGTGGTTCAGGTTTCTAGATTACCTTTATTAATTCCAAAATTTCATCTTGTTCAGCTAATTCCATCTATCTCTTTTGTTTGAACATAACATCCTTCTTCAACCATGATGGTGTCATGCCAATTGATGACATATATTGTGCTAAAGAGGTTGGTTATGTTGTAGGTTTCTTTCCCTTATCGCTCTTCTCTAGAGTCTTTTTATGTTGAGGAAAAACTCTAGAGTGAGTTTCTATATCATGTTGGGTTTGAGACCTAGCCTCTGTATGCAGAGGATCTTGTTGCATTTCTTCTACTATCTATCGTTGGATAGTTCATCGCCATGCAACATATTCTCCTTCTTCCAAATTTTGACTTTCAGATTCAATCATCAGAGGAGGTGGAGCCACTGCTAGTGGGGGAGGAATGCCAAGAGGTCCTTGTAGTAGTGGAGGTAGTTGACTCCAATCTTCCCCCAATGGATCCTTCCTAAGGTGTCCCATATTTTCTATCCTACCATCTTGATGCCTACAAATGTGAAATCAAAGTTTGAGAGGTAAAAAATGTCTACTCCCTTGCCCTCCATTTCTATAATCTATTTATGTTTCTCATCTTCAAAGGTCTAAACCTAGATGGGCTCCCTATGGATAGAAGAAGGTGTCTAAGTTGAGCTTCTTCTCCTCCCTTCTTCAGCCATAGTAGGTGAGTGAGTTCTCTTACTCAAAGGTACAAACTTAATTTTTTTCCCTTCCTCCTCATCTTCCACCTTAGGGATTTTTTTTGAAATTTGTGACAAGTGGTTACTCTTCTTCTTTATTCCCCTCTTCACATCTAAAACCTGTAGAAACCTAAATTTTATTACACTACTTTGGTAATCCTATTTAGCTATCTCTAAAGGCATCATTAATTAAATTCCTATTTATTTAATCCTTTGTCATCCCCTAGCTGATTAATTTAATTAATCATCTATAGTCCTAATTGATAAATCAAATAACTTATCATTTATCAATTAAATCATGTTCTTCTATCTAATTCCAAAATCCCCATTTATTAAATAAATCTATTTGATAAATAAAGCCCTCAATAACCCCTAACCTATCCCTAATCCTCTATTTAGCCTAATCCACCCCATCCACCCATACTAACTAAGCTTAGTCACTAACTCACACACCCTCATGAATGCCATCCACTTGCATATCTCTAACAAGCTTAGTCTAATCCTAAACCATCTCTAATCCCCCCATAACCTTGTCACATTCCCTAAGTAAGCTTAAGACTTTCCTAAGACAAGCAAAGTCAAAAATCTCAACTCCCTCCAAAATATCCCAACCATAAGCCATAAAGACTCTTACAAGCCCATTCATTTATCTTACAAGCCATTTATGAAGGGTCTTTATGAATATATTATCCCTTGAGCCTCCTTTGTTGACTCATCCTTTCCCTTTCCCCCATCCACTCACCTTGTGACATGTGTCACTCCTTGGTTGGTGCTAAACAAGCACAATCCATGTGCTCCCCTTTGAGTGCATCCTAGCCCTCCTTAAGCTTTCATCTCTCCTTGCATCTTAGCCTTCCATCCCTCAAGCCCTAGCCTATAAATTGAATCCCCTCCCAAGACATTTCATCACAACCTTTGAACTAAAGTTATAATGCTAGTTTGAGAAACAAAGCCTTTTAATCATACTGTTATAATGCCAAATTGAGAGCTCACAAAGATACGAATTTGCCCTTACCCATCCATCTCCATTAAAGCTATTTTGAGAACCTTGAGCATGCATACCAAATCTAAGCAAATAGACTCATCCCCAAATCAAGAGAACAATCTCATTGAGAGAGCCTCTTCCATGGCTCATATTCTCATTTGAGTTGTTTCCTCTTTTAGTCTCTCTTATATGTTATGTTAATATTTGTTAGTTAATGCTTTGTTCTTTTGATAGATTAGTATTCCTTTGCTAACATATTAGTATATACACAACCATCATCTCTATTCATGCTCTTTTGGGCACTAATGGGGAGTCTTCTTTTGCTTAGGCTCAAGGTGGCAAATTTTTTTTTGGTGCCTATTGCGCCTGTTCTTTCTCTTGTTGAGCTTGTTCTTCTTGAATAGACATTTCTTCTTGAGCCACTTCCTCTTTCTCTCTCCTTCTAGGGGCTGCCATTGTATTCTTACCCATACCATTTTGTGTCTCAAAATAATCAACCTCCTTGTCATGCTAGTGTACCATCTTTGGCTTCACTAGTGATTTGGTAGGGTAAGTTGATATGGTGACCTTTGTTCCTTTTCCTTTCTTTGGTCAGGTTGTAGCTTGAAGAGGTAGGGCTTGAGGAATTGGATCCATCCAAAAAGGTTTCCTAATCCATTCACTTGTCAATTTAACCACATGTCAACCCCAATGTTTAATATCATTGTTCCCATCATGCCCAATTTTTGCATTCATAATGGGTCTTTCATAGATCTTGCCCTTGTTGTACAAGGGATCTATTATCTTAGGGACATCCTTGTCCCATGCTTTGAGGGGTGTCTCTATGTGTGACACCGACTTCACATAGCTGCATGTATTTAGTGATATTATCATCTCCAAGAGATTCCTCATAAAGGGAATTGAAGACCTTTCTAATTGAAGGCTTCAAGCCCTTAGCCTGCTAATCCTCCCTATCCTATGGTTCCTTATTTCTTATTTTCTTGACACTTACCCTTTGGACAAAAAAATATTTTAAAGATATTTGTTTCTCTTCAGATTAGGCCTTGCCCTTTAATGTAAATTAGGAAATAGTAAAATTAGGCTAATTTAATCAGCTATTTTGAATATCTATGTTATGAATTAATAGTATGTACATTGTACAATATCAAATATAATCAATAAAAATAATATTTTTTGGCTTCTTAATCATTTTTTAAGCTAGCCTATGACTCTATTTTTAGCTTCTCATTGAATTATTCAAATGTTAGTCTGCGACTTTGTTATGAAAAATTAACTGTTATAAAGTTAGAAACAAAAAAGGGTTTTCAACAATCCTTTTATGGTTTCATATTTGATTAATGATTTATATTAAAAAATTATTATAAGTAAAATCATCTTAGTTGTTTTGTTTTGTTAATCTATTTTATCACTTTCAAAGGGGAATAATGTTAGTAGTGGGTAATTCTATAGTTAATTCGAATAAATGAATGAGTTAAATTGTATGGTAAACTATGAATCTCATCTACCTAGAATATACATTCAAATGAAAACTAAAACCTTAAATTTAACTCAATAATATATTTTTAAAATCAAACCAAACTATGAATCCTACACTATGTTGTATGTATGTTGTCTATGTTTTTGGTTTGGGTTGACTAGAGTGTTGACCAATTTTAGGACGTCTACCAAAGGCTTGGGAGTTCTATGATTGTGGTATTATGTTGATTGATCTTTTGAACTCAACCATGGTAATGTGATTGGTATGCTCCTTAATGATTTTGTTTATATTGTTGGTTATTGTTTTTAGTGTTATTATGGGATAATAGGATGAGCGTTATGACCTACTTGACTTAAACATTTTGAGTCTTCAATCAGTATTTTTGGGATACTTTCCGAATGCTAATAGAGAACTGATGGGTATTGTGATTTATCTTTTGATTCTTTCCAGTCACTTGTATAGGAGTAAGGTGATTTACTATGATTTTTTGATTTGTGATTTCATAAGCTTAGGGTAGGTTATCTATATGTAATGTCAGGAAGTGGCTCACAATGGAGGTCGGGGCCCTAAGTAGTTACCAGGGTAACCCATTGTAAGTTGTTTAATAAGTGAAAACACTACACTAAATGAGAGTAAAATGAAACTAATAAGAGTCTTTGTATGTTCTTGTCCATGCCTTGAGTGCTAATATAGATGAGGATGGGAGTAGAGAAAATGCTTGGTTGCGACCTTGCATTGTTAGTATGCGAGGATTCTAGTGCCACACAGGAACACTAGGGGGTTGGGGTCCTGAGAGACTGCTAGGGTAACTCTGGTGTTGCTTCTTGTGATGACACTTATCCACTTACATAGTAGGTTTCCTATGTGTTTTGTGTGCCTCTAGGTCTAGATGTTGATTTATCTTGGAACCTTTGAGTTAGATTACTTTTAGGGTTTCCTAGACTTAGAGAGTACTTTTGATATTTGGATTGATATCCTATTTGGGACTTGAGACTATCTCCTTAGCATGGTGGGAGTGGGCCTTTTTGGGTTACCATGTGGTCAGGTAGTAGTGCTTGTTACTCTTACCATTGAGATCTGTCTATAGATGTCGTGGCTAGAGTTTCCTTGTCTGCATTTTCTTTCATTCTATTCTTGTGTATTATGATGGATGGTTGTATCTTTATGATGGATAGTTATATCTTTATGATGGATGATTTCATTTATTATATTTTACTTTGTAACATGGATCTAAATGGGATAATGTAATTCTATTTTTATAATTGTATATTCTTTTAGCCTTTCATACCCTATGACATGTACAGTGGATGATTGAGTATTCTAAATTTTATTGCCAAGTGCCATTTAGAACAAATGTATATTATTATATGGACTTTGGACTTTGAATTATTCTTTCTTGTGGATGTGGTATTTATTAGACTTAGTATTAATTATATTTAAATGTGATTCAATGTCTTGGGATCCTTAAGGAATGCAATCTATTTTGTTTTCTTAATTATGACTATATGTTATTGCTTCCACTACTTAATGTTTGAAGTGTATGTTATTCCTTCTTTTAAAAAAAATGTTTGGTAAAACTTAGTAGGACTTTAGGTTAATTCTTTTAGATCCCTTGGTGGGGTGTTACATCTAGTATCAGAGCCTAAGTTTCTATATTGGGAGCTTTGGTTATATCGGAACACTACTAGTTGTTAACTAGTTGAACTAAAACAAAAAATTAGACTATTATATATATCCATTACAAATTGAAACTTGAACTAGTTGAACTGAAATAGAACTTAAAATTTTAGTTGTATATTTTCAAAACTTGAACAATTATACTTCCAAACTAAAATATACTTAAACCTAAAATTAGGAAAACTTGGCACATGAAGGGTCACTCAATATACACTAGGTAACTCAGCACATGAACAGACACTCGGCATACACTAGGTATCTTGACACATGAAGGAACACTTGATTGACACTAGATTGCTATAGGATCTTGACATCCACTAGAGCTATAATAACTCAGCACACATTAGAGCCACAATAACTCAAAATCCATTAGAGGTACAATAACTCGGCATCCACTAGAACTATAGTAACTTGGCATCAACATATATAATGAACAAAAAATGAGTAGGATAACAAGGCAACCCAAGATGCTCCTACATCAATATTCCTTTTAAGATCCCATTTAGTATCTTTGGATACATTTTAAGAGAGAATTATGTAATAAAAAGAAATGAATAAAAAATAAAATATTTAAAAACGTATCTATGTTTATCCTAAGCTTTACCTAATTAACTTTAACACATAAACATAACTATCTTTTTAAACCCCGCCCTCCAATAAAATTTTAGACTTCAAAGCAAGTCTTTATGAAACCTTGCGTACTAAGATTAGGGTCTATACTTGGTGGTTGTTAGTACATGCCTAGGTCCATGTGAAACCTTCTAAAAAATATGTTGATGACATGTGGAGGGAGTTTGGTTGATGAAAGGGGGGGTCCAACATTATAAACAAGGTCATATTTAAAGCTGGTAGAGGGGAGGAGACACACATCTACCACCCTTGACTTTCCCTCCACACACTCCAAGTCACACCCACCTGCAATCTTCCTTGGGCAAGATGACCCATGTATGGGGTGTCCACATGAGCCTAGGGTAGCATGGAAAGGGGGTTGTGTAAAATATAATGGGGTTAAGGGGTTAAGGTTAGACAATAGGCAAGGGATTAAGGTGTTATGATATGTCAGGATTTGGTTAGTAGAATGGTTAATATGTATGTAGTTAGGTGTTAGTTGTAGATATTTGTAGTAAGTTTTATTTAAATGTTTTAATATTAATTTTTGGTTAGTTAGTATTATTTAGTCTTAGATAAATTTTTATTGTTAAGTGTTTCAATTTATAATTAGTTTTAATTAATAGTAATATAGTAAAATTTAAGTTTGTTTTTATTTAACTTTCTTTTGTAAGTAGAATTAGTAGTTATGAAGTATTATTTTAGCCTATTATAATTTAATTTGATATATTTTTAATAAAGCTTTAAAAAGGGTTAGAAGTAGAAAGTAATGTTATTTTAGAAATTAGTTAGTGGATAATAGTTACAATAGTTTGTTTAATTAGTTTATGATGTAAAAGTATTAATGCTTTAGATCTTTTTAATTAAATTGTATATGGTTGCTTTATTTTAAATAAACAATTGTTTTTATTTGAAAGTGAAATGAGTTAGATAGTGAAGATAGTTAGTGGGGATGTTATATTAGGGTTAAATAATGTATCTCACTTTATAATTGTATCATGAACTTAACAATAAGATGAAATTCATATTACGATTGGAAAATTGTATTTGCTGCTTTATTTGATTTGATGAAACATTAATGCATCCTTGAGTAATAGATCCTTAGGTAATGTATTAAGGTAGTGTTAGGGAAGCCTATGTCCGAATTTTAATATACCTATAGTTTAACTTGTAAAATGAATATATAGAATCATGTCAAACCCTAATTGTCATGTGAGCCTTAGTCAAACATGCATCAACATAGTGGACTTATTGACCTTTAAAAAAAAAAATCGTGTATATTAGCCCCATTATTTTGGGCATGACATTAATATAGGAAAATATTCCTTTTTTTCCCTTTGTAGGAACTAAAAATCTGCATGAGAACACTTTATTGAGTGATCATTTTGCACAATGCTTAATGAAAGAAATCCTTTCAGATCTCTCTCTTGAAAAGTTGATCAATGACAAACTCCAAGGTTCTAGATGGCTATTTTACAACCTGCTAGGTAACTCAATTGAAGATAAATGTGAATGTTCACAAGGAGGTCTTTGCTGGTACCCACCAATCTACACAACCTTGCTTAAATGTAACCACAAGAGAGATATATTTTTGTATTTTTTATTAATTTTTAAATAATGTAACTATATGAATTCCTATTTTAATCAAATGTTCTAAAAATAAAATAATGAAGATAGAGTAAAAAAAAACTAAATAAAATTATTGAACAGGAAATTCCTAATGGATATAAGCCAAAGTAACAACATGTCTGCAAATTATTATCAAAAGGATATGGTAGGAAACCATTGAAAATTGGAGCAACACTCCTCAACACCACATATACAATTGTCGATAGGAACTTCAATAGTAACCAAAAGATGTTTCACATTTCATTAAATCATGAGGCCACAAAAAGTTCACATGAGATAAAATGTTATGCAAGAACAATATTGATCCTTTCTCCAATTTGTCACAACAAAATTTGTTAACATAAGGAAAATATTAGAACTAAAAGGTCACAAAATCATAACAACATAATAAAACCACTAGCTCCACTATTATTCATGAACATGTATTCACAAAAATAACACCCTCCAACAAGATTTACTACACTCAAAATGAGATAAATAATAACATATATTATTGCATCAAAATAATAGCTTAGAGTACATATTACATCTATGTATTTAAAACAGATCCTCCCCTCCTTTTTTTTTAGGCATGAGAGCTCTTCTAATATGAATCATACTAAAAGAACTAATAAAATAAATATATTTACATACAAACTAACTCTCTAAATGGTGTTAAGAAAGTCTCCACCTTTTTTTTTATCAATTACTAGGTGTATGAGCTTCTACATGACTGAAAAGAATAAAAGAAGAAGGATATAAGAATATAGAGGCCATGAGATGATCTAGGAGTCACTGAGAGCTCTAAAAATGGAAGCTTAAACTTCTCTAGGTATTTTTGGGAGTTGAAATACCATCAAAATGTGCTTCTGATGCATAGAACAATCTAAAATAGTAACTAAAAGTTAACTATCGATGCACTGCTTCTTATTCAAAATTGTTGGTGCACTTCTGAAAAAAGTGCACCTTCAAAAAGTGCTCCTTTGAAAAGTTTACCTTCAAAAAGTGCTCCTTGGAAAAGTGCACCTTGGTGATAGGACCCAAAAATCAAAAAATTCTTCTAACTATCAAAACTTGATTTCCAACATCCAAGTTTTCTTCCCTTTTATACCAAAATGATATTCAGATGCTTTCTTTTGAATTTCTCTATTATCTCCATTACTTCCTTAGCCTCTAGTAAATCTAATGAACCATACTTATTTTAAATTACTTGTCAATAGTTTCTCACTTCTATCCTCATATCCACAAACTCCTCAAGCTAAGAATCAATTTCTAATAATGCTTCTTCTATTTTGAAAGCTTGTCTAATATCATCTTCTGATGAAGTTTTCTCAAATGTATCCTTAAATTGTTGAACTACTATTTGTACTAAGGACAGTTTAGTCTCTGAATCACCTTCAAAAATCTCAAAGCTTGCAATGTTGTATTATTTATCCACTTCCAAAAATTTCTCTCGAATCTTATTGTTTATTTGTTGAATATCCTCGTGTAGTCCTTCCATGACTTTATTCCCAAAAGATATCTTCTCTATCCAGCCATCTAAATTATCTAGTTCCTTCACCAATTATATTTCCATAAACTTCCAGTACTTTGTCCCTTTAATAGATTTTTTTTGTTTCAATTCATTGGCCTAGGTACATACCTCATCCATCAGCCCAAAATTATGGTTAATAACGATAACCAATTTGTAAGCATTTGTCTAGATGTTGTGCAAAAGGTTCAAATTACCTTGTATTATTTGCACTCCCCTTTCCTCCAAACTGTGATGCCATTTCTGAAAAGCATCCAAAAAGGAATCCATTTGTGGCCTTGTCTCCTTAATTTCCAATGCATTTTCTAGAAAAATCTCAAGATACACAAAGTCTGTTGGCTCCACTACCTCATTTAGGTAATCAAGAGCTTTAAAATATCCACCATAGGCTTACCCATTATTACCTCCTTCATCTAATAGTCCTTTATAGTCAACTCTTCAATGTATGGATGGGGAGGTGGAATGAAAATGTGTGCTAGGATGTCTTGATCTTGATTATTCATTATGAAGGCAAGTGTTCTAACATCACCCTTAAGTGGCTCAAGTTTCTGGGTTGCCTTTATTAATTCCAAAATTTCCTCTTTTTTAGTTAATTCTATCTATTTCTTTTTTTTGAACATAACCTCCTTCAACCATGATGGTTTCATGCCCATTGATGACATATATTGTACTACAGAGGTTGGTTCTGCTGTAGGTTCCTTTCCCTTATTTCTCTTCTTCAGAGACTTCTTATGTTGAGGAAGAACTCTAGAGAAAGTTTCTATATCATGTTGGGTTGGAGACCTAGCCTTTGTACGTAGAGGATCTTATTTCCTTTCTTCTACTATCTATCCTTCCTTGGATACTTCATTGACATGCAACATATTCTCCTTCTTCTAGATTTTGACATTTAGATTCAATCACCAGAGGAGGTGGAGCCACTCATCCTTGATCTATTAATTTGGGCATACCCTATGCTAGTTGGGGGGGGGGATGCCAAGAGTTCCTTATGGTAGTGGAGGTAGTTGACTCCAATCTTACCCCAATGGCTCCTTCCTAAGGGTGTCCCATATTTTTTGTCCTACCATCTCGATGCCTACAGACGTAAAATCAAAGTTTGAGAGGTTAAATTTTTCTTCCCCCTTGCCCTCCATTTCTACAATCTATTTTTGTTTCTCATCTTCAAAGGTCTAAACCTAGATGGGCTCCCTATGGATAGATGGAGGTATCTAAGTTGAACTTCTTCTCCTCTCTTCTTCAACCATAGTAGTTGAGTGAGTTCTCTTACTCAAAGGTACAAATTTTTTTTTTTCCAATCCTCCTCATATTCCACCTCATGGATGGTTTTTGGAATTTGTGTTAAGGGGTTACTCTTCTTCTTTAGTCTCCTCTTCACTCCTACAACCATCATCTCTATTCAGGCTCTTTTGGGCACTGATGGGGAGTCTTCTTTTGCTAAGGCTCGAGGTGGTAGAATTTTTTTTGGTGCCTATTGCACCTTTTCTTTCTCTTGTTGAGCTTGTTCTTCTTGAATACCTATTTTTTCTTGTGCCACTTCATCTTTCTCTCTCCTTCTAGGGGCTGGCTTTATCTTCTTACCCTTACCCTTTTGTGTTTCAAAACAATCAGCCTCCCTCTCATGCTAGTGTACCATCTTTGGCTTCACTAGTGATTTGGTAGGATAAGTTGGTATAGTGACCTTTTTTCCTTTTCCTTTCTTTGGTTAGGTTGTAGCCTAAAGAGTTAGGGCTTGAGGAATTATATCCATCCAAAAAGGTTTCCTAATCCATTCACTTGTCAATTGAACCACATGTTGACCCTGATGATTAATATCATCATTCCCCTCACACCCAATTTTTGCATTTCTAATGGGTCTTTCATAGATCTTGTCCTTGTTGTGCAAGGGATCTATTATCTTAGGGACATCCTTGTCCTATGCTTTGAGGGGTGTCTGCATGTTTAGTAACTTTTTTGCTAGCTTTAGGCTCATCCTACAATAGTCCCTAATGCAAATATCATAGTCATCTATTGCATTCAGCCAATGGACTTCCAAGGCCTCTTCATATAAATTTTTTCCCCAACCAATGTTGTACCATCTTGATGTTGTCAAAACATGGATGAGCTGCCTGATAATCCTAAAGCGGATATTGATCCCATTTTGAATCAAATGTAGCAATATCTTGCTTTTGCATCACCTCAAAGGCTCTGATGGTGATCAACCACACCCATGTCTTCTTAATTTTTTTCTTACCTTTCATATTTAGAGGTAAGTTTTCAGGCTATTTCAAGTAATATCAACCTTTCAGATGGATATCACAGGAGCTTCTTTGGGCACAAGACAGTGTCAACTACCTAGAGATATGTGAAGGTCTCAAACTAGATGTAGTAAGCACCAACCTCTATTATCCATGTTACAACTTCTACTCACATCATCTTTGCATATTCCCTCTTAATGAACCTAATATTGACAAATATGAAACCATCATTGACCACCCTATATTCCACAATTTGTAGTGGGATCTTCTTTTTTACTAGCTGTGGATATACTACATAAGGCCAAGTATTTGCATCCTATATGCTTCCCTTTCTATACAATCCTAAATAACCCATAGTCCTCGCTGCCAAGAGATACACCATGTATGAGATCATATAAAAATGGGGGTCATTCTTCATTAAGATCAATTACTCATGCAAATTTTCATTGAGAATTATGGCCCAATCAATAGGCACACTATGTACTAATATTAGAATAATTTTTATTAATCTATATTTTCTTTCATATATCCCTTTGTATCTATTTAATTATTTCTTTGACACTCTAACCCCCCCTCTCTAATTTTATCTCTATATAACTCTCTCTCTCTCTCTCTCTCTCTCTCTCTCTCTCTCTCTCTCTCTCTCTCTCACACACACACACACACACACACACACACATACACATAGACACACATAAATGAAAAATATCTCTACAATAAAGCTCTTAGAATTTTGGGTGAAAATGAAAAATCTTTAAAATTTCTTTGCATTTTTTTTGTAAGTACTAAGAATAGTCACTCCATTTTGTATTTTCACTTCAAAGTGAAAGTATTTCTATTTTTTGTTTTCACTTCAAAGTTAAAGTGTTTAACGATTGGATGGAAATATAAGTATTTTTATTCTGACCCTCTTTTACATTACTTTCTTCAATTTGTACTTGTAAAGTTGTAATATGTAATTTCCTTCTAATTCTAAATGTTCTATCTTTAGATTTTCTATTTAATTTTTCACCATCTCATCTTTGTCAAATTTTTTTTTCTATTTTCATTAAAAATGATGAGTTTATATATTTTATGTATTGAATTATTAAATTTTTCAAAGCACTCATCTACAAATAATAAGAATATGAAACAACATTAATAAGAAATAATGAAGTTTAAATGAAGCATTCTTTTTAACCAAAATCTTTAAAATTTAATTTTAGAATTCATTCATTCTTATATGAAGTATTGAATTGAAGTTGTACATCTTAAATTTAAATTATCAAGGTAAGACTTAACCCAATATTATAATAAGGAAGTAATTAAAACACATATACTTTAAATAAGATGCAAATTTGACACACCTTATGAGAAGATTTTACCTACACCATTTCTCAATTTTTGAATTGGTTATTTGATAAAATTATTTTCAAAGTCTGACAGATAAATCTCTTTTTTCATCACTATGGAAAACTATTAAAGTTGTTAAAGTTTTACCATTGTACACACCATTAAAATATTTTCCAACTATTCTTGACAAAAAAATATGAAAACTCTGAAAATGTGTCATGTAATTTAAATTTTAATAATTACCAAGGATTCCAAGAAAATTTTAAGATAAAATAAATTTCTAAATATATAAAATATTTCAAGATTTAAGATAACAATATATGAATATTATATTTTTTAATTTTTATAATTAGAATTTTAAAAACTTAAAAATTTTCTAATTTTTTTTTTGTTAAATTCTAGTTATTAAATATAACATTTCTTATAATCTACAATTTGAATATTATAGTAATACTACATTACTCAAACTAGGACATTTATAAAAACATTCCATGGAGAATTTTATTTCCCAAAAAATAGTCAAAATTCAACCTTATAATAATTATAATAATACTACAGTACTCAAACTATGAAGTCTTTAACCAAAGAAATGATACTTCCTTCAAACATTCTTAGACTTTGTAAGATAAATTTGGAGAACTTTAACTAACACAAATAGGTGAGATTAAAAAAATAAAATTGTTTCTTTTGCCTTCTCAAAATTGAGATGCAAGGTTTGTAAAGATGTTTTACGTTTCCTTAAAATTAAGAATAAATGTTATTCAACACACACACCCCCACAACTCAACCCATCATTGAAAAGATCAGCGCTCAATGCAATAGTTTGACTTCATATCCCTGTGAATATAGAACTCCCATCCATGCATCGTGAATACTCCAAATTTTCACTGACGTGGTGTTGGTAAAAAAATTGTCACAATAGAATTTTCCCAATGGAGTGTGTGGCAAACCGTTCACAAGATTTGGAGAGGCCCTTGGTATGCAACCTTCCTCTGCGTTTAGAGGGGCAACTCCTTCATATGATATAATTTTTAAAGGATTTTTAAATAAAGAATCTAAAAACTACAAAGATTAGGAGAAAATCATTCAAGACGAATGCACTACACACCCTTACAACCTTCTTCGGTAAACAAGATTGATAAAAAAGGTGATCAAGGACTACGCTTGAAACCAACCAATATTACCAAGCACATTCATTAACATTTATAAACACTCGCACAGTACCATGAGAATGTTTACTAAAATAGATAACAATTTTGATTTTAGAATAAGAAACTCAAAGCATATCTCATTTCATTTCCTTGCACCAAGAAGAAAAAAGATATTTTCAATTTCAGAGATAAATGGTGTACATACTTTCAAAAATTTATCTCTTTATCAAAATTTCAGCATAGTGTTCCCTTATTTTTCAAACCAAAAGGTCCCTTTACAAAGCCTAAAAGAGCCCTTATATAGACATAGAGGTTAATAACTACCTCTTTGTGGTTAATAATTGCTTCCCAAATACATGATTTGGGTGAGGTTATTTAACCTCAATAAAATTAACCTCAAATAACAATGACCACTAGTCAGAATGTATAGCTTGGAATATGTCTTCAGATGGTTGAATCATTAGCTTGTTGAGTTATTTGATGCAGACACTTCTTTGTTATCATCTATGTACTTCCTTGTAGACCTCCTTGTCTTGTTGAATATCCCCTATGTGGGCATATGCTAGGAGAACACTTGCAAAGGCAACAGGGCATGGCTTCATACCTACTTTCCTCATTTCCTTGAAGAGGATCAAAGTTTGCTCAAAACATCCACTTTGAGTATATCATAAAATCATTATATTCCATGAGACAAGATCTCTCTGAGGTAGTTGTTCTTCAAAAACCACCAAGGCCTCATCAAGCTGTCCACTCTGTGCATATCCAGCAATCACTATGTTCTATGAAACCAAGTCTCATCTGGGCATATCCTCAAAGAGTTTTTGAGCATCACCAACTCATTTATTTTGAGCATATTCTGCAATCAGTTGATTCCACAAAACCAAGTTCCTTCTAGGCATCTGGTCAAACATACTTTGAGCTTTATCAACCTGCCCATTCTAAGCATATGATGTAACCATTGTTGATCAAGACACTAGATTTTTCCCAGGTACTCTGTCAAAACTTACACAACTCTCGATTAAAAAACATTGTACTTTGTCCTCTATAATTTAAAATCTAACAGAGGTCTATGTGTTGCTCCAATTGGGCATGCATAGAGAGGCTATTGGCAACTGATGTGAGATATAGCTTCACACACCATCATCTACATAGGTAGTGGCTCCTTCTATATTTTCTTCTCAAGCTACAATGATATTTACCTTTACACCTACTGAATTGGATTTACTAAAGATGTCAAGAACCTTTCCAATTCATCCATATTAGGCTCATATCAAAAATCATTTGATTCCTTAACATTCTATCAGTTGGGCAATCTACCAAACATTTGTCTAGCACTAATTGTGACCGATAACTACAAACATTCTGCCACAAAAGCTCTTAAGAAGCCTTCCCTGTCAGCACCTTCAAGGTTGAGATTTGGTGATAGAGTGGACAGGTGACATATAAATATTTGAAGAAACCTCAGGCTTAGTTTCCTTTTCTTTAAACTATCTCTGCCCTGCAAGCTTAAAGATAATAATGCACTATTTTGTGCATCCTACGGTACTCTAAAAATCCACTATGAATGTATTATTATATAGTCTCGTTATCAAATGAATGTATAGCGATCAGCCCAAAAGTGGAATTCGTTTATGTTCACCCATGGTGACATACAAGTTGGATTTTATATGATCATTTCTCTTCCTCACATGGATAGAATAGTGTGTTCCTTTATTAAACTTGAAACTCAAAACAATTTGAAAATTTCCTGAGCATCTACCAACATCTACACCAATCACACATTTAGCAGGAGTCAAACAATCTTTTTAGTGAGTGCTGAAATGATAGCATAATAATATCTATCACAATCCAAAAACCAAAAATTCGAAGGCTTTATATTGCACATTGTAGGAGTATTTTAGTTTGCCATGGTTTATGCTATTTGTACAATCCGCCCTATTATTTGGAGGCTTATAAACTCTTACTTCCCTTGAGAATAATTTATTGATTTGATGCCTTGGTTTTTATTTGGCAGGTACCCAATTAATCACCTTTATAATTCGTTCATAACTCAAATATGCAGCTAAGAAGGTTCTCATTGTTTATGTAATTTAAACCACTTTTTACTTCACATGATGAATCATAAAGGACTCTGTTTGATTCATTTCCATGGTTATTTCCAATTGCTTCCATGTACATGTCTGACTTCTTATGGGAGAGTTTTCAAACAAGTTAATAACTTCCTTTTACAAGTTAAGAAAAACATGTTTTTGGACATTATCATTAACCTTTTGAGAGGTTAATGAAAACATGTTTTGATGGTTATCATTAACCTTTTGAGAGGTTAATCAAAACATGTTTTTGATAGGTATCATTAACCTTTAATAACTTGAGGCTCAGAAGTCAGATTTTAAAAATTTCAAATGCTGTGTGGAGCTGAGAACGAGCTGGAGACATGAAAGTTTTTAGAAACTCAAAAATTCATAGATAAAATGGCCAATTTAATGCATAAAATCATGCAAGTTTCAAAAATTAATCATGGCTTATAAAATTGAAATAGTTTTATAACAAGCCAACAGCTAGCTCTAACTGGGGACAAGGACTGACAAGGATGAAGCTCAAATCCAAAATAATTAGAGAAGTGCTTTATCCATGGGGCTATAGAGTCATTTGAGGGATCACTTTGCAAAAGATGGAACAAACACCAAAAATGGGATAGTAAAAAGAAAAACTAAAGCACCCCAAACTCCTAACTAGACTATGTAAAAGGTAGGTTTCCCTACCTCGAGTGACTGAAGGTATAACCATGCAAATGCATTCACAGGGTGCGGAAAATAAATACCATGGTGCACCAACATGTGACAATTCTTAAGCTTCCATGGGTTCAAATATAAATGTGCTACTTGAATACTAACTCTAAAGTTCATAGCACACCCCACATCTCTGGATGAGAGAGCATATCCAAATAACTAGGCTTCATCAAAAATCTCTGACTTTAAAATAAAATCTGCTTCCTCTTGCTTGTCATAGATGACTTCATTTTGAAAGAGTTGAAGTATAAGGCTCTCAAGTTTCTTAATGCATTTTTTATCTTCTCTTGTGCTTGGCGAACCCTCTTCCTTTTCCATGGGCATGGTCATGGTTGAATCCTCTATAAAATTATTCTGACTAGGATGCACATCCATGTTATATTGAATTTTCCCATGATCTATCTCTTCTTCCTTATCTTCCAAAAGATTTTCTTGAAGTCTTAAGTACTACGAAGTTATACTGATATCATGGTCAACATGGTTGGTCATCACTTCAATTTCCCTTCCATTAATATAAAATTCTCCTTCTGAAGATCCTTTTGGTGACTAAGACTCAAAGATATCAAACCTCATATTGGATTGCCTTCATCTAATCTATGGTGTGAAGCAACTTATGGAGTTATGGCCAGCAAACCTTGTCTTTGAATACCAACTTGAGAATCATCAATAGAAATGCTTTTCTCTAAGAATAAAGGATTAAAGTAAACACTTTCTCCATAGAGGAAGTTACCATCCAAAGCTTTTGAGCACAAACTTGGGATAAAAGCATCATTAGAATTTCCTTCCTCAGATTCCTCCATGAGATCACCTACTAACTCATTACTTTCTTCATTATGGTTATTCTTCTCATAGAAGTTATTTGGCATAGAATTTCCTATTTGATGAAAAGACTCAAAAAGAGGATTTCCTTGAACTTTGAATGATCCATAGGAATTTAATTTCACTTTCGTTGGAATAGGGGAACTTTTCTTCATATCCATATAGCTTTCATCTTCAATATGTTCAATGATATCTATCTCCTCTTGAATCATCATTTCTTTTGCAGGACAATTTTCATGAATTGTGAAAGTTGGCATGGATGATAAAGAATTAAGATTACATGTTTCATCTTATTCTCCTAGAAGCTGATTTTTAAATTTTTCATCAATTGACCATTTAATCACAAGTTCATCAATATCATCAAATGTAAAGGTCTCCATTTCCTCAGGGAAAGTAGATATTTGTAGAAGTTCATGGTTGCTTTTATCTCCATCAATGGTAGTGGTTTTTTATTGTCTCATGACAACTAATGTATTGATGTCATCAATAGATTCATCATCATGAATGGTCATCAAAGGATGATTTGGAAGATTTTCTCCACATAGGAAGTCATAATCTAAAACATCTAGGCACCAAGAAGGAATTAAATTTGTATGAAATTCACCTTCATCCACATTTTCCTCATCTTCAATCATATGTTGTGTAGTTTCCTGAGATTTCAATATTTCTTTTTCTTTCCCACTAGGATTGAGATGATTGAATAATTTCTCCTGGATTTTGAAATCTTCACAGTCATGTCTTGATACATTTAAAAACCCTTCTTCTCCTATAAACTCTCTTTCTCGACCATCTCCTTTATTACACATAGGATCCCTGTCTTCTTTCAAGCATGAAGATTTAGATGAATCCTTTTTAATATTTTGATTGGAATATGTTCTACTATCAAGAAAATAATTCTTGCATGGGTCTTCTTTCTCAAGTTCTCACAATGTTTGAAGTAAAGAAGGATGTACTTTGTTAGGATCTAGGTGTGCATTGACATAGAAGCTTTTTAAAAATTCAACCTGATTGGGATCAAAGGAAGTATGACTTTGATGAGCAATAGGTACAAGTATGGGGACACCTTTTTTGACCACCACTATCCATTTTTGATTGACAAGAAACACTTTTATTATCAAGTTCTTCCTTATGCTCACATGTGGAACTTCCTTCCAAAAATGATTTGGGTCTGTGAGAGAAAAAATGATTATCTTTACCATCTTCTTCATCTATTTTTTGCAAAGTTCGAAGCAAAGATGGATAAATCCCTCCTGGGTCTAGTTTCCATCCACCATAGAAACTTTTCAAGAAGCTTGCCTGCTTAGGATCAATCTAATTTTGCTGAGATATAGGTGCATGAGAGACATTTTTAGTATTCTTCATTTTTTATTTAGATGAAGTACATTTTTTGGCAAAGCCTTCTTTATCTTTATACGTTGAATCTTTTTCCAAAAAGGATTTTTGATCATGAAAAAGAAAACAATAATTCTTTCCATCCTCTTCTTCAATCTTTTGAAAAACTCTAAAAAAAGTGGGGATGAACCATTTTAGGGTCCAACCTCTTGCCGCCATAGAAATTCTTCAAGAATTCAACTTGCAGAGGCTCATCAGGAATCTATTTCTTGGGATACAAAAAGTATTCATCATCACTATCACTATCACTATCACTTTCAACTTTTCCTTTGTACCAAACCATGATTCTGAGATGCCACCTTCAAAGAGTCATTGATAATCAATCTCTAAAATAGAGTCGCCAACCTTCATTCTAGGGAAGGTACCTTTTATCAATCATGCTATTGATTATTGTTCACTTGGTTTAGGATGTGACCAAGATTTTGCGTGTTTCTTCTTGGAATGACTACTATTCTTTCTATAGCTACAACATTCTAACCAATAGGAGCCCTTCACAAGATTTCTCTAAACTCTTCTTCTTCTTCAAGAACTGATTCACCTGATGGTATTGTTGAGCACTTCATCTATGCCTCTAGGCTAAAGTGTTCAAATCTGAAATAATATCTTCTTCGGTGTCTTGGAAGCCAAGGTTTGGTTGGAGAACTGGAAAAATGTTCTCATGTGGTAGCACCATCATGCTTCATAATAGGGGACTGTCAATCTTCTTGTTTAGTCTCCCCAAAGGAGTTGCCAAAAATTTGTTGGTAAACAGATTTGTCACAGTTGAATTTTCCCAATAGAGTGTGTGGCAAACTGTTCACAACAGTTGGAGAGGCCCTTGGTATGCAGCTTTCCTCTCCATTTAGAGGGGCAGCTCCCTCGTATGATATAATTTTAAAAATATTTTCAAATAAAGAATCTAAAAAATTCAAAGATTAGGAGAAAATCATTCAAGACGAATGCACCACACACCCTTACAACCTTCTTCGATAAACAAGATTGATAACAAAGGTGATCAAGAACTACGCTTGAAAAAAACCAGTATTACCAAGGACATTCATTAACATTTATAAACACTCATATAGTACCATGAGAATGTTTACTACAACAGATAACAATTTTGATTTTAGAATAAGAAACCCAAAGCATATCTCATTCCATTTCCTTGCACCAAGAAGACAAAAGAGATTTTCAATTTCAGAGATAAAAAGTGTACATATTTTCCAAAATTTATCTCTTAATAAAAATTTCAGCATGTGTGTTCCCTTATTTTTCAAACCAAAAGGTCCCTTTACAAAGCCCAAAAGAGCCCTTATATAGACATAGAGGTTAATAACTACCTCATTGTGGTTAATAACTGCCTCCCAAATACGTGATTTGGGTTAGGTTAATTAACCTCTATAAAACTAACCTCAAATAACAATGACCACTAGTTGGAATGTATAGCTTGGAACATGTCTTTAGATGGTTGAACCATCAGCTTGTTGAGTTATTTGATGCAGACTCTTCTTCATGATCATCTATGTACTTCCTTGTAGACCTCCTTGTTCTATTGAATATCCCCTATGTGTGCATATGCTGGGAGAACACTTGCAAAGGCAACAGGGCATGGCTTCATACCTACTTTCCTCATTTCCTTGAAGAGGATCAAATTTTCCTCAAAACATCCACTTTGAGTATATCATAAATCATTATATTCTAGGAGACAAGATCCCTCTGAGGTAGTTGTTCTTCAAAAACCACCAAGGCCTCATCAAGCTATCCACTCTGTGTATATCCAGTAATCACTATGTTTCATGAAACCAAGTCTCATCTGGGCATATCATCAAAGAGTTTTCAAGCATCACCAACTCATTTATTTTAAGCATATGCTGCAATCAATTGATTCCACAAAACCAAGTTCCTTCCAGGCATTTGGTCAAACATACTTTGAGCTTTATCAACCTGCCCATTTTGAACATATGATGTAACCATTATTGATCAAGACACCAAATTTTTCTCGAGTACTCTATCAAAAATTACATAGCCCTCCATTAAACAACATTGTACTTTTTCCTCTATAATTTACAATCTAACAGAGGTCTATGTGTTGCTCCAATTGGGCATGCGTAGAGAGGCTATTGGCAACTGATGTAAGATATAGCTTCACACACCATCATCTACGTAGGTAGTGGCTCCTTCTATATTTTCTTCTCAAGCTACAATGATATTTACCCTTACACCTACCGAATTGGATTTACTAAAGGCGTCAAAAACCTTTCCAATTCATCCATATCAGGCTCATACCAAAAATCATTTCATTCCTTAACATTGTATCAATTGGGAAATCTATCAAACATTTGTCTAGCACTAATTGTGACCGATAACTACAAACATTCTACCATGAAAGCTCTTAAGAAGCCTTCCCTATCGGCACCTTCAAGGTTGAGATTTGGCGATAGAGTGGATAGGTGACATATAAATATTTGAAGAAACCTCAAGCTCAGTTTCATTTTCTTTAAACTATCTCTAACCTAAAAAGCTTAAAGATAATAATGCACTCTTTTGTGCATGTTGAAGTAATCTGAAAATCCACTGTGAATGTATTATTATATAGTCTCGTTATGAAATGAATGTATAGCGATCAACCCAGAAGTGGAAACCATTTATGTTCACCCATGGTGACATACAAGACGGATTTTATATGATCATTTCTCTTCCTCACATGGATAGAATAGTGTGTTCCTTTATAAAACTTGAAACTTGAAATAGTTTGAAAATTTCCTGAGCATCTACCAACATCTACACCAATCACACATTTAGCAGGAGTCAAGCAACCTTTTTAGTGAGTGCTAAAATGATAGCATAATAATATCTATCGCAATCCAAAAACCAAAAATTTGAAGGCTTCATATTGCACATTGTAGGAGTATTTTAGTTTGCCATGGTTTATGCTATTTGTATAGTCTGCCCTATTATTTGGAGGCTTATAAACTCGTACTTCTCTTGAGAATAATTTACTAATTTGATGCCTTGGTTTTTATTTGGCGGGTACCCAATTAATCTCCTTTATAATTCATTCAGAACTCAATTATGCAGCTAAGAAGCTTCTCATTGTTTATGTAATTTAAACCACCTTTTACTGCACATGATGAATCATTAAGGACTCTATCTAAATCATTTCCTTGGTTATTTTCAATTGCTCCCATGTACATGTCTGTCTTCTTATGGGAGAGTTTTCAAACAAGTTAATAACTGCCTTGTACAGGTTAAGAAAAACATGTTTTTTGACATTATCATTAACCTTTTGAGAGGTTAGTGAAAACATGTTTTTGATGCTTATCATTAACCTTTTGAGAGGTTAATGAAAATGTGTTTTTGATAGCTATCATTAACCTTTAATAACTTGAGGCTCAGAAGTCAGATTTTAAAAATTTCAAATGCTGTGCAAAGCTGAGAACGAGCTAGAGACATGAAAGTTTTTAGACACTCAAAAATTCAATGATAAGATGGCCAATTTAAAGCATAAAATAGGCAAGTTTCAAAAATTAATCATGGCTTATAAAATTGAAACAATTTTATAACCGACCAACAGTTGGCTCTAACAAGGGACAAGGACTGACAAGGATGAAGCTCGAATCAAGAATAATTAAAGCAGTGCTTTATCCATGGGGCTATAGAGTCACTTGAGGGATCACTTTGCAAAAGAGGGAATAAACATGTGGATATTTATTGATGATCATCTATGGTTCCACTCCTTAATGACGTCCACATTAGTGCTTATTGAATGTAAAGTTTAAAAGTAGATATTCTAAACAAACATGGCTTCATAAATTGTAATAACTACAACTTCTTACAAAAAGCCAAATTTCATCCTATGAAAATTTCTAAATCTATTTATGCATATTGGTATTTTTAATTATTCTATAACATTAGATTTGCATAAATTTTTTAAAGTCATGTTCTATGTTTTAAAGTTGTATTTTTTCACATTCTCTCACAACAATCATTTGCATTTCACAAAATGTTTTTTCTTGCAAGGATGATATTCACAAAAATTACATATAATCAATATAACATATCATTTACTTTAGATATTTTTAATTTTATTTTTCTCTACATTTAGAGTACTATTAAAATACAATATTTTTGAACCGAATATAATATATAACCATAAAACATAAACCCTAAAATTTTAGCACAAATTCTTAATGATACATCTTATTACATAAACAAGGCTCAGAATTTATAGTTTATAGGATTAAGAATACATTTTGAAATATTTATGGAAAATCTATTACAAATTTGAAGTCGAGTGAGAGGAGACATAATAATCATTGTACAATTTTCCTTAATCTTTATTATTACTGGACTGCTATCAATTGCAACTATTTCTTCCTTTTCTTCTTTGATTTCATTATTTTCTCCTATAATACAATTCACAAAAACTCATCCAAATAAATGAAATAATCCATTGAATTTTCTTATGCAATGTACAATTAACAACAAATCTAATTCCTTTCCATCTTCTTCTTCAACCTCATCATTCTTGAAGATGACATCTGCAAGAAGCTTGACCTTTCAAGTTTTATAAGATCCCATTCATTGTTACACAAATAGGCAAATAGATCACTTAGCAACACTATATAAGTGAAGCAACTGATTTCTATCATTTCAAAAAAAAAAAATTCTATGTATTTCTTATTTTTTAGCTATATTAAAACTTCATATATAATGGATACCTACGCAAATTTGAATGCCTTCTCAAGCTGCATTAGAATGCTTGTTCAAAATTACAAATGCCTTACTCCAATTGTATCTTTTCAAATGAATAAAAATTATTAACATTATTTCAAATTCCCAAAGTAATTTATTTCCTAGGTTCTTTTTGGAAACTATTAGGACATTAACTTCCTTCCTATTAAATATCAAACAAGGTGTTAATTTCTACAAAAATATACAAGGGTCCCTTATAACACCTCACTAGGGAACCAAAGAGAGATTAACCTAAATAGTGAAACTAAGCTTATTGAATTTTTTTTTCCTTAGGAGTTTATAAACAATAATGTAAAATAATGTTGAAGTGAGAAACAATAAGATAACATGTGCATACACTACAAGTCAAAACATAGATTACAAATCTCAAGGGTTCCATAACATAGAATTACATATATATTAAAATCTACTAAATACAAATGATATATACAACTACACCTAATATAGATGAATCAATAAGAACATCACCACATATGAGAATCCCAAATCTAATTGATACAATATCGAAACACATAAAGACTCTACATCCACTACACATGTCACAGGGCATGAGTTATAGATAAAAGTATAAATACACCATAGGTTTTATGAACAATACATAAATTAATATAAAAGAATAATATAAGAAGATAAAAAAAGTCTCTAAAGATTAATCATGATAACATAACTTCTACAAGGATCATCCAACACTAGAATAGGAATCTAGAACATATCTCAATGATAAAGGTCACAATACCACCTGACCTCATAGAACCCAAAAAGGCCCACTTCCTCTATAATAAGAAGATAACCATAGACTCCACACATATGTTAAACCATAAACCAATCACAAAGTTCAAGGATGGAATCCTAAAAATTTATCTAATCTCAAAGTCAATACTCAAATGCAAAGTTAGTACACGCTAATCCAAAGGCAACACTACATGTAGGAAACCTTACATGTATATAGGGAAGTGTCATCACATAAATCTAACCCTTGAGTCTCATCTTGGTATCTTCTCTAGATGTTGATACTCAAGTGAACACATGTGACATCAATAAACCTTTCATACATACAAGGATACTAATTGTGCAAGACCTAATCAAGTATCTTTTCCCACTCCCATCATAGTCAAGATCTCAATCAAGTAGCCAAGCATGGGTGAGGCATATGTATTATTAATACTCCTATCCTAATAGATTTATTAACTTACTTACAATAAGTGATCCTAGTAGCCACTTGTGGGCATTGGTGCTTATTACAAGCCACTACCATGTATATGCTTAGATAAATTACCTTAATCTAATAAATCATAAATAGTCATAAATCAGATCAAAGTAATTATCAAGTATGGTCCATATGAAGGTTGTAATGCCCTGCCCAGAGATCCTTGCAACAAGGATTCAATACAAGCCAAGAACAACCAAAAACAAAAGCCAAAAACAACCACACATAAGATTAGGGCTTGAAGAAATCACCACACATCAGCAAAACACCAAGCTGGGATAGAATGCAAAATCCTAAAATTTGGCTAAGTCTGTATTTTTGAATCCCTAAAATTTCCTAGAATCTTTATCTTATCTTGGAGAGGTCTAAAACCTATCTCAAAAGATTCATCGCATATATTAAAATATATCTTAAGTATAAGGAATTAAATATACATTAAGGAATTAAATATACATCAACTTATACTTAAAACAATATATTTTAAACCCCAACAGATAGACTATTGAAACACACACAACAGAAATCAAAAAGCAACACTATAGGGTTGAAGAACACTGAAGAGGGTATCCAAATCAACTCTCAAAAAGTTTGAACCAGACCAAAAAGTGCCCGTTGCCCGCCTACATAGGTTTTTACAAAAATTAGGTGATACTTTAATATAGCATAGAAAAGTATTGCACAACATTTCTAAAGGAGGGTGACACTTTCAGGGATTGGGCGATACTTCTCCGAAAGGCATGTGATACTTTTAGGGTGTTGTATGACATTTCTCATAAGGAGGTGCGATACTTTCCAATATCACCTGATATTTCTCCAAAAAGCATGTGATAGAATTAGGGGACGCACGAAAAAGTTTCAATGGGTGTGCGATACATTTTGTGTCACACCATGCTAATAAAATGTTGCCCATAGAAACAAAAAAACACTTAAGGAAAACACAATAGGGGAAAAAAAAGAGAAAAACTAAGTTTAGAACCTCCACACTAGGGAGTATCGGATCCACATAGATTGAGGAGCAAACACTCAAGAGAATAATCAACAATATGCCAAGGAACAAGAAAGAGGAACATCTATCCATCTAAATCAAAGTAGTAAAGAATGTACAGAAAGCAACATTGTAGTGAACAGAAATGATAAAACAACTAAGTACACGGTTCTTCCCAACTATCAATGGCATCGTAAGACTATCATGGGCCCTAGCCATGCCCTACACATAACATCCCAAGCCATCGATCAAATCAATAGTATTATTGTAATAGGGATGCCACTACTAAAAAATGCTACAATATAAGCATAAGGAAATCTAACATGCTAGTAGTAAAGCATAAGATAATCCAATACAACAATTCACATCATCTAGTCAAATGCTAAACTTTATAATATGGAAATGCATCAAATAAACTAAAATTAGCTAAACATGATATCCAAGCATTCCAATGAAAGCATAAATCACAAGAAAGAATACTCTGAAACTCGAAGCATTACGTGAAAACATCTAGCAATGGTCACACTAGGATGAGAGACCGTCTCTCTACACCGGTCCCTAGTAGTGGTGAAGGTAGCTACACCTCCCAACCACATGGCACCCATAGGTCCACACCCACTATGCTAATGGAGATAATGATCCAACCACAAACACACAAAAACAACATCCATGGCTAACACTCATGCCAGACAGTATGATGGTTGTAACCAAGAACTTAAGACAATGCAAGGAGTACATGTCCTAGTCAGACACTCAATAGGCTACTAAGTAGGGGCTGACATCATGGAGAGTCGCTTGGCATCGACAAGCCCAAGATCGAATTTTTTTAGATTCAACTCCCTCAATGGAAGGCTCATACACTAAAGCATTGTTTTATTATCTTTAGTTTTATTAACAGTCACACATTTTATTTAGTTATCACTTACTTAAAACTTCCTCTGCCAACCCTATGGCATCATGACACCAGGCTGTGAGATAGAAGCCCCCTCCATATGCTACCTACCCTACCCATGCTCATTGTATGACAAGTGCTCATGGGCATGCATACTCCCATCCCAACCCCAATGATCATAACTTCTGGAAGTACCACAAAAGATCGAGCCTTGCAAGTCACCCAACAAATGTATGCACATGTACTTGTGTATGGTGCACCACCATCACAAAGATCAAAACACAAGGACAGGATGAGAACACAATGCAAAAGATAACACCTAATTGAAAGCAACATAGGAAGGATGGATTCTACATGAATCCCAAAGCCAATAAAACCATACATCATGAAATCACTCAACTAGCCTCAATCCAGGAGTATGGATTCTACATGAATCCCAATGATACAACAAAACCAAACATCATGAACTCACTCAACTAGCATCAATTTGAGAGTATGGATTCTACATGAATCCCTGTGTCCATGAAACAAAAACAAAGGTCCAAAAGAATCCATAAAATTAGGTATAAAATCACTCAACCAACCACAGTGTTAGGAGTATGGATGTGACATGCACCCCAATGCAAAATAAAAGTGCAATAATGGTCTAACTAATATCCAACTAGATCATCAAGGTCCATGACCCACATTGTGCTAAGAAAACTCGAGAAAATAGGGTGGTACGCAAAATGAGGTAGAAACCTCAAAATTTTGAAAACTTCAAAATCAAAACCCATTTGACCTTTGGGCACAAAAACCCCAAAAATCCAAAAATAATCAAGTTCAAACACCATATACAAAAGAAGCTAGCATAACAGCGTAAAACCCCAAACCCTCATCTCAAAAAATAGGGAAATGTTCATACCCACCCAACCAGGTAGAATTAGCATACAAAAATGGAGGGGAAGACTAGTTCTTAGCCTAAAAAAAATGGCTACCAAAAACAAAAGCAGAAATAATAAAACAAGAAAGCCCTACCTCACAGCCAAAAAGGCAAAACAAGAATCTGAACCATAAAATAAATAGCCCACAGAAGTAGCTGAAAATCATGGCAATCCAAGGTTTTTCCAAGCTAGATCTAATGAGCTCAACCTCATGATGATCCTATGCCCGTAGCTTCCACAATGAACAAAATAGTAAATCCTCATGAAGAGGATTTTGGGTTTTACTCTCCAACTTTCTAATTCAAAAGTGATAAGTGAGGAATTAAATTTCTTTTTGGATATTTATTCACTTTTCAAGTGAATAATCAATTAGGGAAAATAACCAACCAACCTAGTTAAACCCCGAATTGACCCAAATGAAAACAGGCTATTCCTAGAAATAAGAATTCATCTATGGAAAAGCTACCAAAAATTAAAATAAATCAATTAAAAAGATCGAAAACCCAAAAACACATAAATTTCCTTAACAACTTTTGCGACAATGCAAACCTCTAAATGCACAGACATGCTTACTGGTCTAATCACATAATGCAAATGAGTGCAGATTTAATAATCATTGAAAGGGATAATAAAATAATTAAAATAAGGATACGTCGACTATACAAGGATGACATTGGTAAAATATGAATGGTTGAATCACTAACTCCATGTGCCACTACCAGGGATATAGATCCTGCACACTAAACAACACAATCAAGTGCAATTACATATAATAACATAGTCGAAGCAATAAATGCATTAAATCACCTAATTTAACCATTTATTTAATTATATTAATATAATATATTTACATCACTCACATTTGCATAAAGCATAACAATGCAGGAATGGAGTAAATAACCATAGCATTAAATCCAACACATAACATAATCAGTGATATGTCCAAATGTCGGATAACTAGATATCATCATAAAATTCATTGTCATCTCAAAAAGGCATCATCATGCAATATGATCAACTGAACAACATAGTTGTCTAAAATTTATGATATTGAAATCAAAGTATAACATCTAACCCTCAGGTCCTCTCAAATATAAAACATCACATAAGTAACATATATCTCTCAGATCAAATTATAACAAGGTAAATGTCGGCAGCACATAACCAAATAATCCAACCTGAACAATCCATTTCAATAATTTAATCATTTAATAATTATTGTTAACACAACATGAAAAGGCACTTAAAATACATAAGTGAACACAATCATAAACATGACTAACCACCGCTACAAGAACCTAATCCAGTGTAGCATGGTAATAGAACATAGTGCAATCTCTGCACACATCTCAAGGTAATCATGAAACAACCTCATGATACCACATTGATATCAGTAAGCACTGGCACAAACCTTAATGAACCATAAATCATATCACAATCTCCTAAATCAGTCAAAGCATAATCAAAACAACTAATACATAAACATAAATCCAAACACCTCAATGGTGTAGACCACTCATGGTCACAATCATGATCCATCACAAAAAAAGATCAACAATGTTGCATCCATCAGAATGACTTACAAAAGTCAAATGGGAGAGGCACTACAAAGGTAACTGGAACACACACACTAGTCCTAAAACCATAATTCTCATTAATACACATGGGTCCTCAAATCTATATGTAGAAAAATCTAAATCTGGTCCTCAAATCATAATTCTCATAAGTACATATGGGTCCTTAAACTACAATATAAAAAATCTAAGATTGACCCTCAAACATTTACATAAAACACTCTCATAAGGATAAAATTATAGGTCTTAGAAAATTGGTTGGGAAAAAGTAATCATGACTGAAACATTAACAAAAAGTACTTAACATAACCACAATGAAGTATAATAAACCCTCCCTAAGCCTCAATGTACAACCATTATAGCCAACGTAAATCGCACAATACCCAACAACTACAAAGACAACATAAGCACATGCATTTCACATAAAATATTCTTAATGAATAAAAGTTAACTTATTTTCAAAGGTTTAGCTTGACTATAAAATATATCATTTTAATATTTCATAACCATTTAACTCTTTAACAATGTAAAGTCTCAATTAATTCTCCTTGTATAATAAAGTTCATTAATAGAAAGTATTAACTCTCTAATGAATAATTTATTCACTTAAATATCCTTTCTTTTGTTTACAACTCCATTTATATTCTATTTAAATAAATATTAAACTAATTTGAACATTTATTTAAATTCAAAACTTAATATAAAGCTCTAAGTTTATTTACATTAATAAATATCAAAATTTAATTTTCATTAATTAAATAAAACTTACATTAAAACTTAATTTATACTTTTTATAAATCTTAAAAAATACATTTTATTTATTTATTTATTTAAACTCTTAAAATAAATAAATAATAACTTTACAAATTGGAGGAAAAAATTAAAAAATTAAAAAAAATTAAAAAAAAATTTAAAAAAAAAATTCAAAGGGAAATATTTAATTTCCTAAATATATACCAACATGCTTTTCTCATTTTTTAATTATTTAAAACCCTACAAGATAAAATTTTATTTTTCTTTTAGGGTTTCGAGTAAGGTTTTTGTTTTCTAATATTTTGTCGTAAACATGGAAAGCCAAATCAACCAATAACATGATTTAATGGAAATCAACCAATTTAGATGCAAGGTAGACAATCTTTTCAAATAAAATATCAACATGAGTTTTCCAAACCCTGCCTATAATCACAATTGAATAGAAATAACAAACAAAGCAGAAAACACAACTCCAAATCCAAGCTTTCAAAATAAGTCTCAAATATTTGCACCAAAAATTCTTCTTCAAAATGATATACATAATCCAAAATAATAACCCAAAACCCTCATTTATAGAAGACTCAACATGTTTTCTAAAATAAGAGTCTCAATTAAATAGTTTAATAATTAATTCATTTAGTTAAGTCATTTAACTCAACTTTATTTTAAAATACTAAGCTCTAATTTTACAGTAAAGCATTTTTCAAGTTGTATTTTTTTTATCAATAAAAGGCAATTGCCATAGTTTAAATAAATTTAAATATTTTACCTAATTATTTTCATCTAAGTGTTTAAAGTGCAAGCATCAAGGGAAAAGAATGGGGAAGAAAACCCCATGTCTCGCTTGGGATGATAGTGTCCTATCTACTTAAAAATACATATGCCACTTATTAGGAAAGGGGTATTTAGGAAGGCATTCCTTCCTTTACATATAATTATAAAAACATTTTTAGAGTACATTTATCCTAATTTTGGAGATTATTTGGATAATATAAGCCTTCTCTTATACATGCTTAGAATATATTTTCCCAAATTTTGGGATTAATATACATAGATTATAATTGTTTCTATTAGAGGATATTTGCTTTAAATTAGTCCTTTGTGCTTGCTACTTGTTGCATTTCCTTTGGCAAAGGGATACATCTTTTTCTTGCACACTAAACTCTCGCTCAAATCTTTGTTAGAGAATAATGCATTTATAAATATGTAGTACTTGATGAAATAAATCAAGATTTAAACTAAATTTTACAAATATTACTTGTCCATAGTTAAGAATAGACATACCTCTATTTTCCTTGACAATGAGGTCAATTTTGATTAGGGAACCTAAGTAATATTATAAATATTCTAAAAAGAAGATATACTTTCTTCATATAGTTTGAAGTTATAGTTTATATGCTATGGAGGATTTGAGTTACATTTTCAAATAGTTCATCGTATACATATATGAGATGTTAAACTACCTTTTATTAATCTAAATTGAGAGATAATAACTAATGAGAAAAACTTCATACTACTTAATAGATTAAATATATAATATTTATCTTAATATTTCATGTTAATACATATATAGTTTCTAAAGTTAGGAGTAGAGGAAGAGCCCATGAAGGAAAACATAGATCTAAGTAATGAATAGGTTGAGAGTGTTGAGTCTAATTATGTAATAGAGAAAAGAAGGAAGGGAACATAAAATATCTTATTAACAAAGATAATTGATAAATTCATTACAATTTTATATAATACTTATGACCTTAGCTAATAGATGTGACTTGGAACTACAAACTATTCAAAAGTTATCCATTACAAAAGTAACATCATAAAATATTAATGGTAAAGTTAAACAATTCATATAGTAGAGAGTACTGAAAGTTGTTAATTATAGAGATTCTTAAAGCCACATACATATCAAAATATTAGAAATATATCTAGATAAACATAAAAGGAGTATCTGGTTAAAACAAAATCTTCCTATGAAACTAAATCACAGGGATCTTCGAAATCCAAGGCTTCAAAAATCCTTACTTTGCCTAGATTATCTTTAACTACATTTAGTCTTGTAGAGTTTTGGTAAGATGAATTTCATGCTTCTAAGGTCACTAATATTCATAGATAAGGGAATGCAATAACTTTAGGCTTTAGGATTTTTAATGATTTAGAAGAGATATAAGTGTATATATACCCTATTATAAGTATGTGTGTGTAGACACACACACACACACACACACACACACACACACACACACTTACACTTATAATAAGGTATATATACACTAATATACCTTCATATATATATATATATATATGAAGGTATATAAGTGTATATATATGTTATTATTAAGTCAATGTATTTTGTAATAATCGATACAAAAATAAAGTACAGTTAGTCACCTCAGGTTTTGCGATGTGTGTGTGTGTGTGTGGTAGTCTCATATATGTACCCACATGTATGTTACACATATATACTTCTTAAACACATATAATAATTTAATTGGGTGATTACTTGATGTTACATGTCATGTATATTATCTTAGATCTATACTATTTATTTTATGTAAACATGTAGGAGCATAAATTGATTTAGACTTGAAATGTTTCAAAATATGCATGCCAATAGAATTTGCATAGTATATGCAATACAAGGACTCAATAAGTATAGGTCATGAAACTAAACAATGTTATAGGTATTATTGTTATCTATACATATCTAAGTAACAACAATGAACACACATTTCCTACATTCAACATCTAGTAAATGTGTTTTATTGAACTTACAATTCCTTAATTGAAACCATTGGTAATTAGGTTTCACAAGGAGGCCCTTCATTACATTACATATGTTATGTGAGGGTATGTGAAGGATCATAGTCAACCAAACTATGGCCTTAAGTGGCAGTGAAAAACCAGCAAATCAGGGTTATGCCAACTTGACACATAATTTTAAAATGGTTTTGGACTTTATATCAAAAAGTTGTAAGAAAATAATCTATAAGAAATTGAATGTAGTTTCTAAACTACTAGGCCTTATTTGGAGAAGAAAATATTTGATTGGTCAAAAGTTTGGATTTTAATGCAGTACTATGAAAATTTGAAGGCAAAAATAAAAAGTAGACTCATGCACAGATGTGATGCATATTTTTTGATATTTTTATTCCAAATAAATAACTAAATATGAATTTTCCACTAAAAAAAATTGGAAAAAAAAAGTCTCGTGTCTGACCACCTTAACTAATTGAAAACTTTACCAAATTAATTTTTTTTTCCCTTATACTAGGTGAAGCATAGAATGTGACACAACTTTTGGATTTCTGATATGAAATCGGGTATCCGTTCATGGCGAGTTTTCCAATTGCAATTTTGGAGGGAGGAAAATTTCAGAGAAAAGAAATTTTCCAATTGAAATTTTGGAGAGAAATTTGAGAGGGAAACTTTAGAGTGTTTTAGAGAGAAATTTATTTGGGGGAAATGTGGACATTAATATTATTATTACATATGATTATGATTATGATTATTATTATTAACTATTATTCTTATATATGATTATAATTATTATTATATATAGTAATATTTATAATAATTATTATTAAATTTAATATATTTATAAATATAATTATTATTATTATAACTAAATATAATATAGTAATATATATGATAAATATTATTATAAATAATAATATATATGGTTATTATTTGTCATGCCCAAAAAGTAAGGGCCAAAAGCACACACAACAAATTTTTTTGAGCAATTAAGATGATGGGGACGACAAATGTTCAAAGGATTAACTAAGATTAAATGAGATAACATAGTCGAAAAGTTTTAAGGGTTTAACTCTAATAGAACTAATCATAACGAGTGTTACAACCTCAATTCATTTCTCTAGGCTTAGTGTTATTAGTTAACCTTAAAATTTCCCAAACATACTTGTAACCATCTAATTAATTAATTTATTTATTTACTATTACAATTTATGACTAGTACAATTTCAATGAATCGATAAGTTACTAAACCTTGTCCAAACTTTATTAAAATTTAAGGTCCAATATTGAAATGTCAATCGTTACAATTAACTAACTCATAAATAGAATAAAACTAATTAATGAGACATCCAATTGTGTTTAGATTACAATTCACGTAAAAACTTTCTAAACTGAGACAAATTTAATAATCAAACATCTAACCACTATCTAATATTGAATAAAATAAGTAATTATGACATTTACATTCCAAATTTATATATATCTATTAATAACTATTAACATTACTTAAAATTGACTAACGTTAACATATAATCAACATCTAGTTACTCAAGAGACTTAGACAATATCGAAAGCTAAATTCAAATTAGCCCATTAAATTTTCTATTGATTAAGATACTAAATAACTAATTAACTTTCTAATGCTAAACTTACTTTAAAACTATTTATAAAAATTATCTATTAAACCAACCCAATCCTATAATAATCTAGCCTACCCACAAATCTATACTAACAATCATATTTAACCTAACTCACTTACTAATTAAACTCACAAATTTAAACATGTAATAGAGTAATGAAAAGAATAACCTACACTACAACAACAAGGAAAATGATTTTCTTTTTTCTTTAAAAAACAAACAATATTAATATATTACTAAACTAACCCCCCCCCCCGCCCCCCTTCACCCCTAACCTAAGTCCTAACCCTACCCGCCTATGCTACCCAACCCTAGGCATGCCTCACGCACTGCCCAATGCCCGTGCATGACAGGCCTGTTCCCCGTCTGTGTGGGAAGTGTCATGCAAGAGAAGAACCCTGTGATAGGGGAGATCGTGGGGACAGGGAGTATGACGTCCCATCCCAACTACAGAGCCTTAATTGCTACCCCCCCCCCCCCCCCCCCCCCCACCTCCCTTGTCAGAAGCAAGGTCAGTGCCCAGTGGAGGAGGCATGAGTTTGAGTTTCTTCTTTTTTTTAAGACAAGACTTATTACTGCTCTCCCTCATGAAGAATCGACCCTCTGTACTTGCAGTACTTGCTGACAGGTGGGTGAAAGCTGCATAATACATATATATAGATATATATATATATATATATATATATATATATATATATATATATATATATATATATATATATATATATATATATATATATATATATATATATATATATATATATCCTTTTAAATTTCCTATATGATTCGACTTGCATCATGAGTCCCAAGGAATTAAATGCCAAAAGTTTTATAGTTGAGGATGAATTTTTAAAGTATTAACACGTGTAATTATAGATGCTTTATATTCAAATTTATTAAAGTTATACTATTAAATGAAGTAACAATTATTTTAATATGCATGGCAAGGGGGAAATATTGGTAGAATATTCTCTGTGACAAGGAAGTGGAAAATAAACTTTCCCATACATTTTCCAGAGAGGTATTTTAGGCCTGGAGGTGCATTTTTTTTGATAACCAAGATGAGTTAAACATTTCTAGAGGAAAAATGGAGTTACATTCCCCTAAAGCAATTTGTCACACAAGCATGCAAAGGATTATAATCCTCCTATTCAATTTTAATTTTATTCTTTATTAACCTTAACGAGGGATTATGATTCTTTATTCAGAACTCAAAAGGTGATGAATAATTATTCCAATTTCAATTGTATTACTAATGGGGCATAACCATGAATGTACTAATTTGAAATCACAATGCAGGATTTCTAATTCATCAATTACTTACCATATATTGAAACTTCAACATCTCAATTTGCATTGCAATAACATAATTAGAAAACTTGGAGATCTATAATTTAGTGTCATTATCTATCAACCTATTTTCTCACAACATATGCAAAATTTGGAACCACATGAGAGCAATGCAAGAAGAATTTCTTATTCTTTTCTTTCCTCTATTATTCATCCTGGTTCAAGGCTCCATCAGGAAAGAACTAGTAAGAAAACCCGATGTCTTTTCCACTACATCAAATTCAATTTCAATTTACATAATGTTACAATTCATTGAGTATTCTTCAAGACTTTCACAAGAGACTTTTATCAAATGTCTTCATTTCCTCAAGGGTAACCATGGGAGATATAAGAAACAACATGGAGATAACAACACAAGGAGATAAGCAAAATGAACATACATTCCCACCCAGTTTCACAATAGGTCCAACAATGAACCAATATAGGGGAAAGGTGGATTTTCTCAATAGGAGAAGTCAATCACCATACCTTCACTTAGCCCTTTCGGGGCTTAAAACTTCAAGAATTTCCATTCTTTCTCAAGGCCCTTTCGGGGCTATATCCACAAGGATTTTCATTCTTTTTCACATTCAAGAATTCTCAATAACAACAAGGTATGGGATGACAAGTAGGGGCCCATACACCCTACCCTTTTTCCCTCCTCTCTCCATGAGAGAAGACTCTACACTATTGAGGTCCAACTAATGCCCTTTCCCCAAGCATGGCCACTTCTTCCCTATCCAAGGGTGAGGTCTTCCAAAAACATCCCCGTGAAAAACTCTCAAAAGCAATCAAAACTCCAAGAAGGCATAAGAAAAAACAAGGTAAAATCCCTCCCAATACCACCCTCAACACACAAGCAAGGAAAGAATATCAACACAATATCTCCAACATGATTCAATAAGATTAAAAATATGAACACACACAAAGAACCATTCATGGAGTGAAGAACTCCTACCTTCATAAAAGAGTTATGGCAATGGTGGTTTGAGAAGAGCTTCCCTTTATTCCTTCAATGTTCAAGACTTCCTCCAAAACTAGAGGATTGGGTGACCAAAAAACTAAAGTTCCCCCCAAAAGGCCTCTAAGTATGGTCCTTAACTCCAATAGGATTCAAGTAACTCAAGATGGAGGTTGTTTTTACTAACCTAAGTAAAGGACAACCCATTTTCGAAATCAGCCTATAATAGGGTTTTTAAGAGACCCTAAGAGTCAACCTAGGAGGCTAGAGGGTTGGAAAGTACCCCCACACATACCCTTATCCATAGGGGTGCTTAAATTTAGTGTTTCTAAGCCTTTAAAGGCTTATTAGGAACAATTAAAAGTTAGGAGAATAGCAAGATCAAATTACAACCTTTAAAGAATTACAATATAAGGTTAGCACAAAATTAACAAGTAGTTTAGCTCTGATTTTCCGTTGAGTTGTCTCGGCTAATTTCCCTGCACACTCATTGCACCCATCAGTAGGTCCAAAACCACATGCATAATGTGAATTACATATTAGAAGAAATTTCATAAATTAAAGCATCCATTTCTAAGAATTAGTTTTTTATCTAATTCTACTCATATTTCTAAGCTTCCGACTTGCATAACCAAATGTGTTAGCATTGCATACATTTTCTTTCATCATTATACATATTTATAAGCATTAAATGGCAAAATCAAATAACTAAAGTAAGCATCATACATCGCAAAATAACATAACAATGTTCATGTATCCAATAATGTTCTGACATGTTAGCATGAGTATCGAAATAATAATGTGTCATCGGTGGTAGGATGGGTTGAGGTGAGGCCTCATATCCTCCCCCACTAGGCATGAACTTCCTCCTGGAGTTCATCAAAAAGATAAGGGTACTGTGCTCGCATCTGCACTGTATCCTCCCAAGAAGCTGTAACCTCATCATAGCAGTCCCACTAGACTCTAACATGGTCCAGTTCTTGGCCTCAAAGTTCTAGGGTTTGTCGAGCAATAATATGGATGGGCTATAGCGCTAACTGGCCATTTGAATCCACCTGCAAGGCATCCCAATCTATAATATGAGTCTCATCATAAATATATCCTTTGAGTACAGAAATGTGAAACACATCGTGGATGCGTGACAGGCTAGGTGGCAGGGCTAAATGGTAGGCAACTAGTCCTATCCTCTCTAGGATCTTGAACGGTCCAATGAATCGAGGCACCAACTTAGAGCCCTTTCCAAATCGAATTAGACTCTTATGTGGCCGCACCCTCACAAAAACTCTATCGCTAACCTAATATTCTCGATCTATCCTCTTTGCATCTACATACTTCTTCTGTCGATCTTGTGCCTCTCTCAAGCATTGTCTAATCAGAGTCACCTGCTGCTCCATCTCCTTAACCAACTGAGGACCAATAGATACTCGGTCCTCGATCCTATCCCAACTCAATGATGTCTTGCATGGTCTCCCGTGCAAAGCCTCATAAGGCAGAATACCTATGGAAGAATGATGCCCATTGTTATAGGAAAACTCGACAAGATGTAAGTATTCCTCCCACTTGACCTGCTGATCCGTCACGTACATACGTAGCATGTCCTCCAAAACCTAATTCACTTGCTCAGTCTGACCATTGGTCTGAGGATGGTACGCTGTACTAAAATTGAGCCTAGTGCCCAAAGCTGACTACAACTCTCTCCAAAATGAAGAAGTGAACAAAGAGTCTCTGTCAGATATGATCTTACAGGGAACACCATGAAGTCTTACAATATCCTGCAAGAACACCTAAGCTATGTCTTGTGCTATGAATGTAGTACGCACGGGTGAAAAATGGGCAACCTTGGTCAATGTGTCAACTATCACCAAAATGGCATCATGGTGATGAGATGACATAGGAAGACCAACAATAAAGTCCATAGATATAACATCCCACTTCCACTCTATGATCTCGTGAGGTTGAAGGAGCCCACCAGGATGCCGATGCTCTGCCTTCACCCTTTGACACTCAAGGCATCTCGCAACTATGTTAGCAATCTACACTCTCATGCCTGGCCAGTGATATAACTGCCTCAAATCTGCATGTAACTTCTTAACATCGGGGTGCGCTGCATAAGGTGCTCTGTGAGCCTCAAGTACAATGAGCTCATGAAAACCCCCAATGGAAGGTACATACATACATCCCCTATGCCACAAAAGTCCATCAGACTCCAAAGAATACTCTGCAAACTTCCCTTCCAAGGGTTTTTGAGAATGTACTAACTGACTTACTTCTGCATAAAGCTCATCAGCTGGTAAGTGCTGCAAGATCCGCTCTCTCAAGTCAGTGCATGTGGTCACAGATGAAAGCTCATGGCACCATCTACTTAAGGCATCTGCAACCACATTCTCCTTTCCCTTGATGTAATGTACATCAAAATCATACTCACACAGGAACTCCATCTACCTTCTTTGCCTAGCATTAAGGTTCGGCTGAGAAAATATGTACTACAAGCTCTGGTGATCGAAATGAAGCTCAAATCTATGACCCAGAAGGAAATGTCACCATATCACCAAGGCATGAACCACTGCCACTAGTTCTAGGTCATGAGTAGGATAGTTGAGTTCATGAGTCTTCAACTTCCTAGACTCAAAAGAAATGGGTCAACCAACCTGCATAAGAACTGCCCCTATGCCGTCCAAAGATGCATCAGTGCACACCACGAAGTCTGCGGATGGATCTGGTACTGCAAGAATCGGTGCACTCGTAAGGGCTCTCTTGAGCTCTTGAAAAGCTCTATCGAACTTCTCTTTCCACTCATACTTCTTTCCCTTCCTTTGAAGAGATGTGATGGGATGTGCCAATCTAGAGAATCCTGCAATAAAGTGTCGATAATACCCCGCTAGACCCATAAAGCTCCTCACCTCAATGACACTGGTGGGTGCCAGCCAATTCATGATGGCCCTAATCTTCGATGGGTCTACTGAGACACCATCGCCTGATATGACATGACCCAAATAGCGAATCTTAGGTCTAAAGAATGCACACTTCGAGAAGTTGCCAAACAGTTGGTTCTCCCTCAATTTTTGCAATACCTGACTCAAGTGCTCTTCGTGCTCCTTCTCGTCACATGAATATATCAAGATGGCATCCAAGAAAACAACCACAAACTTATCCAAAAAGGTATGAAGTACTCCATTCATGAGGCTCATGAATACAGTTGGAGCATTCGTAAGGCCAAAAGGTACCACGGTGAACTCGTAGTGGCCATACCTAGTATGAAATGCAGTCTTAGGAATATCACTATCCACAATTCTCAACTGATGATAGCCTGACTTGAGATCAATCTTTGAAAATACCCGAGCACCCTATAACTGATCAAAGAGGTCATCAATCCTAGGAAGAGGGTATCGGTTCTTGATGGTCACCTTGTTCAATTGCTGATAATCAATACACAACCTAAGTGATCCATCCTTCTTCTTAACGAAGATCATTGGTGCGCCCCAAGGTGACACACTAGGTCAAATATGCCCCTTCTCTAAGAGTTCCTTCAATTGAATCTTAAGTTCACTAAGCTCATGGGTAGTCATCCTGTACGGTGCTCTTGATACTGGCTCTGCTCCTGGCATAAGATCAATATGAAAATCCACTACTCTAGGTGGAGGCCTACCAGGAAGCTCTGAAGGAAACACATCTGCAAACTCTTGAAGGATTGGAAAATCATCAAGGGATGGTTCCCTTTCTGAATCTTCCTCCCTGTCACTAATAGTGATAGCAAACAACTAACAACCCTTACGCATGCATCATTTGAGCTGCATAGCAGAAATCATACGAAGGGACACTGGCTTCTTCACTCTGAAGATCTCCCTAGAGATATCATCATCATCCACACATTCCACCCTCTTTTTATGACAATCAATCTTGGCGCTGTGGGCATGAAGCCAATCCATGCCAAGAACAACATCATAAGAACCTAGAGGGGTAATGCGTAGATCAGTCCTAGTGGACATGACTCCAATCTGCATGTGACAACTCCACACCATGGAACTAACTGACACTCTGGCTCCTGAGGCTAACTCTACCTCCCAGCTGACATCCTAACTAACTGTCACTAGCTTGCAATGCTCCATGACGAAGGAGATATAAATGATTCAGTAGCTCCAAAATCAAATAAAACTGCAACCATATGGCCCTGTATAATACCTGTAGCCTCGATAACTATGGCTTGATGCTCGGCTTGGCGGTTGTCAACTGTTGCAAAGACTCTATGAGATCTGCCTATGTAGCCAACAGTCGTCTCTGAAAAAGCCCCTCTCTGACCACTAGAGGACTCTCCCTGCGAACACTCTCTAGCAATATGCCCCATGCCACCACAAGTGTAACATGGACCTCGTGTATAGGATCAGGCACCCTGTGATCCAGACTGCTGTGTGCCTCCTAACCTACTAGACCCACTGAATCCTCCCCTAGAAGACTATTGAGTCTTCACTGACAGTGACTGTGGGGCCTGTACTCTCTGATCCTGCCTCAAAACCTATGAATGCCACTGCTTGGGCTTGGAGCCTTGATAACCCTATGAGGGTTTCTGCTACTACAGCTGCTAGGGTTTTTGCTACTGAGGCTGTTGGCCCTTAGAGGACCCTGCTGTGTAGTTCTGATTCCCTTTCCAAGGGAGTCTCTTCTACGTAGGGTTTCGGTTCTAAGGCTGATCCCGTGACTCCTATCTACCCCAAGTGTCCTCTGCCACTAGTGCCATCTCAACAACCTGTCTGAAGGTGGTAGGAAAGGCCATGCAAACTGGACCCTAAAGTGAGAAATTTAGACCCATGATAAATTGGTGCACTCATGGTTTCTTGTCCTTCATGTACTCAACATAAGGAAGGAGCTCGAGAAACCTGCTCTCATACTGGGCCACGGTGAGACCCCTCTGATGAAGTGAATGAAATTCCTCTATCTGCTTCTGCCTGAAATGCTCAGACAGGTACCTCTCCCTCAACCTCTCTAGGAATGACTCCCAGGTGAGGGTATCCATGCTTACTCCTCCAATGGTCTCCTCCTGATGCCACCAATTGGAGGCTTCACCTCTCAATTGATGAACTGCTAGTCGTGCCTTTAGGTTACTCCCATATGGACGTAATCCAAAGCACCGATGTAGGCTCTGTAACCATGCCTCTGCTACTATCCCCTCAGTGGAACTGGTAAATAAAGGTGGCCCGAGTCGAATCAACTCCCTGATATCATCTCCTATATGCCTAGGAGGTTTGTCATGTGGGGGTTCTCTCTGGTGTATTGACTCTTCCTCATGCTCACCCTGTCCCTCTAACTATCTCAGCGGGGGACTCCTAGTCCTCTCTCAGACTCTGGGCCCGCCTCCTTTGGGTCCCTCTGCTCCCACTACTAGAATCTGCTGAATTGGCTGAACTACAGGTACCACTCTCTGCTGAACTACACCGATCAAAGTCTGAAGTGCATCTATAATGTCCTGGATCAGATTCGGTGGTGGTGGAAGTGGAGGTTCATCCTCCTGTCCTACTCTACCACCTCTCACCCTACGACCTCTACCTCGATGGTTGCTCTGAGTAATAGGAGACATCCTACACAATTGAAGTTTTTAGTTAAGTTTAGAAGCATAATGGTTTTAGGTTCCTAGTGTTGAAACTTGGCTCTAATACCAAAATGTCATGCCCAAAAAGTAAGGGCCAAAAGCACACACAACAAATTTTTTTGAGCAATTAAGATGATGGGGACGACAAATGTTCAAAGGATTAACTAAGATTAAATGAGATAACATAGTCGAAAAGTTTTAAGGGTTTAACTCTAATAGAACTAATCATAACGAGTGTTACAACCTCAATCCATTTCTCTAGGCTTAGTGTTATTAGTTAACCTTAAAATTTCTCAAACATACTTGTAACCATCTAATTAATTAATTAATTTAATTATTTACTATTACAATTTATGACTAGTACAATTTCAATGAATCGATAAGTTACTAAACCTTGTCCAAACTTTATTAAAATTTAAGGTCCAATATTGAAATGTCAATCGTTACAATTAACTAACTCATAAATAGAATAAAACTAATTAATGAGACATACAATTGTGTTTAGATTACAATATTCAAATTCATGTAAAAACTTTCTAAACTGAGACAAATTTAATAATCCAACATCTAACCACTATCTAATATTGAATAAAATAAGTAATTATGACATTTACATTCCAAATTTATATATATCTATTAATAACTATTAACATTACTTAAAATTGACTAACGTTAACATATAATCAACATCTAGTTACTCAAGAGACTTAGACAATATAGAAAGCTAAATTCAAATTAGCCCATTTAATTTTCTATTGATTAAGATACTAAATAAATAATTAATTTTCTAATGCTAAACTTACTTTAAAACTATTTATAAAAATTATCTATTAAACCAACCCAATCCTATAATAATCTAGCCTACCCACAAATCTATACTAACAATCATATTTAACCTAACTCACTTACTAATTAAACTCACAAATTTAAACATGTAATAGAGTAATGAAAAGAATAACCTACACTACAACAACAAGGAAAATGATTTTCTTTTTTCTTTAAAAAAAAACAAACAATATTAATATATTACTACACTACCCCACCCCTTCACCCCTAACCTAAGTCCTAACCCTACTTGCCTATGCTACCCCACCCTAGGCATGCCTCATGCGCAACCCAATGCCCGCGCGTGACAGGCCTATTCCCCATCTGTGTGGGAAGCATCATGCAAGAGAAGAGCCTTGCGATAGGGGAGATCGTGGGGACAGGGAGTATGACGTCCCATCCCAACTACAGAGCCTTAATTGCTCCCCCCCCCTCCCTTGTCAGAAGCAAGGTCAGCGCCCAGTGGAGGAGGCGTGAGTTTGAGTTTCTTCTTTTTTTTAAGACAAGACTTATTACTGCCCTCCCTCATGAAGAATCGACCCTCTGTACTTGCAGTACTTGCTGACAGGTGGGTGAAAGCTGCATAATACATATATATATATATCCTTTTAAATTTCCTATATGATTCGACTTGCATCATGAGTCCCAAGGAATTAAATGCCATAAGTTTTATAGTTGAGGATGAATTTTTAAAGTATTAACACATGTAATTATAGATGCTTTATATTCAAATTTATTAAAGTTATACTATTAAATGAAGTAACAATTATTTTAATATGCATGGCAAGGGGGAAATATTGGTAGAATATTCTCTGTGACAAGGAAGTGGAAAATAAACTTTCCCATACATTTTCCAGAGAGGTATTTTAGGCCTGGAGGTGCATTTTTTTTGATAACCAAGATGAGTTAAACATTTCTAGAGGCAAAATGGAGTTACATTCCCCTAAAGCAATTTGTCACACAAGCATGCAAAGGATTATAATCCTCCTATTCAATTTTAATTTTATTCTTTATTAACCTTAACGAGGGATTATGATTCTTTATTTAGAACTCAAAAGGTGATGAATAATTAGTCCAATTTCAATTGTATTACTAATGGGGCATAACCATGAATGTACTAACTTGAAATAACAATGTAGGATTTCTAATTCATCAATTACTTACCATATATTGAAACTTCAACATCTCAATTTGCATTGCAATAACATAATTAGAAAACTTGGAGATCTATAATTTAGTGTCATTATCTATCAACCTATTTTCTCACAACATATGCAAAATTTGGAACCACATGAGAGCAATGCAAGAAGAATTTCTTATTCTTTTCTTTCCTCTATTATTCATCCTGGTTCAAGGCTCCATCGGGAAAGAACCAGTAAGAAAACCCGATGTCTTTCCCACTACATCAAATTCAATTTCAATTTACATAATGTTACAATTCATTGAGTATTCTTCAAGACTTTCACAAGAGACTTTTATCAAATGTCTTCATTTCCTCAAGGGTAACCATGGGAGATATAAGAAACAACATGGAGATAACAACACAAGGAGATAAGCAAAATGAACATACATTCCCACCCGGTTCCACAATAGGTCCAACAATGAACCAATATAGGGGAAAGGTGGATTTTCTCAATAGGAGAAGTCAATCACCATACCTTCACTTAGCCCTTTCGGGGCTTAAAACTTCAAGAATTTCCATTCTTTCTCAAGGCCCTTTCGGGGCTTTATCCACAAGGATTTTCATTCTTTTTCACATTCAAGAATTCTCAATAACAACAAGGTATGGGATGACAAGTAGGGGCCCATACACCCTACCCTTTCTCCCTCCTCTCTCCATGAGAGGAGACTCTACACTATTGAGGTCCAACTAATGCCCTTTCCCCAAGCATGGCCACTTCTTCCCTATCCAAGGGTGAGTGTTGCCAAAAACATCCCCATGAAAAACTCTCAAAAGCAATCAACACTCCAAGAAGGCATAAGAATAACATCAAGGAAAACAAGGTAAAATCCCTCCCAATACCACCCTCAACACACAAGCAAGGAAAGCATATCAACACAATATCTCCAACATGATTCAACAAGATTCAAAATATAAACACACACAAAGAACCATTCATGGAGTGAAGAACTCCTACCTTCATAAAAGAGTTATGGCAATGGTGGTTTGAGAAGAGCTTCCCTTTCTTCCTTCAATCTTCAAGACTTCCTCCAAAACTAGAGGATTGGGTGACCAAAAAACTAAAGTTCCCCCCAAAAGGCCTCTAAGTATGGTCCTTAGCTCCAATAGGATTCAAGTAACTCAAGATGGAGGTTGGTTTTACTAACCCAAGTAAAGGACAACCCATTTTCGAAATCAGCCTATAATAGGGTTTTTAAGAGACCCTAAGAGTCAACCTAGGAGGCTAGAGGGTTGGAAAGTACCCCCACCCATACCCTTATCCATAGGGGTGCTTAAATTTATTGTTGCTAAGCCTTTAAAGGCTTATTAGGAACAATTAAAAGTTAGGAGAATAGCAAGATCAAATTACAACCTTTAAAGAATTACAATATAAGGTTAGCACCAAATTAACAAGTAGTTTAGCTCCGCTTTTCCGTTGAGTTGTCTTGGCTAATTTCCCTACACACTCATTGCACGCATCAGTAGGTCCAAGACCACATGCATAATGCGAATTACATATTAGAGGAAATTTCATAAATTAAAGCATCCATTTCTAAGAATTAGTTTTTCATCTAATTCTACTCATATTTCTAACCTTCCGACTTGCATAACCAAATGTGTTAGCGTTGCATACATTTTCTTTCATCATTATACATATTTATAAGCATTAAATGGAAAAATCAAATAACTGAATTAAGCATCATACATCGCAAAATAACATAACAATGTTCAGTGTATCCAATAATGTTCTGACATGTCAGCATGAGTATCAAAATAACAATCTGTCGTCGATGCTAGGATGGGTTGAGGTGAGGCCTCACATTATTATTCTCAAATCTATAATCTAGTAATAGATATGATTATTATTGTTATATAATCTAATAATATATTATTATTATATTAATATATATAGTGTTATATTATTATTAAATATAATCTTGTCATTAAATGCATCGAAAGGGGTCAGAGGTTAATGTATGACCCCTTTCGACGCATTCCCAATGGGTCCCTAGGGGTCCTAGGGCCCATAGGGACATACATTGTCATTAAATGTGTTGAGAGGTCTTGACGCATTAGAACCAACTACATGCATCCCTAAGTGTCTTAGGGCCCCTAGGGACATATGTTGTCATGAAATTTATCCAAAGGGATCATAGGTTAACCTATGACCCCTCTCGATGCATTAGAACCAACCACATTTGTCCCTAGGGGTCCTAGGGCCCCTAGGGACATACGTTGTCATAAAATACATTGATAGGGGTCATAGGTTAACCTATCACCCCTCTCGATGTATTAGAATGAACCACATACGTCCCTAGGGGTCCTAAGGCCCCTAAGGACATACGTTGTCATGAAATGTGTTAACCTATGACCTCCCTCAACACATTGGAACCAACAAAATGTGTCCTAGGGTTCCTAGGGCCCCTAGGGGCATATGTTGTCATGAAATGCATTGAGAGGGGTCATAGGTTAACCTATGACACCTCTTGATGCATTAGAACCAACCACATGCATTCCTGGGGGTCTTAAGGCCCCTAGGGACATATGTTGTTATGAAATGTGTCGAGAGGGGTCATAGGTTAACCTATGACACCACTTGATGCATTAGAACCAACCACATGCATCCCTAGGGGTCGTAGGGCCCCTAGGGACATAGGTTGTCATGAAATGTGTCGAGAGGGGTCATAGGTTAACATATGAACCCTCTTGATGCATTAGAACCAACCAACCCTAGGGGTCATAGGGCCCCTAGAGACATACATTGTCGTTAAATGCATCAAGAGGGGTCATAGGTTACTCTATGGCCCTCTCAATGCATTAGAACCAACCACATGCATCCCTAGGGCTCTTAAGACCCCTAGGGACATACGTTGTCATGAAATGTGTCGAGAGGGATCATAGGTTAACCTATGACCCCTCTCAACATACTAGAACCAACCACATGCATCCTTAGGGGTCATAGGTTAACCTATGAACCCTCTCAATGCATTAGAATGAATCACATGCATCCCTAGAGGTCCTAGGGCCCCTAGGGACATAGGTTGTCATGAAATTCATCAAAGAGCCTATGACCCCTCTCGATGCATTAGAAAAAACCACATGTTTCTCTTGGGGTCCTAGGGCCCCTAGGGACATAAGTTGTCATGAAATGCATCGAAAGGGGTCATAGGTTAACCTATGATCACTCTTGACACATTGGAACCAACCAAATGCATCTAGGGACATACGTTGTTGTGAAATGCATCGAACTCTCGATGCATTAGAACCAACCAAATGCATCCCTAGGGGTCCTAGGGCCCCTAAGGAGATAGGTTGTCATGAAATGCATCGAGAGGGGTCATAGGTTAACCTATAACCACTCTCGACGCATTGGAAGCAACCAAATGCATCCCTAGGGGTCCTAGGGCCCCTAGGGACATACAATTTCATGAAATGTGTCGCTCTCGATGCATTAGAACCAACCACATGTGTCCCTAGGGGTCCTAGGGCCCCTAGGGACATACGCTATCATGAAATGCATCGGTAGGGGTCATAGGTTAACCTATGACTCCTCTCGATGCATTTTAGAACAAATTAAATGGATCATAGGTCATAATAATAATAATAACAATAATAATATATGTTGTTATATTTAATAATAATAATAATATATAATATATATAATATATTATGCTATTATATTTAACAATAATATAGTAAAAATAATAATAATATAATATTTATATTTATATATTATAATAATAATATATATAGTTATTATATCTATAGATAATAATAATAATAACATATATTATTATATTTAATAATAATATAATATAATAATCACATATATTAATAATAATAATCCTAAATAATATTACTCATCATACATTCCCCTTAATTCCCTCCAAATTTTTTGCATTGATATCGGATATCCGATCTGAAATTGGATATCAGATTTATTATTGGGCATCTGATCTTAGATCTGATACTCAATTAAACTGGCATGATTTTCCAAAAAATATTCCCTATCACTGCAAACTCGACAACATCGCTTTTTATGGGCCATTTTCATAGGTTTTGGGAAAACTCATGTTTTGGGGCCCAAACGATCAAAAAATGTTTGATAATATATCATTAGGTGTCCGATATTGTCATATGAATGGGGAGCAGTAGTCATCAAAAGGCTAAACACAAAAGGAAGGTATCCAATGAAGACATTGTGGCATATAGGGAAAGGGACAAGGTAAATCATTGAAGGAAAAGGCAAGGTATGTTAAATGTGAGTCAAGTTGATGATGAATTGGTCAAAGGTGAAATTATAGAGTTAGATAATGAATATGTGCAATTGGGGAATGAAAATGTACCAATTGATAATGATAATGCCATGATTGAAAATTTAGAGAATGAAAACTTGGAGGATGAAATGCTACTAGGTCATAATGTAATTATTTATGCACTAAATAAATTTAGGCACTATATTACTAGATATGCAATATTTGTTCATACTAATCACTCTGCTATAAAGTATCTGATGAATAATCCTGCAATATTAGGAAGATTGGCTCACTAGTTGTTACTTATGCAAGAATTTGATATCACGATAATAGGCAAACCTAACAAGGCCAATATGGTAGCTAAATTTCTTTCTCAGTTGCATGTCCTTGATGATCTTGCAACCATTGATGAAATTTTTTTGGATGAACACGTTTTCCTTTTATTTTCCCAAAATCCATGGTATCTAGATATTGAAAATTACCTAACCACAAGAAAGATGCTAGCCCACTTCTATGCCAAAGAAAGGAAGTTACTCTCTGAAAAGTGTTTTAACTATTCTTGGATTGTTGGATTTATGTTTTATACCAGTCCTGGTCAAGTAATGTGTCAGTGCATAAGGGAAGATAAAACATATGATATGTTGAGGGCATGTCATGATGAGCCTTATGGAGGTCATTTTTTAGCCAAAAGGATAGCCTTTATAATATTGAGAAGTGGGTACTATTGGCTAAGTTTACACAAGGATGCAACTAGATACACTAAGAAATGTGATAAGTGTCAACATATGGGAAGACCCACTAAATCAAATGAAATGCCCCTGTAGCCTCAAGCAGTTGTTGCACCCTTTGATAAATGGGGGATTGACTTTGTCACTCCTATTGAATCCTCTTCACAAGGTAAATCCTATATCTTAGTTTGCATTGATTATGTAATAAGTGGGCAGAGGTCAAATTCATGAAACACCCAAGGGACAAAAATATTGCAAAGTTCTTGTATGAATCCATCTTTACACAATTTAGAGTTCCTAGGGAGTTGACATCTGATCAAGGAGCTCAGTTTACATGTAACCTGATAGCTATTCTCATGAAAGAATATACTATTTAGCATGGTAAATCATCACCTTACCACTCGCAAGATAATGACCAAGTAGAAGTTACCAACATGGAGCTAGAATCTATTCTCACCAAAATAGTAGCACTCCATAGAAAGGATTGGACCACATGCCTTCCTAAAGTTCTTTGGGCTTATAGAACCACCTAGAAATCTACAATAGGTTTTACTCCTTTTGAGCATTTTTATGGTAGGTTAGACGTAATGCCTGTAGAATTTGAATATAAAACATTGACGACTACTTTGGAGCTTGGTATGGAACTCACTATTGCATAACAAGACTGCATATTGAGTTTAAATGGTCTTGATGAATGGAAAAAATCTACATTGAACAACACCAAACTCATCCAACATCAACAAAAAACAATGACATGATAAGTTTATCAAAGATAAAATGTTTGCTATAGGAGATTGGGCCCTCCTTTATGATTCCAAGTATCAGCACAATCCAGGAAAGTTTCAAACTCACTAGTTAAGACTGTATAAAATTGTTGTTGTATTTCCAAATGGAGTGGTCCAGTTTTGTTCTATTGATCATGTTTGATTCAAGTTACTTGTCAATGGGCATCACCTCAAGATCTACAAAAAGCCAATCAGTTGAGAAGAGTTCCTGCAGTAGTTTCAGCACAATGCAGATATACTCATTCCTATAGCCGAGCAATTTGGGTCCTCTACCTTGACTACTACTAGCTCTTGATTCCATTCAATATTTTCATAGTAAAAAAATTCTTTCTTAAAGTACTTTCCCAGCCTCATATTTCATCTCACCCTCTCTCTTTCTATCATTCCACTCTATCCCATCACTCCATCATTTCTGATGATCTTTTTCAACACACTTTCTTGCAGCACCTACCAGGTATGTGCTGCATACTCTTGCATATATTTTATTTTACTCACTCTTTATTAAAATTTTTTGTTGTTTAACTTTATTACTCTTGCATATATCCTATCCTAGTGGGACCCATGCCTATACTTAGTTGGAAGGGGGGGGAATATTCATTTTTCAAAATTTCAAATCAGATGTAAACTTTAAAAGCTATTGTCTTATGATATGACTATCATCACATATTGATGACATATCCTTCTATGATTGAGTCATTAAGGGAGTTAAGAACATTAATGTTGAGCTTAACTTTTAATGATAATTGGCAATGTGTTCGGGGTGACAGAGTTGTACATGAGTAAAAAATTATGAGACTAGATGTAATGAAGAATATCATGAGATTGCATGCATTAAAAATATTTATGAAACACAAAGTGACAGTATGTCAATTTTTATATTTAGTGCCATAATATTGCAAATTTTGTTAACTCACCTTTATTGAACTATGGAAAATGCTATAATTCTGTCAAAATTCTACTATGAGTGACAATGGGTGGAAGTCTCTAGAGATATGAACTAGTTGATTATCAAGTTTTGTTGGGTGATGTGACCAGTTGCGAGATGTTCCAGAGAAGAGGATGGTTAGATTACTACCTCAGTCTTATAGGATTTGATGAGGAGGTTTCTCTTCAACTCTTGAGCACCCTGTAGGATGGCTTTGGAATGGTTAAGGGCCTCAAAATTTAATTTACAAAATATGTGGTAGTCAAAGTCATTGGGTTACCCAAGGAAGGAGAAAATTGGGCAAAAGATTTTGACCTACGAATGACTAGGGCACAGTTCAGTGTGCATTCTGACCCTCTGTTGGACATTGACAAGAAAGAAGGGTACCTCTAGATTATCATTGCCTTCAGAGTTTATCTAGCCAAAAACATTCATCATTCAATACTTTACTTATGAAGGTTGTTACAAATATCTGCATGCCCTACATTTCAAGATTTTGGCTCATCTATGACATGTTTATTGATAGGTAAATCTTCCCAAATTCCTATTTAACATTGTTAAGAAGCAAGCTTCTTTAGTGCAATCAGAAAAGGTTCAATCTATCTCCCATCATTGCTTGATAAAATTAGTTGTGGAAAGAGAATTGAACAAACAATCAATTGGGACATGGGAAGAGTTTTTGTAGTTAAAAGAGGTAGAACCTAGGTTGGTGGGCCCTAGAGGCCAGGGGATTTAACATTTACTAGTTTTTGTAAGGTTATCCCCTAGACTAAAAATGTTCCTGAAGGCTCTTCCTCTAGTCGTAGACTACATAAGAAAATGATTTATAAAGCTAATAACTTTGTTTCTAGAAAAAAGAAAAAAGAAATAGAGAAGTTGTTAGTGCCCCCAAGACCCCATTGTCTGTTAAGACTAGGTCTACTATTAGAGAAAACAAAGGTAAAGTTGTGGGACCTGAAGAAGAGAAATTAGTATGACAAGCTAATGATGAAAGTAATTTTAATGAAACCCTGCACTCATAAGAAGAGGGAGGTTTACAAAAACCTCTTGAAGAACCTACTATAGAAATATTTGCAAGAAAGAGGAATTGAAAGAATTCTTTGTGCCTACTGAAACCTCCTACAAGATGAAGTGTGAGGTTTTCTAGAGGAAGTAGGGTTACTGAAACCCCTGTTCTAATGGTTGACCTAGAGTCTTCTAGGGTAGAGAAGGAATCCTCTTTGGAGGAAAAATTGCAAAAGAATGTAACCACTTATAATGAGTGCAATAATCAGATTTCACAACCTGAAGTTGACCTTAGTGTTAACTATGTGCTTGTTGATAAGGATAAGGAGTCTGATGAACCTAAAACATCTCAGGAATTTGAAGAAAGCCCTATTATGTAGGAAATTGATGAGAATCCAGAAGACCTTCCTTTCGAGGACTATAAAAAATTCAGGCAAGAAATTATTGAGGAAGTAATAGAAAAACTCAATTAGGATGGACTAGATACACTAGCCAAAGTAGTGGCTGAATCTAGTAAGGAAGAGAATGTGGGGACAATAATTTTCATAAGCAAAGGAGAATGCTCCACACCAAAAAGTGTCAAAAAAATTCCTCATTTGACCTTTGAATGGATAGACAGTTTTAACTAGGAACCATTTCCACCACCCAATTTGTCTACACCTTTGTCTGTAGGAATCAATTTGTTTCAATAGTTGTTATGGGAAAGAGCTCAATAGAAGCTAGAAAAATAAAAATTGAAACATGTTATTAATGAATAGAGCTATCAGTTGAAATAGAGCATAGACTAGAATGAAGTTTTAAAAAGGAGGATTGAACAAGTTATAGGATTGATTCCTGAATTAATGGAATGTAGATCACCATCACCGGTGTATGCATTGTTCCTCAAAGAGCAGCTATTGAACTTCAAATTAAATAGAATTGTGGAAGGATTTAATCCCTCCATTTGAACTCCACATGAGTTTTATGACACATTCCAATCTATTCCAATGCCTTTAAAGAAATTACCATGTGAGTTGTATCTCCATAATTTGGCAGTACCTAATGATACAGAGTGGAACTCACTCTTGTATATAGGGGATGTGCAGTTGAGAGTAGTGATATCTTAGATGCATAATGAAATAAGTAGGGAACATCAAGCTGAGCCTTATAGGAATAAAGAAATGATAGTCCCTTTTCTCATGAGACCAAAATTTCAAGACACTAGAAAGACATTTATGGTTTGGATTTTTATCCTAGGAAACCTTGCTGGAGTTAGTAAAGTATGCTCAGTCAAAGAACAAGCCTTTGTAGACTGGGAGTAGCACTCCTGTCAAGATGTTGAGACAACTATTGTTGCTTCAAGAAAATAGTGGACATGGATGCCACATGACCTAAAGATAAGAGAACCCCACTCTCATAAAAATTTAACCCTTGCTACTATTAGAATTCCATGGTATATTGATTTGGGAAGGAATCAATGCAAATATTGGCTTCCATTAAGGTATCAACCCCCTATTATCCTACAACCACTACTAGTAGTAAATGACAATGCAGAGGATCATGACATGACAACCAAAATTTGGTGATGAAGAAGGTTCAAGGTAGATTATGGGTACTTTGACTATGTTAAGAATGTGCTAGGGGAGAGGAAAACTAGTGATTGGAGAGTTTGGGCCAAAATCAAAAACTTCATGGTTGCTAAGGACCAACAACAACTCAGTTGAGGGGAATGATGGGCCTCTAAAAGGCCATTGTTTTAAGATCTTTTTATCTTATATTTAAGAAGTTATCTTGCAGAAACAGTCATGACATTTTGGTTTTAAGAAGATGAACTTATGTTTATGCATGTGTGTGTGTGTGTGTGTGTGTGTGTGTGTGTGTGTGTGTGTGTGTGTTAAGACATGACGTAGAAGTATGGATAGTTCAAATATGCTACATTTTCTTGAATCTATGCACAAAAATGGTATCATGAAGTAATATTACATGCTAATAAATGTTTCTCCATTTATGGTATGTCTATGGTAATTTGAACGTTATACCTTTTCTAATATTGATGATGAAATGTGTGTGTGTGTGTGTGGAATTTTTGTGCACATTGAATGGTTTTCAAGAAATTGTCATAGATATTCAAGGGTCAACACCTCAGCATTAAAGTTAGAGCCAACCATATTCTTAAACCATCATGAGTGGAGCAAGTCATTTTATGCTTTTTGTTGGAACAACACACAAATGTAGTTCCCACAACTTGCTACATTCCTAAAGGATTTAATCTTGATTAATGTTGATTCTATTTCAAACCTTATGAGTTTGTAATTGATCTTCATTAATGGATTGATTGTAGAGTTAGGGAGTAGTTGTAGTTTACTTTAAATAATATATGTTGTAGCTTTAAGCACAATTTTTGAAGAAGAATAAGAAGTTGATTTTCATAGTAGCAGATTGTGATATTGTTTTTAAGTGTAATCTTTTCACCATGAATGAATAGAATGAGTAGTTCAATTTTATTTCTTTTATCTTGATTATCTTTTTCGTTTACTCATCCAAGGGGGCCCACTTGGTGAGTGAATTATTCCATTACAATAGATTTCATTTCCTTGTTTGTTTCCTTGCAAAGTAGAAGTATGTTGCTCCTACAACCATTGATGATAGAATCGGTGAGTTGTTCCTAGAGCATAGGTGCATAGATAGGTTTACTGTTGCAGCATTACTTTTAAGCTTCGAGTTAAGTTGTTCTTTTAGTTGCTAGCATAAATTTCCTTCAGCATTGCCTTTTCTTTAGTTGTAATGACTTAAAGGATAATTAGAGCATACACTTTGCAGTCATCCTCTCAAGTTTATGCTCCTAGGTTGTCAAATTAAATGAAGTCAGTCTACTATTTTAAGTAAAACACATGATGTTGTTTGACCATGGAATCACTATGAAAGGATGTCCAAAGGTATTAAATGACCGACCAGTCTTTAACCAACATTAATCTTATAGGTTTTCCTAAGATAAACAATATTTTTTGGGGCTCCGTTGATATATGAATGGTAGTGAATAATTTATTTCTAATTATAATTTCTCTCTATGAATATCATATTTATATTATGTTAAACGGGTATGGTTTTTGATTAATTTTATTCTATTTATCAAGAGATATAGAGAAATGATCAACATTTGGACAGTCCTAGACTAGGTGAGACTTTTTATTTTTCCACTCAAATATTGAGATAAAAAAAATTAAAGATTAAGTGATATCTATTTTGGACAACTCATTATTGTTTAGAACATAATAAAAATAATTAAAAATATATGCATACATACACATACACATATATACATATGTATATGTATATATATCTATATATCTATTTATTTTTTCCTTTTTGATCTTATGTGAATGTTTTTTAACTATCCTTTAACTTTTGTATTTTCTCTTTTGTTCTTTATGTTAGGACTTTTTGAAAATCCCTCATTCTAACTCATAGTTATGGTCAAATTTTTTACTTTAAATAAACTAAATATTCATGAATGAAACATACTTACATTTGTACCATTCCTTTTCCATTTAATTATCAATATCACATGTTTTTAGATGATTCATGAAAATCATAAATAATTTAATAAAAATTGTAAAATCAAACTTTCACAATGTATAACTAGAACATATAAAGATCATTTTAAAAATAATATTGAAAACATACAAATTTAAAAAAATACAATATAAATGGAAAAAGAAAACCTCTAGATCCAACAAGGGCTTAATTAGGAATATAACACCATCACCTATCCTATCAAAACATATTTTCAATAGATACAAGTAGTTGCATTTCCATATGATAGAAAAAAATTAAGATAACTATTTTTTCTTAACTTAGATGACTTTTTTTTTTTTGTCACTCTATAGTAATTATAAATTTCCAATTCTTTTTACAAACCAATTTTTACAAATTTTTCTTTTAATATATATTTTCTATCATATATATATATATATATATTTGAATTTTATTTAAATAAACTATTTTTTGCAAAAATAGTTACACGATGGAATTCAAAAATAATATTGGAAGCAATCTTATGAATTGTGAGAATTTATTTGTTTTCAATTCAAAAAAATTCAAATATTTAGTTAATATGTCTAAAACTATCAAATTTATTTTGATGGGTATTATTGATTGAGATTAATTATTATTTATTAAGTTTGAGTAGAGTTGAATCTAAAATCTGATATTACAATTTTTTGATGGACTACAAAGATAACATTATATTAGTAATAATAGAAATTGAAATATACAAAATCACAAAATATTAAGATATAACTAGTAAATATTCGTGTTGTGCTCCTTGATATAAAAAATAACCCTTTTGTTCTTGTCCTTTGACAAAAAAAAACTTTCACGCAATCATAAATCTAAAAACATAACTAAAATTTGAATAATATTATATGTCCTCCCAAGAATTAAGATTTTAACATATCTATTACTTCATTGAAATATAACTTACAATAATAGAAACAAAAACTTAAAAATGATTAATTAATCCACCAGACGTTCCTTATCTTTTAACATATCTATTACTTCATTGAAATATAACTTGGAATAATAAAAAAAAAAAAATTAAAAATGGTTAATTAATCCACCACAGGTTCCTTATCTATTAATATATCTATTACTTCATTGAAATATAACTTAGAATTATAAAAATAAAAATTAAAAAATGGTTAATTAATCCATGATACGTTCCTTATCTTTTAACATATCTTTTTTTAAAAACACTTAATTAATCCACCAGACGTTCCTTATCCACAATTTAAAGAAAAAAATCAGCATCTATCACCCAAACATATAGAAAGTCTTAAAACATAGAACAACCAAAAGAAGAGGGTACGCTTTCTATTTTGCAGCATAATTATGAAAGAATAATATAAATTTTTTTTAAAAAAATACTTAATTAATCCACCAGACGTTCCTTATCCACAATTTAAAGAAGAAAATCAGCATCTATCACCGAAACATATAGAAAGTCTTAAAACACATAACAACCAAAAGAAGATGCCAATATGAAATACAGTTAGAGTTTTTGAGAAGTCAATCTTGTGGGTGTTCCAGCTCAGCAACATAATCACAAATCGGAAACCATGGTCTTGTTTCATGTAGGTTAGATTTTGGAAAATGAGACACCAATGTGCAATACAGTTATAGATTTTGCTCCCTTTCTCTTTCTTCCCAAGTTTTTAGAAACTATTTTCCTTGCTCACAATTTTCCTTTTTTTTATCTCATTCAATTCGTCTACATTTTACTTTCTCAATCTTTTCCAAATATTAAATCATTCCATTGATATAATTAATATAAATTTTTTGATTTTAGAGTTCACAATCAAATGATATCCCTTCAAAATTGACTTAACTGATGAAACCAGAATCAGGGAGGCGTGGGTCGATAATTTAGAAAAGGAGATTGCTCTGATTTAGGAGATAGTAGACAATTATCCTTATGTGGCCATGGATATAGAATTTCTAGGCATATTGGTAAGACCTACAGGAAATTTTAAGCCTACTTTAGAATATCATTACCAAGCTTTAAAGACTAGTGTTGATATGCTCAAGCTTACTCAATTGGACCTGCCCTTTTCGAATGAAGATGGAAACCTTCCCACATGGATAACTGATAAGTATCGTATCTAGTAATACAATTCCAGAGAATTTACCATTGATGTAGATCTGTATGCCAATGATTCTATTGAACTTTTGAGATAGAGTGGTATTGATTTCAAGAAGAATAATGAGATGGATATTGGAAGTTTTATGGATATTGGATATTCGAAAAATAAGTGATTTCATTTTCTATGCTATAAATGAGCCTGGGATTTGAGGTATGTTATTGTACTCACAATATACTATCATAATTATTATTGATTTGAGGCTTAATTTAAAAATAGAAAAAATTTCTTTTTCCAAATTGAAGACTTCAATCAGTAAGAGTTTAGTATTTTATTTTTAAAAAACTGTTCTCCATCAGTAATGTACAAGAAATAAAAAGGATGAATTAATTAAGAAGGGAATTATCATTGTGAAATTGAAGTGGTATAAATTAACAATATAAGGGAAGATATATCTAGAAATCTTAAATTGTAAGGATTTTTATAATTTATTTTTGTATCTCTATGTATGAGTGAATGGCTTAAAGTAAGATTTCTTTTGGGTATTCACTGATCTCTCTTAAAAGATTGTCAGAATGAAAAGTGGTCTATGACAAATATTATAATTAGACCTTCTTCTCTTATGCAGAACCCAGAAAGATGAGTCCATCTAGAAAGAATTCCTGTATACACAAGCTATACAACCACAAAATTAATCGGTCATACAAAAGAGGAACACTCAATTATTTTTCCCAAACATTATAAAACATATATTAAAACCATTAAGTCAAAAACAAAATAAGTGGCCAATAGCCAAAACAAATTTGAAAGCACATTTCAGAACTCTGAATCAGTAAGTAAAGAAAAGAGACAAACTAAATTTCTTAGATTATAATGAACCCAAAATCTAATATTACATCTAAACCAATAAATCAATCAAGAAAATAAACAACAAAATTTTGAAACCCTAACTAGAGATCATAGGTTTTTAAAATCATACGAAACACCACACAAATTCTTGACAGCAGATTTCGAAACTAACACAGTTTATCCAAAATTTTTTTGAGGACTACCATGAGCAGTGAAAAAAATCGCGCCTACAACCCTAAATTTGAAGCACATGGATAATTTCTTCAACCAGTTGGAACCGAAAACCCTAAAATATATTTTCATAAATTGTGAGTATAATATTTATTGACATGACAAAGCACTGGAGCACAATTATGGAAGTTTTAAAATGTAACTTCGAATTGCAAACTTTGTGTCCTGTTTTCATCATTTGACCAATTTAAATACCAAGCCTAGATTACAAATTGCATTAGAACACTATTTATATGCCCATCTCTAAATGCATGAATTTATCATCGATTTTCTATTTAAAACATAATCATAAAAGTCTATTCCAATATGTTTCTCCTTTCTGAGATTATTAAACAGTTTAGATAAATCAAAATCCAAGGATAAATAGCTAAACTTGGTTTGGACCAATCCAAATTCTAAAAATTAATATGTGATTTGATGAGACTTGAAAATTTTGTGGACTTTAGAATGGAGACCGATCCAAAATTGGTTACAAAACACACAACTTCAATTCCATTTTAATAAGAATTCGATCACTCTCTTTTACCCTCAAAGACCCCAAAAATATAATTTGGGAATTGAATGGTATCGACTTTAAGATTGCTATAATTATCCTATTCAAGATTTGATCCAGAATTGTTTCAGAGTTGTGATTTTATTTCATATTATTTCTAGATAGTATCGACCCATATTGAAGGACACAGTAACACTATTTCTGGCAGTTATGGGTTAGAGCCAATTCTAGTGTTTATCAATAATTTCATCTGATTGAGTATGGAATTCCTTTTTTTGAAATTGATATTATGATATTATTAGTTACCTTACTAAAATACAATTTGAATGAATGGGAATATAAATTGGTTCCATGAATCTATTACTAAATGAGTTAAATATTATTTTACAATATAGTTTTAATGTTTGATATTAAAAGGATCTCCCTTTAAAAATTTTTAAAAAAAATGCTAATGTTATTGTGTCTGAGAATGAAGGCATGATTTTGAAATGAAAGGTTAGTTCTCTTCTATGAAAATGAAAGCCAATTTATAATCAGTTCTGCATAGTTATTTTTTTAGATTAACTTCTTGGCCAAATGTAGTATGGATTTTATTAGTTTATTACTAATCAATTGGAGATGATTATATAAGGAGACCAAATTAAATTAATTCCAAAGAATATGTCTTCATGGATGATTCAGAAGATCTAATTTATAGGAAAGCTAATTTTCTAATTGGGCTCATTTTCTTATCTCACAAGACCAAATTGACCTATTGTGACTTCTGCCAATGTCTCTGAGATTTTGCTGAAGATATCTCAAATGGGTATGACTTGAATTTGATCACAAAGATTCCATAAGAACAATAATCCTCAATGCTAATAAATAACAATACAAATCTATATTAATTTTTCTGTTAATCTTTCACATCTTTATGAATTGGCCATCCATCATAATCATAAATAGTGTCATCGATTTTCATTCCCCATTCTTCACTTTGTCTATTAGCAATGGATCTTCCTTCAATATTATCTCTTGTGTTTTGCACCTGCATAGCAACAATGTTTGCAATTCAAGATACTGATTTTTTGAGCTATTACTATCATGAAAAACTTCTCATTTTCAGCATTCCAAATAAAGAAGAAATCTAGAATTTTTTATTGAACAACAGATATGTCAAATAAAATAATCAGTCGTAGGCTTTTCCTTAGAAAGTGATTGAACACTCTCCATGTTCTGTAAAGTTTTTTGAAATGTTTCTTTCAAATGTGGTGGCACTTCAAAATCAAATGCCCACGGAACATTTTGCTTCTCCTTTTCCATTGGTCTCTTGTTAACTGCAATCAATTTGCATTTCATTTAGATTAAGAATTATTCACATATAATGATAAAAATAATTCATTTGATTGAAGTGATAAAGAATATGTGATATACTGGCCTAATTGAAAAAAAAATGAACTAAAATTACCCAATGAGGTGAACGAGCTCATTCTTTGTTGGGTCTCCCTTAAGAGATCTCTGAATTCTAATCCACTCCTCTTTTTAATATCCATAGATCATAAACAAATAGTTAATCTCTAAAACCAAAATTAAGGAGAATCAAAGAAATTTTTGGGCAAAATGTTGTTAAACATGGATTCTCACCTATCTTTCACCTGTAATTGCAGAGTGTTGAGGTACCTTCTCAGATTCTAGGGTGTTTATGGGTGTATTCATATTAGTATCCTCTGTAATTGTACATATAAACTTCAAATGCACCTACCTTTAAACAATATGTCAATAATTGTATATATGAAGAAAATTCACCTACTTTTAAATGTTAAATCCAAAGGTTTTGAAGATTGTGATAAAATTGGAAGATCATCAGTGTACAACCTTCAAGACTTTTCCTTAAAACATGACTGAGCTTGTTCCACATGCTCCAAAATTTTACGAGCATTTTCTTTCGATTGTTATGGCACTCCCCATCCAATTGCTGGCAAAATAGTCTTCTTCTCTGTGTCTATTAGTTTCTTGTTAACTGAAATCAGTTTGTATTTTATGAAGATTAAGATTTATTCCTATGTAATGATAAAGAAATCATTTGATCAAAACTTAACTAAACAGAGTTACAGATTTTGAATTATATGAATTAAAATTACCCCATGAAGTGTAAGAGCCCATCCTTCATCGAGTCCTCCTTAAAGGGTCTTCAAATTCTAAGCTGCTCCTCCTTTTCAATGCCTGCAGAGAAAATCATAACCAGTAACTCATCTATCATCCTGAGTTAATTCTCTTATTTTGATGATGGATCACAGAGTGTGATCCAAAAGATTGATTGTAGAAAACAAGTACAATCAAATCTAGAAACAAAATTTGAAATCAAAGAGAATCGTGAACAATTAATCTATAAAACCAAAATCAAAGAAAATGAAAAAACTTGAGAAAAATATTGTGAAATTTAGATTCTCACCCGTCTTTCACCTGCAATTGGAGATTGCAATGGTGCCCTCCCCAATTCTGAGGTATTTATATTGGTGTCCTCTGCAATTGTAAACAAATTACTGCTATGCTTGAGAAACTGAGGCCTGTTTCCAGCAATTTGATGCCTTTGAAATGGCTTCTTCACAAAATGCTCATGAGATAGCTCAGCCATGTAATCTTTAGCAATTTTGACAGGATCAGATGTAGAAACATCGATTTCTCGCCCCTGCTTCCCCTGTTCTTGTTTTGCAATTGTATTCCATGCAATTGTAGGACAAAACTGACTTGTTTTTCTATTCTTAAAACTAGCATTTTTATCTTTCCTTTCTGGCTCCACATGCTCTAAAGCAAAACGAACATGTTTTCCTTCCCTCCTCATTTTCTTTTGTTCTGGCTCTGCATGCTGCAGCACAAAACTGACATTTTTTTCAGTCCTTGCCTTTTTTCTCCGTTGTGGGTCTGCATCTTGCACATCTTCCTCCACTGCTTGTTCAAATGTGCGCTTCCTCGAGATGAAGTTGAAGCATTTTACAACATATTCTTTAATAAAATGCTTGGTTGGATCCACGATTCTTCTCATTATTATCTCACCAATTGCCATTCTACTCTTTGAAATTTCTTGCTCTTTTTTTTTTTTTTTTTTGGGTTGTGCGATGGGTTGCTGCAAGAAAGGTTTGATCTTGGTTTAAATATAAATTTTCTACAGTTTGATTGTTTCATAGTATGATAACTTTCTTATTTTGTTCATGACAAGTTTCCCTCTGTGTTGAACGTAGATGGCATTTTCCGTCTTCACTGCTGCTGCGACATTTGACTTACCAAGAAATATAATTGCAACTTTCTTATTTTGATGAAATTTTCATGGTTGAATGAAATTTTGAATTGCAGTTTTATTTGTCATTTTACGTAGATTGTTGTCTTTCGAGGAAGCGATAAAACACTAAAATGTTAATTATATATTTGTGCGTTGATTAATTACAATACACGGCAAGCTCATTTCATAATACAATAGTGAATTGTAACCTATACTAAATTAGTAGGAGAAAGAAAATGGTTGTCATCATCAAACAAAATCGTTTCATGTTTGTCTTCATTATAAAGTCTACAATATTTGAAGTTGAAATGTCAAGTGATGTGTAGAAATAAAATTATTAAAAGCAAACTGATTAAAATAAAAAATGTCGAAAATAATAAATATTTATTTTTCAAAATATTATATATTTGTAATGAGTGAGAAATTTTTAGTTTTATTAGGATTTTCTCATACTATAATATAATACATTTGATGAGATTGTAGTCTCACAACAAGTATGTGATGTTAGAGTAAATAATTAATTAATTGTTAATTATTTATTCTATTTTCTTAAGCTTACTTAGGTCATGCATTTATTTAATATTTTGTATTTAATGCATGTAGTGGTTAGTTGTTGACAACACGGGAGTTTGTTCCCTTCTAGTTGTCAATCTTATCTTCTACCACCTTCTAGCTTGTTCTACAAGCTTCCATGAGCTCTTTATAAGTGGGCTCCCTCATTGTATTATCATATCATAAGGCATTGTAAATACATTTCTTATTGTGTTTGCACATATTGTCTCTCATGTCCATTTAGGGTTTTCCCTTGCTCCATGCTCCTCCCCTTCTATGGCTTCTCTTTAACAGTTTCGCATGCAGGTGATCTTGGGCATCTTCAGAGTTGGCTTTTCTCAACTCCAACATGGTATCAGAGCCTTCCTTCTGCAGCTTCATTGAAGAATTTTGAAGCCGTGATTTGGAGTCACAAACCTTAGTTTGTTTGTGCAATTTTTTTTCAAATCAGGGGATCAGAAAATTTTCTAAGCACTTTTAGCCCAAACAGACATCACCATTGGATCCAGAAGGCCATTTGTAGTTAGGATTCATATAAAACTTTCCATTTTTGGACACAGGGCATTTTGGAGGATTTTTTTAGGCCCCCTGGTCACTGCCATATGGATCATACAGACACAGGGTCAAAATTTAACAAAAAAAAGAAATTAAAACTGACCGCTGCCAACGCGCCATTGGGTGGCCACTTGTGCACCGCTTGCCGGCCACCATAGCCGGCTGAGCCACCGCTGGGCAGCCCCAGCCTGGCCGCCGTCGGCCGGCCACCCCTGCTCTGCCCTTCCGGCAGCACCGCTTCATTTCGCCGCCCCTGCGGCCACCTCCGTCCGCTGCCTCTTCCCGTCTCCAGCGCTTCTCTGCTTTGCACAGTCAACTTTTTGACTCGTCAGCACTTTGTCAGCGTGTCCACTCAATCATTCCATTATCAGCAGATAGCTCAGCGCTTGCCTGGCACAGTCAGCATTTTGGTGCTGAGACATCGCACATTCTTATGTGGCATGGGCCACATCATCTGCCTGCCACGTGGCATCCATGTGGCCTTTTTTGCCGCGACGGCTGATGGGCCATCAAATTTAATCGCATGACTTGCTGACATCAGCGCAATGTCATCAGCCTTGCTTGCACCTCTCCTGATTTGGTTTTGGACCTACTTGTGGTTTTTTGGCCATAACTTTTGCATACGAAGTATTTTTCTAATCCGAAAGAAGCACCAAAAAGCTGGTTCTGAGACGGAGATTTTGGTGTAGATATTTTTAGGTTTTAATGCTTTTTTATTGCTCATTTTTTTTGTTGAAGTCCAAAGTCCTCTTTTTGTCAGTTTTTTGAAAACTTTATATTTTTGGAAAGCTGGTTTTCTCACCTTTTCAAAAATGTAGTCCTTTTCCTTAGTTTTTGGTCTCTTCTCTTTCTATCATAGTTTTGGCATTTTAGCTATATGGTAGATATTTTGACTGTTTTAGGCCCGAGGATCATTTTCCTGGCATGGTTTGCTTTGTTTTCGGCTGTAGTTTCCTTTGTTGCAGCTCTTTTTCAGTTTTGATCATTGTAGCTATCATTTTGAAGCACTTTTTTATTTTGCACTGAGATAAAGTGTCACTTTTGCATTCCAAGAACCATGAACGTTGTTTTGAGTCAGGTGTACTTGCACTATTTTCATAAAGCACCATGGGGGGGATTATTTGTTTGCTGTTTTAGGTATTCTCCCTTTGTCAAGTGAGTGTCCCTTCCATGACATTAGCCCCATGCAGAGTCAGTTAGACCGTGTCTTTATCAATGTCTGTACCTCTTTTCCTCTCTCCTCGTTCTTGGTTCATTTGCAGGAGATTTTGGCCCACCTTCTCAGTTGCCTGTCATCACACCCTGACTACATTAGAGGGGGGTTATGTTGTTGTTCTAATGCATCCGTGGTTCAATGGTTCGATAGTGTGAACTATGTATTCAGTGGTTGATCCTATATACAAGGTGATTGCAGTGGCTGGCTACCTATGCATTTCGATGAGATGGATCATTTACCATATAGACATGCTCGATTCGTGCCTTCTTCTTCCATGGAGGTTCTTTAGATCAGCATTTTGGCAGATTTGTGACTTCTTCATGCTTCAGTGATGCTACTTTACATGATCACTTCTTGTTCCTATTTTAGGGGATAATTTCCCTAGTTGGAGACTTCTTCAGTTCTTCACTAGGTTCTTACCTCTTTTTGGGGGAGGGTTTTTCCCACGTGGTTTTCTCTCTTTCCCCATTTATAGAGGTTGCATCTCTTGCATTGTACTTGGGTAGCTAAAATGGCCTCATTACCGGGACCCATTATGCATTCATCTTAGTTTTGTGAGCTTAAGGCATTTCCTTAATTTGCACTTAAGGGGGGGTGTTAGAGTAAATAATTAATCAATTGTTAATTATTTATTCTATTTGCTTAAGCTTACTTAGGTCATGCATTTATTTAATATTTTGTATTTAATGCATGTAGTGGTTAGTTGTTGACAACACGGGAGTTTGTTCCCTTCTAGTTGTCAATCTTATCTTCTACCACCTTCTAGCTTGTTCTACAAGCTTCCATGAGCTCTTTATAAGTGGGCTCCCTCATTGTATTATCATATCATAAGGCATTGTAAATACATTTCTTATTGTGTTTGCACAAATTGTCTCTCATATCCATTTAGGGTTTTCCCTTGCTCCATGCTCCTCCCCTTCTATGGCTTCTCTTTGATAGGTTCGCATGCAGGTGATCTTGGGCGTCTTCGGAGTTGGCTTTTCTCAACTCCAACATGTGAGACATTCTAGAAGCATCGACAAGAAATGTGAAATAATACAAAATATTGCACAATCATGTTCTAAACCCATTACCATGTTAACAAGTGCCACTAGTGGCGTGTACTTACCTTATAGTAAATTGTAATAAGAATAGAAAGTGATTTTCTTTTAAATTTTGAAAAAAATAAATAACATATAGTTAAGAAAACACACAATGTTAAGAAGAAAATCAAAATAATTAATCAAAGTGATATACTATTTTGAAATATACACATTATTAATATCATTAAAATTTAATAATATATACATAACAAAAAAATTCACATAATAATTATCTATTTTAATTTTAAAATTTAAACATTGTTTGAAGAATGATTTTTGTCAAATTGTAATAGTTAAGTTATGATAATCAATGTTTCAAAATTTAGATTTTCTTTTGTTTGTAGTATAAATTTTACCAAGAAAAGTACAATGAGCAATATTTCCATTATGAATATATGAATTGTTAAATTAAAAAACTACTAAATACTAATAATTTATCATCATAATAATAGAGAAAATTGATTACAAAAGATAGTTCAATTTAAAAATTAAATTAGTTGTTTAATACCATTCAAGACTTAAAAATCATGAAAACACTCCTAGTTGTAGTTTAATAAAAGGTTAAGTTATAACCACAAATTCAAACAATAGATAAAGCATTAGTGCAAAATAAAATTAATTTAGAGATTTTCAAGGAGAAATAAAATTTAACAAATCCTAAAACCTTGCCAAAAATTATAAATATGGAGAACTCCTCCAAAAAAGGGGTCCTATAAGAGAAAATTGATTGAGTCAATCAGAAGGGAATTAAATCAGTTATATCAAATTTTAAATTAAAGAAATATTTATTAAAACTTTAGTAATAATCAAACCTAAAAAAAATGCAAACTTTAGTAATAAGAAAGTTACCATCCATGTTCAACATCAGCAGTAGTAGTGCAGACAAAATAAGAAAGTTACCATACTATGAAACAATCAAACTGCAAAAAATTTATATTTAAACCAAGATCAAAATTGCTAAAATAAAGTAACATGTAGCATCACGGCAAAAGAAAATTAGAAATTTCTAAATTAATTTGCTAAATGCATGAATTCAAATTATATTTCATATTAAAAATTATTTTAAAAATTTTTAAAAATCAATATTTTGACAATATTTATACTTTTATAAGAATGTCAAAAAATGGCTTATATACACATTACAAGTGAGAATAATTTATTGTATTTGATAACATGTTATTTATATTTAGAAGATCCTTTATAGGTTTATTGTTAATTGAAAAGATTATATATAAAGTTTTATAACATATAAATTTACATAATCTAACCAATTTTGAAGTTATAATATGTTGTATAAAATTAGGGGAAACAAATTCAAATTTCAATCCTATTGCTAAATACATCGAAAGAAACTATCCAACTATAGTGATGGTCCATGATATCATAGGTTATATGTCACATAATATAAGTTGACCATGTCTACACTATAAAACTCATTATTCAACTCCAATTGAGTTGTATCATGAGCGACTAAAAACATGATGCACTATTAGATGAAAATTTTAATTATTTAAAAATAGTATATGTGTTAATTAATCAATTATTCTAACCTTTCACAACCAAAAGTATTAAATTTTTTTAAGACTAAACATATTTGGTTCACCATTTTTAGAAGGGTTCCAAGAGAATGTATAATAGGTTGGATAGATTCTATATGAACAAGGACTTTTTTATTGTCCTAATAGATATAAGGGTGGGTGTGTAGAGGTGATCTCATAATATTTATTTGATCACCACCCTATTGTCAACTCATTTTATTTTAGAAATACTTGAATGTGATGGAAGGAAGGAGTAAGCATGGATTCGCCCTTAATACCTCTCTGCTGTGTGAGGATGATGTTTTGGCTATAGTATATGTTATTAAATTGTTCAATCAAAAGATTCCCAATCATGAGAGTGCCATTGAGAGATGGAAGAAAAATGTGGTTTCTTAGAGATTAGTATTCCAAGTGGTAGGTAAGAAGTTGGCCAAGGATGCAAGGAAAGATGAGGTGTGCCTTTTCCCCTCCCTTCAGGAGGTTGAACTAGGAGTGTAGTCCAACCCTTTTGATATGTAATCAACAGATCTCTTGTCGCATATCAGAGAAGCACAAAGGAGATTGCTTAGTAAAGAGGATCCAAAGAACTAAGGTTAAGAACATGACCCATTATCTCAACCCTTAGAATATGAATTCATAGTTCTTCTTTAAAACTCTTATAAGTAAGGAAACCAAGGATATGATATATTTCATTATAGATGATGAGACAACTCTTGATCTTAGGAGGATACCATATTTTCCTTTGCTTCTTTCTATATTAGATTTCTTAAGTTAGAAGATGAGGGTCGATGTATAGATGAGGCTAAGTGTAATATCAAGGAGCTCATCCCAACCAAGGTCTTGGAGGAAGATGTTGGAATGTTGGGCCTAGACATATTAGCTAAGGAGATTAGGAATGCTATATGTAAGATGTGTAATGATAAAGCATGTAGACTAGATGGTCTTCATGTGGAGTTCTTCAAAAAGAATTTGGAATGGATTAGAGATGAGCTACTATAGATTTATGACCTAAAGAAATTAGCAATAAGTCCTTGGGTTTAGACATTAACCCTAGACTAATTAAGTTGTTACCAAAAGGCAAAGACAAGACTTTGATCAAGAACTAAAGGCTAATCACCCTTCTCAATGTATCATATAAGATTTTGGAAAAAGTTTTTGTGATCAAAATGGAAGAATATCTCCCAAATATCATCAATCATTCTCAAATTGGTTTTCTTAAAGATAGATGCATCTTGGAAAATCCCATTACTTCTTGGGAATCTATGGATTAGGACAAGTCTCTAGGTCAAAATGTGGTAATATGTTGTGGATAGACTATGAAATGGCCTATGATAGGATTAAATGGAGTTTTATTATTACAATGTTAGAAGGAATTGTGTTTCCTCCAACCTTATATAAAATGGTCTCTACTCTGATGAATGAAATAGTAACCGCTATCAAGATCAATGATGTTAGATCAGGATAACTTTCTCTTTCCATATCTATTAGACAAGGATGTCATCTGACACCTTCCCTATTTGTAATTACTAAAACTTATATTCTAAGAGATGAATCCATATCTCCCAAGGTGGATGAAATAGTCTTTCTAGACAATATTGAGACCTTGAATATACAATTTACAGATGACACAACTATTATGTTTGGTCTAAATGAAGAAAACAAGAAAAATCTCATGAAAAAGTTGGATCTATGTTGTTTAGCATCATGTAGTAAAGTTTCCTATCTAAATCCATTCTCCTTATATGGGATGAGAATTTTCTATCTTGGTATGGTAAGTTCTCTATTTAGTGGGGGGTTCCTAATCACGTGGTCAAATATCTAGGCATCCCATTTGTAGTTAATCCCAATTTGAAGAATGTGTGGGACTCGATGAGAATTAAAGTTGAGAAGAAACTCAATAAGTGGAACAATAGATTTATGTCCCTTTCTACTAGAATTTAGATTTATCAGAAGGTACTACCCTCCTACTCCATTTATTTCCTCTAATCCTGGTTGTTTAACCATGGATAGTTCAATTTCTTGCAACAAAATACCCAATATTTCATGTATTTTGATGGAAAGGGAAATACAAAGAAGCATGTTGTTAGTTGGGATTGTTGCACTAGAAGTAGAGAACTAGTGAGTCTAGGATTAAAGGAATTGAGGACTCAAAGGGTTGTCTTAGCTACAAAATAGATTGTCAATGGGAAGCCAAGGGGATGAGCCCTAGACGATTCCTATTAGGAACAACTTTTTTAGGTTTTTCGCTACTCATGCTAAATAAGGGTGGGTATCAAAATCATTAGTTTGATATTTTTATACCCATTTGGAGGATTCAGAGCACTAGCAATTGGTGGTAGCAATTTAATGGAGAAGGATGGGAGCATCTATTGGAATAGATCTATTTGGTGTAACTTATTCCATTATGGTAAACCATTAGCTCTTTACAAGGATACTCTATAAAGAAATTGTTGGACACAACTAATGTTGATGAAAGTAAATGGGAGATTGTTGGATAGAAGTGTGTGAGGCCTCACCCTGACCCATCATAACATAGATACTATATTTTCATTTTGTTACTTAAGACTAGATATCTTGACATATATTTATTTTTAGTCTTGACGAACAGTAAATTTTGCTACTTATCCAATGATAGTTACCTTGTGATTTTCCATTATGATATGTATTAGGACTTAATTGGCATAGTCAATGAATTAATGGATATTTAGTCAGTACTTCATTATTATGATAGAAAATGGAAAAATAACGTGATTCAAAATGCTTAAATTGATCTTGTTGGGAAAGTCAGTAATATGTAGATTTTTGAGGTTTAATAATTAAATGCTTTATAAGAAAATGATGGAGAATAGGAAGTTAATTATGAAATGTGTTATATGTAAATTATCGAATAATGGAATTATCATGTACCATTACTTTCATATGTATTTTATATGCGACTTTTCATTAGTCTACTAATGCTCGAGTTTAGTGTGCAGGAAAGGAACCATGGAAACATAACGGGGAAACAAGGTATAAACACATGTTAATATGACATTGCCAAGGTGAATCTTTAGAAGATTTGTAAACCTCATTATGATGTGTTTATTTTGCAAATGTGAGATGTATGTGTGTAGTATGTATTTCATGAGTAGACTCAAAACATGTCATGTATGTTGTGTAGTGATTTTTGTGTGTGTCACTTGACACTTGTACTTGTAATGTGAAAATGACATGTTCTCTTAAGATGGATTATGTGGCCACCTCATCTCAAGTTAAAATCCTTAATTAAGAATTAGACATATTACCTTGACTTTGTAAGGGAAAAAAAGGTTACCACCATAGGAAATTTGAAATTGGCATTATGAGGGCCAAAAAGTAGCTCCAAAGTGTATTTGTGATGAAAATAAACCTTACCCATGATAATACTTCAAGTTAGGGGGCTAAAGTTGACCACTAGAGTGCCTAGAAGACCAAGGAGACCCCAAAAAGAATGCATTTTTTTATTAAATCCGAAAATGGAAGAATCTTTTCCTTGAATGCTTTGTGAAGAATCTTGTTGTATGTATTTTTGAATGTGAGAAGTTTATGTGTATATTTTCCTTGAATCTTTCTTTGTTCTTGTTGCTTGTTTGTCTAAATGGGTGTGAAGCATCACTCACCCTTGGGAGGGAAGAGATGCTTGGGTGAAGGGGTTAGTTGGGCTCAACCATGTAGTTGAGAAACTCTCCCATGTGTGGAGATGAATTTGATGTGTTTCAATGGAGTATGGACTTCATGATTACTTGCATTCTTAGGAGGTATAAGGAGGTGTATGAAAAGGAAAATCATTGTTAAGCCTTGAAGAAATTGTGAGTATATATGATTCATGGATATGGCATTCTCCTCATGGAGAGCCCACCTTCACCCCATTTCTTGATTCTATTGTTGAATCTTTGTGCAAGCCTTGGGATGGGTTCTATTGTGTTTTGTTGTGTTGAGTTGTGTTGTTATGGTTATGCATGATATGTGAGTTTGAAGGTGTGCAACCAGTTGTGCCTTGTTTCCCCAAGCTCAGTGGGTGGCCTCCTTGAGGCCTAGGATGGGAGGTGAGCCTCCATGGTTCTACATTTTGTCTCTTATTGCAGGTTTTACTAAGGCCTTGGACTTTGGAGTTCTTGAAGATTCTCCATTGCATAGGAAGGGAGGATACTATTGTATTTGTGTTGAAAATGGAGAAATAAGCTCCATCTTGTTATGTGATTTATTTGTATTTGTAAGAGTATTGTTATTGTTCTCATCCCTTTGTCAATAGAGAGGTTGTGAATCCTCCATGTATTGTAAAATTTTCTTGCCATTGTGTATATTTTGATATGGTGATTTCACCACCCTATGCTTATGCTTGACAAGTGTGTTAGATGGAAGCTTTGAGAGGATCATGAAAGAGGATTTCATTGTATTGATGTTGTTGTTTCATTATCTTGGTTACGAATGTATTGGAGAAAAGGATTAAGCATCATTGTATAAATTAGTTAAGTTGAAAGGAAATTATCTCTTGTATCATATTATTCTCCATTCTCATAGAAACAATTAGATTTATTATATGATCAATCTTGAGTTATATATAGATGTAGAATAGGCATTCAATAGTTAATGTAATTCATATTTAGTTATAGTCATAAAGTGGAAATCATTAATGAAATTTGAATACTTGTTTTTCATGAAGTTGCATGCAAAATATTTCAGTTATGTTTCATATAAAAGTATCTTGTAATTAAGTTTGATAGCAATAAGGTAATTGCTATGTACACAATCATTAGATTTACTATATAGAATATGCATTGGATTGGATTATACAATGTTAAAATATCATCAACTCAATTTTAAAACAATCATAGAGAATAAGTTTAACTCTATAAAAAAAGAGGCATGTAGGTGCATATTCACTTGCTAGAAAATATATGACAACTCAAACAAAAGCCTCTCCTCAAATAAAATCAATAAAATAATACAATCAGAATAAAATAAACATTTTACTACCAATACGCATCATAATAATATTTCCTTACAAGAAGTTAATCAAAATGAAGGGACCAGGTACAATGTTAGCAAATCAATTATAAGGTGAACAAACAAAAAGGAAATATATATATATATATATATATATATATATATATATATATATATATATATAGGGGACAAGGGGGTCTTAAATATTTGCAAGTACCCTTCAAAAAAAGAAGAATTAAACTTTTTAGTCTTCCTTAGTACCCCCTCATCCCTTCCCACACCTCCCACCTACCTTGGCATTAATTTAAAGAGCTAGCTTATATTAAATCCATGCTGATTTACATCTCCTTATAAGAGAAGTAAAGCATGGGTTGTACTTAGGACATAGGTACTTAGGAGGTAGGGGGGGAAAGTAGCTAGGAAAAAGGAGGGCTAAGACTTAGGAAAATGTGGGGTAGGTAAAATAGGATATAAATTAGTATGTAAAGGGTAAAATAATAAATAGTAAGTACATGTAATCTATGGTATATTATGGGTAGGATATTTTAAATGAATTATCATGTGTGTGTGTGTGTGTGTGTGTATATATATATATATATATATATATATATATATAGGGGACAAGGGGGTCTTAAATATTTGCAAGTACCCTTCAAAAAAAGAAGAATTAAACTTTTTAGTCTTCCTTAGTACCCCCTCATCCCTTCCCACACCTCCCACCTACCTTGGCATTAATTTAAAGAGCTAGCTTATATTAAATCCATGCTGATTTACATCTCCTTATAAGAGAAGTAAAGCATGGGTAGTACTTAGGACATAGGTACTTAGGAGGTAGGGGTGGAAAGTAGCTAGGAAAAAGGAGGGCTAAGACTTAGGAAAATGTGGGGTAGCTAAAATAGGATATAAATTAGTATGTAAAGGGTAAAATAATAAATAGTAAGTACATGTAATCTATGGTATATTATGGGTAGGATATTTTAAATGAATTATCATGATAAAGTAGTAAGATAGGTAGATGGGTAGTAGGTTAGTGTTGATTATTCTTAGGAAATTTTAAAATGGGATAGTTAGGTTTTAAAGGAAATGTTAATTTATATTTATATTAAGGATTTTTTTAAAACAAAAAGTAAATTAATGTTTACATATAGTATACCAAGGTTTAATTAGGAAATTGGAATAAATTAGGGAGTATAAGTAAAATAGATTTGAAATTGATTTGGTGTAAAAGTTAATTTAGGAAGCAATGAATTTCTTCAATAAATTATGGTTAGAAGTGATGTAATGAGATGATAATTTAGTAAGTTTTATAAGATATGAATTAATGATTAGATAGGGTATCAAATGTCGATATTGAAAACTAATAAATCATCATCACCATGCAAGGATTAATTGCTAGTTAATAGACATGTAACAATAATTATAAAAGAAATTTAGAAGTATTTGAAACACGATATACATTAGGTTAAGAACAACACAACCATACCTCATAATTTGGATGTAACTTACAAAAAAACTACATTAAACTAACTAACGAAGTTGAAGTATACCCTACCTCTCTTATTGAAATTCAGAGTAGTCAACCAATGTCTAAATTCCCATCATAACTCGTAACCTTAGAATGCAATGGATACACATTAAGTATAATAGTTTACATTTTAAAAATTAACCCAACTCAATGTAAATGTAAATTTCATGTAACTAACATCACACCATCCAACCCCATTGCATAACATAAAGGTTCCCTCAATTTTTAATTTATTTTTTTTGTGGTGTTTTTTCCTTGTAGGTTTTGGGCATGACAAAGTGAAGTTGATGAAGATGAAGGTCAGAACCAAGCTACAAAGTATATGTAGAAGAGTTAGATCAGTCATCATATTGTAATTAATGTCAAGCTATCTGACAGTACTAATTTATGTAAGTTGCAATCATCTAAGAACCTAATTGGAAAATTGATAAATCAGTCTATGACAATATGATGTTAGTTTGATTGTTGTACATGATTTCATGGAGAGTTGAGATGATGTAGAAGAAAGTTAGAGTGGTCAATAAATGAAGAAGTCATAAAGAGAAGTAATTTAGTATTCACCAAGAAAGTCAAGTGTTGACTGGACAAGTGTAATATTAACCAAATACAATATTAAACAAGTATGGAAAAGGTTGAGATGCAAGAACATTGTTTGGTAAATAAAGTATAGTTTGTGAAAGATTGATTAATGACTAATATAGTATGAATATCTGGATTGTTCAAGAAATTTCTAAGATAAAGACAATTTTGTTTAGCAAGATCAATAGTCAAAATAATTAAGACAATATTTGATAATGGAGATTTTAAGTGTGTTTGGTGTGTTGGCATTAACTTATTATTGCCATTAGTGACAACACTTATCTACATCAGTATCGCAACCGAGCATTCTAGTGTTAACCAAGCTTCACAATTCACACCGAACATTCTAGTGTTAATTGAGCTTCACAATTTACACCGAGTGTCTATAGTGTATACTGAGCATTTAGTGGTTACCTTGTAGGTTCATCACTTATCAAGAATTCATGAAGCTACCGAGTGAATGTGCAATCTAGCAGTGTCTACCAAGTTTAGAGTGTTCATCGAGCTTCATAGTGTTTACCAAGTGATGGAAGTGCAGTGTTTACCAAGTAATAGAAGTATAGTGTAACTTACAGAGTGAAATCAAGGTAAACGAAGGATCCAATTTTTATCGAGTGACACTATATCTACTGAGTCTCCAATGGTTACCAAGTTCCAAGCTATGTTGTGTGGTTAGTATGGACTGAGCCTCTACTTCTACTGAGTGCATGATGATATCGAGTAATGTAGTGGATGCCAAGTATCAGAAGGTCACCAAGTCAGCTTGAAGAACCTGAGTTTTCTATTGTTTGGCTAACTCAGTAATGTTTTGTTCACTTGTGTTTAGCCGACCTTGCAATTGTAATTATTGGAATGGTATATATGTAATGTAATATATCATTTACAAGTGAGAGATGTCTGTGAAGGAATGGAAATGAAAAGCTTTAAATGAAAGTGAATCATCAGCAGAGCAAAGTATTCAACAAGGTCTACAAGGAGCAGTAAAGATTCATCAGTCATAAGAGGTGATCTATCTTTCAAGGATCTAATCAGCAATCAAGTTTGTAAGTAGATCCATTATTTCATCCTAATAGGTGAATCAATTTTGTAAATCCTTTAACAGGGTAGACTTAACAGTCTTTTGAATAAATCTCCTAACAAAGTGCATACTTTAGTGTATGTTTGTAAAATCCTCTAACAAGGTGGACCTAGTAGTCCTTTGTGCTCCTAACAAGTAGATCACCAGAAGTGGTCAATGTAAGCCTTAATAGGCCAACTTCATATTGTGGTAACAAAGTTTTGTGGGTATCATCCCCACCCCCATTTTACTTTCTATTTGGAAGGTTTCTAGGTCACAAAATCACTATGTACGTGTTATAAATGTTTGTTCTCTCATATATGCAGTAGATCAGATGAATGAATGGTGAATAGTATATATGGTTAAAGTGTTGAATTGTTTTAAAGTTTTGACGTTACTAATTCATCCCTACCCTCTTAGTAACCTATCATATATTTCCAACAATTGGTATTAGAGCAGTTTGGTTCTCAGGACAAAGCTTGACAACTTGAGCAAAGATCAAGGACAATGGAGATATTTAGACTTGACAAAGTTGTTGAAAATGAAAAGCTAGATCTGGAAATGGCCATGGCTCAACTCAAAGAAGCTAAGGAGCATCTTTCTCAATCCCTAAAGAGAAGGAAGGAACTTGCAAAACAAATGAATGACCATCAGTATGTTGAAGAGAAGATTGAAGACCTTTTAGCATCAAGTAGCTCAAATGAAGCAAATGAGGCTATCAAGGAACTCCTAACAAAGAATGGCTCTCTATAGGAAGAGTTAAGAAAGCTTAAAAGAGAACAAGAAATGCAATCAATCAGGCTATGTGAAGTTTTGGAATAGAGAAACAAGGCAAATGAAGACTTAGAGGTAAGAAATAATCAATTCCTTTAGCATGAAGATCTTGTAGATCAACTATCTAATACAAATGAAGAAGTTATGAATCTAAAATTTGAGAATGAAAGCCTAAGGAATGATATAATCACTGAAAGACAAATCAATGAAAGTTTGGAAAATGACCTAAATGCTGAAAAACAAATCAATGAGAGAATGATGAAATCTCAAGCAAACATGACTCAATTAAATCAACAAAGTGAGAAGAATTTTCATAAACAAAAAGGTAAAGTTGAACTTGGTTATAATGAAGAAGGTGAAACCTCCAAACAATGTGCCCAAAGGAATCAAAGACCTACTTGCAATCACTATGGTAAGTTAGGTCATACATCAAACAAATTTTGGAGTAATGGAAAAGCTAAATTCAATGGTAAATGCTACAATTGCAGTCACATGGTCATAAAGCTAATGGGTGCAAGGAGAAACCAAAATTTGAAGGCAATTGTCACAAATGCAAGAGGCATGGTCACAAGGAATTACAATGTAGATCCAAATCACTCAATCCAGCAGAACAACTTGTTAAAGCAATATTTGGATGGGACTACAATACCTAGTGTAGATGTCATCATTGTGGAGAATATGGACATATTGGTATAAACTGTGCAAGACATCACCTAAGGAAAAAGGACACTATTGTAAGATGTTATACATGCACTGAACATGGTCATATAGCTAAAAAATAAATGAACATAGGAAGAGTCGAAGATGAAAAGAAAACTAAAGCTGATAACATTAAGAAGTAGATGAGGAAACAATGGATTCTAAAATCTACCGAGCAAGATAGTTCAAATGATAGCAATGTCACTCAAGAAGTGGGTGACTCCACCATTTCCAATTAGATTCATAAAGGAGAATATGGAACTACATCTTCGAGTGATATCTCAAGTAGTGTGAAAATAAAAGAAAGAAAAATGATCAAATCAGTATTCTAGATACACAAGGATCAAAGAAAGTGTATCTTTTGCTAAGTTGCATCTACCGAGGAAAGTCGGTTGAAGACCTTTTCGAGCTAGGTTGGGAGCAACAAAAGTTTTATTCAATCACTGAGTTGTAAGCTTCTACCAAGCAAGTGAATGACAACTTGTCAAGCACTATGTCATCTCAACTACCTTTTTACTAAGCATTTATGACAAAAAATTTATCAAAAGAGCTAAATTTCATTTCATTTTTCACCACAATTACAAAGCTAATAAATTTCCAACAATTACAAAGAAAATTCTAAAGTAATTTCAAGAAATTTTTAAGAGGAGAATTTGTTCAAAATTTTCTTACACCTACTGAGCAGCAATGGCATCTAGGAGTAGTAGTAGCACCAAGGCAAAATGAGGTTCAGAAATGCTAGTTAAAGGTGTGGAGTGGAAGATGCCGAATTTCAAACTAGTTCCAACAATTGCAGAATCACTCAACCCCAATGGAGCTCAATCAAAAACTCCACCAAAGGTACTTCTCATAAATGACATTCGTAATCATTTCAAATGTTCTATTCAAGAGATTGGAAACTTCAAGATGGATAATTCCCTAGGAGAAATGAGTGTTGATGGTTATTTGAAACCTAATCATAAACATCTAGAGACCAAAGGGTTAACCCACATCTCGCAATTGCCAAGAAGTTTTCAAACTAAGTGGATTAGGTGCATACTCAGTCGTGTTCACAATGGACAACTATGGTTAGAGTAGCCAGTGTTAATCACCAAGAAGATGATTCATAAGATTATTGGTCTCCCCATACTCAGCAAAGCAAAAACCATCAAAACCCTAGGTCGGGAGGAGTTGTAGAAGAAAACCCTAGCTGAGTGGGATGGGAGAGTTTTAAAGGTTAGCACTATTTTTGACATTGAATTAAGGTTTGGCATTCACGTCATTGCCCACAAAATTTATAGCTCTAGTTGTCTGAATAGTGTGCCCTATGAGGCTATGGATTTGGCTTTCAAAATTGTGAAAAAGAACCTTGAATTTGACCTGTCAGAATTATTGTTGAAATAATTGAACAAGAACATGGACAGCATAAGGAATTCAAAGATTAATCCCTACAAATTTGGTTCCTTATTGACTTGTTTATTTTTCTATGTTCAAAAATTCTTTCCATCAAAAGGAACTGTAGTGTGGAGAAAAGACATTCCTATTCTATATCAGATAAATGAGTTTGTAGTAGAAATGGGTGAAAACTTTGATAGCATCATGGATAATTATTTTGAAGATTTCAAGGAATGGATGAATAATAGGTTTTGAATTCCACCAGAACTTGTTGAAGATTACAAAGATGATGTATGCTTCATGGTTGACTATGATAAAGTGTACATTTAGGTAGTCAGACCCCAAGTTGTATGGGTAAAACCTCTTCCCTATGAAGTTAATATTGATGAAACTAGGGACATTATTGAAGCACTAGTAAATGAGCCTATATATCCTAAGCTTCCTGCCTTTGGCACCTTTGATGAAGCCAAGGCCAAAATTGAGCTTGAAATCAAGCTACCCTAGGCTATAAGCAAAAGAAAGAGGAAGATAGCCAAGTTGAAAATTGAAACCGACCCTCGTATGCTTACTGAAGGAAAAGGTGAAGATGAAGAAGAGGAGTAGGAACAAGAAGATAGAGAGGAAGAAATAGAGAACAAGGTAGAGCCATTTGAAAAGAAAGGTAAGGTAATCATTACCAAGCCAACCAAATCCTCCAAAACTATTTTCACTAGGTGAGAAAAAGGTAAGAACAAAGGTGAAGTAGTATTTAGCAAGCCCCAATTGACCTTCCAAGAAAGATTGAAAAAATTGGAAGGAGCTGGCATCACAAATTTCAAGGCATGGAATTTGAAACAAGGATAGATGTAGAGAAAATGCCAATTAAGGAACTGGTACTCAATAAGATGGGGAAATGGAAATACTCCCCAGACTAGCTTGCCCCTCAAATCTCCAAAGAACTATTGGAGAGATTGCAACCTAGGTGGGAGTCAGCCACCCAAACAGCCAAAGATATATATGAGAAATCCTTAAAGAATCTTCTACTGAGTGTTACTGAACTACACATAAAGGCAGCAATGAAGAATCATAAAGGTAAAATGATGATTAGATTTTACACATGTTTGATTTTAACTAAGGGCATTGAGCATGTTGTAAGTGATGCAACAAACATGTGGAAGAACATCTATCATCTACACAAGCCCAGTGATGACCCTGTTGAAATCAAGGATGATGATAGCAGTGACAGTGATGATTTTGGTAGCACTCCATCCATCACAGTTACTCTAGGAGAGTTGCATGCACTTTTGTCATTAGTAAGTGTAATAGTAAGTCCTACAATTTTGTCTCAGTCAGTTCCAGTAAGTCCTACAATTTTATTTCTATCAGCATCATCTATATCCAGTTCGACTACATTTAGTTCAGATACTACTATGGGTACTCTACTGAGTGCTATACCATTTTTGGGAAGTGTTTCAATTTTTTATCTGGTTAGTACTTCTATTGGCATTCAATCCTCAAGTCTTATCCCAGTTTTCACTGCTAGCCCTTCTATCTCCACTATTGTGTCTATTCCTATGGTCAAACTAGTCATCACAAAAGTGAAAAAAAAGCATCCATTAAAACTTTTGATCACTAGAAAGGAAATTGCAGAAGACGTTGACTTAGACATAGAGATAGTGATTCCAAATATTGACTATGAAAATGCTACCATTGAAGAGATGAGGTTAGCTAGTCACCTCATAGAGATGAAAGCTACACAGAAATAGTTAAGATCAGAAAGGGATAAGGAAGATAGAATAATTGAAAATGCCAAGAATATAATTACAAATTCTATAAATGTTGAAGTAGATTCTACTCAACACATTCTGATTTAGTTAGAAGAGGCTGTACAAAAATTTAATGAAGATTCTTCCAAACAAGAGAAACTTATTGAGAAAGCTGAAAAGAAATTTGATAATAAGGTGGTAGAGCATATTGCTCAAAAGATAGCAATCAAGCAAGTTGAATTGTCAGCATTTTTGAGAAATTTTGAAAATTCATTTAATAATGTAGCATCACTTTTTGCAAAACTTTGTAATGTTTCTAGTTTTACCAAAGAAATAAAGGATAAGTTAAATAAGATTGACATTGATATGCAATCAAGTGCTTCCAAGCTAAAGGTGGACTCCTCTTGTACAACCTCCCATCACACCAAAATTAGATATTTGGCAAATGTACAAGCAGGACTATTGAGAGAGGAATCAAGGATCTAGTCTACACTCATAGGCATCCAAAACATGATCCTTCCTATCATGGACACAATGCAGAAACATATTACTCATTGCAAAACATTGGTCCAAGATCAAAACTTCTTAGTGGTTGATCACTTGATCCAATTATCAGTAGAAGTTCAAATTTCTCTCTCCACCTATCAATTATTGCAAAAAAATTGGGATAATACATTTTCCACCATCCTCAAGGTATATCAAGAATTTCTATCTCACTTTGGTGTAGTCATATAAATTGTATATATGTAGTCCTTTGGCATTACTGTCAAAAAGGGGGAGAGATTCAACCTAATAAGTGAGGAGAGTTATCGCTATGAGTGATAGGGGGAGTTAGCACTCAATAGAGTTAGCATGTGTACATAAGAATCTTTATATATAAATTATAAGTCATCAAGAAGATATATAGAAATTAATATCCAATAGTTCTATAAAGATCAATTTTGAAGAGCCAAAATTCATTGAGTCAAGTTATGTACATATGTTTTGGCTTATAAGTGTTTTGTCACTAATGCCAAAGGGGGAGATTGTTGGCATTAAGTTATTATTTCCATTAGTGACCACACTTATTTACATCAGTATAGCCACCGAGCATTCTAGTGTTAACCAAGCTTCGCAGTTCACACCGAGCATTCTAGTGTTAACCAAGCTTCACAGTTTACACCGAGCATCTACAGTGTATACCGAGCATTTTGTGGTTACCTTATAGGTTTATCACTTACCAAAATTCTTGAAGCTCCTGAGTGAATGTGAAATCTAGTAGTGTCTACAAGGTTTACAGTGTTCACTGAGCTTCACAATGTTTACTGAGTGATGGAAGTGTAGTGTTTACCAAGTAACGGAAGTATAGTGTTTATCGAGTGAAATCAAGGTAAACGAAGGATCTAGTTTTTACGAAGTGACACTATATCTACTGAGTCTCCAATGGTTACCGAGTTCCAAGCTACATTGTGTGGTTAGTATGGACTGAGCCTCTACTTCTATGGAGTGCATGGCAATGCCGAGTAATGCAGTGGATGCCAAGTATCAAAAGGTCACCAAGTTAGCTTGAAGAACCTAAGTTTTCTACTATTTGGCCGACTTAGTAATGTTTTGGTCACTTGTGTTTTAGCCAACCTTGCAATTGTAATTATTTGAATGGTATATATGTAATGTAATATATCATTTACAAGTCAGAGATGTATGTGAAGGAATGGATATGAAAAGATTTGAATGAAAGAAAATCATCAGCAGAGTAGAGTATTTAGCAAGGTCTACAAGGAGTAGTAAAGATTCATTAGTCACAAGAGTTGATCTATCTTTCAAGGATAAAATCATCAATCAAGTTTGTAAGTAGATCCACTATTTCATCCTAATAGGTGAATCAATTTTGTAAATCCTTTAATAGGGTAGACTTAACAGTCTTTTGTATAAATCTCCTAACAGAGTGCATACTTCAGTGTATGTTTGTAAAATTCTCTAAGAAGGTGGACCTGGTAGTCCTTTGTGCTCCTAACCAAGAAGATCACTAGAAGTGGTCAATGTAAGCCTTAATAGGCCAACTTCTTATTGCATTAATGAAGTTTTTTGGGTATCATCCCCACCCTAGTTTTACTTTCTATTTGGAAGGTTTTTGGGTCACCAAATCACTATGTACATGTGTTATAAATGTTTGTTCTCTCATATATGCAGTAGATTAGATGAATGTATGGTGACTAGTATATATGGTTAAAGTGCTGAATTGTTTTAAAGTTTTGATGTTACTGATTCACCCCTCCCCTCTCAGTAACCTATCATATCTTGAATATTTCCAACATGGTGATCTAAGGAGAAGTTCAAAGTTTGAGGTCAAAGTGTATCTAAATTCAATGAATATGAGTTGGAAAATATTAATCGACGATTGTGGTTGACTGGAAAAATATATGAAGGGGTTGAAGCAACAAAAATATGTCTATAAGAGGAAGATACAAGAAGGAATTCATTACTTGTCTAGTTAATAGATAAGTCAATGTGAAGTGCTAAAGAATATTCTATCAAGTAAATCAGAGTGCGAAGTTGAAACAAAGTGAAGTGTTATTGTGATGGTCAAACAATGAGAAGAGATATTGAGAAAAATGAAGATCTTATCAAAAAATGTGAGTTGTTATTTTTAATAGATCATTTGATTTTTGCTTTGTAACCATTGTAGCAAAAAATGACTAACCAATTAGACTTAACAGTCTTAATTTTTAAATCTATTTGTATTGCGATATTCCATTGAATGTTTGAAAATCATTTAGAGAGGCCACTTATTGAAGAGTGAAAAGGTCTAGATGAAATTTGGTAAAAATACCCTAATAGGGTCACCCCTAACACTGTACTTGTAACCTTTAATAGGGTTGGATCTTAACCAAGCTCACTTCATAAGAGTAAATATATTTTGGGGACTAGTACCTTGTGGATTTTACCCTAATTGGGTTTCCAAGTTTAAAATATTGGTGTTCATATGTTTATGGATATTTTTCATGTTATTTTCTTTTATATGTTAAAATTTTATCATTTATGTAAGTTGGTTAATGATGTTGATGCTGTGTGGAAGTTATAGATAGAATATAAATTTACATATTGATAAAGTTAACGTGTTTACTAAGTTGATTATTGATAAGTATAAGTCTTTATAAAAGTGGTGAATTTTTTTAAAGGGCCTTAGGATAACTTTCTACCCACCCCCTCTTAGTTATCGAATAATTGGTATCATAGCATTGGTGGTTGGAGTAACAAGCTTTACATACTTAAGCTAAAGATCCAAAGATATCTAAGAGAGAGGTATTGAAGATAAAAAGGAGAAATTTCCATCATTGTAAAGAAGAATGAGACTATACATTATCTAGAATTGAAAACTGTGTATTGTACTACCTAGAAAATCAATACTTAGCAGCACCCCCTTGTCCTATGACTATTATGCAGATGAGAGAAAAAAAAGAGCACAATTCTCTAATGATAGAGCTTGCTTCTTCCTTGAATGATCATGATTTTGGTGACATCAAATATTGTGATACTACTAACGATATGTGGAGCAAATCAATACTTTTCCATGGAGGAGATCAGAATGTGCTAAGAGAAAAGGCTTAAAAAATTTAGAGGTAAGTTTGACAATATGAGGATGAAAGAAGGTGAGAACATTATTAAAAAAAATAACTAAATCAAGGAAGTTGTTAATGTTATCAAAGCAGTTGGTGGAGTCATAAGTGATGAAGTTGTGGTAAGAAAAGTTCTTAGAACACTTTTACCTATCTATGCTATTAGAGTTTCTTCTATTCAAGAGTTGAGATCTATACCTGGAAATAATATTACTCTTGATGCTTTGGTTGGTAAACTAGCTAATTTTGAGATGAATAAATTTGATGATTGTTTAGTTCCTAAGATTGTATATGCATTTAAGACATCTCTAACTATTGGAAGTTTAATAAGAGTTCTCATCATACTAAGAATGACAGTGATTATGAGTCAGATGATAATGACCAAGAAGGACTTGAAGTACTATTGTCTAAGAGGCTACTGAGAGGTGAAGGAAAGTATAAAGGTAGACTATGTTTTATTTTATTTAAATTTAACAAGGTTGGTCACATTGCATGTTCATATATGTCTAGAAAAAAGATGAAAGGAATGACAAAAGAGAGACTACAAAGATAAAGGAAAGAAGGCTTGTTACATAGTTGAAGATGAAGACATTGAATAATAAACTTCTAATCAAGAGGATTGTGAGGAAGTCTTGTATATTTCAATGGAGGAAGACTCTCATTTTTCAAGTAAGTAAAAATGATTTATTGATTATTGATAGTGGTTGCACTCACCATATGACTAGTGATATTGGTAAATCTGAGAGTCTAGAACACTATGATGGTGAATATGTTAAACTTGGAATTGATGATCCATTCCCTATGAAAGGAAAAAGGTTATATTATTTTAAATGAGAAGATCAAATGTGATAATGCATATTGGATACAAGGAATAAAGAATAATATGTTGAGTATGGCTTAGATAAACAACACATGTCACTAACTAGAATTTTAAAACCAAAAAGTGAAGATATATGATGATGCTAGAAATCTGATGGGTACTAGTGAATATTCAAGAGGTAGCTTTTTTTTCTTGGGTTCTATTGAGAATACATGTTTGATTACAAGAATTGAATTTTTTATCTATGTCACAAAAGGCTATGTCATGTTAATTTTGACAACATAAACAAGGTTTATAGAAAGAAAAGAGTAAGAGGATTGTTAAGCTTATCAAAAATTGATAAAGTGATGTGTAAGCAATGTTAAATTAGGAAAATGACTAAGTCAAGTTTCAAAACTAAGTCTTACTCATCTAGTGATGTATACTTGTGGGCCATTCTATACTTGTGGTGGCATGGGTCATATAGCTTGAGAGTGTCCATAGGGACAGTCATCCAGTGGTCAGAGAGGGGCTTTTTCAGAGCTGATAGTTGGAGACATGGGCAGGTTCCACAAAGTTTTTGCAGTGGTTGAAAACTGCCAGGTTGAGCATTAGGCTATAGATATTGGGGCTACATATGGAGTTGGTTGGCCAGTTAGCTCTAGAGCCTATCCTTATTATTGCCTGACAGACCCTAGCTCCTCGAGGTCGAGAGCTACACCAAGTTAGGGTCTAGTGGGAATGTTACAAAGAGCTCATGATTTCTTGAGAGGATGTAGCACATATGCGATCTCAATACCCTTGTCTTTTGATGAACTCCAGGAGGAAGTTCATGCCTAGTGGGGGAGGATGTGAGGCCTCGCCTTGACCCTTCGTAGCCTTATATGTTATTTTATCATTTTGATACTCACAACTCGAGATGTCAAGACATTATCAGATACTTGAACATATCATATTATTTCATGTTGTGTGATGTTATTTTCAAAAATTTGATGTCCGTCATTTAATGCTTTATGTATATGTATGTCGATGAATTAAGTAAAATGTAGGATTAACACATTGATTTTTGGAATCTTTATGATTAAGGATATAAGTAGGATGAAAGAAACTCTTATTGATGTATGTTGCAATTTATGTGAATTTTTGATACGTATATATACATATGTACATGTGATTTTCAGGACTACTGATGTGTGCAATGAGTGTGCAGATATTTTAGCCAAGGAAATCAACGGAAGAACATAACTGATCTCTATGTGTTAATTTTGAAAACCTTGTTATTCATAATTCAAGTATTTTAACTATGAGATGTATGTATTTTATTTCTGTGTTCAGTGAATGTTAATGTTTGTAACTATGTTCTTTTAGTGTCACTTGACACTCATGAATTGTTTGTGCTCTTTAGCATGCTAGTTAGGGTTAGCTGTGTAACCCTTGGACCTAAGTCAGATTAAGTTAGTATCATTTGCTAATTTGGTTCTTAATCGAGTTTGTCACCCTAATCCAGATTAGTGCTTAATCTGCATTTCTTGAGTTGTTAGTTGGTCCTAATTATTCCTAACTTTTGTTTGGCTCTAAACCTATTCCTAAGGTCTTAAAACATGAAATTTTATACCCAAGGGGTATGGTTATGGGTTAGGGATCTTTTCCAACCCCTAAGCCCCTTTTTTTGACTTTTGAGATCACTCAAAAAGTCTCATTTTACCTTTGTGCCAAAATTGCAAGTAGTTATCTTGAGTCACCTCACCTCACCTCCACTTAGTGTTTAACCCTAGTGTGGGTTGAATTAGGAGTTTCTACAATTGCTAGTGGGTGGAAGTAGTTATTGCTCCTTTTGGGTGGTTGAGTTGGAGGCTTATTTAGAGGCCTTTCTTGGACTAGTGGAGGGTGTTACCCAATCTCTAGATTTAGAGAGGAGTTCTTGAAGATTGAAGCAAGGAGAAGGAAACTCTAGTCAAACTTTTTCATTGCCATTACCTCTTCATGAAGGTTGGAATTCTCATATCCTTTGTTCAGATTTCATTCTTGTTTCATGCTTATGCTACCTTGTTGTTGTTTGAATGTTTGTATGTTTGTGGGTATGTTGGGAAGATTTGAAAACCATGTTATTTTGGATGATTTACTTTCATGTTTATGTTTGAAATTTTGAGATTTTTCTTGCATGGGTGTTTTGGTATTACTCACCCTTGGAGAGGGCAGAAGTGACCAATTTTGGGAAAGGTCTGTTTAGTCAGACTCCAACCAGTGTAGAGTCTCTTCTTAGGATGAGAAGAGGGAGAAAGGGTAGGGTGTTATGGGCCCCTACCTGTTAGCACAAACCTTGTATGATTATGGTATGTTGAAATGGAAGAACGAAAGTTCTTGGTATATAGCCTCAATTGGGCATCTGTTTGTGTTGTGCTTGACTTCTCCTAGTTGGAAGAATTCATTTTTCCCTACTTTTTTATTCATTGTGAAACCTATTGCGAAAACCTAGTATGAATATGCATGTTTGATTTGTCTTTTGGTCATGCTTGTTGACACCTGATCAAATTCTATTCTCTCCATGATCTTAGCAATGTGTTGCAGAATATGATATAGATCCCTTGATAAGGGACATGAAGGAAATTATTTGATTGTTCAAAATTTGGGATTAAAATCCTATGGAAAATTGTATTTAATAAGTTTTTTGTAATGGCAACGAAGCCAAGTTTTCTTCCTAGTTCTTTCCTGGCCAAGCCTTTGAATCAGGTTGTAAATATAACAAGTGATTGACTAATTTTGCTTCTCTTGAGGTTTTTGTATTTTTTTTTTCTTCTTCTGATATATGAATGTATATCAAGGATAAGGTAAAATGATGATGTTCAATTATGCAAGATTCAATTTGTAAAGTGTGGTGTTGTCTCCATTCATATGGGCCATAGAGAGAGATATTTCAAATCCATGTAAATGTATGATATCTCCATTGAATTTGAAAAGATTTAGTTCATGATTGGTTGTGTTGAAAGTAAATGTGCAAGAACATGTAGGAAAGAATTATGTCAAGATATCCAAACTTAAATTTGAAACATGATAGAGGAAAGAACTTTGTGTGTTTGATACTCCATTCTAAATGAATAGAACATTATCATTCTAATCTTCTTATTTTCTCAATTGCCCTAAGATAAGTTTAGTTACTATGTTATTCAATTATGAGCTCCATCAGTCTTAATAGACAAATAAATGAATATGTAGATGAATATACGAGGTAATTTGGGTTTCATTGAAATGCATGGCATTTGAGGTTCATGGAAATTATTAATCAGGAATTCATAAGAGAATGCATACACCTATTGTTGAAATATAGTTGCCAAGAAATATACAATGATTTTCAAAAGAGAGAGAGAGAGAGAGAGAGAGAGAGAGAGAGAGAGAGAGAGAGAGAGAGAGAGAGAGAGAGAGAGAGAGAAGACAAATTATCAAATATCCACCTACAGGATGCTGGAGTTTGTATGAGAGAATGTAATAATTCTTGATTTGAAACACAAAATATTTTGAAAATCTTTTTGTGCTTAAATTTAGAAATTAAAAGTAAATGATATCTAGTAAAATGCCTAAGTTATAAAACCTTTATAGCTTAAATATCTTAAATATCTATCATCCACCAAATAAATTTTTTTACATTTACCACTTCCTTCTTGGCATGAGCTCTTTAGGAAGGATCCGATTTGTTTTTTTTGCTAGTAAATTTTAGCTTGTCAGGGTGACATCACCTTAACTTCCCCATAAGAATTCGTAGCCCTTGCAATATTAAGAAGTGACTTTTTGTTTATGCTTTGTCAAAGAGAATTTGTTCAAAACTTTCTCCCACCTTTTTCCATCTTTGGTTGCCTCTTCTCTTATTAGATTCGGGTCAGTGTTGGGAACTCTTGGGCAGAGTGCCTCATTTGGTCAGTGCGTTTGGAAAAAGTGCAGGGGGAAGTAAGTTTTTGACCAAGTCTTGCATAGTATTTTTTTAAAATTATCCTTGCACTCCACCTTGGTCAGCACACCATATCACCTCGGGTAGAGTGTTCAACGTAGAAAACACTTGGGAAGCGCTGAAACTTGGTCATGATGGTTATCTATGTGGTAGTTGGGCACCACCATGAGGGAAGGGAGAGTGGATAGCGTAGACCTAGTATAGGTATCAAGGAAATAAGGTAGGATTAGATGGTTTTGATTATGAGTTAGTGTTATGGTTTGGGATGGGTTAGTATAGGTTAGAGTTAGGTATGTTAAATGTTGAGGTTAGTTAATTGAGTTAGATTAGTATTAACATGTGTTATTTATTTATCAAATAATGTTAGTTGTTAATGTTATGAGTTAGCAATAGTTAGTTTGTTAGTAGTTTTTTAAAAATTTGTTAAGAATGGGAGGGAAGTCTTAAAGAATTATTAGTTTAAGATCATGCAATTAATGTTTTAAATTATGGAGTTACATCATCTCAAGTTGTTATTATATGTTAGTTGTGGAGTGGGTCAAGCTTGATGTTGGGTAATTTAGTTCGATTAACTTACTTTTTTTTTATTGTTAAGTAAATAGTATTAGTAAGTTTTAAAAGAGAATAATAATAAGTTTTAGGTTTTAATATAATTAATAAGTGGGAGTAGTATTGTTGATTTATATATTTTTAAAATATTAGATTTTAATTAATGTTAGCAATTTTAGTTGCTTTATTAAGATAGTTGAAATGTTAAATAGTATTTAGTTTTAACTAAGTATGTTTTTAGATAGTTTAGAATTTTAAGTGTTTAATACAATTTTGTTTAGTGTTTTTTCATTTGTATTAAAGTATTTCTAGATTAGAAGCTTTACTTATGGAATAATGTTTTCTTTAAATTTAGTTAGTTTTGTTATTGGTGTAGATAAGTTGGTTAAATTTTAGAGATAGTTAGCTAGTTTTATTTTTGAGTATTAATTAGTTTAATTTAAATTTTATTGGCTAATTAAAATAAGTTTAAAGTAGATTCTATTTGCTTAGATATTTTGACCCAACTAACTCGGAGTCATCTACACTTTTTAATTTAAATAATTTTAACTATAGTGTGGTATAAGAAAGGTAAGAACATAAGTTTATCGATATCAATCTTATAACAAAAGTTTTAAAATCTTAACGATGTAATCGTCCTCATGTTTATTATCTTAAGACGTAATGTAGAGAAGCTGTATTTAAATGGTTATCACAATCATTTCAACTTATAGCACTTAATTAATTATTATAATTTAAAAAAAAAAAAAAGATTTGTGTTTTTGCCCTCGTAGTTTGGGCATGACACTATGCAATCTCACAATCTTTTTAAAAAAAGTTTAACAACATGCTTAGCATCTAATATCTTCTTACATTGTATAAAATGAGCCATCTTAAAAAATCTATCCACCACAACAAATATAGAATCATACCCCTTCACTATCTTAGGTAATCCAAGAACAAATTCCATACTGACATCAATCCAAGGTTTCTCAGGAATAGTAATAGGTGTATACAAACCAATATTTTGACTTACTCCTTTGCAGCTTGACAATCTCCACAACTCTTTACAAATTTCTAAACATCCTTATACATTTGTGGCCAATAATACTTATCCTTTAGAAATTTTAATGTCTTATCAATTCAAAAATGTCTAGCCAATCCACCACTATGATTTTATTTAATTAGATTTGACCTCATAGAGCTTCTAGGAATACACAAATGAATGCCTTTGAACAACATATCTTCTTGAATGAAATACTCATCATACTTACTTATGTGATATGTCAGATTTGGTGCTCTGCACTCTCTCCATACCTTAGAAAAATTAGGATCAGCATCATACAACTCTTTCATTTCATCAAAACCAATAAATTCACCCTTCATTTTAGTCAACAAAGAACGTCTTCTACTTAATACATCAGCAACTCTGTTAGTAACTCCACTCTTATGCTTAATGAAAATGTGAAACTTTGCAAGTGCTCAACCCACTTCATATGTCTTTGATTCAATTTATGTTGATTTCCCAAGTATTATAAAGCTTTATGATCAGTATACAACACAAACTCCTTAGGAATCAAATAATGTCTCCACTTCTTCAATGGTTGAATAATAGCATAAATTCCTTGATCATACATAGAATACTTCCTTTCAGCATCATTCAACTTTTCACTGAAGAAAGAAAAAGGTTTACCTTCTTGACTTAATATAGCTCCTATTGCATTACCACTTGCATCACATTCAGCTTAAAATACTTTGTTGAAATTAGGCAAAGCCAATACAAGTAATTCAACAACCTTTTATTTCAACGTCTCAAAACTCTTATCAGCTCCATGTTTCCGCTTGAATTCCTTTTTATCTCCTCTTATTGTCTCAGTCATAGCATTACAAAAAACACTAAAATTATTTATAAACTTTTTGTAAAATCTAGCCAAACCATGAAATGATCTTACCTCACCCACATTTTTAGCTGTAGGCCATTCAAAAATTACTTTAACCTTCTAAGGATCCATCTTCAATCCATCAGCTGAAATCACAAATTCCAAATACATAATCTCTTCATGCATAAAAGAACACTTTTTTAGATTTTTCATAAACTTTTCCTCTTTCAACCTCTGTAATACTTGTCTAATATGCTTAAGATTTTCTACCTTAGTCTCATTGAATATCAAAATATCATTCAAATAAAAAATCACAAACTTACCCAAGAATCTTTTTAGAACTTAATTCATCAACCTCATGAAAGTATTAGGTGCATTAGTCAAATCAAAAGGCATAACCAACCATTCATACAAACCATCTTTTGTCTTGAAAGCAGTCTTCCATTCATCACCTTCTCTAATTCTAATCTAATAATAGCCACTCTTCAAATCAATCTTTGTAAAATACTTTGCTCCACTCAAACAATCAATTATGTCATCCATCCTTGGCATAGGAAACCTATATTTTACTATGGTTTTGTTAATAGCTCTAGAATTAGTACACATTCTCCATTCTCCATTCTTTTTAGGTGCTAATACAATAGGTACAACACAAGGACTCAAGCGTTCTCTGATCAAACCTTTTGACAATAACTTATGCACTTATCTATTAAGTTCTTCATTCTTTGTCGATGTAAATTTATATGGTGCTTTGTTTGAAAAACTAGCTCTAGGAATCAAATCCATAAAGTGACTTATACTTCTCATTAGAGGTAAACCATTAGGTATATTCTCTATAATAATCTCTTGAAACTCATTCAACAATTCTATAATTTCTTTTGGTACTCGATCAATACTACTAGCTATCCCTCGGTCACCACTGATTGGCACTCGGTTAACACTATTTTTTAGCACTTGGTTATTGTTGACATAACTTAGTTTCTTTGTAATTATAGCAAAAAAAAATTGACTCTTTTTCATTTTATTGTCAAATTGTTTCCCATTAACCATACAAATTTTTATAGTAGTATAATTAAGCTCAGTTGGACTTCTAATTAAAGGAAAATATATTTGTTTCTTCCTATTCACCAAAAGAGTATATTGATTCAATCTTCCATCATGCATAGCATATCTATTGTATTGCCAAGGTCTACCCAACAAAATATGACAAAAATCCATAGGCATGATATCACACAAAACTTCATCAAAGTAATGTTGAATCTTGAACTTCACAAGGCATTGCTCACTTGCCAATATCTTGTGCTCGTCTTTGATCCATGAAACTGATGCAGGAGCATCCAGAGGTATAAGGGCAATCCTGTGTCACCCAAAAAAATGTACTTAGACTTAGTTTCTATTTTATGTCTTTGCATTTTTGGATACCCATTTGGCTCAAATAAAGGTTCCAACTCTCATAGTTTGACTATCAGTGCATTTAAAAATCCCGAAAAAATAGGAGCATGCAATTTGACCATCATTTTGGTGACCTAGAAGGTGTGACTTGGCCAGATGAATGTAATCGAGATTTAGAGCATTCCAGAAAAAGAATCAGGTCAAAAGGCCCCACGGTTTGAAAGTTATTGCAGTTTTTTGGGTTTTTGAGACCCCCTAAGAATGCTTCAAAGTCAGGTTCGGCTACCGTTTCTGGATTCTTCTAGAATTGCACCGACTTCTAACGCAACTTTTGGAACCTTCTATTTTGTCGGTGGATGCCTACTAGCACTTTCTAGAATGTACTCCTAGTCCTTAACCCTCCGGGGTCTATTTAAGGAGATTTCTGGCATTGTAAAAGGTAGTTCGGATTGGAGCTTGAGAGGAGGTGCAAAAAGGAGAAATATTCTCCAGATTTATGCTATTGTAAGCCCGCAGGGCATGTTTTGAGTTTATTTTCTCTGTACTGTTTGTACCAGCTTATTTTCTCAGTTAATATAATTTCCCCTTTCTATTGTGTCTATTCTGATTGTTGGGTTGTGTCCCCATCAAAAACATGATAGGGTTTAGGATGCTTCAGCCTCTGCAATTGCAACTTTGTAACCAACTCTTATAATGCCAAATTTATAGAACTTCCACTGTCAATGATCACTTTGTAGCATTTTCAATCCATCTTACATCTTGTCTTGAAAAGAATTCTCCTTAAAACAAGTTCCTCACCACTTCCCTTATTACATAAGGTTCTTCTTACCATTAGATTTTCTCTAGCCTTAGGTCCACTTGTTGAACCCTCATCATTTCCTTGAATCATAACATTTATGTTACCTTGTCCACTTTCAAAGGATCTACATTTAAAAGATCTATGTCTCTCTTTACCACATCTAAAACAATCACCATGAAAACGACCTCTAGAAAAAGAATTACCTCTCCAATCTATTGAATTCCTCAGTATACTCCTTCACACTCATGTCTCTTTGTCTCAAATTTGGCATCGTTCTTAGCAAGCTAACTTAGTAATCAATAGGAAGAATTTTTTTCTTTACCTTATTCACTATCTTTGGCCAAGTTCTGATCTTCTCCTTTCCTCTCCTATGTCTATGAGTTCGCAAATGCTCCCACCATAGTGAAGCATGACCTTTAAACCTAGTAATTGCAATATTCATTATCTTATTATTAAGAGTGTTTTCATACTCAAAAAATTCCTCCATATTTGAAATCCAATCCAACACAACATTGGTATCCAATTTTCAATCATAATGAACAACTTCTACAACAAGCTTTGAATTTTCCCTAAACAACATTCTCAACAACCTTGCTTTATCTTGGTCTTCTTTAGGTTCTAGATTAGAGTTTGGTGCTACTAATTCATCATCACTTACATCATCTAGATGTGCTCCTATCCTTTAGGATGTCTTCATAGCATCTAATATGGCTACAATTTGTCTCAATGTATTTAATATTACATTTTTAACATTTCCCCTACCTCAAACAATCTTTACAAATCAGGTTGCTACAAGATCATAACCCTCTACAAGTTATAGGTCAAATTCATAGATCTGCAACCCTAGAATCCAATTCACTCAAGGTTCTACATGATCCAATCACCACAAGGTTGAACCTCAAGATTTGATACAACCTAACACAAGGAGGGATGAATAACTAAGGCCAAAGGCACATCTAGCTATCTAAACCACCTTTCATGAGTTAACACAGTAGAAACACAATACACTGAACAACAACCAAAGAATGAAGAAAATAAAACACTTGTTGCTTCATCAAATAATCAGCATACATGCCCAAATATAAGGCCTTCTAGGTTATGGATAGATAAAAAATATATTCCAGATCAAAGATCCAACATCAAGTTTGTAGCTCCAGATAAATATGCAACAAACTTTCCAAAATTTCACATTCTACTCCAAAATCCCTCAAAAACTACCCTAACTCTAAGTCTAAACACTCTATATGTACTTGTCAAAATTCCATATAGATTATTCTAAAACATTACATAAGAGAAAGGTCGATCGAACAATGGTCTGGATACATCCCAACAAAAGATCATAACATAAATGTCAAGATCGAATTGTTAGAATTCTTTAGAATAACTGAGAGAGGGGGGGGGGGGGGGGGGAATCAGTTATCCAAGGTCCAAATGCCCTAATAATACTTTTTCACTTCTTATAATGAATCCATAAACTTTTCATCCATACAAGCTTAAAATAATCATCTTGGCAAATTACAGTAAATCAATATGCAGGAATAAAACATGCAAGATCAACACATGACACAATGATTTCCGTGGAAACCCAATTTGGGAAAAACCACTAGTAACATGCTACTTGATTTTCACTCTTCTAAAGTGATGCCCTGTTAAAAGCATACCCTCTTAAAGGCTTACAACACACTATTAAATGTGACCTTGTTAGAGGATTTCACCATACTGTTAGGAATGGGCCTGATAAAAGAGCTTTAGAACATTCACTTGGAATGTCACCTTGTTAAAGGATTTACAACATGGCTATTAAACCAACCTAAGTCCATAGGATTTAAACTATCTATTACAATTACTAGAGAGTGACAATAATGGATTGTTGATCTGATACAACTTACAACATACTTTGTAGATTTTAGAACACTCTTTAGTTCAGTCCTTTTGCTTGGCTTTTAATCACTTCAATTATTATAGCTTGACATCTCAAGCTTCGTATCCTTGAGTCTTCTTACTCATCATACCAATGCATCCATACCTGTGGTCATCTATTGAAGCAAAGTGAATGTGCTTTCTTTCTCTTTAGCACCTCCTTCAGCAATTATGATTTCATGCTTGACCTCCTCTCTCACTTTGCTTCATGACCTTATGACTCCTTAAATAGAAATCTAATTTGCCTTTGTTGCTCGATTCTCCCTTTCCAACTTTAGGGTTTCAAATGGATTAGGTAGAATACAATGTATCTACCCCATATCTTACTTTTATCTAGAAAACTTTATCTAGAGTCTAGTTTTATTCTCCAAAAACATTCTACATGGTGTTCTGTGCCACCAGCTCATCATTCTTATCATCTATTTGATTCATAGAATTCTAGATAACAATCTTGTCGGCTTAGTTCTGGCAAACCTTCAATTTTTGAAATAATGCAGCAACTTGGCACTATTGGTTTACTGATGCTCAAAACCTCTGTGTTACTCAGCACTTGTATTTTCTTAGCACTTGATTCTTCTCAGCACTTGATTTTACTCGGCACTTGTATTTGCTTGGCACTTGATTTTACTCGGCACTTGTATCTACTCGGCATCTGAAGTTCACTCGGCACTTGAAGTTGAACTTGCTTGGCTTCAACTAGGAATCTATTGGACACTTAATAGCTTGCTCAGCTTCCTTTTTACTTAGTTAGGCTTTACAAATGTCTTAGCTAAAACCTTACATCTTTGATATGTTTTAGTGTGCCCATTTAATGTGTCTTAGAGTATGTCATCAATACACTTTTTCATCAATGACTTAGCTGATCCTTGTACTTCATTGTAACATCATAACTTCAACCTTTCTATAAGTGTTCTAGTTACATCTTTATTGATTGCCTCCTCCTTATCAACCAAAAAATTGATAGTATTTGGATCACTAAAGCAATTGTCATTCCTACAAGTAGCAAATTTGATATCAATGACAAAACAATGATTGAGAACATTCTTTACTAGTTCCATTGTTTGACATCAATCTCCGTCATGATCTTTTCAATCATTTCCAACAATCTCCCTCTTTGGCATTGATGGCAAACCAAACTGATCAATTGATCAACTTAGTTACCACCAAGATTGTATACATTGTCTGCTACTTTTCTTGGCTACTGCATCCTTACTACTAATCTCTTATAGCTCCCTCTTTCATATATATCTCCCTCTTGCTTTGTATTGATCATTTTTCTACATATTTCTCCCTCTTTAACATAAATGCTAAAGATGTAGCATCTTTATGATGAAAAATATAAGCTTTGGCTTCTTGATGTCTTCTCCCTCTGTCACCATGCTTGTGACTGATTTGGAGTTTCTACTCCTGCTATCATCCTCTCCATCATTCTTCTGATATTCCAATGATTTGTTCCTATTGATGCAGGGCAGCTACCTTCTTACTTTAAACTACTTGAGTTAGGGGTAACTCGGCACATCAAGGAACACTCAATCGACACTAGATTGCTATAATAACTTGACATCCACTAAAGCTACAATAGCTTGGCATCTATTAGACCCAGAATAACTCAGCATCCATTAAAGCTACAGTAACTCGACATCCACTAGAGCTATAGTAACTTGACATCAACATGTAGAATGAAAAAAAATGAATAGGATAACAAGGCAACCCAGGATGCTCCTGCATCAATATTCTTTCGAAGATCTCATTTAGTATATTTGGACACATTTTAAAAGAGAATTATGTAATAAAATGAACTATCTTATTAAACTCCACCCTCCAATCAAATTTTAGACTTCAAAGCAATTCTTTATGAAGCCTTGCATACTAAGGTTAGGGTCTGCACTTGGGGGCTACCAGTACATGCCTAGGTCCATGTGAAACCTTCTAAACAATCTACTGATGACATGTGGAGGGAGTTTGGCTGAAAATGAGGTCATATTTAAAGTTGGTAAGGGGAGGAGACATACATCTGCCACCCTTGACTTTCCCTCCACACACTCCAAGTCCCACCCACTTGCAATCTTCCTTGGGCAACATGACCCATGTATGGGGTGTCCACATGAGCCTAGGGTAGCATGGAAAGGGGGTTGTGGAAAATATAATGAGGTTAAGGGGGTAAGGTTAGATAATAGGTAAGGGGTTAAGGTGTTACGATATGTTAGGATATGGTTAGTAGAGTGGTTAATATGTGTGTAGTTAGGTGTTAGTTGTAGATAGTTGTAGTAAGTTTTATTTAAATGTTTTAATATTAATTTTTGGTTAGTTAGTATTATTTAGGCTTAGATAAACTTTTATTGTTAAGTGTTTAGATTTATAATTAGTTTTAATTAATAATAATATATTAATATTTAAGTTTGGTTTTATTTAACTTTCTTTTGTAATTAGAATTAGTATTTATGAAGTATTATTTTAGTCTATTTTAATTTAATTTGATATATATTTAATGAAGATTTAAAAAGGGTTAGAAGTAGAAAGTAATGTTATTTTAGAAATTAGTAAGTGGATAATAGTTACAATAGTCTTTTTAATTAGTTTATGATTTAAAAGTATTAATGCTAATTAAATTTTATATGGTTGCTTTATTTTAAATAATTGACTGTTTTGATTCAAAAGTAAAATGACTTAGTTAGTGAAGATAGTTAGTGGGGATGTTATATTAGGGATAAATAATGTATCTCACTTTATAATTGTATCATGAACTTAACAATAAGATGAAATTCATAGTATGATTGGAAAATTGTATTTGCTCCTTTATTTGATTTAATGAAACATTAATGCATCCTTGAGTAATAAATCCTTAGGTAATGTATTAAAGTATTGTTAGGGAAGCCTATGTCTACATTTCAACATACCTATAATTTAACTTGTAAAATGAATATTTAGAATCATGTCAAACCCCATTTGTCATGTGAGCCTTACTCAAACATGTATCAACATAGTGGACTTATTAACATTTTAAAAAAAAAATTGTGTATCTTTTCCCTATTATTTTGGGCATGACTCTAATATATGAAAATATTCCTATTTTTCCCTTTGTAGGAACTAAAAATTTGCATGGAATACTTTTTTGAGAAATTATTTTGCACAATGCTTAATGACATAAATCCTTTTAGATCTCTCTCTTGAAAAGTTGATTAATGACCAACTCTAAGGTTCCAGATGGCTATTTTACAACTTGCTAGGTAACTCAGTTGAAGATAAATGTGAATGTTCACAAGGAGGCCTTTGCTTGTACCCACCAATTTGTACAACTTTGTTGAAACCAAAAAAGAGATATATTTTTGTATTTTATGTTTTATGATGAATGAAATTTCTAAACAATACAAATATACAAATTCCTATTTTAACCGAATGTTCTAAAAATAAAATAATGAAGATAAAGTAACAAGAAACTAAATAAAATTATTGAAAGGGAAATTCCTAATGGATATAAGATAGAGTAACAACATGTCTACAAATTATTATCGAAAGGATCTGGTAGGAAACCATTAAAATTAGGAGTAACACATCCTCAACTCCACTAATGCAATTGTCAATAGGAACTTCAATAATAGCCAAAAAATGTTTCGCATTTCATCAAATTGTGAGGCCACAAAAAGTGTGTTCACATGAGATAAAATGCTATCCAAGAACAATATTGATCCTTTCTCCAATTTGTCACAACAACAAAATTTGTTAACATAAGAAAAATATTAGAACTAAAAGACCACATTATCATAAAAACATAAAAAAACCACTAGCTCCCCTATTATTCATGAACATTCATTCACAAAAATAACACACTCTGACAAGAGTTACTACACTCAAAATGATAGCAACAATAACATATATAATTGCATCAAAATAATAGCTTAGAGTACATATTACATTAATGTATTTAAAATAGATCCTCTCCTCCTTCTGTTTTAGGAGTGAGAGCTCTTCTAATATGACTCATATTAAAATAACTAATAAAATAAGTCTATTTACATACAAACTAACTCTCTAAATGGTGTTAAATATGTCTCCACCCTTGTTTTTATCAATTAATGGGTGTATGAGCTTCTACATGACTTAAAAGAATAAAATAAGAAGGATATAAGAAGATAGAAGCCATGAGATGATCTAAGAGTCACTGAGAGCTCTAAAAATGGAAGCTTAACCTTCTCTAGGTGTTTCTAGGAGTTGAACACCATCAAAATGTGTTTTTGATGCATAGTATGATCTAAAATAGCAATTGACAATTAACTATCGGCGCATTGCTTCTTATTCAAAATTGTTGGTGCACCTATGAAAAAGTGCACCTTCAAAAAGTGACCCTTGGAAAAGTTCACCTTCAAAAAGTGTACCTTCAAAAAGTGCACCTTCGAAAAGTGCATCTTGGTGACAAGACCCAAAAATCCAAAAATTCTTCTAACTATCAAAACTTGATTTCCAACATTGAAGTTTTCTTCCCTTTTATACCAAAATGATATCTAGATGCTTTTTTTTGAATTTTTCTATTGTCTCCATTACTTCCTTAGCCTCTAGTAAATCTAATGAATCATACTTATTTTGAATTACTTTTCGATAGTTTCTCACTTCTATCCTCATATCCATGAAATCCTCAAGCTAAGAATCAATTTCTAATAATGCTTCTTCTTTTTTGAAAGCTTGACTAATATCATCTTCTGATAAAGTTGTCTCAAATGTATCCCTAAATTGTTGAGCAACTATTTGTACTAAGGATAGTTTTGTCTTTGAATCATCTTCAAATATCTCAAGGCTAGCGATGTTGTATTATTTATTGCTTCCAAAAATTTCTTCGAGTCTTATTCTTTATTTGCTAAATATCTTCATGTGGTCCTTCCATGACTTTATTCCCAAAAGATATCTTCTCTATCCAATCATCTAAATTATCTAGTTTCTCCACCAAGTATATTTCCATAAACATCTAGTACCTTTTCACTGTAATAGATTTGAGTGCTTTCAATTCATTGGCCTAGGTACATACCTCATCCATTAGCCCAAAATTATGGTTAATAATGACAACCAATTTATCGGTATTAGTCTAGATTTTGTGCAAAAGGTTCAAATTACCTTGTATTATTTGCACTACCCTTCCCACAAAATCATGATGCCATTTCTGAAGAGCATCCAAAAAGGAATCCATTTGTGGCCTCGTCTGCCTCCTTTCCAATGCATTTGCAAGAGAAATCTCATGATACACAAATTCTATTGGCTCCACTACCTCATTTAGTTAGTCAAAAGCTTTACAATATCCATCATAGACTTACCCATTATGATCTCCTTCATCTGATAGTTCTTCAGAGTCAACTATTTAGTTTTTGGATGGGGAGGTGGAATGAAAATGTTTGCCAAGAGGTCTTGATCTTAATTATTCATTATGAAGGAAATTGTTCTAACATCACCCTTAAGTGGCTCAGGTTTCCAGATTACCTTTATTAATTCCAAAATTTCATCTTGTTCAATTAATTCCATCTATCTCTTTTGTTTGAACATAACCTCCTTCTTCAACCATGATGGTGTCATGCCAATTAATGACATATATTGTGCTAAAGAGGTTGGTTCTGTTGTAGGTTCCTTTCCCTTATCGCTCTTCTCTAGAGTCTTCTTATGTTGAGGAAGAACTCTAGAGTGAGTTTCTATATCATGTTGGGTTGGAGACCTAGCCTCTGTATGTAGAGGATCTAGTTGCATTTATCCTACTATCTATCCTTGGATAGTTCATCGTTATGCAACATATTCTCCTTCTTCTAGATTTTGACTTTCAAATTCAATCATCAGAGGAGGTGGAGCCACTGATCCTTGTTCTATTAATTTTGGCATACCTTGTGCTAGTGGGGGAGGAATGCTAAGAGGTCCTTGTGGTAGTAGAGGTAGTTGACTCCAATCTTCCCCCAATGGATCCTTCCTAAGTTGTCCCATATTTTCTATCCTACCATCTTGATGCCTAAAAATGTGAAATCAAAGTTTGAGAGGTAAAAAATGTCTACCCCCTTGCCCTCCATTTCTATAATCTATTTATGTTTCTTATCTTCAAAGGTCTAAACCTAGATGGGCTCCCTATGGATAGAAGAAGGTGTCTAAGTTGAGCTTCTTCTCCTCCCTTCTTTAGCCATAGTAGGTGAGTGAGTTCTCTTACTCAAAGGTACAAACTTAATTTTTTTCCCTTCCTCCTCATCTTCCACCTTAGGGATTTTTTTTGGAATTTGTGACAAGTGGTTACTCTTATTCTTTAGTCTCCTCTTCACATCTACAACCTCTAGATGCCTAAATTTGATTACACCACTTTGGTAATCCTATTTAGCTATCTCTAAAGGCATCATTAATTAAATTCCTATTTATTTAATCCTTTGCGATCCCCTAGCTGATTAATTTAATTAATCATTTATAGTCCTAATTGATAAATCAAATAACTTATCATTTATCAATTAAATCCTATTCTTCTATCTAATTCAAAAATCTCCATTTATTAAATAAATATATTTGATAAATAAAGCTCTCAATAACCCTTAACCTATTCCTAATCCTATATTTAGCCTAATCCACCCCATCCACCCATACTAACTAAGCTTAGTCACTAACTCACCCACCCTCATGAATGCCATCCACTTGCATATCTTTAAAAAGCTCAGTCTAATCCTAAACCATCTCTAATCACCCCCCTAACCTTGTCACATTCCCTAAGTAAGCTTAAGACTTTCCTAAGCCAAGCAAAGTCAACAATCTCAACTCCCTCCAAAATATCCCAACCATAAGCCATAAAGACTCTTACAAGCCTATTCATTGCTCTTATAAGCCATTTATGAAGAGTCTTTATGAAGATATTATCCCTTGAACCTTCTTTGTTGACTCATCCTTTCCCTTTCCTCCATCCACTCACCCTGTGACATGTGTCACTCTCTAGTTGGTGCTAAACAAGCACAATCCATGTGCTCCCCTTTGAGTGCATCCTAGCCCTCCTTAAGCTTTCATCTCTCCTTGCATCTTAGCCCTCCATCCCTCAAGCCCTTAGCCTATAAATTGAATCCCCTCCCAAGCCATTTCATCACAACCTTTGAGCTAAAGTTATAATGCTAGTTTGAGAAATAAAGCCTTTTAATCATACCCTTATAATGCCATATTGAGAGCAAGTTTTACATCAAATCCATTCACCCAAGCCAAAATCTATCAAGAACACCATTGAAGCTAGTTTGAGAAGCTTGGACATACATCCCAAATCTTATCAAATAGACTCATCCCTAAATCAAGAGAACAAACTTATTGAGAGAGCCTATTAATGGCTCACATTCTCATTTGAGTTGGTTTCTTCTTTGTCTCTCTTAAAGGTTATATTAGTATTGTTAGTTGATGCTTTGTTCTCTTAATAGATTAGTGTTTCTTGCTAACATATTAGTATACACATTTTGGTATGCCCGATGGGACCCCACTATGGGTCATTTAATCATCCATTTCTATGTATATGTTGTTTTTTCTAATAATCTAATGTTTCTTGTTGTTTGAGTGAGTTGTAGGGTGTTTCACTTTTTTTTGCAAGTTGAAGGGTGCACTTGGGAAGAAGAAATACCTTCAAAAATTTGAAAATAACCAAAAAATTAAAAAAATTTGAGCATTTCAATTTTTTTTGCATAGTGTCATCTCCGCAGATTGGCATCTACGTCAGCTACTTTGTCATCTCCGCAACCAAACTGACGTCTCTGAAGTTTGGCATCTCCGCTTGGTCTTTCGCTGTCAGTGTCACCACTAAAATTTCATCTCCGCATCCTTGTCTATTGTCTCTGCAGATCAGTGCCTCTGCCAGATACTCTGTCATCTCTGCCGCTGCCTCTAGTCTTTTGTCATCTCTACCGTCGCTAACCTCAACTGTCATCTCCGCAAATTGGCGTCTTCATCTATTTTCTAATTAACTGCACTGCCAAACTAAGCTGTTATCTTTGCCCTTTTCTCTGTCGTCTACTCAGATTAGCATCTTCACATTTCAGTATCTTCGTAGTTTGGCATCTTCGCCTGATGAACTGTCATCTCCGCCTGTTGTTGTTGCATTTCTGTTTTAACATCTCTATTTTTGTACTTTTTATTTTTTTTTTAAAAAGAGTATAAATCAAATTTTAACTTTTGGTGGTTTCATAGGGTAGAGGTTTTTCTAAGCATTTTTACGCCTAGGAAAAATTTAAAAAAAAGTTTTAAAATTTTTTCCCATAGTTAAGCTTTCCTTTTGGAAGATTTTGGGTGACTAATTAAATTGCTTCTTTGTCTCATTGCAGGTTGGAGCAACGAACTTAATCATGTTTTTTAGGTTTTTCTTGGAATGAACTTGCATGGTTAAACACATTTTTTTTTAAATGAATATTGCTCAAACATAATCTTGAATGCCATGGATTAAAATCAATCTTTCTTAGAATGCATGCTTAAAACAAACAAACTCAATCTTGAATGAAAAAGATCAATTAACCATTGCAATATCTCACATTTCAATTTTTGGGCATAAAAAAAATTTAAATCCACATTTTTGTAATCTTCTAAGTTATAAAAATAAATAAGAATGCTTTGAGTGAGTTTTTCGTTGGACTCACCCTCTTTAATCACCCATCAATTTAACCATTGGTTGCAATCTCAGTGCCATCTATGGGGATGGGTCCACCTAAGAGGGTGTTAAGTGCTCTACAAATATCAAACTCTACTCACTTAGGTTTTTAGTAATCTTTCTAACTTAAAAAATTCTTTGAATGCACATCAGGCTCGCTAACACTTCAACTTTGGGCTTTAAAAAGAGTTCACTCAATCTTGAATGCTTAAAAATCAATGAACATTGCGTGGTTTTGACACATTTCAATGACGCTTGCATTTCTTATGTTCACAATCTCTCGATTTCCATTATGTTGATGACGTTGTCAAATTGGAATGAACATTGTATGCCATAATCACGAGTGTCTTCAATCATAGCTTACAAAATCTAAATCATCAATTGGAATGAACGAGTGTCTTTTAAAACCAAGATCATGTATGTAGTCTTGTTTTACACTTTTTAGGAGGCCTGCTTGTGGATTTCATCACCGCTTAGGATGAACTCAAATCTAGCATTTCAGCGGAGTATAAGAATCAGGAAGTGAATCGAAAGACACCTCTCTTGGGATCAAGATTTTGTCACTCGGGCTAAGCCTCAAGGAACTTTATACCCTTGAGAAGTGAAAGAGGAGAAGTCGGTTACCACTCCTCTTAGCTATATGACATCTTTTTGGTTTCATCTACAGATTTGAGCCTCACGTACCTTGGGTATATCGAGGACTCCCTAGCTAAACCAAATTTCATCCTTGTAGAAAGGTTCCTAGGATGTTGGTGTGTTTGACGTGCTTGTTCATAGCTTTTGAAATGAATGTTTGCCAACTTCAGTCAAAATCCCAAAAAAGAAAAAATTTGCCAGCTCAAGGCATACTTAGTGTAGTCACTGCCTCATTAGAAAGTCCATCCAAATCATCCCCCCAGCCAGCTAGCAACCCAATCCAAAATCAACCAAGCCTTCAGAATTGTTCTTACTCTACCAGAGTTTTCTATCCAATCAATCCATCCAAATCAACCAATCTCACCAAGGTTATCCCTCTGACAGAGCATTGTCTAGGGTAATCCAACTTTGTCACTTGTATCCCTCATCACCTTGAACTAAAGTTTGGGATCCACAAGTGGTCAATCTCGTGCCATGCCCATAGGATCATTAGTCTATCCTCAAGTTGACACAACCACCAATCCTGCACATAGGAAAGCAAAACTCTCACTTTTTGACAGCATGCCCTTGAAGTCTTCCATCCACAGGAAAGCCAAAAATCTATAGCCAATCCTCCTTAGGTCTGTCATGCAGCTTTGACTCTCCCTAAGAAATCTTTCATTAGCCAATCCAAAATCAATGCTTAATCCAAATCCAACCATGAGTTTCTGTGTTCATCCATATGCAAGACCCCATCCCCATCCAACTCATCATGAAAACATGAAATCCCAAACCTATCATGATGTGTTTGGTCATATTGTCCTTTCTTCCACTACATCCTATTCTAATGATGATGAAAATCTTGTTGACTATGACGGGTATCTTGAGAGTCTTAGAAGCCTTCCACCAACCATCCCCCAAAATCCAAGAGTTATTCCAAACTATCTATTCATGCCATCTGATATCCCAACTTCTCCTCCATCACCCAATCAACCAAGCTTCCAATCTTCCACCCCCATCACACTAGCTATTCCTATCAATCTACCTCCACCTCCACCTCCAACACATGAGTCTCCAAGGAATCTCCTAGAGAAAATACAAGAAAATCTGCCTCCAATAGCTGATAAGCCATGTCATCTAATCCAACCATGTGAAGTAGTCAATGATGAAGCTTCCCCATCTATAATATCACCTCCATCTCCCATAGCTATCATCCCCATACCATCCATCAAATTGCTTAAAATCTTTCCACTTCCTACAAGCATCAAAACCCCACCACCTATCAAATCCCTCCAAATCCTATCCACATCACCTCCAAGCATTTCCCAAATCTCCCATAATGACTCTTATGCATCCATCTTCTACTCACCCATCTCCACTACCGAATCTCCCATCTATCCATCTGCTGCCTTTGAAGAATCCATCCCTTCACCTCCTATTGCACCATCCACTCCAATCCAATCCTATCAAGATCCTACCCAAAAGCATTTTGACATCCCCCAAAGCATAAATGAAGAGATCATCATACCATGTCTTCCATCCATAGTGCAGTCACCATCCCCTCCATCTCCAAAACCTCAAGCCATACCTCCTCTACTGCTAAATCAAGATCCTATCCTACCATCTCCTCCACTCCATGCTTCCATCTTACCACCTATCCAAGCTATTCCACCATCTATAATCTACCCTCTTGGTTCACTTACATTCATCCATGGTGGCCTCCTCTCAGCAGAAGAATGAATAACAGTATCTCCCCATTGCAGTACATCTAATAAAGCACTTCTACCATTTTCTATAAGCAAAAAGTTTCCTCAGCTCGTTCAAATGCTCAATATATGGCATTATCAAGGTCAAGGTTTAGGACCACAAGAGAAAGGAATCATAAAGCCTATTATTACACAAAAGAATCCAAGATTTCATGGTCTTGGATATGTATCCAAAGGCTCACCATCTAAAAGTGTTGGTACATGCCATCCCCAAAGCAAGCCTATCTCCAGGCCCACCATGCTAGCCTCCCATCACTCCTTCAAGAAATGTTATGTCATCCCTCCTCCACCATCTTTGCAACCCAAAACAACCTACCATATTCCCCCCTTCATCCGCTAAATCTATTTTGGGTCCCTATGTCCCAAAATCTACCATCCTACATCCTCCTATCATCTAGCATAAAAATCCCACTCCTTTCATTCCTATTTAGGATCAACAAAGGCACACCTCTCTACGTATTATCGATCATCCTCCAATTATAAGCTCCTACATATCCTCTCCATCTCGCAAGGCTTCTCCTAACCATGTTCCCAAAGCTTACCACAACAATGTGAATGCTAACTTCAAAATGCACAAAGCTGAAAATCCACATCCTAGGAAATCATATGTCTATTCTAAAAGACATACTCCAAAAAGGAAAAATCCAATCAAAGAATGCAAAACAATGCAAAATCCTATGAAAAGAAAATCCAAAACCATGTCGATCCCAAAGAAAAAAGTTGAAACCTAATGCATAATGGCATCCACCATTGCTAATCCCCCATCCAGTGACTTGTGTCTCCCATCTCCTAACTCCATCTTGGGTGCCTATATCCCAAAGCACACTTCCACAAATCCTCCATCAAGCCCACATCTACCATCTATCTCCCATATGCTCTTTTCACACTCGTCCCAACATGTGCCAATGTTGATCCTGCAAGCATCCCCATCTCATGCTCCTTTCCAACCTTTTCATCCCTCCATCTCCTACCATCAATCCCATCTAATCCAATCTATTGCATAAATCACACATCTAGTGTACCAACAACTAGCAACAAAATTGAACATTCCAACAACTAGTGAAAAATCCCAAAAAATTGAAAAATAGGTGAAGAAAGCCAAAATCACTCCAGCTAAGTCTAATGTCAAAACATCAAAAAAAGAAAAGAAAAATAAAGCATCCACTGGTGAAAACTTGGAAAACAAGCATCATGCGTAATCTAGCCATCCCCAGCTTAGCCTATCATCCTCATGCTTTTGGTCACATCTTGCCATCCACCTCCATCTTTCAATTTATCCACCTATCTTTCATCCTCCAGCTTTTATCTATCACTATCCACTTATCTTCTACAACCTCACCCCATCATCCTCGCTATCATCCATCCCCCTAGTGCCTTCAGCTTTTCCATCCTAGCTTCAATCCTATCACATCCATCGTAAGACCTCCTCCCACATGTCATCTTCTGACTAGGGGCACTGTATTCCTTGGAGATCTTGTCTTGTCCATCCTCCCTTGTCATTGGTATCTCACTCTAGGCTATCCTCATGCAAATCCAATGTCATCCTCTTATTAGCCATTCACTCTAGCACTTTCTATTAGCTCAACTACCACCAACCTTAGCATTGTCCCCATCCTTGGTCACACATTTATCATCATCGATGGATGCATCCTGCCAAATCCATATCTTCCACTATCACCTCATCCTTAGCTTCTGCATCTTGCACCAACTTGAGCTATCCCACTATCTTATCATCCAAAGTTCCTATACAGCTTGTAAATAATCTTGTATCCAATGCTTGTATCACACGCTTGTATCATAGCTTGTATATCCAATCTTGTCCAAAACAACCTTGTACATTTGTAACATATCTTGGTCTATTAGCTTGTACATCCTCTTTAACTTCGTATCATTGTACCTATCCAGATTTTGTGTCAGTTCATCCTTGATTAGCATCTTGCACACATCGCACAACCCTTGGTTAGCTATTCCAATGCATCCTTTACCTAGAACTCCTGTCACCAAAGTGTTATCCTTCTTAGTTCAGCTTGCCAGACACATCACTCATCCAGATCCATCAGCTTAGGTACCCTCTGATAGATCCTTATAGGATATAGCTTTCCTCATGTCTAATCTTGGTCTGTTAGTACCTCATCCTACCCATTTCATTGGCAAACAGTTCTCTTTTGGATTTTTGATTTTTTTTGATTTGGAATCTTCCCTTTTGGGTCTTGAAATATATTTTCCAAGAAATCTTTTTGTTCCCTCCTAAAGGTTGCCACAATCTTCCATATCATGGTACGCTACAAATGGGGCAATCTAAGAATGAGGTCTTGATTAGGTCTTTTGTTTGTTTTTCTTTTCTACTTGTGGGTTACCTTGTGTTAGTTCCATGCTACTTCCTCTGGGATTCATGTGTGATGTTGGGGCAATCCTTACATGTTTCTTTTGAGTCAGTTTGTCAGTCCTCTGGACTGTTGGTGAAAAGGCCTTGATGTTCTTGGTAACCTTGGCAATTAACGAACATTCCTATAGAAAATCTTGTACTCAACTACATGGTGGTACTTCTCTTTGAAGTATCCCCCCGCTCAAAAAGCTTCAATGGATTCCCTTCATCTCCATTATCCCCCATCCATATCTAGCATCTATCTCTCCTACCCTAGCATATGCATCAGTATCTCTTTGAGTCAATCTTCACTTTTAGCCTTAGGGATCCACAATCCTAGTCTTAGGGATCCACCAATCTAATCAATCCACCAAGCCTCATCTTTCGAGATCCACAATCCTAGTCTTAGCGATCTCTAAAACCCATCTTTTGCCAATTTGACTCTTTGAAATCCTATTGCATCAACTTTGTCATCCCCTCATCCCTCACCCTATCCTAGATTCCTTTTTATAGCACTTGGCTCTTTCCTCCCCCCAATCCTGGAATGTCTTAAGCTTGCTTCCTTTGGTGAATTTGACCTCCCTTTATCATTCTCCCATAGTGAGAGTTTGAGCTAATTCAGCCCCTTCTCTTTGCCAATCTGTGTCTCTGCTCATCTCAATTTTTGGTGCTTTTCAAGAAGTCGTCGAGCCTCATTTCTCTCTCTGCCACCTTCTTGAGGGGGCATCATCTAAGTCTAGTCTCTCCTCTTCTTATCCGAGACTAGGACAACCTTGTTACTAAAACATCTTCCTCATGTCATCTTCATTCAAACTTCTTTAAAATAATGTTGTCTCAAAACTATGTCAAAGAGGGGAAAAATGTAAACACCTAAATTTGATTACACCGCTTTGGTAATCCTATTTGGCTATCTCTAAAGGCATCATTAATTAAATTCCTATTTATTTAATCCTTTACCATCCCCTAGCTGATTAATTTAATTAATCATCTATAGTCCTAATTGATAAATCAAATAACTTATCATTTATCAATTAAATCCTATTCTTCTATCTAATTCAAAAATCCCCATTTATTAAATAAATCTATTTGATAAATAAAGCCCTCAATAACCCCTAACCTATCCCTAATCCTCTATTTAGCCTAATCCACCCCATCCACCCATACTAACTAAGCTTAGTCACTAAATCACCCACCCTCATGAATGTCATTCACTTGCATATCTCTAACAAGCTTAGTCTAATCCTAAACTATCTCTAATCGCCCCCCTAACCTTGTCACATTCCCTAAGTAAGCTTAAGACTTTCCTAAGCCAAGCAAAGTCAACAATCTCAACTCCCTCCAAAATATCCCAACCATAAGCCATAAAGACTCTTACAAGCCCATTCATTGCTCTTAAAAGCCATTTATGAAGGGTCTTTATGAATATATTATCCCTTGAGCCCCCTTTGTTGACTCATCCTTGCTCTTTCCTTGATCCACTCACCTTGAGCATGCATACCAAATCTAAGCAAATAGACTCATCCCCAAATCAAGAGAACAATCTCATTGAGAGAGCCTCTTCCATGGCTCATATTCTCATTTGAGTTGTTTCCTCATTTAGTCTCTGTTATATGTTATGTTAATCTCTGTTAGTTAAATCTTTGTTCTTTTGATAGATTATTATTCCTTTGCTAACATATTGGTATATACACAACCATCCTCTCTATTCATGCTCTTTTGGGCACTGATGGGGAGTCTTCTTTTGCTTAGGCTCAAGGTGGCAAAAAAAATTTTGGTCCCTATTGCACCTGTTCTTTCTCTTGTTGAGCTTGTTCTTCTTGAATAGCCATTTTTTCTTGAGTCACTTCGTCTTTCTCTCTCCTTCTAGGGGCTGCTATTATCTTCTTACCCTTACCCTTTTGTGTCTCAAAATAATCAACCTCCTTGTCATGCTAGTGTACCATCTTTGGCTTCACTAGTGATTTGGTAGGGTAAGTTTATATGGTGACCTTTCTTCCTTTTCCTTTCTTTGGTTAGGTTTTAGCTTGAAGAGGTAGGGCTTGAGGAATTCGATCCATCCAAAAAGGTTTCCTAATCCATTCACTTGTCAATTTAACCACATGTCGACCCCAATGTTTAATATCATTGTTCCCATCATGCCCAATTTTTGCATTCATAATGGGTCTTTCATAGATCTTGTCATTGTTGTACAAGGGATCTATTATTTGAGGGACATCCTTGTCCCATGCTTTGAGGGGTGTCTCTATGTGTTACATCAACTTCACATAGCTGCATGAATTTAGTGATATTATCATCTCCAAGAGATTCCTCATAAAGGGGCTTGAAGACCTTTCTAATTGAAGGATTCAAGCCCTTAACCTGCTAATCCTCCCTATCCTATGGTTCCCTATTTCTTATTTCCTTGACCCTTACCCTTTGGCCAAAAAAATATTTTAAAGATATTTGTTTTTCTTCAGATTAGGCCTTGCCCTTTAATGAAAATTAGGAAATAGTAAAATTAGGCTAATTTAATCAGCTATTTTGAATATCTATGTTATGAATTAATAGTAAGTAAATTGTACAATCTCAAATATAATCAATTAAAATAATATTTTTGGCTTCTCAATGAATTGTTCAAATGTTAGTTTGCGACTTTGTTATGAAAAATTAACTGTTATAAAGTTAGAAACAAAAAAAGGTTTTCAACAATCCTTTTATGGTTTCATATTTGATTAATGATTTATATTAAAAAAATATTATAAGTAAAATCATCTTAGTTGTTTTGTTTTGTTAATCTATTTCATCACTTTCAAAGGGGAAAAATGTTAGTAGTGGGTAATTCTATAGTTAATTCGAATAAATGAATGAGTTAAATTGTATTCGAATAAATGAATGAGTTAAATTGTATGGTAAACTATGAATCCCATCTACCTAGAATATACATTCAAATGAAAACTAAAACCTTACATTTAACTCAATAATATATTTTTAAAATCAAACCAAACTATGAAACCTACGCTCTGTTGTATGTATGTTGTCTATGTTTTTTATTTGGGTTGACTAGAGTGTTGACCAATTTTAGGACATCTACCAAAGGCTTGCAAGTTTTGTAATTGTGGTATTATGTTGATTGATCTTTTAAACTCAACCATGGTAATGTGATTGGTATACTCCTTGATGATTTTGTTTATATTGTTGGTTATTATTTTTAGTGTTATTATGGGATAACAGGATGGGCGTTATGACCTACTTGACTTAAACATTTTGAGTCTTCAATCAATATTTTTGGGATACTTTCTGGATGCTAATAGAGAACTAATGGGTATTGTGATTTATCTTTTGATGATTTCTAGTCACTTGTATAGGAGTAATGTGATTTACTATGATTTTTTGATTTGTGATTTCATAAGCTTAGGGTAGGTTATCTATATGTAATGTCAAGAAGTGGCTCACAATGGAGGTCGGGGCCCTAAGTAGTTACCAGGGTAACCCATTGTAAGTTGTTTAATAAGTGAAAACACTACACTAAATGAGAGTAAAATGAACCTAATAAGAGTCTTTGTATGTTCTTGTCCATGCCTTGAGTGCTAATATAGATGAGGATGGGAGTAGAGAGAATGCTTGGTTGTGACCTTGTATTGTTAGTATGAGAGGATTCTAGTGCCACATAGGAACAATAGGGGGTTGGGGTCCTGAGAGACTGCTAGGGTAAACTTGGTGTTGATTCTTGTGATGACACTTATCCACTTACATAGTAGGTTTCCTATGTGTTTTGTGTGCCTCTAGGTCTAGATGTTGATTTATCTTGGAACCTTTGAGTTAGATGTGTATTATGATGGATGGATGTATCTTTATGATGGATAGTTATATCTTTATGATGGATGATTTCATTTATTATATTGTACTTTGTATCATGGATCTGAATGGGATAATGTAATTCTATTTTTATAATTGTATATTATTTTAGCCTTTCATACCCTATGACATGTACAGTGGATGATTGAGTATTCTAAATTTTATTGCCAAGTGCCATTTAGAACAAATGTATATTATTATATGGACTTTGGACTTTGAATTATTCTTTCTTTTAGAACAAATGTATATTATTATATGGACTTTGGACTTTGAATTATTCTTTCTTTTGGATGTGGTATTTATTAGACTTAGTATTAATTATATTTTAATGTGATTCAATGTCCTGGGATCCTTAAGGAATGCAATCTATTTTGTTCTCTTAATTATGACTATAAGTTATTGTTTCCACTACTTAATCTTTGAAGTGTATGTTATTCCTTCTTTTAAAAAAAATGTTTGGTAAAACTTAGTAAGACTTTAGGTTAATTCTTTTGGATCCCTTGGTGGGGTCTTACATCTAGTATCAGAGCCTAAGTTTCTATATTGGGAGCTCTAGTTATATTGGAACACTACTAGTTGTTAACTAGTTGAACTAAAACCAAAAATTAGACTATTATATATATCCATTACAAACTGAAACTTGAACTGAAATAGAACTGAAACTTTTAGTTGTATATTTTCAAAACTTAAACAACTATACTTCAAAACAAAAATATACTTAAACCTAAAATCAGGAAAACTTGGCACATGAAGGGTCACTCAACAGACACTAGGTAACTCAGCACATGAAGAGACACTCAGCATACACTAGGTATCTCGACACATGAAGGAAAACTTGATTGACACTAGATTGCTATAGGATCTTGACATCCACTAGAGCTATAATAACTTAGCACACATTAGAGCCACAATAACTCAAAATCCATTAGAGGTACAATAACTCAGCATCCACTAGAACTATAGTAACTTGGCATCAACATATATAATGAACAAAAAATGAGTAGGATAACAAGGCAACCCAAGATGCTCCTACATCAATATTCCTTTTAAGATCCCATTTAGTATCTTTGGATACATTTTAAAAGAGAATTATGTAATAAAAAGAAATGAATAAAAAATAAATAAAAAATAAAATATTTAAAAATATATCTATGTTTATCCTAAGCTTTACCTAATAAACTTTAACACATAAACATAACTATCTTTTTAAACCCTAGCCTCCAATAAAATTTTAGACTTCAAAGCAAGTCTTTATGAAACCTTGCGTACTAAGATTAGGGTTTATACTTGGTGGCTGTTAGTACATGCCTAGATCCACGCAAAACCTTCTAAAGAATCTATTGATGACATGTGGAGGGAGTTTGGTTGATGAAAGGGGGGGTCCAACATTATAAACAAGGTCATATTTAAAGATGGTAGAGGGGAGGAGACGTACATCTGCCACCCTTGACTTTCCCTCCACACACTCCATGTCACACCCACCTGCAATCTTCCTTGGTCAATATGACCCATGTATGGGGTGTCCACATGAGCCTAGGGTAGCATGGAAAGGGGGCTGTGGAAAATATAATGGGGTTAAGGGGGTAAGGTTAGACAATAGGTAAGGGATTAAGGTGTTAGGATATGTCAGGATTTGGTTAGTAGAATGGTTAATATGTATGTAGTTAGGTCTTAGTTGTAGATAGTTGTAGTAAGTTTTATTTAAATGTTTTAATATTAATTTTTGGTTAGTTAGTATTATTTAGTCTTAGATAAATTTTTATTGTTAAGTGTTTAGATTTATAATTAGTTTTAATTAATAGTAATATAGTAAAATTTAAGTTTGCTTTTATTTAACTTTCTTTTGTAAGTAGAATTAGTATTTATGAAGTATTATTTTAGCCTATTATAATTTAATTTGATATATTTTAAATAAAGCTTTAAAAAGGGTTAGAAGTAGAAAGTAATGTTATTTTAGAAATTAGTTAGTGGATAATAGTTACAATAGTTTGTTTAATTAGTTTATGATTTAAAAGTATTAATGCTTTAGATCTTTTTAATTAAATTGTATATGGTTGCTTTATTTTAAATAATCGATTGTTTTGATTCGAAAGTGAAATGAGTTAGTTAGTGAAGATAGTTAGTGGGGATGTTATATTAGGGATAAATAATATATCTCACTTTATAATTGTATCATGAACTTAACAATAAGATGAAATTCATATTACGATTAGAAAATTGTATTTGCTGCTTTATTTGATTTGATGAAACATTAATGCATCCTTGAGTAATAAATCCTTAGGTAATGTATTAAGGTAGTGTTAGGGAAGCCTATGTCTGCATTTTAATATACCTATAGTTTAACTTGTAAAATGAATATATAGAATCATGTCAAACCCCAATTGTCATGTGAGCCTTAGTCAAACATGCATGAACATAGTGGACTTATAGACCTTTAAAAAAAAAAATTCATGTATCTTAGCCCCATTATTTTGGGCATGACATTAATATAGGAAAATATTCCTATTTTTCCCTTTGTAGGAACTAAAAATCTGCATGAGAACACTTTATTGAGTGATCATTTTGCACAATGCTTAATGAAAGAAATCCTTTCATATCTCTCTCTTGAAAAGTTGACCAGTGACCAACTCCAAGGTTCTAGATGGCTATTTAACAACCTGCTAGGTAACTCAATTGAAGATAAATGTGAATGTTCACAAGGAGGTCTTTGCTGGTACCCACCAATCTGCATAACTTTGCTTAAATGTAACCACAAAAGAGATATATTTTTATATTTTTTGTTAATTTCTAAATAATGTAACTATATGAATTCCTATTTTAATCAAATGTTCTAAAAATAAAATAATGAAGATAGCGTAACAAAAAACTAAATAAAATTATTGAATAGGAAATTCCTAATGGATATAAGCCAAAGTAACAACATGTCTGCAAATTATTATCAAAAGGATCTGGTACGAAACCATTAAAATTTTGAGCAACACTCCTCAACACCACATACACAATTTTTGATAGGAACTTCAATAGTAACCAAAAGATGTTTCACATTTCATCAAATCATGAGGCCACAAAAAGTTCACATGAGATAAAATGCTATGCAAGACTAATATTGATCCTTTCTCCAATTTGTCACAACAACAAAATTTGTTAACATAAGGAAAATATTAGAACTAAAAGGTCACACAATCATAACAACATAATAAAACCACTAGCTCCACTGTTATTCATGAACATGCATTCACAAAAAATAACGCCCTCCAACTAGATTTACTACACTCAAAATGAGAGAAATAATAACATATATTATTGCATCAAAATAACAGCTTAGAGTACATATTAAATCTATGTATTTAAAAAATATCCTCCCCTCCTTTTTTTTAAGGAGTGAGAGCTCTTCTAATATGACTCATACTAAAAGAATTAATAAAATAAATCTATTTACTTACAAACTAACTCTCTAAATGGTGTTAAGCAAGTTTCCACCCTTTTTTGTATCAATTACTAGGTGTATGAGCTTCTACATGACTTAAAAGAATAAAAGAAGAAGGATATAAGAAGATAGAGGCAATGAGATGATCTAGGAGTCACTAAGAGCTCTAAAACTGGAAGCTTAAACTTCTCTAGGTGTTTTTGGGAGTTGAACTACCATCAAAATGTGCTTCTAATGCATAGAACAATCTAAAATAGTAACTAAAAGTTAACTATCGATGCACTGCTTCTTATTCAAAATTGTTGGTGCACTTCTGAAAAAAGTGCAACTTAAAAAAGTGCTCCTTGGAAAAGTGCACCTTGGTGACAGGACCCAAAAATCCAAAAATTCTTCTAACTATCAAAGCTTGATTTCCAACATCCAGGTTTTCTTCCCTTTTATACCAAAATGATATGTGGATGCTTTCTTTTGAATTTATTTATTATCTCCATTACTTCCTTAGCCTCTAGTAAATCTAATGAATCATACTTATTTCAAATTACTTTTCAATAGTTTCTCACTTCTATCCTCACATCCACAAAATCCTCAAGCTAAGAATCAATTTCTAATAATGCTTCTTCTATTTTGAAAGCTTGTCTAATATCATCTTCTGATGAAGTTTTCTCAAATGTATCCTTAAATTGTTGAACTACTATTTGTACTAAGGACAGTTTAGTCTTTGAATCACCTTCAAAAATCTCAAGGCTTGCAATGTTGTATTATTTATCCACTTCCAACAATTTCTCTTGAATCTTATTGTTTATTTGTTGAATATCCTCGTGTAGTCCTTCCATGACTTTATTCCAAAAAGATATCTTCTCTATCCAGCCATCTAAATTATCTAGTTCCTTCACCAATTATATCTCCATAAACTTCCAATACTTTTTCCCTTTAATAGATTTGAGTGCTTTTAATTCATTGGCCTAGGTACATACCTCATCCATTAGCCCAAAATTATGGTTAATAACGACAACCAATTTGTAAGAATTTGTCTAGATGTTGTGCAAAAGGTTCAAATTACCTTGTATTATTTGCACTCCCCTTTTCTCCAAACTATGATGCCATTTCTGAAAAGCATCCAAAAAGGAATCCATTTGTGGCTCTGTCTCCTTAATTTCCAATGCATTTTCTAGAGAAATCTCAAGATACACAAAGTCTATTGGCTCCACTACCTCATTTAGGTAATCAAGAGCTTTAAAATATCCACCATAGGCTTACCCATTATGACCTCCTTCATCTAATAGTCCTTTAGAGTCAACTCTTCAATGTATGGATGGGGAGGTGGAATGAAAATGTGTGCCAGGAGGTCTTGATCTTGATTATTCATTATGAAGGCAAGTGTTCTAACATCACCCTTAAGTGGCTCAAGTTTCTGGGTTGCCTTTATTAATTCCAAAATTTCCTCTTTTTTAGTTAATTCTATCTATCTCTTTTGTTTGAACATAACCTCCTTCTTCAACCATGATGGTTTCATGCCCATTGATGACATATATTTTCCTATAGAGGTTAGTTCTGTTGTACGTTCCTTTCCCTTATTGCTCTTCTCCAGAGTCTTCTTATGTTGAGGAAGAACTTTAGAGCAAGTTTCTATATCATGTTGGGTTGGAGACCTAGCCTTTGTATGTAGAGGATCTTATTTCCTTTCTTCTACTATCTATCCTTCCTTGGATACTTCATTGACATGCAACATATTCTCCTTCTTCTAGATTTTGAAATTTAGATTCAATCACCAGAGGAGGTGGAGCCACTCATCCTTGATCTAGTAATTTGGGCATACCCTATGCTAGTTGGGGGGGGGGGGGGGGGGTGAGGATGCCAAGAGGTCCTTGTGGTAGTGGAGGTAGTTGACTCCAATCTTACGCCAATGACTCCTTCCTAAGGGTGTCCCATATTTTTTGTCCTACCATCTCAATGCCTATAGACATAAAATAAAAGTTTGAGAGGTTAAAATTTTCTTCCCCCTTGCCCTCCATTTCTACAATCTATTTTTGTTTCTCATCTTCAAAGGTCTAAACCTAGATGAGCTCCCTATGGATAGATGGAGGTATCTAAGTTGAACTTCTTCTCCTCTCTTCTTGAAATATAGTAGTTGAGTGAGTTCTCTTACTCAAAGGTACAAATTTATTTTTTTCCAATCCTCCTCATATTCCACCTCATGGATGGTTTTTTGCATTTGTCCATAGCTCTACTCAAGAGAACTATTGAGTATCCAATATCATCAATCATATATCCACGTGTCATATCAACTTTCCCCAATCTTTAGTCTGAGGGTATCCTGTCAATTAGGTACTTTGATTGTACCATATCCTTGGCCTCTATTTAATCTTCCCGATACCACTTGTCTACACCCTTATAGGAGATTTGAAGATATTCATCTATTTGTGGAAGGTGGAAGACCTTCTCAATATTTTATGACATGAGATCTGGGACTATCTCTCCTATTACACTCTTGATGACCTTCTCCTTAGGCACGTAGTGATGTGCTAAGGTCATGATTAATTCAAATGATTGAACTGATGTGTGGTGAGAAGCCATGTCCATCAACCCATTTCAGATTAGAGATGAAACCATACCTAACTTCTCCATATGGTTGTTGCACAACATGAAAAATATGTTCCAATTAGTGTGCCCCAATTTAGTGTCTTAGATATTCATGTATTTATTTTGGAATTGGGATTTCTTTGATGCTCCTTGATACATGAAAGCCACCAAATTCGATGCCATCTTTTCTTCCATGGAGGATGAGGATGCCACCATTATATTTGCAAAAAGGAAGGAATGTCAATATCTTAATGTTATAAAAACCATGATGACACATAGATGGGACCCAGATTGACAACTAACCAACCTAAAATAGTCTAAAATAGACCAAAAATCTCATTAAGTTCCTGGAATACACAATTACATAGGTGCACAAGGTGCACAAGTGTTCTTGTAAATTTGAAATTTTAAAACAATGTGCATAGTTGTTCACATTGTGCACCTACGCACATGCAGATGTGTTTGTCTATGTCTTTAAAGGGTTTGTCAATTTTTAGTTATACACATGCACACCTATTAAGGATGTGTACATGTGCACCTATTGAGGGTATGCACATGTGTATGTGCATACCTCAATAGGTGGTGTTTATACCTTAGAAAAGGTAAAAGGTTTGGTGATGTGAAGGTTTGGAGATGTGGACATGTAGGGCATAAGAGGGTGCATAGGTGCATTGATGAGAAAGAGAAGAGAAGAAAAGTGAGGAGAGAGAGAGAGAGAGAGAGCATGGGGGGGATATTTATAGACCTAGGGTTCTAATGTACACCTCCAAGGTTGCACACTTGTGGATGTGCACACATATGAGGTTGTACACATAAGAAAGTGTACATGTGCACATCCTTTAAAGGAGGTGAGTGTGTAGGTGCACACTAAGCACATGTGTGCAAGTGCACACTTCAACACTTAAAAAACCCCAAAATTGGATTTTACCCCTTTTCACATGCACGATACTACCTAATTGCGAACCTAGAGGAGGGTCCTAGATGACTGAGGCACCTAACTGGGTGATCTAAGATTATTTTGAAATTAGGGGTTCCCCATTTTGTGACTCAAAATGGGGTATGCATTGTGAGACCATAACATACTTCAACTACTTATATTTTATTCATCTTGGTCACTCTCCCCTGCCTCCCTCACCCTGTCATTAAAATTATCTATCCCTCTAACTCTCATCAATCTCTTCCTCTCTATCTTACTCTATATTTGTATATCTCTCTATTTTGCAAATTCTCACTATCTACCTCCCTATCATTTCCTTTATTGCTATCTCTATCTTCTCTTACCCCTCTCTTTACCATTTAGCTCTCACTATCTATATTATATTTTCTCAATTTCTCTTTGATCTTATATATGTATCTATCTTATACTATCTATCACCTCAAATATCTTTATTCTATATCTTCATCTCCCCGCTCTCCTCTTTCTATTCATATCCCTCCAACTTCTAGTTTCTATATCTTTCCCTTCACACATTCTTTCAATATTTTCCCCTCCCTATGTCTTATCATTTCCAAAATTTCACCTCTTTATCTCTCTTCTTTCTTCATGTAATTCTCTAACCATATCAAAGGTTGACTTATTTGAATTTAATTGACATGTACCCTAACTTAAACTATTAGTAAAACTACAAAAACCATAATTTTAATTAATCATTACTCATAAATCTTATTTCTTAATCTTATTCAAAATCTATCAAAATAAAATTAAAATATATGAATAAATATTTTGTAGGGTTTTACTACAAGGGGAATATGAAAAAATCTAAAATGGTGGAATAGGATTCTATTTTCATAGAATGATTGAGGAATTGAAATCTTTAGCTTTTCTATTTGACTTTGCATAGAGTATGAAAAACCTTTGTCAAACTCTAAACACTATTATTATCTCCAAAAATCTGAAAATCAATATGGCCCTATTTCTTTACCAAAAATTGTTGACCTTTTTGCAACCATGAAACTTTATAAGGACATGGATGCCTAATTATTGTAAGGCTTGACTTATCTAGTATCTCATTTCCATAGTGTTCTCTATCCTACCACTATCTATAATCCGGTGCAACTTTATTTAAGGAGAAGTATTTGATCTAAAGATTTCTTTAACTTAGAAATCTACAACACAAGGAATTGTTGTCATTCATTACACACAAAATGGAAAGCATTGTTTTTCTTTACTCTTAGTTAAACATATATTTGAGAAATTAAAGTTAGAGAGGAAAGTGAGACAAAGAGATAACTTCAACAAATGATCATTAAGAATAATAATAGCTTGCAAAAAATAGTCCCATTAGAATATAAAATAAAATTAATCAATGATTAATGTTATCTTTTACTATTGCTTTCTCTTCATTTTGGATATTTACAAAAACACACTGCCAACAAATTTTCTATATATATTTATCTCCTATGTCATCTCTAAAACCTCTTGCATGTCTACATAATCTTTTTTGTCTTTATTCAATTATTTCTTTGAATCTATCCACTCCTTTATAGCCCCATCTCATTCCACATCACATATCATAATCAAAAAATAAAATATAAGATGTAAGAAGGCTTCTTCATGAGCACACTATGTACTAATATTAGAATAATTTTTATTAATCTATATTTTCTTTCATATATCCCTTTGTATCTATTTAATTATTTCTTTGACACTCTAACCCCCCCTCTCTAATTTTCTCTCTATATAACTCTCTCTCTCTATATAACTCTCTCTCTCTCTCTCTCTCTCTCTCTCTCTCTCTCTCTCTCTCTCTCTCACACACACACACACACACACACACACACACACACATACACATAGACACACATAAATGAAAAATATCTCTACAATAAAGCTCTTAGAATTTTGGGTGAAAAAATGAAGACTCTTTAAAATTTCTTTGGATTTTTTTTGTAAGTATTAAGAATAGTCGCTCCATTTTGTATTTTCACTTCAAAGTGAAAGTATTTCTATTTTGTGTTTTCACTTCAAAGTTAAAGTGTTTCACGATTGGATGGAAATATAAGTATTTTTATTCTAACCCTCTTTTACATTACTTTCTTCAATTCATACTTGTAAAGTTGTAATATGTAATTTCCTTCTAATTCTAAATGTTCTATCTTTAGATTTTCTATTTAATTTTTCACCATCTCATCTTTGTCAAAAAAAAATTTCTATTTTCATTAAAAATGATGAGTTTATATATTTTATGTATTAAATTATTAAATTTTTCAAAGTACTCATCTACAAATAATAAGAATATGAAACAACATTAATAATAAATAATGAAGTCTAAATGAAGCATTCTTTTTAACCAAAATCATTAAAATTTAATTTTAGAATTCATTCATTCTTATATGAACTATTGAATTGAAGTTGTACATCTTAAATTTAAATTATCAAGGCAAGACTTAATCCAATATTATAATAAGGAAGTAATTAGAACACATATACTTTAACTAAGATGCAAATTTGACACACCTTATGAGAAGATTTTATCTACACCATTTCTCAATTTTTGAATTAGTTATTTGATAAAATTATTTTCAAAGTCTGACAGATAACATTCTTTTTTCATTACTATGGAAAACTATTAAAGTTGTTAAAGTTTTACCATTGTACACACCATTAAAATATTTTCCAACTATTCTTGACAAAAAAATATGAAAACTTTGAAAATGTGTCATGTAATTTAAATTTTAATAATTACCAAGGATTCCAAGAAAATTTTAAGATGAAATAAATTTCTAAATATATAAAATATTTCAACATTTAAGATAACAATATATCAATATTATATTTTTTAATTTGTATAATTAGAGTTTAAAAAACTTAAAAATTTTCTAATTTTTTTTTTGTTAAATTCTAGTTATTAAATATAACATATCTTATAATCTACAATTTGAATATTATAATAATACTACATTACTCAAACTAGGACATTTATAAAAACATTCCATGGAGAATTTTATTTCCCAAAAAATAGTCAAATTTCAACCTTATAATAATTATAATAATACTACAGTACTCAAACTATGAAGTCTTTAACCAAAGAAATGATACTTCCTGCACACATTCTTAGACTTTGTAAGATAAATTTGGAGAACTTTAACTAACACAAATAGGTGAGATTAAAGAAAATGAAACTGTTTCTTTTGCCTTCTCAAAATTGAGATGCAAAGTTTGTAAAGATGTTTTACATTTCATTAAAATTAAGAATAAATGTTATTCAACACACACCCCCACAACTCAACCCATCATTGAAAAGATCAGCGCTCAATGCAATAGTTTTGACTTCATATCCCTGTGAATACAGAGCTCCCATCCATGCATCATGAATACTCCAAATTTTCACTGACGTGGTGTTGGTAAACAAATTTGTCACAGTAGAATTTTCCCAATGGAGTGTGTGGAAAACCGTTCACAAGAGTTGGATAGGCCCTTGGTATGCAGCCTTCCTAACTAGACTATGTACAAGGCAGGTTTCCCTACCTCTAGTGACTCAAGGTATAATCATGCAAATCCATTCATAGGGTGGGGAAAATAAATACCATGGTGCACCAACATGTGACAATTCTTAAGCTTCCATGGGTTCGAATATAAGTGTGCTACTTGAATACTAACTCTAAAGTTCATAGCACACCCCACATCTCTAGATGAGAGAGCATATCCAAATAACTAGGCTTCATCAAAAATCTTTGACTTGAAAATCAAATATGCTTCCTGTTGCATGTCATAGATGACTTCATTTTGAAAGAGTTGAAGTATAAGGCTCTTGAGTTTCTTAATGCATTTTTTATCTTCTCTTGTGCTTGGCGAACCCTCTTCTTTTTCCATGGGCATGGTCATGGTTGAATCCTCTATAAAATTATTCCGACTAGGATGCACATCCATGTTATATTGAATTTTCCCATGATCTATTTCTTCTTCCTTATCTTCCAAAAGATTGTTTTGAAGTCTTAAGTACTGTGAAGTTATACTGATATCATGGTCAACATGGTTGGTCATCACTTCAATTTCCCTTCCATTAATATCAAAATTCTCCTTCTGAAGATCCTTTTGGTGACTAAGACTCAAAGATATCAAACCTTGTATTGGATTGCCTTCATCTAATCTGTGGTGTGAAGCAACTTGTGGAGTTATGGCTAGAAAACCTTGTCTTTGAATACCAACTTGAGAATCATCAATAGAAATGCTTTTCTCTAAGAATAAAGGATTAAAGTAAACACTTTCTCCATAGAGGAAGTTACCATCCAAATCTTTTGAGAAAAAACTTGGGATAAAAGCATCATTAGAGTTTCCTTCCTCAAATTCCTCCATGTGATCACCTACTAACTCAATACTTTCTTCATCAGGGTTATTCTTCTCATAGAAGTTATTTGGCATAGAATTTCCTATTTGATGAAAAGACTCAAAAAGAGGATTTCCTTGAACTTTGAATGATCCATAGGAATTTAATTTCACTTTCATTGGAATAGGGGAACTTGTCTTCATATCCATATAGATTTCATCTTCAATATGCTCAATGATATCTATCTCCTCTTGAATCATCATTTCTTCTCCAAGACAATTTTCATGAATTGTGAAAGTTGGCATGCATGATAAAGAATTAAGATTACATGGTTCATCTTCTTCTCCTGGAAGCTGATTTTTAACTTTTTCATCAATTGACTGTTTAATCACAAGTTCATAAATTCATCAAATGTAAAGGTCTCCATTTCCATAGGGAAAGAAGATATTTGTAGAAGTTCATGGCTGCTTTTATCTCAATCAATGGTAGTGGTTTCTGATTGTCTCATGACAACTAATGTATTGATGTTGTCAATAGATTCATCATCATGAATGGTCATCAAAGGATGATTTGGAAGATTTTCTCCACATAGGAAGTCATCATCTAAAACATCTAGGCACCAAGAAGGAATAAAAGTTGTATGAAATTCACCTTGATCCACATTTTCCTCATCTTCAATCATATGTTGTGTAGTTTCCCGAGATTTCAATATTTCTTTTTCTTTCCCATTAGGATTGAAATGATTGAATAATTTCTCCTGGATTTTGAAATCTTCACAGTCATGTCTTGACACAGTTAAAAACCCTACTTCTCCTATAACATCTCTTTCTTCACCATCTCCTTTATTACACAGAGGATCCCTGTCTTCTTTCAAGCATGAAGATTTAGATGAATCCTTTTTAATATTTTGATTGGAAGATGTTCTACTATCAAGAAAATAATTCTTGCATGGGTCTTCTTTCTCAAGTTATTGCAATGTTTGAAGTAAAGAAGGATGTACTTTGTTAGGATCTAGGTGTGCATTGCCATAGAAGCTTTTTAAAAATTCAACCTAATTGGGCTCAAAGGAAGTATGACTTTAATGAGCAATAGGTGCAAGTATGGGGACACTTTTTTTGACCACCACTATCCATTTTCGATTGAGAAGAAACACTTTTATTATCAAGTTCTTCCTTATGCTCACATGTGGAACTTCCTTCCAAAAATGATTTGGGTCTGTGAGAGAAAAATTGATTATCTTTACCATATTCTTCATCTATTTTTTGCAAAGTTCGAAGCAAAGATAGATGAATCCCTCATGGGTCTAGTTTCCGTCCACCATAGAAACTTTTCAAGAAGCTTGCCTCCTTAAGATCAATCTAATTTTGCTGAGATATAGGTGCATGAGAGACATTTTTAGTATTCTTCATTGTTGATTTAGATGAAGTACATTTTTCGGCAAAGCCTTCTTTATCTTTATACGATGAATCTTTTTCCAAAAAGGATTTTTGATCATGAAAAAGAAAACCATAATTCTTTCCGTCCTCTTCTTCAATCTTTTGAAAAGCTCAAATTAAGTGGGGATGAACCAATTTAGGGTCCAACCTCTTGCTGCCATAGAAATTCTTCAAGAATTCAACTTGCAGAGGCTCATCAGGAATCTATTTCTTGGGATACAAAAAGTATTCATCATCACTATCACTATCACTATCACTTTCAACTTTTCCTTTGTACCAAACCATGATTCTGAGTTGCTGCCTTCAAAGAGTCACCGATAATCAATCTCTAAAATAGAGTCACTAACCTTCATTCTAGGGAAGGTATCTTTTATCAATCATGTTATTGATTATTGTTCACTTGGTTTTGTCTTTGACCAAGATTTTTCCTGTTTCTTCTTGGAATGACTACCATTCTTTCTATAACTACAACATTCTAACCAATAGGAGCCCTTCGCAAGATTTCTTCAAACTCTTCTTCTTCTTCAAGAACTGATTCACTAGATGGTATTCTTGAGCACTTCATCTACACCTCTAGGCTAAAGTGTTCAAATCTGAAATAATATCTTCTTGGGTGTCTTGGAAGCCAAGGTTTGGTTGGAGAACTGGAAAAATGTTCTCATGTGGTAGCACCATCATGCTTCATAATAGGTGACTGTCAATCTTCTTGTTCAGTCTCCCCAGAGGAGTCGCCAAAAATTTGTTGGTAAATAGATTTTTCATATTAGAACTTTCCCAACAGAGTGTGTGGCAAACCGTTCACAATAGTTGGAGAGGCCCTTGGTATGCGGCCTTCCTCTCCATTTAGAGGGAAAGCTCCCTCGTATGATATAATTTGTAAAAGATTTTCAAATAAAGAATCTAAAAACTTCAAAGATCAGGAGAAAATCATTCAAGACAAATGCACCACATGCCCTTACAACCTTCTTCGATAAAAAAGATTGATAAAAAAGGTGATCAAGAACTACGCTTGAAAACAACCAATATTAACAAGCACATTCATTAACATTTATAAACACTCGTATAGTACCATGAGAATATTTACGACAATAGATAACAATTTTGATTTTAGAATAAGAAACCCAAAGCATATCTCATTTCGTTTCCTTGCACCAAGAAGACAAAAGAGATTTTCAATTTCAGAGATAAAAAGTGTACATATTTTCCAAAATTTATCTCTTAATCAAAATTTTAGCATGTGTGTTCCCTTATTTTTCAAACCAAAAGGTCCCTTTACAAAGCCCAAAAGAGCCCTTATATAGACATAGAGGTTAATAACTACCTCATTGTGGTTAATAACTGCCTCCCAAATACGTGATTTGGGTGAGGTTAATTAACCTCAATAAAACTAACCTCAAATAACAATGACCACTAGTCAGAATGTATAGCTTGGACCATGTCTTCAGATGGTTGAATCATCAGCTTGTTGAGTTATTTGATGCAGACTCTTCTTCGTGATCATCTATGTACTTACTTGTAGACGTTCGTGTTCTATTGAATATCCCCTATGTGGGCATATGCTGGGAGAACACTTGCAAAGGCAACAGGGCATGGCTTCATACCTACTTTCCTCATTTCCTTGAAGAGGATCAAAGTTTCCTCAAAACATCCACTTTGAGTATATCATAAAATCATTATATTCCAAGAGACAAGATCTCTCTGAGGTAGTTGTTCTTCAAAAACCACCAAGGCCTCATAAAGCTATCTACTCTATGTATATCCAGCAATCACTATGTTCCATGAAACCAAGTCTCATCTAGGCATATCCTCAAAGATTTTTCGACCATCACCAACTCATTTATTTTGAGCATATGCCGCAATCGGTCGATTCCACAAAACCAAGTTCCTTCCAAGCATTTGGTCAAACATACTTTGAGCTTTATCAACCTTCCCATTCTGAGCATATGATGTAACCATTGTTGATCAAGACACCAAATTTTTCTTAGGTACTATATCAAAACTTACAAAGCCCTACATTAAACAAAATTGCACTTTATCTGCTATAATTGACAATCTAGTAGAGGTCTATGTGTTGCTCCAATTCGGCATGCATAGAGAGGCTATTGGCAATTGATGTGAGATATAGCTTCACACACCATCATCTACGTAGGTAGTGGCTCCTTCTATATTTTCTTCTCAAGCTACAATGATATTTACCTTTACACCTGCCAAATTGGATTTACTAAAGGCGTCAATAACCTTTCCAATTCATCCATATTAGACTCATACCAAAAATCATTTGCTTTCTTAACATTCTACCAATTGGGAAATCTATCAAACATTTGTCTAGCACCAATTGTGACCGATAACTACAAACATTCTACCATGAAAGCTCTTAAGAAGCCTTCCCTATTGGCACCTTCAAGGTTGAGATTTGGCGATAGAGTGGACAGGTGACATATAAATATTTGAAGAAACCTCAGGCTCAGTTTCCTTTTCTTTAAACTATCTCTGCCCTGCAAGCTTAAAGATAATAATGCACTCTTTTGTGCATGTTGCGGTAATCTAAAAATCCACCGTAAATGTATTATTATATAGTCTCGTTATCAAATTAATGTATAGAAATCAGCCCAGAAGTGGAAGTCATTTATGTTCACCCATAGTGACATACAAGATGAATTTTATATGATCATTTCTCTTCCTCACATGGATAGAATAGTGTGTTCCTTTATAAAACTTGAAACTTGAAACAGTTTGAAAATTTCTTGAGAATCTACCAACATTCAGACCAATCACACATTTAGCAGGAGTCAAGCAACCTTTTTAGTGAGTGCTGAAATGATAGCATAATAATATCTATCGCAATCCAAAAACCAAAAATTTGAAGGCTTTATATTGTACATTGTAGGAGTATTTTAGTTTTCCATGGTTTATGCTATTTGTATAGTCTTCCCTATTATTTGGAGGCTTATAAACTCTTACTTCCCTTGAGACTAATTTACTGATTTGATGCCTTGGTTTTTATTTGGCGGGTACCCAATTAATCACCTTTATAATTCATTTAGAACTCAAATATGTAGCTAAGAAGCTTCTCATTGTTTATGTAATTTAAACCACCTTTTACTGCACATGATGAATCATCAAGGACTCTATCTGATTCAATTCCATGGTTATTTCCAATTGCTACCATGTACATGTCTGACTTCTTATGGGAGAGTTTTCAAACAAGTTAATAACTGCCTTGTATAGGTTAAGAAAAACATGTTTTTGGACGTTATCATTAACCTTTTGAGAGGTTAGTGAAAAAATGTTTTTGATTGTTATCATTAACCTTTTGAGAGGTTAATGAAAACATGTTTTTGATAGCTATCATTAACCTTTAATAACTTGAGGCTCAGAAGTCCGATTTTAAAAATTTCAAATGCTGTGCAAAGCTGAGAACGAGCCAGAGACATGAAAGTTTTTAGAAACTCAAAAATTCAAAGATAAAATGGCCAATTTAAAGCATAAAATAGGCAAGTTTCAAAAATTAATCATGGCTTATAAAATTGAAACAATTTTATAATTGACCAACAGCTGGCTCTGACTGGGGACAAGGACTGACAAGGATGAAGCTCGAATCTAGAATAATTAAAGCAGTGCTTTATCCATGGGGCTATAGAGTCACTTGAGGGATCACTTTGCAAAAGAGGGGACAAACATGTGGATATTTATTGATGATAATCTATGGTTCCACTGCTTAATGACGTCCACATTACTTCTTATTGAATGTAAAGTTTAAAAATAGATATTCTAAACAAACATGGCTTCATAAATTGTAATAACTACAAGTTCTTACAAAAATCCAAGTTTCATCCTATGAAAATTTCTAAATCTGTTTCTGCATATTGGTATTTTTAATTATTCTATAACATTAGATTTACATAAATTTTTTAAAGTCATGTTCTATGTTTTAAAGTTGTACTTTTTCACATTCTCTCACAAAAATCATTTGCATTTCACAAAATGTTTTTTCTTGCAAGGATGATATTCACAAAAATTACATCTAATCAATATAACATATCATTTACTTTAGATATTTTTAATTTTAGTTCTCTCTACATTTAGAGTACTATTAAAATACAATATTTTTGAATGGAATATAATATATAACCATAAAACATAAACCCTAAAATTTTAGCACAAATTTTTAATGATACATCTTATTACATAAACAAGGCTCAAAATTTATAGTTTAGAGGATTAAAAATACATTTTGAAATATTTATGGAAAATCTATTACAAATTTGAAGTCGAGTGAGAGGAGACATAATAATCATTCTACAATTTTCCTTAATCTTTATTATTACTAGACTGCTATCAATTGCAACTATTTCTTCCTTTTCTTCTTTGATTTCATTATTTTCTGCTATAATACAATTCACAAAAACTCATCCAAATAAATGAAATAATCCATTGAATTTTCTTATGCAATGTACTGATAACAAAAAATCTAATTCCTTTCCATCTTCTTCTTCAACCTCATCATTCTTGAAGATGACATCTGCAAGAAGCTTGACCTTTCAAGTTTTATAAGATCCCATTCATTGTTACACAACTAGGCAAATAGATCACTTAGCAACACTATATAACTGAAGCAATTGATTTCTATCATTTCAAAAAATAAATAATTCTATGTATTTCTTATTTTTTAGCTATATTATAACTTCATATATAATAGATACCTACTCAAATTTGAATGCCTTCTCAAGTTGCATTAGAATGCTTGATCAAAATTACAAATGCCTTGCTCAAATTGTATCTTTTCAAATGAATAACAATTATTAACATTATTTCAAATTCCCAAAGTAATTTATTTCCTAGGTTCTTTTTGGAAACTATTAGGACATTAACATCCTTCCTAGTAAATATCAAACAAGGTGTTACTTTCTACAAAAATATACAAGGGTCCCTTATAACACCTCGCTAGGGAACCAAAGAGAGATTAACCTAAATAGTGAAACTAAGCTTATTGAATTTTTTTTTCCTTAGGACTTTACAAACAATAATGTAAAATAATGTGGAAGTAAGAAACAATAAGATAACATGTGCATACATTACAAGTCAAAACATAGATTACAAATCTCAAGGGTTCCATAACATAGAATTACATATATATTAAAATCTACTAAATACAAATGATATATACAACTACACCTAATATAGATGAATCAATAAGAAAATCACCACATATGAGAATCCCAAATCAAATTGATACAATATCGAAACACATAAAGACTCTACATCCACTACACATGTCATAGGGCATGAGTTATAGATAGAAGTATAAATACACCATAGGTTTTATGACCAATACATAAATTAATATACAAGAATAATATAATAAGATAAAACAAGTCTCTAAAGATGAATCATGATAACATAACTTCTGCAAGGATCATCCAACACTAGAATAGGAATCTAGAACATATCTCAATGATAAAGGTCACAATACCACCCAACCTCATAGAACCCAAAAAGGCCCACTTCCTCTATAATAAGAAGATAACCATAGACTCCACACATATGTTAAACCATAAACCACAATGTTCAAGGATGGAATCCTAAAAATTTATCTAATCTCAAAGTCAATACTCAAATGCAAAGTTAGTAAACGCTAATCCAAAGGCAACACCACATGTAGGAAATCTTACATGTATATAGGGAAGTGTCATCACATAAATCTAACCCTTGAGTCTCATCTTGGTATCCTCTCTAGACCTTGATACTAAAGTGAACACATGTGACATCAATAAACCTTTCATACATACAAGGATACTAATCGTGCAAGACCTAATCAAGTATCTTTATCCACTCCCATCATAGTCAAGATCTCAATCAAGTAGCCAGGCATGGGTGAGGCATATGTATTATTAATACTCCTATCCTAGTAGATTTATTAACTTACTTACAATAAGTGATCCTAGTAGCCACTTGTGGGCATTGGTGCTTATTACAAGCCACTACCATGTATATGCTTAGATAAATTACCCTAATCTAATAAATCATAAATAGTTATAAATTAGATCAAAGTAATTATCAAGTATGGTCCATATGAAGGTTGTAATGCCCTACCCGGAGATCCTTGCAACAAGGATTCAATACAAGCCAAGATATTTTTTTTTTACAAGCATGAATGCACATGAAAACATCATACAAGGATCACAAAGATTGCAACAGAAGACTTCACCACAATCTCGGCAACCAACAGATCTCTGAATGCCACTACCAAACTAACACACGCAAACAAAAGCCAACAACAACCACACACAAGAAGAGGGCTTGAAGAAACGACCACACATCAACAAAACACCAAGCTAGGATAGAATGCAAAATCCTAAAATTTGGCTAAGTCTAGATTTTTGAAGCCGTCAAATTTCCTAGAATCTATATCTTATCTCGGAGAGGTCTGAAACCTATCTCAAAAGATTCATCGCATATATTAATATATATCTTAAGTATAAGGAATTAAATATACATCAACTTATACTTAAAATAATATATTTTAAACCCCAACAGACAGACTACTGAAACACACACAACAGAAATAAAAAAGCAACACTATAGGGTTGAAGAACATCGAAGAGGGTATCCAAATCAACTCTCAAAAAGTTTGAACCAGACCAAAAAGTGCTCGCTGCTTGCCCGCATAGGTTTTTACAAAAATCAGGTGATACTTTAATATAGCATAGAAAAGTATTGCGCAACATTTCTAAAGGAGGGTGACACTTTCAAGGATTGGGCGATACTTCTCCCAAAGGGATGCGACACTTTTAGGGTGTTGTACAAAATTTCTCATAAGGAGGTGCGATACTTTCCAGTATCACCTGATATTTCTCCAAAAAGCATGTGATAGAATCAGGGGATGCACGACAAAGTTTCAATGGGTGTGCGATACATTTTTGTGTCGCACCATGCTGATAAAATATCACCCATAGAAACAAAAAAACACTTAAGGAAAACACAACAGGGGAAAAAAGAAGAGAAAAACTAAGTTCAGAACCTTCACACTGGGGAGTACCAGATCCACATAGATTGAGGAGCAAACACTCAAGAGCATAATCAACAATATTCCAAGGAACAAGAAAGAGGAACATCTATCCATCTAAATCAAAGCAGTAAAGAACATACAGAAAGCAACATCACAATGAACAGAAATGATAAAACAACTAACTAAGTACATAGTTCTTCCCAACCATCAATGGCATCATAAGACTATCATGGGCCCTAGCCATCCCCTGCACATAACATCCCAAGCCATCGATTAAATAATTGGTACTATTGTAATAGGGATGTCACTACTAAAAAATGCTACAATATAAGCATAAGGAAATCTAACATGCTAGTAGTAAAGCATAAGATAATCCAATACAACAATTCACATCATCTAGTCATATGTTAAACTTTATAATATGGGAATGATTCAAATAAACTAACATAAGCTAAACATGATATACAAGAATTCTAATGAAAGCACAAATCACAAGAAAGCATACTCCGAAACTCGAAGCATTAAATGAAAACATCCAGCAATGGTTGCACTAGGATAAGAGACCATCTTTGTACACCAGTCCCTAGTAATGGTGAAGGTAGCTATGCCTCCAAACCACATGGCACCTATAGGTCCACACCCACTATGCTGATGGAGATAATGATCCAACCACAAACACACAAAAACAAAATCCATGGCTAACACTCATGCCAGACAGTATGATGGTTGTAACCAAGAACTTAAGACAATGCAAGGAGTACAGGTCCTAGTTAAACACTCAATAGGCTACTAAGTAGGGGATGACATCATGGAGAGTCGCTTGGCATCGACAAGCCCAAGCTCATATTTGTGTAGATTCAACTCCCTCAATGGAAGGCTCATACACTAAAGCACTATTTTATTATCTTTAGTTTTATTAACACTCACACATTTTATTTAGTTATCACTTACTTAAAACTTCCTCTACCAACCCTATGGCGTCATGACACTAGGCTGCGAGATAGAAGCCCCCTCCATATGCTACCCTACCCTACCCATGCTCATCATATGACAAGTGCCCATGGGCATGCATACTCCCATCCCAACCCCAATGATCATAACTTCTGGAAGTACCATGGAAGATCGGGCCTTGCAAGTCACCCAACAAATGTATGCACATGTACTCATGTGTGGTGCACCACAATCACAAAGATCAAAACACAAGGACAGGATGAGAACACAATGCAAAAGATAACACCCAACTGAAAGCAACATAGGAAGGACGGATTCTACATGAATTCCAAAGCCAATAAAACCATACATCATGAAATCACTCAACTGGCCTCAATCTAGGAGTATGGATTCTACACGAATCCCAATGATGCAACAAAACTAGACATCATGAACTCACTCAACTAGCCTCAATTTGAGAATATGGATTCTACATGAATCCTAGTGTCCATGAAACAAAAACAAACATCCAAAAGAATCCATAAAACCAGGTATAAAATCACTCAACCAACTATAGTGTTAGGAGTATGGTTGTGACATGCACCCCAATGCAACATAAAAGTGCAATAGTGGTCTGACTAATATCCAAATGGATCATCAAGGTCCACGACCCACATTGTGCCAAGAAAACTTGAGAAAATAGGGTGGTACGCAAAATGAGGTAGAAACCCCAAAATTTGGAAAACTTCAAAATCAAAACCCATTTGACCTTTGGGCACAAAAACCCCAAAAATTCAAAAATAATTAATTTCAAACACCGTATGCAAAAATAGCCAGCATAACGGCATAAAACCCCAAACTCTCATCCCAAAAAAATGGAGGGGAACACTACTTCTTAGCCTAAAAAAAAATGGCTACCAAAAACAAAAGCATAAACAATAAAACAAGAAAGCCTTACCTCACAGCCAAAAGGGCAAAACAAGAATCTAAACTATAAAATAAATAGCCCACAGAAGTAGCTGAAAAACGTGGCAATCCAAGGTTTTCCTGAGTTGGATCCAATGAGCTCAACCTCATAATGATCCTATGCCTGTAGCTCCCACAATGAACAAAATAGTAAATCCTCATGAAGAGGATTTTGGGTTTTACTCTCCAACTTTCTAATTCAAAAGTGAGCAGTGAGGAATTAAATTTCTTTTTGGATATTTATTCACTTTTCAAGTGAATAATCAATTAGGAAAAATAACCAACCAACCTAGTTAAACCCAGAATCGACCCAAAGGAAAATAGGCTATTCCTATAAATAAGAATTCATCTATGACAAAGCTACAGGAAATTAAAATAAATCAATTAAAAAGATGGAAAACCCAAAAACACATAAATTGCCTTAACAACTTTCACGATAATGCTAACCTCTAAATGCACAGACATGCTTACTGGTCTAATCACATCATGCAAATGAGTTCAGATTTAATAATCATTGAAAGGGATAATAAAATAATTAAAATAAGGATACGTCGACCATACATGGACGACATTGGTAAAATATGAATGGTTGAATCACTAACTCCATGTGTCACTGCCAGGGATATAGATCCTGCACACTAAACAACACAATCAAGTGCAATTGCATATAATAACATAGCCGAAGCAATAAATGCATTAAATCACCTAATTTAACCATTTATTTAATTATATTAAAATAATATATTTACATCACTTACATTCGCATAAAGCATAACAATGCATGAATGGAGTAAATAACCATAGCATTAAATCCAACACATAACATAATCAGTGATATGTCCAAATGTCGGATAACCAGATATCATCATAAAACTCAGTGTCATCTCAAAAAGGCATCATCATGCAATATGATCAACTGAACAACATAGTAGTCTAAAATTTATGATACTAAAATCAAAGTATAACATCTGACCCTCAGGTCCTCTCAAATATAAAACATCACATAAGTAATAGATATCTCTCAAATCAAAATATAACAAGGTAAATGTTTGCAACACATAACCAAATAATCCAACATGAACAATCCATTTCAATAATTTAAGCATTTAAAACTGATTGTTAACACAACATGAAAAGGCACTTAAAATACATAAGTGAACACAATCATAAAAATGAATAACCACCGCTATAGGAACCTAATCCAGTGTAGCATGGTAATAGAACATAGTGCAATCTCTGCACACATCTCAAGGTAATTATGGAAAAACCTCATGATACCTCATTGATCTCAGTAAGCACTGGAACAAACCCTAATGAACCATAAATCATATCACAATCTCCTAAATCAGTCAAAGTATAATCAAAATAATTGATACATAAACATAAATCCAAACACCTCAACGGTGTAGACCACTCATGGTCACAATCATGATCCATCACAACAAAAGATCAACAAGGTTGCATCCATCAGAATGACTAACAGAAGTCAAATGGGAGAGGCACTACAAAGGTAACTAGAACACACACACTAGTCGTAAAACCATAATTCTCATTAATACACATGGGTCCTCAAATCTATATTTAGAAAAATCTAAATCTGGTCCTCAAATCATAATTCTCATTAGTACATATGGGTCCTTAAACTACAATATAACAAATCAAAGAGTGACCCTCAAACAATTACATAAAACACTCTCATAAGGATAAAATTATAGGTCTTAGAAAATTGGTTGGGAAAAAGTAATCATGATTGAAACATTAACAAAAAGTACTTAACATAACCACAATGAAGTATAATATACCCTCCCTAAGCCTCAATGTACAACCACTATAGCCAACGTAAATCCCACAATACCCAACAACTACAAAGACAACGTAAACACATGCATTTCACATAAAAAATTCTTAGTGAATAAAAGTTCACTTATTTTCAAAGGTTTAGCATGACTATAAAATATATCATTTTAATATTTCATAACCATTTAACTATTTAACAATGTAAAGTCTCAATTAATTCTCCTTGTATAATAAAGTTCATTAATAGAAAGTATTAACTCTCTAATGAATAATTTATTCATTTAAATATCCTTTCTTTTGTTTACAAATCCATTTATATTCTATTTAAATAAATATTAAACTAATTTGAACATTTATTTAAATTCAAAACTTAATATAATATAAAGCTCTAAGTTTATTTACATTAATAAATATTAAAATTTAATTTTCATTAATTAAATAAAACTTACTTTAAAACTTAATTTATACTTTTTATAAATCTTTAAAAATACATTTTATTTATTTATTTATTTACACTCCTAAAATAAATAAATAATAACTTTACAAATTGGGGGAAAAAATAAAAAAAAATAAAAAATTAAAGAATAATTAAAAAAATAAATTCAAAGGAAAATATTAAATTTCCTAAATATATACCAACATGCTTTTCTAATTTTTTAATTATTTAAAACCCTACGAAATAGAATTTTCTTTTTCCTTTAGGGTTTCTAGTAAGGTTTTTGTTTTCTAATATTTTGTTGTAAACATGGAAAGCCAAATCAACCAATAACATGATTTAATGGAAATCAACCAATTTAGATGCAAGGTAGACAATATTTTCAAATAAAATATCAACATGAGTTTTCCAAACCCTGCCTATAATCACAATTGAATAGAAATAACAAACAAAGCAAAAAACACAACTCCAAATCCAAGCTTTCAAAATATTTTGCGATGTGTGTGTGTGTGTGTGTGTGTGTGTGTGTGTGTGTGTGTGGTAGTCTCATATATGTACCCACATGTATGTTACACATATATACTTCTTAAAGACATATAATACTTTAATTGGGTGATTACTGGATGTTACATGTCATGTGTATTATTGTTATCTATACATAGCTAAGTAACAACAATGAACACACCTTTCCTACATTCAACATCTGGTAAATTTTTTATATTGAACTTAGAATTCCTTAATTGAAACCATTGGTAAGTAGGTTTCACAAGGAGGCCCTTCATTACATTATGTATGTTACGTGAGGGTATGTGAAGGATCATGGTCAACCAAACTATGGCCTTAAGTGGCAGTGAAAAACCAACAAATCAAGGTTATGCCAACTTGACACATAATTTTAAAGTGGTTTTGGACTTTATATCAAAAAGTTGTAAGAAAATAATCTATAAGAAATTGAACATAGTTTCTAAACTACTAGGCCTTATTTGGAGAAGAAAATATTTGATTGGACAAAAGTTTGGATTTTAATGTAGTACTACAAAAATTTCAAGGCAAAACTAAAAAGTAGGTGTATGTCTTACCACCTTAATCAAAATCAAATGATAATATTTTTAAATATAATTATAGATATAAAAAGTAGACTCATGCCCAGATGTGATGCATGTTTTTTGATATTTTTATTCCAAATAAATAACTAAATATGAATTTTCCACTAAAAAATTTTTGAAAAAAAAACTCTAATTTCTGACCACCTTAACAAATTGAAAACTTTACCAAATTAATTTTCTTTTTCCGTTATACTAGGTGAAGCATAGAATGTGACACAACTTTTGGATTTCCGATATGAAACCTGGTATCCGATCATGACGAGTTTTCCAATTGCAATTTTCGAGGGAAATTTGAGAGGAAAGATTTTCCAATTGCAATTTTGGAGGGAGGGAAATTTGAGAGAAAAGAAATTTTCCAATTGCAATTTTGGAGAGAAGTTTGAGAGGGAAACTTTAGAGGGTTTTAGAGGGAAATTTATTTGGGGGAAATGGGGACATTAATATTATTATTACATATGACTATAATTATGATTATTATTTTTAACTATTATTATTATATATGATTATAATTATTATTATATATAGTAATATGTATAATAATTATTATTAAATTTAATATAGTTATAAATATAATAATTATTATTATAACTAAATATAATATAGTAATATATATGATAAATATTATTATAAATAATAATATATATGGTTATTATTATTATCAAATCTATAATCTAGTAACATATATGATTATTATTGTTATATAATCTAATAATAATATATTATTATTATATTAATATATATAGTGTTATATTATTATTAAATATAATCTTGTCATGAAATGCATCGAAAAGGGTCATAGGTTAATGTATGACCCCTTTCGATGCATTCCCAATGGGTCCCTAGGGGTCCTAGGGCCCATAGGGACATACATTGTCATTAAATGCGTTGAGAGGTCTCGACGCATTAGAACCAACTACATGCATCCCTAAGGGTCTTAGGGCCCCTAGGGACATATGTTGTCATGAAATGCATCCAGAGGGATCATAGGTTAACCTATGACCCCTCTTGATGCATTAGAACCAACCACATCTATCCCCAGGGGTCCTAGGGCCCCTAGGGACATACGTTGTCATAAAATACATTGAGAGGGGTCATAGGTTAACCTATCACCCCTCTCGACATATTAGAATGAACCACATACGTCGCTAGGGGTCCTAGGGTCCCTAGGGAAATATGTTGTCATGGAATGTGTTGAGAGGGGTCATAGGTTAACCTATGACCCCTCTCGACACATTGGAACCAACCAAATGTGTCTTAGGGGTTCTAGGGCCCGTAGGGGCATACATTGTCATGAAATGCATTGAGAGGGGTCATAGATTAACCTATGACACCTCTTGATGCATTAGAACCAACCACATGCATCCCTAGGGGTTCTAGGGCCCCTAGGGACATAGGTTGTCATGAAATGTGTCGAGAGGGTTCATAGGTTAACCTATGACCCCTCTTGATGCATTGGAACCAACCAACCCTAGGGGTCATAGGGACCCTAGAGACATACGTTGTCGTGAAATGCATCAAGAGGGGTCATAGGTTACTCTATGACCCTCTCAACACATTAGAACCAACCACATGCATCCCTAGGCCTCTTAAGACCCCTAGGGACATACGTTGTCATGAAATGTGTCAAGAGGGATCATAGGTTAACCTATGACCCCTCTCAACATACTAGAACCAACCACATGCATCCTTAGGGGTCCTAGGGCCCCTAGGGACATATGTTGTCATGAAATGCATCAAACTCTCGACACATGAGAACCAAACAAATGCATCCCTAGGGGTCCTAGGGCCCCTAGGGACATAGGTTGTCATGAAATGCATCGAGAGGGATCATAGGTTAACCTATAACTACTCTCAACGCATTGGAAGCAACCAAATGCATCCCTAGGGGTCCTAGGGCACCTAGGGACATATGAAATGTGTTGCTCTTGATGCATTAGAACCAACCACATGCGTCCCTAGGGGACATACACTATCATGAAATGCATCGATAGGGGTCATAGGTTAACCTATGACTCCTCTCGATGCATTTTAGAACCAATTAAATGGATCATAGGTCATAATAATAATAATAACAATAATAATATATGTTGTTATATTTAATAATAATAATAATAATAATATATATAATATATTATGCTATTATATTTAACAATAATATAGTAAAAATAATAGTAATATATATATAGTTATTATATTTATAGATAATAATAATAATAACATATATTATTATATTTAATAATAATATAATATAGTAATCACATATATTAATAATAATAATCCTAAATAATATTGCTCATCATACATTCCCCTTAATTCCCTCCAAAATTTTGGCATTGATATCGGATATCCGATCTGAAATCGGATATTTGATTTATTATTAGGTATCTGATCTTAGATCGGATACCTGATTAAATTGGCATGATTTTTGAAAAAATATTCCCTATCACTGCAAACTCGACATCGCTTTTTATGGGCCATTTTCATAGGTTTTGGGAAAACTCATGTTTTGGGGCCCAAACGATCAAAAAATGTTTGATAATATATCATTAGGTGTCTAATAGTGTCATCTGAATGGGGAGCAGTAGTCATCGAAAGGATAAATGCAAAAGGAAGGTATCCAATGAAGACATTGTGGCATATAGGGAAAGGGACAAGGTAAATCATTGAAGGAAAAGGCAAGGTATGTTAAATGAGAGTCAAGTTGACGATGAATTGGTCAAAGGTCAAATTATAGAGTCAGATAATGAATATGTACAGTTGGGGAATGAAAATGTACCAATTGATAATGATAATGCCATGATTGAAAATTTAGAGAATGAAAATTTGGAGGATGCAATGCTACTAGGTCATAATGTAATTATTTATGCACTGAATAAATTTAGGCACTATATTACTAGATATGCAACATTTGTTCATACTAATCACTCTGCTATAAAGTATCCGATGAATAATCTTGCAATATTAGGAAGATTGGCTCGCTAGTTGTCACTTATGCAAGAATTTTATATCAAGATAATAGATAAACCTAACAAGGCCAATATGGTAGCTAAATTTCTTTCTCAGTTGCATGTCCTTGATGATGTTGCAACCATTGATGAAAATTTTCTAGATGAACACCTTTTCCTATTATTCGCCCAAAATCCATGGTATGTAGATATTGAAAATTACCTAACCACAAGAAAGATGCTAGCCCACATCTGTGCCAAAGAAAGGAAGTTACTCTCTGAAAAGTGTTTTAACTATTCTTGGATTGTTGGATTTATGTTTTATACCAGACCTGATCAAGTAATGTGTCAGTGCATAAAGGAAGATAAAACATATGATATGTTGAGGGCATGTCATGATGAACCTTGTGGAGGTTATGTTTTAGCCAAAAGGATAGCCTTTATAATATTGAGAACTGGGTACTATTGGCTAAGTTTACACAAGGATGCAACTAGATACACTAAGAAATGTGATAAGTGTCAACATATGGGAAGACCCACTAAATCAAATGAAATTCCCTTGTAGCCTCAAGCATTTGTTGCACCCTTTGATAAATGGGGGATTGACTTTTTCACTCCTATTGAATCCTCTTCACAAGGTAAAATCTATATCTTAGTTTGCATTGATTATGTAACTAAGTGGGCAGAGGCGAAATCCATGAAACACCCAAGGGATAAAAATATTGCAAAGTTCTTGTATGAATCCATCTTTACACAATTTAGAGTTCCTAGGGAGTTGACATCTGATCAAGGAGCTCAGTTTACATGTAACCTGATAGCTATTCTCATGAAAGAATATATTATTTAGCATGGTAAATCATCACCTTACCACCCGCAAGATAATGACCAAGTAGAAGTTACCAACAGGGAGCTAGAATCCATTCTCACCAAAATAGTAGCACTCCATAGAAAGGATTGGACCACATGCCTTCCTAAAGTTCTTTGGGCTTATAGAAACACCTAGAAATCTACAATAGGTTTTACTCCTTTTGAGCATTTTTATGGTAGGTCAGATGTAATGCCTATAGAATTTGAATATAAAACATTGAGGACTACTTTGGAGCTTGGTATGGAACTCACTATTGCATAACAAGACCGCATATTGAGTTTAAATGGTCTTGATGAATGGCGCAAATCTACATTGAACAAAACCAAACTCATCCAACATCAACGAAAAATAATGGCATGATAATTTTATCAAAGATAAAATGTTTTCTATAGGAGTTTGGGCCCTCCTTTATGATTCCAAGTATCGGCACAATCCAGGAAAGTTTCAAACTCACTAGTTAGTACTATATAAAATCGTTGCTATATTTCCAAATGGAGTGGTCCAGTTTTCTTCTATTGATCATGTTCGATTCAAGTTACTTGTCAATGGGCATCACCTCAAGCTCTACAAAAATCCAGTCAGTTGTGAGGAGTTCCTGTAGTAGTTTCAGCACAACGCAAATGTACTCATTCCTATAGCCGAGGAATTTGGGTCTTCTACCTTGACTACTACTAGCTCTTGATTACATTGAATATTTTCATAATAAACATTTTCTTTCTAAAAGTACTTTCGCAGCCTTATATTTCATCTCACCCTCTCTCTTTTCTATCATTCCACTCTATCCCATCACTCCATCATTTCTGATGATCTTTTTCGGAACACTTTCTTGCAGCTCCTACCAAGTATGTGCCACATACTCTTGCATATATTTTATTTTACTCACTCTTTATTAAAAATTTGTGTTGTTTAACTTTATTACTCTTTCATATATCCTATCCTGGTGGGACCCATGCCTATACTTAATTGGAAGGGGGGAGGGGGGGGTATATTCATTTTTCAAAATTTCAAATCACATGTAAACTTTAAAAGCTATTATCTTATGATATGACTATCATCACATATTGATGACCTATCCTTTTATGATTGAGTTATTAAGGGAGTTAAGGACATTAATGTTGAGCTTAACATTTAATGATAATTGGCAATGTGTTCAAGGTGACAAACCTGTACATGAGTAAAAAATTATGACACTAGATGTAATGAAGAATATCATGAGATTGCATGCATTAAAAATCTTTATGAAGCACAAAGTGACAGTATGTCAGTTTTTGTATTCGGTGCCATAATATTGCAAATTTTGTTAACTTGCCTTTATTGAACTATGGAAAATGCTAGAATTCTGTCAAAATTCTACTATGAGTGACAATGGGTGGAAGTCTCTAGAGATATGAACCAGTTGATTATCAAGTTTTGTTGGGTGATGTGACCAATTGTGAGATGTTCTAGAGAAGAGGATGGTTAGATTACTACCTTAGTCTTATAGGATTTGATGAGGAGGTTTCTCTTCAATAGAGAATGCAGAATCCTAAAATTTGGCTAAGTTTGGATTTTTGAAGCCCTCAAATTTCCCAGAATCTTTATCTTATCTCGGAGAGGTCTAAAACCTATCTCAAAAGATTCATCACATATATTAAAATATATCTTAATTATAAGGAATTAAATATACATTAAGGAATTAAATATACCTCAACTTATACTTAAAAAAATATATTTTAAACCCCAACAGACAAACTATTGAAACACACACAATAAAAATCAAAAAGCAACACTATAGGGTTGAAGAACATCGAAGAGGGTATCCAAATCAACTCTCAAAAAGTTTGAACATGTCCAAAATGTGCCTGCTGCCCGCCTACACAGGTTTTTACAAAAATTAGGTGATACTTTAATATAGCATAGAAAAGTATTGCGCAACATTTCTAAAGGAGGGTGACACTTTCAGGGATTGGTCGATACTTCTCCCAAAGGTGTGTGACACTTTTAGGGTGTTGTATGACATTTCTCATAAGGAGGTGCGATACTTTCCAGTATCACCTGATATTTCTCCAAAAAGCATGTGATAGAATTAGGGGACGCACGAGAAAGTTTCAATGGGTGTGTGATACATTTTTGTGTCGCACCATGCTAATAAAATATCGCCCATAGAAACAAATGGGAGAGGAACTACAAAGGTAACTGGAACACACACACTAGTCCTAAAACCATAATTCTCATTAATACACATGGGTCCTCAAATCTATATTTAGAAAAATCTAAATCTGGTCCTCAAATCATAATTCTCATAAGTACATATGGGTCCTTAAACTACAATATAACAAATCTAAGATTGACCCTCAAACAATTACATAAAACCCTCTCATAAGGATAAAATTATAGGTCTTAGAAAATTGGTTGGGAAAAAGTAATCATGACTGAAACATTAACAAAAAGTACTTAACGTAACCACAATGAAGTATAATAAACCCTCCCTAAGCCTCAATGTACAACCACTATAGCCAACGTAAATCCCACAATACCCAATAACTACAAAGACAACGTAAACACATGCATTTCACATAAAATATTCTTAATGAATAAAAGTTCACTTATTTTCAAACTTTTAGCTTGACTATAAAATATATCATTTTAATATTTCATAACCATTTAACTATTTAAAAATGTAAAGTCTCAATTAATTCTCCTTGTATAATAAAGTTCATTAATAGAAAGTATTAACTCTCTAATGAATAATTTATTCATTTAAATATCCTTTCTTTTATTTACAACTCTATTTATATTCTATTTAAATAAATATTAAACTAATTTGAACATTTATTTAAATTCAAAACTTAATATAAAGCTCTAAGTTTATTTACATTAATAAATATCAAAATTTAATTTTCATTAATTAAATAAAAATTACATTAAAACTTAATTTATACTTTTTATAAATCTTAAAAAATAAATTTTATTTATTTATTTATTTAAACTCTTAAAATAAATAAATAATAACTTTACAAATTGGGGGAAAAAATAAAAAAATAAAAAAACTTAAAGAATAATTTAAAAAAAAAATTCAAAGGAAAATATTAAATTTTCTAAATATATACCAACATGCTTTTCTCATTTTTTAATTATTTAAAACCCTACGAGATAAAATTTTCTTTTTCCTTTCGGGTTTCTAGTAAGGTTTTTGTTTTCTAATATTTTGTTGTAAACATGGAAAGCCAAATCAACCAATAACATGATTTAATGGAAATCAACCAATTTAGATGCAAGGTAGACAATCTTTTCAAATAAAATATCAACATGATTTTTCCAAACCCTACCTATAATCAGAATTGAATAGAAATAACAAACAAAGCAAAAAACACAACTCCAAATCTAAGCTTTCAAAATAAGTCTCAAATATTTGCACCAAAAATTCTTCTTCAAAATGATATACATAATCCAAAATAATAACCCAAAAACCTCATTTATAGAAGACTCAACATGTTTTCTAAAATAAGAGACTCAATTAAATAGTTTAATAATTAATTCATTTAGTTAAGTCATTTAACTCAACTTTATTTTAAAATATTAAGCTCTAATTTTACAATAAAGCATTTTTGAAGTTGTATTTTTTTAATCAATAAAAGGCAATTGCCATACTTTAAATAAATTTAAATATTTTACCTAATTATTTTCATCTAAGTGTTTAAATTGCAAGCATCAAGGGAAAAGAATGGGGAAGAAAACCCCATGTCTCGCTTGGGATGATAGTGTCCTGTCTACTTAAAAATACATATGCCACTTATTAGGAAAGGGGTATTTAGGAAGGCATTCCTTCCTTTAAATATAATTATAAAAACATTTTTAGAGTACATTTATCCTAATTTTGGATATTATTTGGATAATATAAGCCTTCTCTTATACATCCTTAGAATATATTTTCCCAAATTTTGGGATTAATATACATAGATTATAATAATTTCTATTAGAGAATATTTGCTTTAAATTAGTGTTTTGTGCTTGCTACTTGTTGCATTTCCTTTGGCAAAGGGATACATCTTTTTCTTGCACACTAAACTCTGGCTCAAATCTTTGTCAGAGAATAATGCATTTATAAATATGTAGTACTTGATGAAATAAATCAAGATTTAAACTAAATTTTACAAATATTACTTGTCCATAGTTACGAATAGACATACCTCTATTTTCCTTGACAATGAGGTCAATTTTGATTAGGGAACCTAAGTAATATTATAAATATTCTAAAAAGAAGATATACTTTCTTCATATAGTTTGAAGTTATAGTTTATATGCTATGGAGGATTTGAGTTACATTTTCAAATAGTTCATCGTATACATATATGAGATGTTAAACTGCCTTTTATTAATCTAAATTGAGAGATAATAACTAATGAGAAAAACTTCATACTACTTAATAGATTAAATATATAATATTTATCTTAATATTTCATGTTAATACATATATAGTTTCTAAAGTTAGGAGTAGAGGAAGAGCCCATGAAGGGAAACATAGATCTAAGTAATGAATAGGTTGAGAGTGTTGAGTCTAATTATGTAATAGAGAAAAGAAGGAAGGGAACATAAAACATCTTATTAACAAAGATAATTGATAAATTCATTACAATTTTATATAAGACTTATGACCTTAGCTAATAGACGTGACTTGGAACTAAAAATTATTAAAAAGTTATCCATTACAAAAGTAACATCATAAAATATTAATGGTAAAGTTAAACAATTCATATAGTAGAGAGTACTAAAAGTTGTTAATTATAGAGATTCTTAAAGCCACATACATATCAAAATATTAGAAATATATCTAGATAAACATAAAAGGAGTATCTGGTTAAAACAAAATCTTCCTATGAAACTAAATCATAGGGATCTTCGAAATCCAAGCCTTCAAAAATCCTTACTTTGCCTAGAATATCTTTAACTACATTTAGTCTTGTAGAGTTTTGGTAAGATTAATTTCATGCTTCTAAGTTCACTAATATTCATAGATAAGGGAAAGCAATAACTTTAGGCTTTAGGATTTTTAATGATTTAGAAGAGATATAAGTGTATATATACCCTATTATAAGTGTGTGTGTATACACACACACACACACACACACACACACACACACACACACACACACACACACACACACACACACACACACACTTATAATAGGGTATATACCCACTAATATACCTTCATATATATAAATATGAAGGTATATAAGTGTATATATATGCTATTATTAAGTCAATGTATTTTGTAATAATTGATACAAAAATAAAGTACAGTTAGTCACCTCAAGTTTTGTGATGTGTGTGTGTGTGTGTGGTAGTCTCATATATGTACCCACATGTATGTTACACATATATACTTCTTAAAGACATATAATAATTTAATTGGGTGATTACTAGATGTTACATGTCATGTATATTATCTTAGATTTGTACTATTTATATTATGTAAATATGTAGGAACATAAATTGATTTAGACTTGAAATGTTCCAAAATATGCATGCCAATAGAAGTTGCATAGTATATGCAATGCAAGGACTCGATAAGTATAGGTCATGAAACTAAACAATGTTATAGGTATTATTGTTATCTATACATAGCTAAGTAACAACAATGAACACACCTTTCCTACATTCAACATCTAGTAAATGTGTTTTATTGAACTTAGAATTCCTTAATTGAAACCATTGGTAATTAGGTTTCACAAGGAGGCTCTTCATTATATTACGTATGTTATGTGAGGGTATGTGAAGGATCATGGTCAACCAAACTATGGCCTTATGTGGCAGTGAAAAACTAGCAAATTAGGGTTATGCCAACTTGACACATAATTTTAAAGTGGTTTTGGACTTTATATCAAAAAGTTGTAAGAAAATAATCTATAAGAAATTGAACATAGTTTCTAAACTACTAGACCTTATTTGGAGAAGAAAATATTTGATTGGTCAAAAGTTTGGATTTTAGTGCAGTACTATGAAAATTTCAAGGCAAAAATAAAAAGTAGGTGTATGTCTGACCACCTTAATCAAAATCAAATGATAAATTTTTTAAATATAATTATAGATATAAAAAGTAGACTCATGCACAGATGTGATGCATATTTTTTGATATTTTTATTCCAAATAAATAACTAAATATGAATTTTCCACTAAAAAAATTTGGAAAAAAAAACTCTCGTGTCTGACCACCTTAACTAATTGAAACTTTACCAAATTAATTTTTTTTTTCCCTTATACTAGGTGAAGCATAGAATGTGACACAACTTTTGGATTTTCGATATGAAATCGGGTATCCGATCACGGCGAGTTTTCCAATTGCAATTTTGGAGGGAGGAAAATTTGAGAGAAAAGAAATTTTCCAATTGAAATTTTGGAGAGAAATTTTGAGAGGGAAACTTTAGAGGGTTTTAGAGGGAAATTTATTTGGGGGAAATGTGGACATTAATATTATTATTACATATGATTATGATGATGATTATTATTATTAACTATTATTATTATATATGATTATAATTATTATTATATATAGTAATATGTATAATAATAATTATTAAATTTAATATAGTTATAAATATAATAATAATTATTATAACTAAATATAATATAGTAATATATATGATAAATATTATTATAAATAATAATATATATGGTTATTATTATTATCAAATCTATAATCTAGTAACAGATATGATTATTATTGTTATATAATAGAATAATATATTATTATTATTATATTAATAAATATAGTGTTATATTATTATTAAATATAATCTTGTCATGAAATGCATCGAAAGGGGTCATAGGTTAATGTATGAGCCCTTTCGACGCATTCCCAATGGGTCCTTAGGGGTCCTAGGGCCCATAGGGACATACATTGTCATTAAATGTGTTGAGAGGTCTTAATGCATTAGAACCAACTACATGCACCCCTAAGGTTCTTAGGGCCCCTAGGGACATATGTTGTCATGAAATGCATCCAGAGGGATCATAGGTTAACCTATGACCCCTCTCAATGCATTAGAACCAACCACATCTGTCCCTAGGGGTCCTAGGGCCCCTAGGGACATACGTTGTCATAAAATACATTGAGAGGGGTCATAGGTTAACCTATCAACCCTCTCAAAATATTAGAATGAACCACATACGTCCTTAGGGATCCTAGGGCCCCTAGGGACATACGTTGTCATGAAATGTTTTGAGAGGGGTCATAGGTTAATCTATGACCCCTCTCGACACATTGGAACCAACCAAATTTGTCCTAGGGTTTCTAGGGCCCCTAGGGGCATACGTTGTCATGAAATGCATTAAGAGGGGTCATAGGTTAACCTAAGACACCTCTTGATGCATTAGAACCAACCACATGCATTCCTAGGGGTCTTAAGGCCCCTAATGACATATGTTGTTATGAAATGTGTCGAGAGGGGTCATAGGTTAACCTATGACACCTCTTGATGCATTAGAACCAACCACATGCATCCCTAGGGGTCTTAGGGCCCCTAGTGACATAGGTTGTCATGAAATGTGTCGAGAGGTGTCATAGGTTAACCTATGACCCCTCTTGATGCATTGGAACCAACCAACCCTAGGGGTCATAGGGCCCCTAGAGACATACGTTGTTGTGAAATGCATCAAGAGGGGTCATAGGTTACTCTATGACCCTCTCAACACATTAGAACCAACCACATGCATCCCTAGGCCTCTTAAGACCCCTAGGGACATACGTTGTCATGAAATGTGTCGAGAGGGATCATAGGTTAACCTATGACCCCTCTCAACATACTAGAACCAACCACATGCATCCTTAGGGGTCCTAGGGCCCCTAGGGACATATGTTGTCATGAAATGCATCGAGAGGGGTCATAGGTTAACCTATGAACCCTCTCAATGCATTAGAATGAATCACATGCATTCCTAGAGATCCTAGGGCCCCTAGCGACATAGGTTGTCATGAAATTAATCAAAGAGCCTATGACCCCTCTCAATGCATTAGAACAAACCACATGTGTCTCTTGGGGTCCTAGGGCCCCTAGGGACATAGGTTGTCATGAAATGCATCAAAAGGGGTCATAGGTTAACCTATGACCACTCTTGACACATTGGAACCAACTAAATGCATCCCTAGGGGTCATAGGGTCCCGAGGGACATACGTTGTTGTGAAATGCATCAAACTCTCGAACATGAGAACCAAACAAATGCATCCCTAGGGGTCCTAGGGACCCTAGGGACATAGGTTGTCATGAAATGCATCGAGAGGGATCATAGGTTAACCTATAACCACTCTCAACGCATTGGAAGCAACCAAATGCATCCCTAGGGGTCCTAGGGCCCCTAGGGACATATGAAATGTGTCGCTCTTGATGCATTAGAACCAACCACATGCGTCCCTAGGGGACATACGCTATCATGAAATGCATCGATAGGGGTCATAGGTTAACCTATGACTCCTCTCGATGCATTTTAGAACCAATTAAATCGATCATAGGTCATAATAATAATAATAACAATAATAATATATGTTGTTATATTTAATAATAATAATAATAATAATATATATAATATATTATGCTATTATATTTAACAATAATATAGTAAAAATAATAGTAATATATATATAGTTATTATATTTATAGATAATAATAATAATAACATATATTATTATATTTAATAATAATATAATATAGTAATCACATATATTAATAATAATAATCCTAAATAATATTGCTCATCATACATTCCCCTTAATTCCCTCCAAAATTTTGGCATTGATATCGGATATCCGATCTGAAATCTAATATCTGATTTATTATTAGGTATCTGATCTTAGATTGGATACCCGATTAAATTGGCATGATTTTCCAAAAAATATTCCCTATCACTGCAAACTCGACATCGCTTTTTATGGGCCATTTTCACAGGTTTTGGGAAAACTCATGTTTTGGGGCCCAAACGATCAAAAAATGTTTGACAATATATCATTAGGTGTCTGATATTGTCATCTGAATGGGGAGCAGTAGTCATCGAAAGGATAAATGCAAAAGGAAGGTATCCAATGAAGACATTGTGGCATATAGGGAAAGGGACAAGGTAAATCATTGAAGGAAAAGGCAAGGTATGTTAAATGAGAGTCAAGTTGACGATGAATTGGTCAAAGGTCAAATTATAGAGTCAGATAATGAATATGTACAGTTGGGGAATGAAAATGTACCAATTGATAATGATAATGCCATGATTGAAAATTTAGAGAATGAAAATTTGGAGGATGCAATGCTACTAGGTCATAATGTAATTATTTATGCACTGAATAAATTTAGGCACTATATTACTAGATATGCAATATTTGTTCATACTAATCACTCTGCTATAAAGTATCTGATGAATAATCTTGCAATATTAGGAAGATTGGCTCGCTAGTTGTCACTTATGCAAGAATTTTATATCAAGATAATAGATAAACCTAGCAAGGCAAATATGGTAGCTAAATTTCTTTCTCAGTTGCATTTCCTTGATGATGTTGCAACCATTGATGAAAATTTTCTAAATGAACACCTTTTCCTATTATTCGCCCAAAATCCATGGTATGTAGATATTGCAAATTACCTAACCACAAGAAAGATGCTAGCCCACTTCTGTGCCAAAGAAAGGAAGTTACTCTCTGAAAAGTGTTTTAACTATTCTTGGATTGTTGGATTTATGTTTTATACCAGACCTGATCAAGTAATGTGTTAGTGCATAAAGGAAGATAAAACATATGATATGTTGAGGGCATGTCATGATGAACCTTGTGGAGGTTATGTTTTAGCCAAAAGGATAGCCTTTATAATATTGAGAACTGGGTACTATTGGCTAAGTTTACACAAGGATGCAACTAGATACACTAAGAAATGTGATAAGTGTCAACATATGGGAAGACCCACTAAATCAAATGAAATGCCCCTGTAGCCTCAAGCATTTGTTGCACCCTTTGATAAATGGGGGATTGACTTTGTCACTCCTATTGAATCCTCTTCACAAGGTAAAATCTATATCTTAGTTTTCATTGATTATGTAACTAAGTGGGCAGAGGCCAAATCCATGAAACACCCAAGGGATAAAAATATTGCAAAGTTCTTGTATGAATCCATCTTTACACAATTTAGAGTTCCTAGGGAGTTGACATCTGATCAAGGAGCTCAGTTTACATGTAACCTGATAGCTATTCTCATGAAAGAATATATTATTTAGCATGGTAAATCATCACCTTACCACTCGCAAGATAATGACCAAGTAGAAGTTACCAACATGGAGCTAGAATCCATTCTCACCAAAATAGTAGCACTCCATAGAAAGGATTGGACCACATGCCTTCCTAAAGTTCTTTGGGCTTATAGAACCACCTAGAAATCTACAATAGATTTTACTCCTTTTGAGCATTTTTATGGTAGGTCAGATGCAATGCCTATAGAATTTGAATATAAAACATTGAGGACTACTTTGGAGCTTGGTATGGAACTCACTATTGCATAACAAGACCGCATATTGAGTTTAAATGGTCTTGATGATTGGCGCAAATCTACATTGAACAACACCAAACTCATGTAACGTCAACAAAAACAATGGCATGATAATTTTATCAAAGATAAAATGTTTGCTATAGGAGATTTGGCCCTCCTTTATGATTCCAAGTATCGGCACAATCCAGGAAAGTTCCAAACTCACTAGTTAAGACTGTATAAAATTGTTGTTGTATTTCCAAATGGAGTGGTCCAGTTTTCTTCTATTGATCATGTTCGATTCAAGTTACTTGTCAATGGGCATCACCTCAAGCTCTAAAAAAAGCCAATCAATTGAGAGGAGTTCCTGTAGTAGTTTATGCACAACGCAAATATACTCATTCCTATAGCTAAGAAATTTGGGTCTTCTACCTTGACTACTACTAGCTCTTGATTCCATTGAATATTTTCATAATAAACATTTTCTTTCTTAAAGTACTTTCCTAGCCTCATACTTCATCTCACCCTCTCTCTTGCTATCATTCCACTCTATCCCATCACTCCATCATTTCTGATGATCTTTTTCGACACACTTTCTTGCGGCACCTACCAGATATGTGCCGCATACTCTTGCATATATTTTATTTTACTCACTCTTTATTAAAAATTTGTGTTGTTTAACTTTATTACTCTTTCATATATCCTATCCTGGTGGGACCCATGCCTATACTTAGTTGGAAGGGGGGGAATATTCATTTTTCAAAATTTCAAATCACATGTAAACTTTAAAAGCTATTGTCTTATGATATGACTATCATCACATATTGATGACATATCCTTCTATGATTGAGTCATTAAGGGAGTTAAGAACATTAATGTTGAGCTTAACTTTTAATGATAATTGGCAATGTGTGTGGGGTGACAGACCTGCACATGAGTAAAAAATTATGACACTAGATGTAATGAAGAATATCATGAGATTGCATGCATTAAAAATCATATGAAACACAAAGTGACAGTATGTCAATTTTGTATTCGGTGCCATAATATTGCAAATTTTGTGAACTCGCCTTTATTGAACTATGGAAAATTCTATAATTCTGTCAAAATTCTACTATGAGTGACAATGGGTGGAAGTATCTAGAGATATGAACTAGTTGATTATCAAGTTTTGTTGGGTGATGTGACCAGTTGCGAGATTTTCCAGAGAAGAAGATGGTTAGATTACTACCTCAGTCTTATAGGATTTGATGAGGAGGTTTCTGTTCAACTCTTGAGCACCCTGTAGGATGGCTTTGGAATGGTTAAGGGCCTCAAAATTTAATTTACAAAAGATGTGGTAGTCGAAGTCATTGGGTTACCCAAGGAAGGAGAAAATTGGGCAAAATATTTTGACCTACGAATGACTAGGGCACAGTTCAGGGTGCATTTTGACCTTTCATTGGACATTGACAAGAAATAAGGGTACCTCTAGATTATCATTTCCTTTGGAGTTTATCTAGCCAACAACATTCATCATTCAATACTTCACTTGTGAAGGTTGTTACAAATATCTACATGCCCTACATTTCAAGATTTTGGCTCATCTATGACATGATTATTGATAGGTAAATCTTCCCAAATTCCTATTTAACATTGTTAAGAAGCAAGCTTGTTTAGTTCAATCAGAAAAGGATCAATCTATCTCCCATCATTAGCTATCTCCCATCATTTCTTGATAAAATTAGTTGTTGAAAGAGAATTGAACAAATAATCAATTGGGACATGGGAAGAGTTTTTGTAGTTAAAAGAGGTAGAACCTAGGTTGGTTGGCCCTAGAGGCCAAGGGGTTGGACATAGGGATTTGACATTTACTAGTTTTTGTAACGTTATCCCCTAGACTAAAAATGTTCCTGAAGCCTCTTCCTCTAGTCCTAGACTAGATAAGAAAAGGATTTATAAAGCTAATAACTTTGTTTCTAGAAAAAAGAAAAAAAAAATTAGAGAAGTTGTTAGTGCCCCCATGACCCCATTGTCTATTAAGACTAGGTCTACAATTAGAGAAAGCAAAGGTAAAGTTGTGGGACCTGAAGAAGAGAAATTAGTACGACAAGCTGATGATGAAAGTAATGTTAATGAAACCCTGCACTCATAAGAAGAGGGAGGTTTACAAAAACCTCTTGAAGCACCTACTATAGAAATATCTGCAAGAAAGAGGAAGTGAAAGAATTCTTTGTGCCTCCTGACACCTCCTACAAGATGAAGTGCGAGGTTTTCTAAAGGAAGCAGGGTTACTGAAACCCCTATTCTAATGGTTGACCTAGAGTCTTCTATGGTAGAGAAGCAATCCTCTTTGGAGGAAAAATTTCAAAAGAATGTAGCCACTGATAATGAGCGCAATAATCAAATTTCACAACCCGAAGTTGACCTTAGTGTTAACTATGTGCTTGTTGATAAGGATAAGGAGTTTGATGAACCTAAAACATCTGAGGAATTTGAAGAAAGCCCTATTATGTAGGAAATTGATGAGAATCTAGAAGACCTTCCTTTCCAGGACTATAAAAAATTTAGGCAAGAAATTGTTGAGGAAGTAATAGAAAAACTCAATTAGGATGGACTAGATACACTAGCCATAGCAGTGGCTGAATCTAGTAAGGAAGAGAATGTGGTGACAATAATTGTCATAAGCAAAGGAGAATGCTCCACACCAAAAAGTGTCAAAAAAATTCCTCATTTGACCTTTGAATGGATAGACAGTTTTAACCAGGAATCATTTCCACCACCCAATTTGTCTACACCTTTGTCTGCAGGAATCAATTTGTTTCAATAGTTGTTATGGGAAAGAGCTCAATAGAAGCTAGAAAAGTAAAAATTGAACATGTTATTAATGAATAGAGCTATCAGTTGAAATAGAGCACAAACCAGAATGAAGTTTTAAAAAGGAGGATTGAACAAGTTATATGATTGATTCTTGAATTAATGGAATGTAGATCACCATGGCCAGTGTATGCATTGTTCCTCAAAGAGCAGCTATTGAACTTCAAATTAACTAGAATTGTGGAAGGATTTAATCCCTCCATTTGAACTCCACATGAGTTTTATGACACATTCCAATCTATTCCAATGCCTTTAAATAACTTACTATGTGAGTTGTATCTCCATAATTTGGCAATACCTAATGATGCAAAGTGGAACTCACTCTTTTATATAGGGGATGTGTAGCTGAGAGCAGTGATGTCTTAGATGCATAATGAAATAAGTACGAAACATCAAGCTAAGCCTTATAGGAATAAAGAAATGACAGTCCCTTTTCTCATGAGACCAAAATTTCAAGACACTAGAAAGACATTTATGGTTTGGATTTCTATCCTTGGAAACCTTGCTGGAGTTAGTAAAGTATGCTCAGTCAAAGAACACACCTTTGTAGACTGGGAGTAGCACTCCTGTCAAGATGTTGAGACAACTATTTTTGCTTCAAGAAAATAGTGGACATGGATGCCACATGACCTAAAGATAAGAGAACCCCACTCTCATCAAAATTTAACCCTTGCTACTATTAGAATTCCAATGTATATTTATTTGGGAAGGAATCAATGCAAATATTGGCTTCCATTAAGGTATCAACCCCCTATTATCCTACAACCACTACTAGTAGTAAATGACAATGCAGAGGATCATGACATGACAACCAAAGTTTGGTGATGAAGAAGGTTCAAGGCAGATTATGGGTACTTTGACTATGTTAAGAATGAGCTAGGGGAGAGGACAACTAGTGATTGGAGAGTTCGGGCCAAAATCAAAAACTTCATGGTTGCTAAGGACCAACAAAAACTCAGTTGAGGGGAATGATGGGCCTCTAAAAGGCCATTGTTTTAAGATCTTTTTATCTTATTTTTAAGAAGGTATCTTGCAGAAACAGTCATGACATTTTGGCTTTAAGAAGATGAACTTATGTTTATGCATATGTGTGTGTGTGTGTGTTAAGACATGAAGTAGAAGTATGGATAGTTCAAATATGCTACATTTTCTTGAATCTATGCACAAAAATGGTATAATGAAGTAATATTACATGCTAATAAATGTTTCTCCATTTATGGTATGTCTTGGGTAGTTTTCCTCCTATAACCATAGGATTTGCAAGAGTGGTAATTTGAACCTTATACCTTTTCTAATATTGATGATGAAATGTGTGTGTGTGTGTGTGTGTGTGTGTGTGGAATTTGTGTGCACATTGAATGGTTTTCAAGTACTTGTCATAAATATTCAAGGGTCAATACCTCAGCATTAAAGTTAGAGCCAACCATATTGTTAAACCATCATGAGTGGAGCAAGTCATTTTATTCTTTTTGTTGGAACAACACACAAATGTAGCTCCCACAACTTGCTACATTCCTGGAGGATTTAATCTTGATTATTGTTGATTCTATTTCAAACCTTATGAGTTTTTAATTGATCCTCATTAATGGAGTGATTGTAGAGTTAGGGAGTAGTTGTAGTTTACTTTAAATAATATATGTTGTAGCTTTAAGCACAATTTTTGAAGAAGAATAAGAAGTTGATTTTCATAGCAGCAGATTGTGATATTGTTTTTAAGTGTAATCTTTTCACCATGAATGAATAGAATGAGTAGTTCAAGTTTATTTCTTTTATCTTGATTATATTTTTTGTTTACTCATCCAAGGGGCCCACTTGGTGAGTGAATTATTCAATTAGAGTAGATTTCATTTCCTTGTTTTTTTCCTTGCAAAGTAGAAGTATGTTGCTCCTGCAACAATTGATGACAAAATCAGTGAGTTGTTCCTAGAGCATAGGTGCATAGATAGGTTTACTGTTGCAGCATTACTTTTAAGCTTTGAGTTAAGTTGTTCTTTTAGTTGCTAGCATAAATTTCCTTCAGCATTGCCTTTGCTTTAGTTGTAATGACTTAAAGGAGAATTAGACCATACACTTTGCAGTCATCCTCTCAAGTTTATGCTCCTGGGTTGACAAATTAAATGAAGTCAATCTACTATTTTAAGTAAAACACATGATGTTGTCTGACCATGGAATCACTGTGAAAGGATGTCCAAAGGTATTAAATGACCGACCAGTCTTTACCCAACATTAATCTTATAGGTTTTCCTAAGATAAACAATATTTTTTGAGGCTCCGTTGATATATGAATGGTAGTGAATAATTTATTTCTAATTATAATTTCTCTCTATGAATATCATAGATATATTATGTTAAACGGGTATGGTTTTTGATTAATTTTATTCTATTTATCAAGAGATATAGAGAAATGATCAACATTTGGATGGTCCTAGACTAGGTGAGACTTTTTATTTTTCCACTCAAATATTGAGATAACAAAAATTAAAGATTAAGTGATATCTATTTTGGACAACTCATTATTGTTTAGAACATAATAAAAATAATTAAAAATATATGCATACATACACATACACATATATACATATGTATATGTATATATATCTATATATCTATTTATTTTTTCCTTGTTGATCTTATGTGAATGTTTTTTAACTATCCTTTAACTTTTGTATTTTCTCTTTTGTTCTTTATGTTAGGACTTTTCGAAAATCCCTCATTCTAACTCATAGTTATGGTCAATTTTTTAACTTTAAATAAACTAAATATTCATGAATGAAACATACTTATATTTGTACTATTCCCTTTTCCATTTAATTATCAATATCACATGTTTTTAGATGATTCATGAAAATCATAAATAATTTAATAAAAATTGTAAAATTAAACTTTCACAATGTATAACTAGAACATATAAAGATCATTTTAAAAATAATATTGAAAACATACAAATTTAAACAAATACAATATAAATGGAAAAAACAAACCTCTAGATCCAACAAGAGCTTAATTAGGAATATAACACCATCACCTATCCTATCAATATATATTTTCAATAGATACAAGTAGTTGCATTTCCATATGATAGAAAAAAATTAAGATAACTATTTTTTCTTAACTTAGATGACTTTTTTTTTTGTCACTCTATAGTAATTATAAATTTCCAATTCTTTTTACAAACCAATTTTTACAAATTTTTCTTTTAATATATATTTTCTATCATATATATATATATATATTTTTTTTATTTAAATAAACTATTTTTTGCAAAAATAGTTACACAATGGAATTCAAAAATAATATTGGAAGCAATCTTATGAATTGTGAGAATTTATTTGTTTTCAATTCAAAAAAATTCAAATATTTAATTAATATGTCTAAAACTATCAAATTTATTTTGATGGGTATTATTGATTGAGATTAATTATTATTTATTAAGTTTTAGTAGAGTTGAATCTAAAATCTAATTTCACAATTTTTTGATGAACTACAAAGATAACATTATATTACTAATAATAGAAATTGAAATATACAAAATCACAAAATATTAAGATATAACTAGTAAATATTCGTGTTGTGCTTCTTGATATTAAAATAACCCTTTTGTTCTTGTCCTTTGACAAAAAAAAACTTTCAGGCAATCATAAATCTAAAAACATAGCTAAAATTTGAATAATATTATATGTCCTCCCAAGAATTAAGATTTTAACATATCTATTACTTCATTGAAATATAACTTACAATAATAGAAACAAAAACTTTAAAATGATTAATTAATCCACCAGACATTCCTTATCTTTTAACATATCTATTACTTCATTGAAATATAACTTGGAATAATAAAAACAAATTTTTTTAAAATGGTTAATTAATCCACCACAGGTTCCTTATCTATTAATATATCTAATACTTCATTGAAATATAACTTAGAAGTATAAAAACAAAAATTAAAAAATGGTTAATTAATCCACGAGATGTTCCTTATCTTTTAACATATCTTTTTTTTTTAAATACTTAATTAATCCACCAGAAGTTCCTTATCCACAATTTAAAGAAAAAAATCAGCATCTATCACCAAAACATATAGAAAGTCTTAAAACATAGAACAACCAAAAGAAGAGGGTATGCTTTCTATTTTATAGCATAATTATGGAAGAATAATATAATTTTTTTTTTTTAAAATACTTAATTAATCCACCAGATGTTCCTTATCCACAATTTAAAGAAGAAAATCAGCATCTATCACCAAAACATATAGAAAGTCTTAAAACATCGAACAACCAAAAGAAGATGCCAATGTGAAATATAGTTAGAGTTTCTGAGAAGTCAATCTTGTGGGTGTTCTAGCTCAGCAACATAATCACAAATTGGAAACCATGGTCTTGTTTCATGTAGGTTAGATTTTGGAAAATGAGACACCAATGTGCAATACAGTTATAGATTTTGCTCCCTTTCTCTTTCTTCCTAAGTTTTTAGAAACTATTTTCCCTGCTCACAATTTTCTTTTTTTTATCTCATTCAATTTGTCTACATTTTACTTTCTCAATCTTTTCCAAATATTAAAACATTCTATTGATATAATTAATATAACTTTTTTGATTTTATAGTTCACAATCAAATGATATCCCTTCAAAATTGACTTAACTGATGAAACCAGAATCAGGGAGGCGTGGGTCAATAATTTAGAAAAGGAGATTGCTCTAATCTAGGAGATAGTAGACAATTATCCTTACGTTGCCATGGATATAGAATTTCTAGGCATATTGGTAAGACCTACAAGAAATGTAAAGCCTACTTTAGAATATCATTACCAAGCTTTAAAGACTAGTGTTGATATGCTCAAGCTTACCCAATTGACCTGCCCTTTTCGAATGAAGATGGAAACCTTCCCACATGGATAACTGATAAGTATCATATCTAGTAATACAATTTTAGAGAATTTACCATTGATGTAGATCTGTATGCCAATGATTCTATTGAACTTTTGAGATAGAGTGGTATTGATTTCAAGAAGAATAATGAGATGGAGATTGGAAGTTTTATGGATATTGGATATTCGAAAAATAAGTGATTTCATTTTCTATGCTATAAATGAGCCTGGGATCCAAGGTATGTTATTGTACTCACACTGTTCTATCATAATTATTATTGATTTGAGGCTTAATTTAAAAATAGAAAAAAGTTCTTTTCCAAATTGAAGACTTCAATCAGTAAGTAAGAGTTTAGTATTTTATTTTTAAAAAACTGTTCTCCATCAGTAATGTACAAGAAATAAAAAGGATGAATTAATTAAGAAGGGAATTATCATTATGAAATTTAAGTGGTATAAATTAACAATATAAGGGAAGATATATCTAGAAATCTTAAATTGTAAGGATTTTGTCAATTTATTTTTGTATCTCTATGTATGAGTGTATGGCTTAAAGTAAGATTTCTTTTGGGTATTCATTGATCTCTCTTAACAGATTGTCAGAAGGAAAAGTGGTCTATGACAAATATTATAATTAGACCTTCTTCTCTTATGCACAACCTAGAAAGATTAGTCCATCTAGAAAGAATTCATGTATACACAAGCTATACAACCACAAAATTAATCGGTCATACAAAAGAGGAACACTCAATTATTTTTCCCAAACACTATAAAACATATATTAAAACCATCAACATTATAAAACATATATTAAAACCATCAAGTCAAAAACAAAATAAGTGGCCACTAGCCAAAACAAATTTGAAAGCACATTTCAGAACTCTGAATCAGTAAGTAAAGAAAAGAGACAAACTAAATTTCTTAGATCATAATGAACCCAAAATATAATATTACATCTAAACCAATAAATCAATCAAGAAAATAAAAATAAAAATTTGAAACCCTAACTAGAGATCATAGGTTTTTAAAATCATAGGAAACCCCACACAAATTCTTGACAACAGATTTTGAAACTAACACAGTTTATCTAGAATTTTTTTGAGGAATACCATGAGCAGTGAAAAAAACTCGTGCCTACAACCCTAAATTTGAAGCACATGGATAATTTCTTCAACCAGTTGGAACCGAAAACCCTAAAATATATTTTCATAAATTGTGAGTATAATATTTATTGACATGACAAAGCACTGGAGCACAATTATGGAAGTTTTAAAATGTAACTTCAAATTGCGAACTTGTGTTCCCATTTTCATCATTTGACCAATTTAAATACCAATTCTAGATTAAAAATTGCATATGAACACTGTGTATATGCCCATCTCTAAATGCACGAATTTATCATTAATTTTCTATTTAAAAAATAATCATAAAAGTTTGTTCCAATATGTTTCTCCTTTTTGAGATTATTAAACAGTTTAGATAAATCAAAATCCAAGGATAAATAGCTAAACTTGGTTTGGACCAATCCAAATTCTAAAAATTAATGTGTGATTTGATGAGACTTGAAAATTTTGTGGACTTTAGAATGGAGACCGATCCAAAATTGGTTATAGAACACAACTTCAATTCCATTTTAGTAAGAATTCGATCACTCTCTTTTACCCTCACAGATCCCAAAAATATAATTTGGGAATTGAATGGTATTGACTTTAAGATTGTTATAATTAGCCTATTCAAGATTTGATCCAGAATTGTTTCAGAGTTTTGATTTTATTTCATATTATTTCCAGATAGTATCGACCCATATCGAAGGACACAGTAACACTATTTTTGGCAGTTATGGGTTAGAGCCAATTCTAGTGTTTATCAATAATTTCATCTGATTGAGTATGGAATTCCTTTTTTTGAAATCGATATTATGATATTATCAGTTGGCTTACTAAAATCCAATTTGAATGGATGGAAATATAAATTGGTTCCATGAATCTGTTACTAAATGAGTTAAATATTATTTTACAATATAGTTTTAATGTTTGATATTAAAAGGATCTCCCTTTTAAAAGTTTTTAAAAAAATGCTAATGCTATCGGGTCTGAGAATGAAGGCATGATTTGGAAATGAAAGGTTAGTTCTCTTCTATGAAAATGAAAGCCAATTTATAATCAGTTCTGCATAGTAATTTTTTTAGATTAACTTCTTGGCCAAATGTAGTATGGATTTTATTAGGTTATTACTAATCAATTGGAGATGATTATATAAGGAGACCAAATTAAATTAATTCCACAAAATATATCTTCATGGTTGATTCAGAAGATCTAATTTATAGGAAAGGTAATTTTCTAATTGGGCTCATTTTCTTATCTCACAAGACCAAATTGACCTATTGTGACTTCTACCAATGTCTCTGAGCTTTTGCTGAAGATATCTCAAATGGGTATGACTTGAATTTGATCACAAATCTTCCAAAAGAACAACAATCCTCAATGCTAATAAATAACAATACAAATCTATATTAATTTTTCTATTAATCTTTCACATCTTTATGAATTGGCCATCCATTAGAATCATAAACAGTGTCATCAGTTGTCATTCCCCATTCTTCACTTTGTCTATCAGCAATGGATCTTCCTTCAATATTATCTCTTGTGTTTTTCACCTACATAGGAACAATGTTTGCAATTCAAGATACTGATTTTTTGAGCTATTACTATCACGAAAAAATTCTCATTTTCAGCATTCCAAATAAAGAAGAAATCTAGAATTTTTTTATTGAACAGCAGATATGTCAAATAAAATAATCAGTCGTAGGCTTTTCCTTAGAAAGTGATTGAACACTCTCCATGTTCTCTAAAGTTTTTTGAAATGTTTCTTTCAAATGTGGTGGCACTTCGAAATCAAATGCCCATGGAACATTTTGCTTCTCCTTTTCCATTGGTCTCTTGTTAATTGCAATCAATTTGCATTTCATTTAGATTAAGAATTGTTCACATATAATGATAAAAATAATTCATTTGATTGAAGTGATAAAGAATATGTGATATACTAGCCTAATTGAAAAAAAAATGAACTAAAATTACTCAATAAGGTGAACGAGCTCATTCTTTGTTGGGTCTCCCTTAAGAGATCTCTGAATTCTAATCCACTCCTCTTTTTAATATCCATAGATCATAAACAAATAGTTAATCTCTAAAACCAAAATTAAGGAGAATAAAAGAAATTTTTGGGCAAAATGTTGTTGAACATGGATTCTCACCTGTCTTTCACCTGTAATTGCAGAGTGTTGAGGTACCTTCTCAGATTCTAGGGTGTTTATGGGTGTATTCATATTAGTATCCTCTGTAATTGTACATATAAACTTCAAATGCACCTACCTTTAAACAATATGTCAATAATTGTATATATGAAGAAAATGCACCTACCTTTAAATGTTAAATCCAAAGGTTTTGAAGATTGTGATAAAATTGGAAGATCATCAGTGTACAACCTTCAAGAGTTTTCCTTAAAACATGACTGAGCTTCTTCCACATGCTCTAAAAATTTTCGAGCATTTTCTTTCGATTTTTGTGGCACTCCCCATCCAATTGTTGGAAAAATAGTCTACTTCTTTGTGTCCATTAGTTTCTTGTTAACTACAATCAGTTTGCATTTTATGAAGATTAAGATTTATTCCTATGTAATGATAAAGAAATTATTTGATCAAAAATTAACTAAACAGAGTTACAGATTTTGAATTATATGAATTAAAATTACCCCATGAAGTGTGAGAGCCCATCCTTCGTCGAGTCCTCCTTAAAGGGTCTTCAAATTCTAAGTTACTCCTCCTTTTCAATGCCTGTAGAGAAAATCATAACTAGTAGCTCATCTATCATCCTGAGTTAATTCTCTTATTTTGATGATGGATCTAGAAACAAAAATTGAAATCAAAGAGAATCGTGAACAATTAATCTGTAAAACCAAAATCAAAGAAAATGAAAAAACTTGAGAAAACTGTTGTAAAATTTAGATTCTCACCCGTCTTTCACCTGCAATTGGAGATTGCAATGGTGCCCTCCCCAATTCTGAGGTATTTATATTGGTGTCCTCTGCAATTGTAAACAAATTGCTGCTATGCTTGAGAAACTGAGGCCTATTTCCAGCAATTTGATGCCTTTGAAATGGCTTCTTCAAAAAATGCTCATGAGATAGCTCATCCATGTAATCTTTAGCAATTTTGACAGGATCAGATGTAGAAACATCGATTTCTTGCCCCTGCTTCCCCTGTTCTTGTTCTGCAATTGTATTCCATGCAATTGCAGGACAAAATTGACTTGTTTTTCTGTTCTTAAAACTGGCATTTTTATCTTTCCTTTCTGGCTCTACATGCTCTAAAGAAAAACGAACATGTTTTCCTTCCCTCCTCATTTTCTTTTGTTCTGGCTCTGCATGCTGCAGCACAAAACTGACATTTCTTTCAGTCCTTGCCTTTTTTCTCCGTTATGGCTCTGCATCTTGCACATCTTCCTCCACTGCTTGTTCAAATGTGCGCTTCCTCGAGATGAAGTTGAAGCATTTTACATCATATTCTTTAATAAAATGCTTGGTTGGATCCACGATTCTTCTCATTATTATCTCACCAATTGCCATTCTACTCTTTGAAATTTCTTGCTCTTTTTCCATTTTTTTGGGTTGTGCGATGGGTTGCTGCAAGAAAGGTTTGATCTTGGTTTAAATATAAATTTTCTGCAGTTTGATTATTTCATAGTATGGTAACTTTCTTATTTTGTTCATGACAAGTTTCCCTCTGTGTTGAACGTAGATGGCATTTTCCGTCTGCACTGCTACTGTGACATTCGACTTACCAAGAAATATAATTTCAACTTTCTTATTTTGATGAAATTTTCACAGTTGAATGAAATTTTGAATTGCGGTTTTATTTGTCATTTTACGTAGATTGCTCTCATTCGAGGAAGCGGTAAAATGCTAAAATGTTAATTATATATTTGTGTGTTGATTAATTACAAGACATGGCAAGCTCATTTCATAGTATAGCGGTGAATTGTAACCTATACTAAATTAGTAGGAGAAAGAAAATGATTGTCATCATCAAACAAAATCGTTTCATGTCTGTCTTCATTATAAAGTCTACAATATTTGAAGTTGAAATGTCGAGTGATGTGTAGAAATAAAATTATTAAAAGCAAATTGATTAAAGTAAAAAATGTCGAAAATAATAAATATTTATTTTTCAAAATATTATATATTGGTAATGAGTGAGAAATTTTTAGTTTTATTAGGATTTTCTCATACTATAATATAATACATTTGATGAGATTGTAGTCTCACAACAAGTATGTGAGACATTCTAGAGGCATCGACAAGAAATGTGAAATAATACAAAATATTGCACAATCATGTTCTAAACTCATTACCATGTTAACAAGTGCCACTAGTGGCATGTACTTACCTTATAGTAAATTATAATAAGAATAGAAAGTGATTTTCTTTTAAATTTTGAAAAAAAAAAATAACATATAGTTAAGAAAACACACAATGTTAAGAAGAAAATCAAAATAATTAATCAGAGTGATATACTATTTTGAAATATACACATTATCAATATCATTAAAATTTAATAATATATACATAACAAAAAAATTCACATAATAATTATCTATTTTAATTTTAAAATTTAAACATTGTTTGAAGTATGATTTTTGTCAAATTGTAATAGTTAAGTTATGATAATCAATGTTTAAAAATTTAGATTTTCTTTTGTTTGTAGTATAAATTTTACCAAGAAAAGTACAATGAGCAATATTTCCATTATGAATATATGAATTGTTAAATTAAAAAACTACTAAATACTAATAATAAAAAACTACTAAATATTAATAATTTATCATCATAAGAATAGAGAAAATTGATTACAAAAGATAGTTCAATTTAAAAATTAAATTAGTTGTTTAATACCATTCAAGACTTAAAAATCATGAAAACACTCCTAGTTGTAGTTTAATAAAAGGTTAAGTTATAGCCACAAATTCAAACAATAGATAAAGCATTAGTGCAAAATAAAATTAATTCAAAGATTTTCAAGGAGAAATAAAATTTAACAAATCCTAAAACCTTGCCAAAAATTATGAATATGGAGAACTCCTCCAAGAAAGGGGTCCTATAAGAGAAAATTGATTGAGTCAATTAGAAGGGAATTAAATCAATTATATCAAATTTTAAATTAAAGAAATATTTATTAAAACTTTAGTAATAATCAAACCTAAAAAAAATTGCAAACTTTAGTAATAAGAAAGTTACCATCCATGTTCAACATCAATAGCAGTAGTGCAGACAAAATAAGAAAGTTACCATACTCTGAAACAATCAAACTGCAGGCCCTTCAGGTTGCGGTGGAATTATAAGAAATAGCTATGGGGAGGGAATAGCTGCCTTTGCTTCCCCACTGGGAATCTAGACTATTCATCTGGCTAAAGCAAGAGCTGCGAGTAAGGTGGTCAAGTTGGCTTTTGAAGCCGGGATTACTAAACTCTGACTTGAGGGGGACTCCAAAAACATTATTAATACCATTAATGGTATTTCCCCTCCCTCGTGGACGATTGCGAACATAATTTCTGAGACTTGCGCCACTCTCACAAAGTTCGATAAGGTCCACGTCACTCATGTTTACAGAGAGGCAAACCCAGTCGCTGATTGGTTTGCTAATAAAGGGGTTAACGCCACCAAAAATCTGACCTGGCATGCCGGAAAAGATTTTCCGACGGAGGCAAAGTTGCTTATCGACCAAAATAAAATCTTGGGAAGGATGGCTCAAATTCAATGTGAGAACGACCACTATGGGAATCTACAGAGAGGCGATGAACCCCCAACTCCTGGTGGATGACCTCGAGAACCCTAGACTCAATGAGCTAATTAACCCAGCTATGGTGGCTATTTCTGATAATGCAAGAGAAATGGGCATGAATCTGTTGAACAATGCCTGCAATAGCATGATCGACAACTTTAGATCAATTAAATGGCTTTTCCATGAGCTTGAGGATGTCAGAGATAGGGTTTCCCAAATGGAAAAAATCAAGAGCAAGACAGGTGCAGAAAGCCAAGGCGATCGGAACAGCTAGGAGACTCTGATGGAGAGGAGAGTAAAAAATATTGAGAACTACAATCACAACCTGGCAAGTCAAATGATCTCCCTCCTCATTTCGATCAACAACAACATCCTCTCTCTCTTGGAAAATCTCAAAGACAGGAACCAGATGGAGGAAGATGATAAACAGAACAGAGACAAAGATAGGCTGGATGTGGATAAAGCCAAGGACAACACTATGAGGCAGGATTTGACGAACGCCCAGGATCATAAGGCAGAAGAGCAACAATAGTGCACCAAAGCTGCCCAGACCATGCTCGAGATGGAGAAGTAGTCTGCTAGGTTGGGTCTCTGTCCTTTGGTTTTTGTTTCTCCTGGCTTTGGCTTTTTGTCTGGTCTCTATTTTTCTAGTTGGTTCTCTGGCCTTTTTAGTGGGCAGTTGTTTCGGGCTGGGCCTTTGGGCTTATTTTCAGCCGTAAGGCTTATGTTTTGGCTGGGCATTTTTTCGCTTATTTTCAGCCTTTCTTGTTGTTAAACTTATGGGTTTCAGGACCCCTTAAAACCTATTTACCTTATCAAAAACAATCAAACTGCAGAAAATTTATATTTAAACAAAGATCAAAATTGCTAAAATAAAGTAACATGTAGCATCACGGCAAAAGAAAATTAGAAATTGCTAAATGCATGAATTCAAATTATATTTCATATTAAAAATTATTTTAAAAATTTTTAAAAATCAATATTTTGACAATATTTATACTTTTTTAAGAATGCCAAAAAATAGCTTATATACACATTACAAGTGAGAATAATTTATTGTATTTAATAATATGTTATTTATATTTAGAAGATCCTTTATAGGTTTATTGTTAATTGAAAAGATTATATATACAGTTTTGTAACATATAAATTTAGATAATCTAACCAATTTTGAAGTTATAATATGTTGTATAAAATTAGGGAAAAAAAATTCAAATTTCAATCCTATTGCTAAATACATCGAAAGAAACTATCCAACTATGGTGATGGTCCATGATATCATAGGTTATATGTCACATAATAGAAGTTGACCATTTCTACACTATAAAACTCATTATTCAACTCCAATTGAGTTAGTTGTATCATGAGCCACTATAAACATGATGCACAATTAGATGAAAATTTTAATTATTTAAAAATAGTATATGTGTTAATTAATCAATTATTCTAACCTTTCACAACCAAAAGTATTGAATTTTTCTAAGACTAAACATATTTGGTTCACCATTTTTAGAAGGGTTCCAAGAGAATATATAATAGGTTGGATAGATTCTATATGAACAAGGACTTTTTTTATTGTCCTAATAGATCTAATGGTGGGTGTGTAGAGGTGATCTCATATTCTTTATTTGATCACCACCCTATTGTCAACTCATTTTATTTTAGAAATACTTGAATGTGATGGAAGGAAGGAGTAAGCATGGAGTCACCCTTAATACCTCTCTCCTATGTGAGGATGATGTTTTGGCTATAGTATATGTTATTAAATTGTTCAATCAAAAGATTCCCAATCATGAGAGTGCCATTGAGAGATGGAAGCAGAATGTGGTTTCTTAGAGATTAGTATTCCAAGTGGTAGGTAAGAAGTTGGCCAAGGATGCAAGGAAAGACGAGGTGTGCCTTTTCTCCTCCCTTCAGGAGGTTGAAGTAGGAGTGTAGTCCAACCCTTCTGATATGTAATCAACAGATCTCTTGTCGCATATCAAAGAAGCACAAAGGAGATTTCTTAGTAAAGAGGATCCAAAGAACTAAGGTTAAGAACATGACCCATTATCTCAACCCTTAGAATATGGATTCATAGTTCTTTAAAACTCTTATAACTAAGGAAACCAAGGATATAATATATAGATGATGAGACAACTCTTGATCTTAGGAGGATACCATATTTTCCTTTGCTTATTTCTATATTAGATTGTTTAAGTTAGAAGATGAGTGTCGATGCATAGATGAGGCTAAGTGTAATATCAAGGAGCTCATCCCAACCAAGGTCTTGGAGGAAGATGTTGGAATGTTGGGCCTAGACATATTAGCTAAGGAGATTAGGAATGTGATATGCAAGATGTGTAATATAAATCATGTAGAATAGACGGTCTTCATGTGGAGTTCTTCAAGAAGAATTTGGAATGGATTAGAGATGAGATACTATAGATTTATGACCTGAAGAAATTAACAATAAGTCCTTGGGTTTAGACATTAACACTAGACTAATTAAGTTTTTACCAAAAGGCAAAGACAAGACTTTGATCAAGAACTAAAGGCTAATCAGCCTTCTCAATGTATCATATAAGATGTTGGAAAAAGTGTTGGTGATCAAAATAGAAGAATCTCTCCCAAATATCATCAATCATTCTCAAATTGGTTTTCTTAAAGATAGATGCATCTTGGAAAATTCCATTACTTCTTGGGAATCGATGGATTAGGATAAGTCTCTAGGTCAAAATGTGGTAATATGTTGTAGATAGACTATGAAATGGCCTATGATAAGATTAAATGGAGTTTTATTATTGCATTGTTAGAAGGAATTGTGTTTTCTCCGACCTTATATAAAATGGTCTCTAGTCTTATGAATGAAATAGTAGCTGCTATCAAGATCAACGATGTTAGATCAGGATAACTTTCTCTTTCCATATCTATTAGACAAGGATGTCCTCTGACACCTTCCCTATTTGTAATTACAAAAACTTATATTCTAAGATATGAATCCATATCTCCCAAGGTGGATGAAATAGTCTTTCTAGACAATAGTGAGACCCTGAATATACAATTTACAGATGACACAACTATTATGTTTGGTCTAAATGAAGAAAACATGAAAAATCTCATGAAAAAGTTGGATCTATGTTGTTTAGCATCATGTAGTAAAGTTTCCTATCTAAATCCATTCTCCTTATATGGGATGAGAATTTTCTATCTTGGTATGGTAAGTTCTCTATTTAGTGGGGGGTTCCTAATTGCATGGTCAAATATCTAGGCATCCCATTTGTAGTTAATCCCAATTTGAAGAGTGTGTGGGACTGGATAAGAATTAAAGTTGAGAAGAAACTCAATAAGTGGAACAATAGATTTATGTCTCTTTCTACTAGAATTTAGATTTATTAGAAGGTACTACCCTCCTACTCCATTTATTTCTTCTAATCCTGGTTGTTTAACCATGGATAGTTCAATTTCTTGCAACAAAATACACAATATTTATTTTATTTTGATGGAAAGGGAAATACAAAGAGGCATGCTATTAGTTGGGATTGTTGCACTAGAAGTAGAGAACTAGCGAGTCTAGGATTAAAGGACTTGAGGACTCAATGGGTTGTCTTAGCTACAAAATATATTGTCAATGGCAAGCCAAGGGGATGAGCCCTAGACGATTCCTATTAGGAACAACATTTTTAGGTTTGTCGCTACTCATGCTAAATAAGGGTGGGTATCAAAATCATTAGTTTGATATTTTTATACCCATTTGGAGGATTCAGAGCACTGGCAATTGGTGGTAGCAATTTAATGGAGAACGATGGGAGCATCTATTGGAATAGATATATTTGGTGTAACTTATTCCATTATGGTAAACCATTAGCTCTTTACAAGGATACTCTATAAAGAAATTGTTGGACACAACTAATGCTGATGAAAGTAAAGGGGAGATTGTTGTATAGAAGTGTGTGAGGCCTCACCCTGACCCATCATAACATAGATACTATATTTTTATTTTGTTACTTAGGACTAGATATCTTGACATTTATTTATTTTTAGACTTGATGAACAATAAATTTTGCTACTTATCCGATGATAGTTACCTTGTGATTTTCCATTATGATATGTATTAGGACTTAATTGGCATAGTCAATCAATTAATGGATATTTAGTCAGTACTTCATTATTATGATAGAAAATGGAAAAATAACGTGATTCAAAATGCTTAAATTGATCTTGTTGGGAAAGTCAGTAATATGTAGATTTTTGAGGTTTAATAATTAAATGCTTTATAAGAAAATGATGGAGAATAGGAAGTTAATTATGAAATGTGTTATATGTAAATTATCGAATAATGGAATTATCATGTACCATTACTTTCATATGTATTTTATATGCTACTTTTCATTGGTCTACTAATGCTTGAGTTTAGTGTGTAGGAAAGGAACCATGGAAACATAACAGGGAAACAAGGTATAAACACATGTTAATATGACATTGCCAAGGTGAATCTTTAGAAGATTTGTAAACCTCATTGTGATGTGTTTATTTTGCAAATGTGAGATGTATGTGTGTAGTATGTATTTCATGAGTAGATTCAAAACATGTCATGTGTGTTGTGTAGTGATTTTTGTGTGTGTCACTTGACACGTGTACTTGTTATGTGAAAATGACATGTTCTCTTGAGATGGATTATGTGGCCACTTTATCTCAAGTTAAAATCCTTAATTAAGAATTAGACATATTTCCTTGACTTAGTAAGGGAAACAAAGGCTACCACCATAGGAAATTTGAAATTGGCATTATGAGGGCCAAAAAGTAGCTCCAAGGTGTATTTGTGATGAAAATAAACCTTACCCATGATAATACTTCAAGTTAGGGGGCTAAAATTGACCACTAGAGTGCCTAGAAGACCAAGGAGACCCCAAAAAGAATGCATTTTTTTATTAAATCCGAAAATGGAAGTCTTATATAGAGGATTGGCCAAAATAGGAACCCACTTACCTACTCTTTAATTTTAGAGACACTTAGGTTTTGAAGGAAGGAGGATAAGGAGATCTACAACAACTTCCATTTCCATTGCTTGGCATAAGGTTGGTATCCATGATCAAGGGTGTTCTCTTCATTGTATTGTAGGTTTTGATATGGTGTTGTTATGGCTTTGTGAAGAATCTTGTTGTATGTATTGTTGAATGTGAAAAGTTTATGTGTATATTTTCCTTGAATCTTGCTTTGTTCTTGTTGCTTGTTTGTGTAAATGGGTGTGAAGCATCACTCACCCTTGGGAGGGAAGAGATGATTGGGTGAAGGGGTTAGTTGGGCTCAACCATGTAGTTGAGAAACTCTCCCATGTGTGGAGATGAATTTGATGTGTTTCAATGGAGTGTGGATTTCATGATTACTTGCATTCTTAGGAGGTATAAGGAGGTGTATGAAAAGGAAAATAATTGTTAAGCCTTGAAGAAATTTTGAGTATATATGATTCATGGATATGGAATTCTCCTCATGGAGAGCCCACCTTCACCAAATTTCTTGATTCTATTGTTGAATCTTTGTGCAAGCCTTGGGATGGGTTGTATTGTGTTGTGTTGTGTTGAGTTGAGTTGTTATGCTTATGCATGATATGTGAGTTTGAAGGTGTGCAACTAGTTGTGCCTTGTTTCCCCAAGCTCAGTGGATGGCCTCCTTGAGGCCTAGGATGGGAGGTGAGCCTCCATGGTTCTACATTTTGTCTCCTATTGCAGGTTTTACTAAGGCCTTGGACTTTTGGAGTTTTTGAAGATTCTCCATTGCATAGGAATGGAGGATACTATTGTATTTGTGTTGAAAATGGAGAAATAAGCTCCATCTTGTTATGTGATTTATTTTTATTTGTAAGAGTATTGTTATTGTTCTCATCCCTTTGTCAATAGAGAGGTTGTGAATCCTCCATGTATTGTAAAAAGTTCTTGCCATTGTGTATATTTTGATATGGTGATTTCGCCACCCTATGCTTATGCTTGACAAGTGTGTTGGATGGAAGCTTTGAGAGGATCATGAAAGAGGATTTCATTGTATTGATGTTGTTGTTTCATTATCTTGGTTACGAATATATTGGAGAAAAGGATTAAGCATCATTGTATAAATTAGTAAGATTGAAAGGAAATTATCTCTTGTATCATATTATTCTCCATTCTCATAGAAACAATTAGATGTATTATATGATCAATCTTGAGTTATATATAGATGTAGAATAGGCATTCAATAGTTAATGTAATTCATATTTAGTTATAGTCATAAAGTGGAAATCATTAATGAAATTTGAATACTTGTTTTTCATGAAGTTGCATGAAAAAGATTTTAGTTATGTTTCATATAAAAGTATCTTGTAATTAATTTTGATAGCAATAAGGTAATTGCTATGTACACAATCATTAGATTTACTATATAGAATATGCATTGGATTGGATTATGCAATGTTAAAATATCATCAACTCAATTTTAAAACAATCATAGAGAATAAGTTTAACTCTATAAAAAAAGAGGCCTGTAGGTGCATATTCACTTGTTGGAAAATGTATGACAACTCAAACAAAAGCCTCTCCTCAAATACAGTCAATAAAATAATACAATCAGAATAAAATAAACAATTTCCTACCAATACCCATTATAATAATATTGCCTTACAAGAAGTTAATCAAAATGAAGGGACCAAGTACAATGTTAGCAAATCAATTATAAGGTGAAAAAACAAAAAGGAAATATATATATAGGGGACAAGGGGGTCTTAAATATTTGCAAGTACCCTTCAAAAAAAGAAGTATTAAAATTTTTACTCTTCCTTAGTACCCCCTCATCCCTTCCCACACCTCCCACCTACCTTGGAATTAATTTAAAAAGCTAGGTTATATTAAATCCATGCTGATTTACATCTCCTTATAAGAGAAGTAAAGCATGGGTAGTACTTAGGACATATGTACTTAGGAGGTAGGGGGGGGGGAGTAGCTAGGAAAAAGGAGGGCTAAGACTTAGGAAAATGTGGGGTAGGTAAAATAGGATATAAATTAGTATGTAAAGGGTAAAATAATAAATAGTAAGTACATGTAATCTATGGTATATTATGGGTAGAATATTTTAAATGAATTATCATGATAAGGTAGTAAGATAGGTAGATGGGTAGTAGGTTAGTGTTGATTATTCTTAGGAAATTTTAAAATGGGATATTTAGGTTTTAAAGGAAATGTTAATTTATATTTATATTAAGGATTTTTTTTTAAACAAAAAGTAAATTAATGTTTACATATAGTATACCAAGGTTTAATTAGGAAATTGGAATAAATTAGGGAGTAGAAGTAAAATAGATTTGAAATTGATTTGGTGTAAAAGTTAACTTAGGAAGCAATGAATTTCTTCAATAAATTGTGGTTAGAAGTGATGTAATGAGATGATAATTTAGTAAGTTTTATAAGATATAAATTAATGATTAGATAGGGTATCAAACCTCGATATTGAAAACTAATGAATCATCATCACCATGCAAGGATTAATTGCTAGTTAATAGACATATGTAACAATAATTATAAAAGCAATTTAGAAGTATTTGAAACATAATATACATTAGGTTAAGAACAACATAACCATACCTCATAATTTGGATGTAACTTACAAAAAAACTACATTAAACTAACTAACGAAGTTGAAGTATACCCTACCTCTCTTATTGAAATTCAAAGTAGTCAACCAATGTCTAAATTCCCATCATAACTCGTAACCTTAGAATGCAATGGATACACATTAAGTATAATAGTTTACCTTTTAAAAATTAACCCAACTCAATACAAATGTAAATTTCATCTAACTAACATCACACCATCCGACCCCATTGCATAACATAAAGGTTCCTTCAATTTTTAATTTATTTTTGTTGTGGTGTTTTTTCCTTGTAGGTTTTGGGCATGAAAAAGTGAAGCTAATGAAGATGAAGGTCAGAACCAAGCTACAAAGTATATGTAGAAGAGTTAGATCAGTCATCATATTGTCATTAATGTCAAGCTATCTGACAGTACTAATTTATGTAAGTTGCAATCATCTAAGAACCTAATTGGAAAATTGATAAATCAGTCTATGACAATATGATGTTAGTTTGATTGTTGTACATGATTTCATGGAGAGTTGAGATGATGTAGAAGAAAGTTAGAGTGGTCAATAAATGAAGAAGTCATAAAGATAAGTAATTTAGTATTGACCAAGAAAGTCAAGTGTTGACTGGACAAGTGTAATAAATGTTTGTTCTCTCATATATGTTGTAGATTAGATGAATGAATGGTGAATAGTATATATGGTTAAAGTGCTAAATTGTTTTAAAGTTTTGACATTACTAATTCATCCCTCCCCTCTTAGTAACCTATCATATCTTGAATATTTCCAACAATTGGTATTAGAGCAGTTTGGTTCTCAAGACAAAGCTTGACAACTTCAGCAAAGATCAAGGACAATGGAGATATTTAGACTTGACAAAGTTGTTGAAAATGAAAAGCTAGATCTGGAAATGGCCATGGCTCAACTCAAAGAAGCTAAGGAGCATCTTTCTCAATCCCTAAAGAGAATGAAGGAACTTGTAAAACAAATGAATGACCGTCAGTATGTTGAAGAGAAGATTGAAGACCTTTTAACATCAAGTAGCTCAAATGAAGCAAATGAGGCTATCAAGGAACTCCTAACAAAGAATGGCTCTTCGCAGGAAGAGTTAAGAAAGCTTAAAAGAGAACAAGAAATGCAATCAATCAGGCTATGTGAAGTTTTGGAACAGAGAAACAAGGAAAATGAAGACTTAGAGGTAAGAAATAATCAATTCCTTCAGCATGAAGATCTTGTAGATCAACTATCTAATGCAAATGAAGAAGTTATGAATCTAAAATTTGAGAATGAAAGCCTGAGGAATGATATAATCATTGAAAGAAAAATCAATGAAAGTTTGGAAAATAACCTAAATGCTGAAAAACAAATCAATGAGAGAATGATGAAATCTCAAGCAAACATGACTCAATTAAATCAACAAAGTGAGCAGAATTTTCATAAACAAAAAGGTAAAATTGGACTTGGTTATAAGGAAGAAGGTGCCCAAAGGAATCAAAGACCTACTTGAAATCACTATGGTAAGTTAGGTCATACATCAAACAAATTTTGGAGTAATGGAAAAGCTAAATTCAATGGTAAATGCTACAATTGTAGTCACAGGGTCATAAAGCTAATGGATGTAAGGAGAAACCAAAATTTGAAGGCAATTGTCACAAATGCAAGAAGCATGGTCACAAGGAATTACAATGCAAATTCAAATCATTTAATCCAGCAGAACAAATTGTTAAAGCAATATTTGGATGGGACTACAATACCTAGTGTAGATGTCATCATTGTGGAGAATATGGATATATTGGTATAAACTGTGCAAGACATCACCTAAGGAAAAAGGACATTATTGTAAGATGTTATACATGCACTGAACATGGTCATATAGCTAAACACTAAATGAACATAGGAAGAGTCAAAGATGAAAAGAAAACTAAAGCTGATAACATTCAGAAGCAGATGAGGCAACAATGGATTCCAAAATCTACTGAGTAAGATAGTTCAAATGATGGCAATGTCACTCAAGAAGTGGGTGACTCCACCATTTCCAATTAGATTCATAAAGGAGAATATGGAACTACATATTCTAGTGATATCTCAAGTAGTTCCAAAATAAAAGAAAGCAAAATGATCAAATCAGTATTCTAGATACACAAGGATCAAAGAAAGTGTATCTTTTGCTAAGTTGCATCTACCAAGGAAAGTCGGTTGAAGACCTTGCCGAGCTAGGTTGGGAGCAACAAAAGTTTTATTCAATCACCGAGTTGCAAGCTTCTACCAAGTAAGTGAATGACAACCTATCAAGCACTATGTCATCTCAACTACCTTTGTACTAAGCATTTATGACAAATTTTTTATCAAAAGAGCAGAATTTCATTTCATTTTTCACCACGATTACAAAGCTAAGAAATTTCCAACAATTACAAAGAAAATTCTAAAGTAATTTCAAGAAATTTTTTAGAGGAGAATTTGTTCAAAATTTTCTTACACTATTGAGCAACAATGGCATCCGGGAGTAGTAGTAGCACCAAGGCAAAATGAGGTTCAAAAATGCTAGTTAAAGGTGTGGAGTGGAATACGTCGAATTTCAAACTAGTTCCAACAATTGCAGAATCACTCAACCCCAATGGAGCTCAATAACAAACTCCACCAAAGGTACTTCTCATAAATGACAATCATAATCATTTCAATGTTCTGTTCAAGAGTTTGGAAACTTAGAGATGGATAATTCCCTAGGAGAAATGAGTATTGATGGTTATTTGAAACCTAAGCATAAACATCTAGAGACAAAAGGATTAACCCACATCTCACATATGCCCAAAAGTTTTCAAACTAAGTGGATTAGGTTCATACTCTGTTGTTTTCACAATGGGAAACTATGGTTAGAGTAACCATTGTTAATCACCAAGAAGATGATTCATAAGATTATTGGTCTCCCCATACTCAGCAAAGCAAAAACCATCAAAACCCTAGGTTGGGAGGAGTTGTAGAAGAAAACCCTAGCTGAGTGGGATGGGAGAGGTTTAAAGGTTAGCACTATTTTTGACATTGAATTAAGGGTTGGAATTCACGTCATTGCCCACAAAATTTATAGCTCCAGTCATCTGAATAGTGTGCCCTGTGAGGCTATGGATTTGGCTTTCAAAATTGTGAAAAAGAACCTTGAATTTGACTTGTCAGAATTATTGTTGAAATAATTGAACAAGAACATGGATAGCATAAGGAATTAAAAGATTAATCCCTACAAATTTGGTTGCTTATTGACTTGTTTTATTTTCTATGTTCAAAAATTCTTTCCATCAAAAGGAACTGTAGTGTGGAGAAAAGACATTCCTATTCTATATCAGATAAATGAGTTTGTAGCAGAAATGGGTGAAAACTTTGATACCATCATGGATAATTATTTTGAAGATTTCAAGAAATGGATGAATAATAGGTTTCAAATTCCACCAAAACTTGTTGAAGATTACAAAGATGATGTATGCTTCATGGTTGACTATGATAAAGTTTACATTCAGGCAGTCAAACCCCAAGTTGTATGGGTAAAACCTCTTCCCTATGAAGTTAATATTGATGAAACTAGGGACATTATTGAAGTACTAGTAAATGAGCCTATAGATCCTAAGCTTCCTGACTTTGGCACCTTTGATGAAGCCAAGGCCAAAATTGAGCTTGAAATCAAGCTACCCTAGGCTATAAGCAAAAGAAAGAGGAAGATAGCCAAGTTGAAAACTAAAACCGACCCTCTTATTCTTACTGAAGGAAAAGGTGAAGATGAAGAAGAGAAGCAGGAACTAGAAGATAGAGAGGAAGAAATAGAGAACAAGGTAGAGCCATTCGAAAAGAAAGGTAAGGTAATCATTACCAAGCCAACCAAAGCCTCCACAACTATTTTCACTAGGTGAGAAAAAGGTAAGAACAAACGTGAAGTAGTATTTAGTAATCCCCAACTGACCTTCCAAGAAAGATTGAAACAATTGGAAGAAGGAGTTGGCATCACAAATTTCAAGGCATTGGAATTTGAAACAAGGACAGATGTAGAGAAAATGCCAATTGAGGAACTGGTACTCAATAAGATGGGAAAATGGAAATACTCCCCAGACCAACTTGCCCCTAAAATCTCCAAAGAACTATTGGAGAGATTGCAACCTAGGTGGGAGTCAGCCACCCAAATGGCCAAAGACATATATGAGAAATCCTTAAAGGATCTTCTACCGAGTCTTACTGAACCAGACATAAAGGCAGCAATGAAGAACCATAAAAGTAAAATGATGATTGGATTTTACACATGTTTGATTTTAACTAAGGGCATTGAGCATGTTGTAAGTGATGCAACAAACATGTGGAAGAACATCTATCATCTACAAAAGCCCAGTGATTATCCTATTGAAATCAAGGATGATGATAGCAGTGATAGTGATGATTTTGATAGCACTCCATCGATCACAGTTACTCTAGGAGAGTTGTATGCACTAATGGAAGAAAAAGAGGAAGAGGACAAGGAGGAAGAAGCACATGAGGAAGAAATAGATGAAGAAGATCTAATAAAAATTATAGCAGAAGTTATTGCATCCCTTCCTCACTCTCTACCAAAGATAGTTACATCTACTTTGGAGATAGCTTTTGCAACTGAGATTGCGAGCACAATAGTCACATCAATTGCTCAATCTTCACCAACCTTCTCCCAGCTCTAGGTATCTGAAATAGATGTGCCAAGAACTTCATCTACCAAGCTGTCTATCACTTCTTTAGCCACCGAGTCATCCTTCTTAACCCTTTCATCATCAGTAAGTGTAACAGCAAGTCCTACAATTTTTTCTTAGTCATTTCTAGTAAGTTCTACAGTTTTGTTTCTGTTAGCATCATCTATATCCACTTCGACTACATTTAGTTCAGATACTACTATGAGTACTCTACTGAGTGTGATACCATTTTTGGGAAGTGTTTCAATTTTTGATCTGGTTAGTACTTCTATTGGCATTCAATCCTCAAGTCTTATCCTAGTTTTCACTGCTAGCCCTTCTATCTCCACTATTGTGTTTATTCCTAAGGTCAAACCAGTCATCACAAAAGTCAAACAAAAGAATCCATTAAAAATTTTGATCACTGGAAAGGAAATTGCAGAAGACATTGACTTAGACACAAAGATAGTGATTCCAAATATTGACTATGACAATGCTACCATTGAAGAGATGAGGTTAGCCAGTCACCTCATAGAGATGAAAGCTAAGCAAAAATAGTTAAGATCAGAAAGGGATAATGAAGATAGAATAATTGAAAATTCCAAGAATATAATTATAGATGCTATAAATGTTGAAGTAGATTCTACTTAACACATTTTGATTTAGTTAGAATAGGCTATACAAAAATTTAATGAAGATTCTTCCAAACAAGAGAAACTTATTGAGAAAGCTAAAAAGAAATTTGATAATAAGGTGCTAGAGCATATTGCTCAAAAGATAGCAATCAAGCAAGTTGAATTGTCAACATTTTTGAGAAATTTTGAAAATTCATTTAATAATGTAGCATCACTTTTTGCCAAACTTTGTGATGTTTCTAGTTTGATGTTTCTAGTTTTACCAAATAAATAAAGGATAAGTTAAATAAGATTGACATTGATATGAAATCAAGTGCTTCCAAGCTAAAGGTGGACTCCTCTTGTACAACCTCCCATCACACCAAAATTAGATATTTGGCAAATGTACAAGCAGGACTATTGAGAGAGGAATCAAGGATCTAGTCTACACTCATAGACATCCAAAACATGATCCTTCCTATCATGGACATAATGTAGAAACATATTACTCATTGCAAAACATTGGTCCAAGATCATAACTTCTTAGTTGCTGATCACTTGATCCAATTATTGGTAGAAGTTCAAATTTCTCTCTCCACCTATCAAATCTTGCAACAAACTTGGGATAATATGTTTTCCACCATCCTCAAGGTATATCAAGAATTTCTATCTCACTTTGGTGTAGTCATATAAATTGTATATATGTAGTCCTTTGGCATTACTATCAAAAAGGGGGAGAGATTCAACCTAATAAGTGAGGAGAGTTATCACTATAAGTGATAGGGGGAGTTAGCACTCAATAGAGTTAGCATGTGTACATAAGAATCTTTATATATAAATTATAAGTCATCAAGAAGATATATAGAAATGTATATGCAATAGTTCTACAAAGATCAATTTTGAAGAGCCAAAATTCATTGAGTCAAGTTATGTACATATGTTTTGGCTTAAAACTATTTTGTCACTAATGCCAAAGGTGGAGATTGTTGGCATTAAGTTATTATTTCCATTAGTGACAACACTTATCTACATCAGTATAGCCACCGAGCATTCTAGTGTTAACCAAGCTTCACAGTTCACACCAAGCATTCTAGTGTTAACTGAGCTTTGTAGTTTACACTGATCATCTATAGTGTATACCGAGCATTTCGTGGTTACCTTGTAGGTTCATCACTTACCAGAATTCATGAAGCTCCTAAGTGAATGTGAAATCTAGCAATGTCTACCAAGTTTATAGTGTTCACTGAGCTTCACAATGTTTACCAAGTGATGGAAGTGTAGTGTTTACCAAGTAACGAAAGTATAGTGTTTATCGAGTGAAATCAAGGTAAACAAAGTATCTAGTTTTTACCAAGTGACACTATATCTACCGAGTCTCCAATGGTTACCGAATTCCAAGCTACATTGTGTGGTTAGTATGGACTGAGCCTCTACTTCTACAAAGTGCATGGTGATGCCGAGTAATACAGTGGATGCCAAGTATCAGAAGGTCACCAAGTTAGCTTGAAGAACCTGAGTTTTCTACTGTTTGGCCGACTTAGTAATGTTTTGGTCACTTGTGTTTTAGCTGACCTTGTAATTGCAATTATTGGAATGGTATATATGTAATATAATATATCATTTACAAGTCAGAGATGTATGTGAAGGAATGGATATGAAAAGATTTGAATGAAAGCGAATCATCAGCAGAGTAGAGTATTCAGCAAGGTCTACAAGGAGTAGTAAAGATTCATTAGTCACAAGAGGTGATCTATCTTTCAAGGATCTAATGAACAATCAAGTTTGTAAGTAGATCCACTATTTCATCCTAATAGGTGAATCAATTTCGTAAATCCTTTAACAGGGTAGACTTAACAGTCTTTTATATAAATCTCCTAACAGAGTACATACTTCAGTGTATGTTTGTAAAATTCTTTAACAAGGTGGACCTAGCAGTCCTTTGTGCTCCTAACTAGGAAGATCACCAGAAGTGGTCAATGTAAGCCTTAATAGGCCAACTTCTTACTGTAGTAATGAAGTTTTGTGGGTATCATCCCCACCCCAGTTTTACTTTCTATTTGGAAGGTTTCTAGGTCACCAAATCACTGTGTACATGTGTTATAAATGTTTGTTCTCTCATATATGCAGTAGATTAGATGAATGAATGGTGAATATTATATATGGTTAAAGTGTTGAATTGTTTTAAAGTTTTAATGTTACTAATTCACCCCTCCCCTCTCAGTAACCTATCATATCTTGAATATTTCCAACATGGTGATCTAAGGAGAAGTTCAAAGTTTGAGGTCAAAGTGTATCTAAATTCAATGAATATGAGTTGGAAAATTTTAATCGACGATTGTGGTTGACTGGAAAAATATATGAAGGGGTTGAAGTAATAAAAATATGTCTATAAGAGGAAGATACAAGAAAGAATTCATTACTTTTCTAGTTAATAGATAAGTCAATGTGAAGTGCTAAAGAATATTCTATCAAGTAAATCAGAGTGCGAAGTTGGAACAAAGTGAAGTGTTATTGTGATGGTCAAACAATGAGAAGAGATATTGAGAAAAATGAAGATCTTATAAAAAAAATTGAGTTGTTACTTTTAATAGATCATTTGATTTTTGCTTTGTAACCATTGTAGCAAAAAATGATTAACCAATTAGACTTAACAGTCTTAATTTTTAAATCTATTTGTATGGTGATATTCCATTGAATGTTTGAAAATCAATTAGAGAGGCCACTTATTAAAGAGTGAAAAGGTCTAGATGAAATTTGGTAAAAATACCCTACTAGGGTCACCCCTAACACTGTACTTGTAACCTTTAACAAGGCTGGATCTTAATGAAGCTCACTTCATAAGAGTAAATATATTTTGGGGACTAGTAACTTGTGGATTTTACCCTAATTGGGTTTCCAAGTTTAAAATATTGGTGTTCATATGTTTATGGATATTTTTCATGTTATTTTCTTTTATATGTTAAAATTTTATCATTTATGTAAGTTGGTTAATGATGTTGATACTCAGTGGAAGTTACAGATAGAATATCAGTTTACATATTGATAAAGTTAACGTGTTTACTAAGTTGATTATTGATAAGTATAAGTTGTTATAAAAGTGGTGAATTTTTTTAAAGGGCTTGAGGATAACTTTCTACCCACCCCCTCTTAGTTATCGAACAATTGGTATCATAGCATTGGTGGTTGGAGTAACAAGCTTTACATACTTAAGCTAAAGATCCAAAGATATCTAAGAGAGAGGTATTGAAGATGACAAGGAGAAATTTCCATCACTGCAAAGAAGAATGAGACTATACATTATCTAGAATTGGAAACTGTGTATTGTACTACCTAGAAAATCAATACTTAGCAACACCCCATCGTCCTATGACTATTATGCAGATGAGAGAAAAAAAAGAGCACAATTCTCTAATGATAGAGCTTGCTTCTTCCTTGAATGATCTTGATTTTGGTGACATCAAATATTGTGATACTACTAAGGATATGTGGGGCAAATCAATACTTTTCCATGGAGGAGATCAGAATGTGCTAAGAGTGTTGGAAATATTCAAGATATAACATTTTACTGAGAGGGGAGGGGTGAATCAGTAAACATAAAATCTTAAATCAATCAGTAAAATATTTAATCACCTAATCTGCAGTATATAGACATTCATAACACATAAGCACAGAGATTTTGGTGACCCAGAAACCTTCCAAAATAGAAAGCAAAACTGGGGTGGGGATGAAACCCACAAATCTTCTTTACTGCAGTAGGAAGTTAGCCGGTTAAGGCATACAATGATCACTTCTGGTGATCTGCCCTTTTAGGAGCATAAAGGATTGTTATATCCACCTTGTTAAAGGATTTGAAACATACTTCATAAGTATGCACTCTGTTAGGAGATTTAGTACAAAGACTGTTAAGTCTACCCTGTTAAAGGATTTATAAAAAACTGATTCACCTGTTAGAATGAAACAGTGGATCTGAATACAACTGAATGCTGATAAGATCCGCTATGCTCTGATTGTCCTTGATATGACAGATAAAACATTTCTGCTCCAATGCTGACCTTGCTGAAAACCTTCGAAATTCAGCTTACATGCTTTCGCACACATTCTTCACATACTTCACACACATCACACATATCTTTTTTGAATGATACAATACATTACATATATATACCATCCAAGTTAAAATTACATGCAATGGTCGGCTGAATAAAAGTAGACAAAATTTAACTGAGTCGGCCAAATAGCAAAACAAACTCGGTAGAACAAACTTCTTTGTTTACCGACTGAGCTCGGTTAACACTGAGTCCTATGTTAACTGACCGAACTCGGTTAACACTGCATCCGTCTTTACTCGGTTAATATTGAGTTCTTAATTAACCGACCGAACTCAGTTAATGCTGAGTTCTTAGTTATCCGACTGAACTCGGTTAATACTAAGTTCTATGTTAACCGATCGAACTCGGTTAACACTGAGTTCTATGTTAACCGACTGAATTCGGTTAACACTGAGTTCTTCTTTACTCGGTTAATACTGTGAGAAAAGTGTTGTCACTAATGGCAAATAAATTTATGCCAACAATCTCCCCCTTTGGCATTAGTGACAAAAACAATTATGTATCAAAGTTTATGTACAGAAATTGACATACATTTCAAAAAAGTTTCCAAAATTGTAGATCTTATTAGATGTGTGTCTCCCCCATACAATATGCACAGTATTTACAGATCAATACATATATCTTTGCATGGATAGCTCTGAAGTTTTGAAGTTCTGTCTCCCCCTTTTTGACAATAATGCCAAATGACATATATTTACACTGAGATTTCAAAATGAGAGAGAAATTCTAAATGTACCTTGAGAATAAGAGCCAAAGTCTTATCCCAATTTTCTTGCAAAATTTTGCTGGAGGAGAGTGCAATTTGAATTTCTGCAGAAAGTTCAATCATATGATCTGCAACTGAGAAATTGTTGTCATGAATCAATGTTCTGGAATGATCAATATGCTTTTGCATTGATGTCATGATAGGAAGAATCATATTCTGGATATCTATGAGAGTAGACCTGATTCTTGCTTCCTCTCTCAGCAGTTCTGCCTGTTTCTCTGACAAAAATCTTATTTTATGATGATGGGATGAACTTGTACTGAGGTTAGATTGCAGCACTTGGGCACTGACCTTCATATACTCATCAATTTTATTCAATTTTTCTTTTATATCCTTGGTATACTTAGTAACATCACAGAGTTTTCCAAAAAGTGAAGTTACATTATTAAAAGAATTCTCAAAATTATTCAAAATTGTAGACAATTTTACCTGATTTAATGCAATATGCTGAGCAATGTGCTCAAGCACCTTATTGTCAAATTTCTTCTCTGCCTTTTCAATCAACTTTTCTTGGCCGGAGGAATCCTCATTGAATTTTTTTACAGCCTCTTCCAACTGAATCAAAATGTATTGAGTAGAATCTACTTCAACACCTATAGCCTCTGTTATAATATTTTTAGCATTCTCAATGATGCTATATTCCAGATCTCTTTCATGCCGTAGTTGTTTCTGCCTAGCCTTCTGCTCTAATAGCTGACTGAGAATTCTCATTTCATCAACTGATGCTGTATCAAGATCTATTTTAGGAAGGATAATGTCCTTATCCAAATCAATTTCCTCATCCAGTGTCTTGCTGGAAAATATGTATCTTTTTGCTTTTCCAGCAAAGAGTTCACCTTGACCCTTGTGAACTGAGACTATAGTTGATGAGGCAGGGCTGGCTGATAAGACTGGAATAGGGCTATGTAAAGGAAGACTAAGAGATGTGAAAATGGTATCAAAAATTGATGTTGCTGTACAGGATGGAGTGGAAGAGCTAATAGTTGCCAAAATTTGATTAGGAGAAGTCAAAATTGTAGTATCTGTAGGTACACTTATTATACATTCTGCAGTAGAGATTGATGTGCATGATGAATTTACTGCAGAGACTGATGGAGACTCAGTTAATGAAGGTGGCTGCAGCTCAGTTAATGAAGTGATTGGCACTTGCATAGATGGTACATGGAGCTGAGAGGACTTACCAGTAGAAGCTATTTCCATAGTTGATGTAACTGTTTTGGATGGAGAGGGTGGAAGAGATGCAATGAGTTCAGCTGCAATTTGTACTAGATCTTCTTCCACCATTGCTTGTTCTTTCTCCTCCATTTCTTTTTCAGCTTCTTCTTCCTCTAATTCTTTCTTAGCCTCTTCTTCCACTTCTAACATGATTGAATGAAGATCCTCTGGAATATCTTCAATATCATCATCATCTTCATCATCATTACTGTTGTCAATGTCATTGATTTCAACCGTATCATCACTGGATTTGTGTAGATGATAGATGTTTTTCCACATGTTTGTTGCATCATTTACCACATGCTCAATGTCTTTGACAACTATCAAACAGATGTAGAATCTAATCATCATATTACCTTCGTGATCTTTCAGTGATGCTTTCACTTCAGCATTAGTGAAACTCGACAGGAGATTCTTCAGTGTCTGCTCATAGATGTCTTTTACAGTCTTGGTTGCAGCTTCCCATCTGATTTGCAACCTCTCCAATAGTTCTTTGGAGATCTGGGAAGCTATCTGGTCCGGTGAGTATTTCCGTTTACCCATGTTGTTCAGTACCAGTTCCTCAATCTGCATCTTTTCTTGTTCTGTTCTGGTTTCAAACTTCAATGCTTTGAAGTTTGTGAAGCTAGCACCTGCTTCTAATTGCTTCAATCTATCCTCAAATGTGAGTGGAGGCTTAACAAGTACAGGTTCTTTCTTTCCTTGTCTTGTTCTCCTGGAGAAGACTGCAGAGGCTTTCCTTTTAGGTTTGGTGATGATCACCTTGCCTTTCTTTGGTTGAGGCTCCTTTTCCTTGTCTGACTCAGTTTCCTCTTTTTCTTCTTCGTCTTCTCCTTTGCCTTATGTTATCATAAGAGAGCCCACTTCTGTCTTCAATTGGGTTATCTTTCTCTTTCCTTTGCTAATGGCCTGAGGAATTTTAATTTGGAGCTCAATTCTGGCCTTAGCTTGATCATATGTTCCAAAAATTGGTTGCCTTGGATCTACTGGTTCATTCACCAGTGCTTCTATGATATCCCTAGCTTGGTCAATTTTTACCTCATAGGGAAGAGGTTTCACCCATGCTACTCGAGGCCTGGCTGCCTGAATGTATACCTTGTCACAATCTACCATGAAGCATATGTCTTCCTTGTATTCTTCAACCAGTTTGGGTGGAATTCGGAACCTATGATTCATCTTTTCCTTAAATTCTTCAAAATAGTTATCCAAAATAATATCAAAATTTTCCCCTAGTTCTGCAATGAACTCGTTTATCTGATAAAGAATTGGTATATCTTTTCTCCATACTACTGATCCCTTTGATGGAAAAGATTTCTGAATATAGAAGAATAAACAAATCAAAAGTGAACCAAATTTGCAGGAATTGTTCTTGGAGGTTCTAATGCTTTCCATATTCTTATTGAATTGGGATAAAAGTAATTCTGATAAATCAAATTCTAAATTCTTCTTCAGTATTTTGTATGCCAGATCCACAGCTTCACAGGGTACACTATTTGGACGGCTTGAACTATAGATTTTGTGAGCAATGACGTGAATGCCAAATCTCAATTCGACGTCAGCTACAGTATTCAGCTTAAGTCCCCTACCATCCTATTCTGCTTGGGTCAGTTTCTGCAATTCCTCCCGACCTAGAGTTTTGGTAGTCTTGGCTTTGCTCAGTATGGGGAGTCCAGTAATATTGTTAATCATTTTCTTTGTGATGAGCACTGGTTTCTCTAACCACAATTGGCCATTGTGAACTCGACTGAGTACATACCTAACCCATTTAACTTGAAATTTCCTTGGTAAGTGCGAAATGTGGGTTAACCCTTTTGTTTCAAGATGCTTATGTTCGGGTTTTAGGTTTCCATCTATGCTCATTTCACCTAGGGCATTATCAATTTCTAGGTTTCCAAGTTCTTGAATAGAGCATTTAAAATGAAATCTTATATCATTGACAAGAAGTACCTTTGAAGGAATTTGAGATTGGGCACCATTGGGGTCCAGTGATTCTGCAACAGCTGGTGCTAATTTGAAGTTCGGCGCCTTCCATTCCTCTCCTCTAACCAGCATTTCTGAGCCTTTCTTAGTCTTAGAGCTTCCACTTCCGGATGCCATTGTTACTTGATAGGTGTAGAAAAATTCTGAATTGATTCTTTCGCCCCTTTTTTTTTTTTGAAAAATTCGCTCGGAAATGTCTTAAGCTCGCTCTGAAATTGCAAAAAATACCTTAGTTCTTTGTTCGCAGTAAAAATTTAGATCAAATTTTGCCCCTTTTGATAACAAATTTGCCATAAATGTTTTGGTACGATGGCAGAAGAAATGACAGGTTGTCATCCACTAGCTTGGTAGATATTATTAACTCGGCGATCGAAAGAAAATATTGAAGTACCGACCTTACTCGGTTGGGTCACGAACCGACCTTGCTAGGTTGACATAACATGGTCAATGAAACTTAGTTGTGACCAACCGAATGCAGAAAAGTCTCTTACCGACTCAACTCGGTAACTGCTACTCGGTTAATGAAGCTTTGTTACTTTCAACCAAACTTGATAAAGTATTGAACCGTCCTAGAGTCAGAGTGTATCTACAATACTAATTTGATCCATCTTCTTCCTTTGGAGCTGCATAGGATAAATCTTGGAAGATGCAGTTCCAATGTTTCTTATATGAATACTAATTGGCAATGGTAGAGTCACCCACCTCTTGAGTGACACTCCTATCTGACTTATCTTGTTCGGTAGATTTTGGAATCCATTGCTACTTCATCTGCTTTCGAATGTTATCTGCTTTGATTTTCTTTTCATCTTCAATTCTTTTGATATTCATGCAATTTTTGGCTATATGACCAAGTTCTGTACATGTATAGCACCTTACAGTTGTGTCCTTTTTCCTTAGGTGATGTCTGGCACAATTCATGCCAGTATGTCCATACTCGCCACAATAGTGACATCTGCACCAGGTGTTGTAGTCCCATCTGAATATGGCTTTGACAAGTTGTTTAGCTGGATTGAATGATTTGGATTTGCACTAGAATGCCTTGTGACCATGCTTTTTGCATTTGTAACAATTGCCTTCAAATTTTGGTTTTTCTTTACACTCATTTGCCTTGTGACCATGCTAATTGCAGTTGAAGCACTTACCATTGAATTTTGCTTTCCCATTGCTCCAGCATTTGTTTGATGTATGACCTATTTCGCCACAATGATTACAAGTGGATCTTTTATTCCTTTGTTCACCTTGCTTGGAGGATTCACCAGCTTCCTTGTATCCAAGACCAGCTTTGCTTGTTTGTCTTTGAAGATTCTGCTCATTCAATTGATTTACGTCTACCTGAGATTTCATCATCCTTTCATTGACTTGCCTTTCAAAGATTAAGTCATTTTCCAAGCTTTCATTGATTTGTCTTTCTGTTCTCAAGTCATTCTGTAGACTTTCATTGATTTTCTTTTCAATGTTCAAATCATTCCTTATTCTTTCATTTGTTGCTCTGAGAATCCTGATTTCTTCATTTGCATTGGTGAGTTGGTCTATGAGATCTTCATACTGATGAGTTTGATTGCGGATTTCATGACTTCTATTTTCCAGTTCTTCTTGTGCTTTGTTTCTTTGATCCAAAGCTTCACATAGCCTGATTGACTATATTTCTTGTTCTCTCTTAAGCTTTCTTACCTCTTCTTGCAGAGATCCATTCTTTTCTAGAAGTTCTTTGATTGCTTGGTCAGCTTCTTCTGAATTGCTTGATGGTAACAGGTCTTCAATCTTCACTTCAACATACTTATGATCATTCATTTGTTTTGCAAGATCCTTTCTTCTTTTTAGGGATTGAGAAAGATGTTCCTTTGCTTCTTTAAGTTGAACCATGGCCATTTCAAGATCTAACTTTTCATTTTCTATAACTTTCTCCAATCTGAATATCTCCATTGACTTTGATCTTTGCTCAAGCTGTCAAGCTTTGTCCTGAGAACCAAGTTAGCTCTGATACCAATTGTTGGAAATATTCAAGATATAATAGTTTACTGAGAGGGGATGGGTGAATCAGTAAACATAAAATCTTAAATCAATCAGTAAAATATTTAATCACCTAATCTACAGTATATAGACATTCATAACACATAAGCACAGAGATTTTGGTGACCCAGAAACCTTCCAAAATAGAAAGTAAAACTGGGGTGGGGATGAAACCCACAAATCTTCTTTACAGCAGTAGGAAGTTAGCCGGTTAAGGCATACAATGATCACTTCTGGTGATCTACCCTGTTAGGAGCATAAAGGATTGTTATATCCACCTTGTTAAAGGATTTGAAACATACTTCATAAGTATGCACTCTGTTAGGAGATTTAGTACAAAGACTGTTAAGTCTACCCTGTTAAAGGATTTATAAAAAACTGATTCACCTGTTAGAATGAAACAGTGGATCTGAATACAACTGAATGCTGATAAGATCCGCTATGCTCTGATTGTCCTTGATATGACAGATAAAACATTTCTGCTCCAATGCTGACCTTGCTGAAAACCTTCGAAATTCAGCTTACATGCTTTCGCACACATTCTTCACATACTTCACACACATCACACATATCTTTTTTGAATGATACAATACATTACATATATATACCATCCAAGTTAAAATTACATGCAATGGTCGGATGAATAAAAGTAGACAAAATTTAACTGAGTCGGCCAAATAGCAAAACAAACTCGGTAGAACAAACTTCTTTGTTTACCGACTGAGCTCGGTTAACACTGAGTCCTACGTTAATCGACCGAACTTGGTTAACACTGCATCCGTCTTTACTCGGTTAATATTGAGTTCTTAATTAACCGACCAAACTCGGTTAATGCTGAGTTCTTAGTTATCCGACTGAACTCGGTTAATACTAAGTTCTATGTTAACCGACCAAACTCGATTAACACTGAGTTCTATGTTAACCGACTGAATTTGGTTAACACTGAGTTCTTCTTTACTCGGTTAATACTGTGAGAAAAGTGTTGGCACTAATGGAAAATAACTTTATGCCAACAATCTCCCCCTTTGGCATTAGTGACAAAAATAATTATGTATCAAAGTTTATGTACAGAAATTGACATACATTTCAAAAAAGTTTCCAAAATTGTAGATCTTATTAGATGTGTGTCTCCCCCATACAATATGCACAGTATTTACAGATCAATACATATATCTTTGCATGGATAGCTCTGAAGTTCTAAAGTTCTGTCTCCCCCTTTTTGACAATAATGCCAAATGACATATATTTACACTGAGATTTCAAAATGAGAGAGAAATTCTGAATGTACCTTGAGAATAAGAGCCAAAGTCTTATCCCAATTTTCTTGCAAAATTTTGCTGGAGGAGAGTGCAATTTGAATTTCTGCAGAAAGTTCAATCATATGATCTGCAACTGAGAAATTGTTGTCATGAATCAATGTTCTGGAATGATCAATATGCTTTGGCATTGATGTCATGACAGGAAGAATCATATTCTGGATATCTATGAGAGTAGACCTAATTCTTGCTTCCTCTCTCAGCAGTTCTGCCTGTTTCTCCGACAAAAATCTTATTTTATGATGATGGGATGAACTTGTACTGAGGTTAGATTGCAGCACTTGGGCACTGACCTTCATATCCTCATCAATTTTATTCAATTTTTCTTTTATATCCTTGGTATACTTAGTAACATCACAGAGTTTTCCAAAAAGTGAAGTTACATTATTAAAAGAATTCTCAAAATTATTCAAAATTGTAGACAATTTTACCTGATTTAATGCAATATGCTGAGCAATGTGCTCAAGCACCTTATTGTCAAATTTCTTCTCTGCCTTTTCAATCAACTTTTCTTGGCCGGAGGAATCCTCATTGAATTTTTTTACAGCCTCTTCCAACTGAATCAAAATGTGTTGAGTAGAATCTACTTCAACACCTATAGCCTCTATTATAATATTTTTAGCATTCTCAATGATGCTATATTCCAGATCTCTTTCATGCCGTAGTTGTTTCTGCCTAGCCTTCTGCTCTAATAGCTGACTGAGCATTCTCATTTCATCAACTGATGCTGTATCAAGATCTATTTTAGGAAGGATAATGTCCTTATCCAAATCAATTTCCTCATCCAGTGTCTTGCTGGAAAATATGTATCTTTTTGCTTTTCCAGCAAAGACTTCACCTTGACCCTTGTGAACTGAGACTATAGTTGATGAGGTAGGGCTGGCTGATAAGACTGGAATAGGGCTATGTAAAGGAAGACTAAGAGATGTGCAAACGGTATCAAAAATTGATGTTGCTGTACAGGATGGAGTGGAAGAGCTAATAGTTGCCAAAATTTGATTAGGAGAAGTCAAAATTGTAGTATCTGTAGGTACACTTATTATACATTCTACAGTAGAGATTGATGTGCATGATGAATTTACTACAGAGACTGATGGAGACTCGGTTAATGAAGGTGGCTGCAGCTCAGTTAATGAAGTGATTGGCACTTGCATAGATGGTACATGGAGCTGAGAGGACTTACCAGTAGAAGCTATTTCCATAGTTGATGTAACTGTTTTGGATGGAGAGGGTGGAAGAGATGCAATGAGTTCAGCTGCAATTTGTACTGGATCTGCTTCCACCATTGCTTGTTCTTTCTCCTCCATTTCTTTTTCAGCTTCTTCTTCCTCTAATTCTTTCTTAGCCTCTTCTTCCACTTCTAACATGATTGAATGAAGATCCTCTGGAATATCTTCAATATCATCATCATCTTCATCATCATTACTGTTGTCAATGTCATTGATTTCAACCGTATCATCACTGGATTTGTGTAGATGATAGATGTTTTTCCACATGTTTGTTGCATCATTTACCACATGCTCAATGTCTTTGACAAGTATCAAACAGATGTGGAATCTAATCATCATATTACCTTCGTGATCTTTCAGTGATGCTTTCACTTCAGCATTAGTGAAACTCGGCAGGAGATTCTTCAGTGTCTGCTCATAGATGTCTTTTACAGTCTTGGTTGCAGCTTCCCATCTGATTTGCAACCTCTCCAATAGTTCTTTGGAGATCTGGGAGGCTATCTGGTCCGGTGAGTATTTCCATTTACCCATGTTGTACAGTACCAGTTCCTCAATCTGCATCTTTTCTTGTTCTGTTCTGGTTTCAAACTTCAATGCTTTGAAGTTTGTGAAGCTAGCACCTGCTTCTAATTGCTTCAATCTATCCTCAAATGTGAGTGGAGGCTTAACAAGTACAGGTTCTTTCTTTCCTTGTCTTGTTCTCCTAGAGAAGACTGCAGAGGCTTGCCTTTTAGGTTTGGTGATGATCACCTTGCCTTTCTTTGGTTGAGGCTCCTTTTCCTTGTCTGACTCGGTTTCCTCTTTTTCTTCTTCGTCTTCTCCTTTGCCTTATGTTATCATAAGAGAGCCCACTTCCGTCTTCAATTGGGTTATCTTTCTCTTTCCTTTGCTAATGGCCTGAGGAATTTTAATTTGGAGCTCAATTCTGGCCTTAGCTCGATCATATGTTCCAAAAATTGGTTGCCTTGGATCTACTGGTTCATTCACCAGTGCTTCTATGATATCCCTGGCTTCGTCAATTTTTACCTCATAGGGAAGAGGTTTCACCCATGCTACTCGAGGCCTGGCTGCCTGAATGTATACCTTGTCGCAATCTACCATGAAGCATATGTCTTCCTTGTATTCTTCAACCAGTTTGGGTGGAATTCGGAACCTATGATTCATCTTTTCCTTAAATTCTTCAAAATAGTTATCCAAAATAATATCAAAATTTTCCCCTAGTTCTGCAATGAACTCGTTTATCTGATAAAGAATTGGTATATCTTTTCTCCATACTACTGATCCCTTTGATGGAAAAGATTTCTGAATATAGAAGAATAAACAAATCAAAAGCGAACCAAATTTGCAGGAATTGTTCTTGGAGGTTCTAATGCTTTCCATATTCTTATTGAATTGGGATAAAAGTAATTCTGATAAATCAAATTCTAAATTCTTCTTCACTATTTTGTATGCCAGATCCACAGCTTCACAGGGTACACTGTTTGGACGGCTTGAACTATAGATTTTGTGAGCAATGACGTGAATGCCAAATCTCAATTCTACGTCAGCTACAGTATTTAGCTTAAGTCCCCTACCATCCCATTCTGCTTGGGTCAGTTTCTGCAATTCCTCCCAACCTAGGGTTTTGGTAGTCTAGTGATGTATAATTGTTGGCCATGCTATACTTGTGGTGGCATGGGTCATATAGCTAGAGAGTGTCTGTAGGGACAATCATCTAGTGGTCAGAGAGGGGCTTTTTCAGAGCCGACAGTTGGAGACATAGGCAGGTTCCACAGAGTTTTCATAGCGGTTGACAACCGCCAAGCTGAGCAATAGGCTACAGATATTGGGGCTATAGATGGAGTTGGTTGGCCAGTTAGCTCTAGAGCCTATCCTTCTTATTGCCCGACAGACCCTAGCTCCTCGAGAGCTGGACCAAGTTAGGGTCTAGTGGGAATGTTACGAAGAGGTCACAATTTCTTCGGAGGATGCAGCACGTATGCGATCTCAATACCCTTGTCTTTTGATGAACTCCAGGAGGAAGTTCATGCCTAGTGGGGGAGGATGTGAGGCCTTGCCCTGACCCTTCATAGCCTTAGTTGTTATTTTATTATTTTGATACTCATGACTCGAGATGTCGAGACATTATCAAATACTTGAACATATCATATTATTTCATGTTGTGTGATGTTATTTTTAGAAATTTGATGTCTGTCATTTAATGCTTTATGTATATGTATGTCGATGAATTAAGTAAAATGTAGGATTAACACATTGATTTTTGGAATCTTTATGATTAAGGATATAAGTAGGATGAAAGAAACCCTGATTGATGTATGTTGCAATTTATGTGAATTTTTGATATGTATATATACATATGTACATGTGATTTTTGGGACTATTGATGTGTGCAATAAGTGTACAAATATTTTAGCTAAGGAAACTGATGGAGGAATAGAACTGATCTCTATGTGTTAATTTTGAAAACCTTGTTATTCGTAATTCAAGTATTTTAACTGTAAGATGTATGTATTTTATTTCTGTGTTCAGTGAATGTTAATGTTCGTAACTATGTTCTTTTAGTGTCACTTGACACTTGTGAATTATTTGTGCTCTTTAGTGTGCTAGTTAGGGTTAGCTGTGTAACCCTTGGACCTAAGTTGGATTAAGTTAGTATCTTTTGCTAATTTGGTTCTTAATCGAGTTTTGTCACCCTAATCCAAATTAGTGCTTAATCTATATTTCTTGAGTTGTTAGTTGGTCCTAATTATTCCTAACTTTTGTTTGGATCTAAACCTATTCCTAAGGCCTTAAAACATGAAATTTTTATACCCAAGGGGTATGGGTATGGGTTAGGGGTCTTTTCCAACCCCTAAGCCCCTTTTGTTGACTTTTGAGATCACTCAAAAAGTCTCATTTTACCTTTGTGCGAAAATTGCAAGTAGTTATCTTGAGTCACCTCACCTCACCTCCACTTAGTGTTTAACCCTAGTGTGGGTTGAGTTAGGAGTTTCTAGAATTGCTAGTGGGTGGAAGTAGTTATTTCTCCTTTTGGGTGGTTGAGTTGGAGGCTTATTTGAGGCCTTTCTTGGACTAGTGGAGGGTGTTACCCAATCTCTAGATTTAGAAAGGAGTTCTTGAAGATTGAAGCAAGGAAAAGGAAACTCTACTCAAACTTGTTCATTGCCATTACCTCTTTGTGAAGGTTGGAATTCTCATATCCTTTATTCAAATTTTATTCTTGTTTCATGCTTATGCTACCTTGTTGTTATTTGAATGTTTGTATGTTTGTGGGTATGTTGGGAAGATTTGAAAACTATGTTATTTTGGATGATTTCCTTTCATGTTTATGTTTGAAATTTTGAGATTTTTCTTGCATGGGTATTTTGGTATTACTCACCCTTGGAGAGGGAAAAAGTGACCAATTTTGGGAAAGGTCTGTTTAGTCGGACTCCAACTAGTGTAGAGTCTCTTCTTAGGATGAGAAGAGGGAGAAAGGGTAGGGTGTTATGGGCCCCTACCTATCAGCACAAACTTTGTATGATTATGGTATGTTGAAATGGAAGAACGAAAGTTCTTGGTATATAGCCCCGATTGGGCATCTGTTTGGTGTTGTGCTTGACTTCTCCTAGTTGGAAGAATCCACCTTTCCCTAGTTTTTGATTTATTGTGAATCCTATTGCGAAAACCTAGTGTGAATATGCATGTTTGATTTGTCTTTTAGTCATGCTTATTGACACTTGATTAGATTCTATTCTCTCCATGATCTTAGCAATGTGTTGCAAAATATGATATAGATCCCTTGATAAGGGACATGAAGGAAATTATTTGATTGTTGAAAATTCAGGATTAAAATCTATTGGAAAATTGTATTTAATAAGTTTGTTGTAATGGCAACGAAGCCGGGTTTTCTTCCTGGTTCTTTTCCAACTGAGTCCTTGAATCAGGTTGTAAATAAAATAAGTGATTGAGTAATTTTGCTTCTCTTGAGGTTTTGATTTTTTTTTTTCTTCTTCTAATATATGAATGTATATCAAGGATAAGGTAAAACGATGATGTTCAATTATGCAAGATTCAATTTCTAAATGAATAGAACATTATCATTCTGATCTTCTTATTTTCTCAATTTCCCTAAGATAAGTTTAGTTACTATGTTATTCAATTATGAGCTCCATCACTTATAATAGACAGATAAATGAATATGTAGATGAATATATGAGGTAATTCGAGTTTCATTGAAATGCATGGCATTTGAGGTTCATGGAAATTATTAATCAAGAATTCATAAGAGAATGCATACACCTATTGTTGAAATATAGTTGCCAAGAAATATACAATGATTTTCAAGAGAGAGAGAGAGAGAGAGAGAGAGAGAGAGAGAGGAGACAAATTATCAAATATCCACCTACAAGATGTTGGAGTTTGTATGAGAGAATGCAATAATTCTTGATTTGAAACAAATAATATTTTGAAAATCTTTTTGTGTTTAAATTTAGAAATTAAAAGTAAATGATATCTAGTAAAATGCCTAAGTTATAAAACCTTTATAGCTTAAATATATTAAATATCTATCATCCACCAAATAAACATTTTTACATTTACCACTTCCTTCTTGGCATGAGCTCTTTAGGAAGGATACGATTTGTTTTTTTTGCTAGTAGATTTTAGCTTGTCAGGGTGACATCACCCTAGCTTCCCCATAAGAATTCATAGCTCTTGCAATCTTGAGAAATGACTTTTTGTTTATGCTTTGTCAGAGAGAATTTGTTCAAAACTTTCTCCCACCTTTTTCCATCTTTGGTCGCCTCTTCTCTTGTTAGATTCGGGTCAGTGCTGGGAACTCTTGGGAAAAGTGCCTCATCTGGTCAGTGCATTTGGGAAAAGTGCAAGGGGAAGTAAGTGGATAGTGCAAACCTAGTATAGGTATCAAGGAAATAAGGTAGGATTAGATGGTTTTGATTATGAGTTAGTGTTATGGTTTGGGATGGGTTAGTATAGGTTAGAGTTAGGTATGTTAAATGTTGTCGTTAGTTAATTGAGTGAGATTAGTATTAACATGTGTTATTTATTTTTCAAATAATGTCAGTTGTTAATGTTATGAGTTAGCAATAGTCAGTTTGTTAGTAGTTTTTTTAAAATTTGTTAAGAATGGGAAGGAAGTCTTAAAGAATTATTAGTTTAAGATCATGCAATTAATGCTTTAAATTATGGAGTTACATCATCTCAAGTTGTTATTATATGTTAGTTGTGGAGTGGGTCAAGCTGGATGTTGGGTAATTTAGTTCGATTAACTTACTTTTTTTTTATTGTTAAGTAAATAGTATTAGTAAGTTTTAAAAGAGAATAATAATAAGTTTTAGGTTTTAATATAATTAATAAGTGGGAGTAGTATTGTTGATTTATATATTTTTAAAATATTAGATTTTAATTAATGTTAGCAATTTTAGTTGCTTTATTAAGATAGTTGAAATGCTAAATAGTATTTAGTTTTAACTAAGTATGTTTTTAGATAGTTTAGAATTTTAAGTGTTTAATACAATTTTGTTTAGTGTTGTTTTATTTGTATTAAAGTATTTCTAGATTAGAAGCTTTACTTATGGAATAAAGTTTTCTTTAAATTTAGTTAGTTTTGTTATTGGTGTAGATAAGTTGGTTAAATTTTAAAGATAGTTAGCTAGTTTTATTTTTGAGTATTAATTAGTTTAATTTAAAGGTTATTGGCTAATTAAAACAAGTTTAAAGTAGATTCTATTTGCTTAGATATTTTGACCCAACTAACTTGGAGTCATCTACACTTTTTAATTTAAATAATTTTAACTATAGTGTGGTATAAGAAAGGTAAGAACATAAGTTTATCGATATCAATCTTATAACAAAAGTTTTAAAATCTTAACGATGTAATCATCCTCATGTTTATTATCTTAAGACATAATGTAGAGAACCTGTATTTAAATAGTTATCACAATCATTTCAACTTAGAGCACTTAATTAATTATTATAATTTAAAAAAAAAAAAAAAGATTTGTGTTTTTGCCCTTGTAATTTGGGCATGACACTATGCAATCTCACAATCTTTTAAAAAAATGTTTAACAACATGCTTATCATCTAATATGTCTTACATTGTATAAAATGAGCCATCTTAAAAAATCTATCCACCACAACAAATATAGAATCATACCCCTTCACTATCTTAGGTAATCCAAGAACAAATTCCATACTAACATCACTCCAAGGTTTCTCAGGAATAGTAATAGGTGTATACAAACCAATATTTTGACTTACTCCTTTGCAACTTGACAATCTCCAAAACTCTTTACAAATTTCTAAACATCCTTATACATTTGTGGCCAATAATACTTATCCTTTAGAAATTTCAATGTCTTATCAATTCAAAAATGTCTAGCCAATCCACCACTATGCTTTTCTTTAATTAGATTTGACCTCATAGAACTTCTAGGAATACACAAATGAATGCCTTTGAACAACATATCTTCTTGAATGAAATACTCATCATACTTACTTATGTGATATGTTAGATTTGGTGCTTTGCACTCTCTCCACACCTCAGAAAAATTAGGATCAGCACCATACAACTCTTTCATTTCATCAAAACCAACAAATTCACCCTTCATTTTAGTCAACAAAGAATGTCTTCTACTTAATACATCAGCAACTCTGTTAGTAACTCCACTCTTATGCTTAATGAAAAATGTGAAACTTTATAAGTAATCAACCCACTTCATATGTCTTTGATTCAATTTATGTTGATTTCCCAAGTATTATAAAGCTTTATGATTAGTAAACAACACAAACTCCGTAGGAATCAAATAATGTCTCCACTTCTTCAATGGTTGAATAATAGCATAAATTTCTTGATCATACATAGAATACTTCCTTTCAGCATCATTCAACTTTTCACTAAAGAAAGAAAAAGGTTTACCTTCTTGACTTAATACAGCTCCTATTGCATTACCACTTGCATCACATTCAGCTTAAAATACTTTGTTGAAATTAGGCAAAGCAATTACAAGTAATTCAACAACCTTTTATTTCAAAGTCTCAAAACTCTTATCAGCTCCATGTGTCCGCTTGAATTCCTTTTTATCTCCCCTCATTGTCTCAGTCATAGCATTACAAAAAACACTAAAATTATTTATAAACTTTCTATAAAATCTAGCCAAACCATGAAATGATCTTACCTCACCCACATTTTTAGCTGTAGGCCATTCAAAAATTACTTTAACCTTCTAAGGATCCATCTTCAATCCATCAGCTGAAATCACAAATTCCAAATACATAATCTCCTCATGCATAAAAGAACACTTTTTTAGATTGATCAGAAACTTTTCCTCTTTCAACCTCTGTAATAATTGTCTAATATGCTTAAGATGTTTTGCCTTAGTCTCATTGAATATCAAAATATCATTCAAATAAAAAATCACAAACTTACCCAAGAATCTTTTTAGAACTTAATTCATAAACCTCATGAAAGTATTAGGTGCATTAGTCAAACCAAAAGGCATAACCAACCATTCATACAAACCATCTTTTTTCTTGAAAGCAGTCTTCCATTCATCACCTTCTCTAATTCTAATCTAATAATAGCCACTCTTCAAATAAATCTTTGTTAACTACTTTGCTCCACTCAAACAATCAATTATGTCATCCATCCTTGGCATAGGAAACCTATATTTTACTATGGTTTTGTTAATAGTTCTAGAATTAGTACACATTCTCCATTCTCCATTCTTTTTAGGTGCTAATACAATAGGTACAACACAAGGACTCAAGCTTTCTCTGATCAAACCTTTTGACAATAACTCATGCACTTATCTATTAAGTTCTTCATTCTTTGTAGGTGTAAATTTAAATGGTGCTTTGTTTGAAAAACTAGCTCCAGGAATCAAATCCATAAAGTGACTTATACTTCTCATTAGAGGTAAACCATTAGGTATATTCTCTACAATAATCTCTTTAAACTCATTCAACAATTCTATAATTTCTTCTGGTACTCAATCAATACTACTAGCTATCTCTTGGTCACCACTGATTGGCACTCGGTCAACACTAGTTTTTAGCACTTGGTTAGTGTTGACATAACTTAGTTTCTTTTTAATTATAGCAAAAAAAACTTGACTCTTTTTCATTTCATTGTCAAATTGTTTCCCATTAACCATACAAATTTTTACAGCAGTATAATTAAGCTCAGTTGGACTTCTAATTAAAGGCAAATATATTTGTTTCTTTCTATTCACCAAAAGAGTATATTGATTCAATCTTCCATCATGCATAGCATATCTATTGTATTGCCAAGGTCTACCCAACAAAATATGACAAAAATCCATAGGCATGATATCACACAAAACTTCATCAAAGTAATGTTCAATCTTGAACTTCACAAGGCATTGCTCACTTGCAAATATCTTGTACTCATCTTTGATCCATGAAACATGATAGGGTTTAGGATGCTTCAGCCTCTGCAATTGCAACTTTGTAACCAACTCTTATGATGCCAAATTTTTAGAACTTCCACTGTCAATGATCACTTTGTAGCATTTTCAATCCATCTTACATCTTGTCTTGAAAAGACTTCTCCTTAAAACAAGTTCCTCACCACTTCCCTTATTAAATAAGGTTCTTCTTACCATTAGATTTTCTCCAGCCTTAGGTACACTTGGTGAACCCTCATCATCTCCTTGAATCACAACATTTATGTTACCTTGTCCACTTTCAAAGGATCTACATTTAAAAGATCTATGTCTCTCTTTACCACATGTAAAAAAATCACCACAAAAACCACCTCTAGAATAAGAATTACCTCTCCAATCTATTGAATTCCTTGGTATACTCCTTCACACTCATGTCTCTTTGTCTCAAATTTGGCATCGTTCTTAGCAAGCTAACTTGGTAATCAATAGGAAGAAATTTTTTCTTTACCTTATTCACTATCTTTGGCCAAGTTCTGATCTTCTCCTTTCCTCTCCTTTGTCTATGAGTTTGCAAATGCTCCCACCATAGTGAAGCATGACCTTTAAACCTAGTAATTGTAGTATTCACCATCTTATTATTAAGAGTGTTTTCATACTCAAAAAACTTCTACATATTTGAGATCCAATCCAACACAACATTGGTATCCAATTTTCAATCATAATGAACAACTTCTACAACAAGCTTTGAATTTTCCCTAAACAACATTCTCAACAACCTTGCTTCATCTTGGTCTTCTTTAGGTTCTAGATTAGAGTTTGGTGCTACTAATTCATCATCACTTACATCATCTAGATGTGCTCCTATCCTCTAGGATGTCTTCATAGCATCTAATATGGCTGCAATTTGTCTCAATGTATTTAATATTACATTTTTAACATTTCCTCTACCTCAAACAATCTTTACAAATTAGGTTCCTACAAGATCATAACCCTCTACAAGTTATAGGTCAAATTCATAGATCTGCAACCCTACAACCCAATTCACTCAAGGTTCTACATGATCCAATCACCACAAGGATGAACCTCAAGGTTCGATACCACCTAACACAAGGAGGGATGAATAACTAAGGCCAAAGGCACATCTAGCTATCTGAACCACCTTTCATGAGTTAACACAGGAGAAACACAATACACTGAACAACAACCAAAGAAGGAAGAAAAGAAAACACTTGTTCATTCATCAAATAATCAGCATACATGCCCAAATATAAGACCTTCTGGGTTATGAATAGATAAAAAATATATTCCAGATCAAAGATCCAACATCAAGTTTGTAGCTCCAGATAAATATGCAACAAACTTTCCCAAATTTTACATTCTACTCCAAAATCCCTCAAAAAATACCCTAACTCTAAGTCTAAACACTCTATATGTACTTGTCAAAATTCCTTATAGATTATTCTAAAACATTACATAATAGAAAGGTTGACTGAACAATGGTCTGGATACATCCCAATAAAAGATCATAACATAAATGTCAAGATCGAATTGTTAGAATTCTTTAGAATAATTGAGAGGGGGGGGGGGGGGGGGGTGTGAATCAGTTATCCAAGGTCCAAATTCCCTAATAATAATTTTTCACTTCTTATAATGAATCCATAAACTTTTCATCCATACAAGCTTAAAATAATCATCTTAGCAAATTATAGTAAATCAATATGCAGGAATAAAACATGCAAGATCAACACATGACACAGTGATTTACGTGTAAAACCAATTTGGGAAAATCCACCAGTAACATGCTACTTGATTTTCACTCTTCTAAAGTGATGCCCTGTTAAAAGCCTACCCTGTTAAAGGCTTACAACACACTATTAAATGTGACCTTGTTAGAGGATTTCACCATATTGTTAGGAATGGGCCTGATCAAAGGACTTTAGAACATTCACTTGGAATGTCACCCTGTTAAAGGATTTACAACATGGCTATTAAACCAACCTAAGTCCATAGGATTTAAACTATCTGTTACAATTGCTAGAGAGTGACAATAATGGATTGTTGATTTGATACAACTTACAACATACTTTGCAGATTTTTTATCACTCTTTAGTTCAATCCTTTTGCTTGGATTTTAATCACTTCAATTGTTATAGCTTGACATCTCAAGTGTCGTCTCCTTGAGTCTTCTTACTCATCATACCAATGGATCCATATCTGTGGTCATCTATTGAAGTGAAGTGAATGTGCTTTCTTTCTCTTTAGCACCTCCTTCACCAATTATGCTTTCATGTTTGACCTCCTCTCTCACTTTGCTTCATGACCTTATGACTCCTTAAATAGAAATCTAATTTTCCTTTGCTGCTCAATTCTACCTTTCCAACTTTAGGGTTTCAAATGGATTAGGTAGAATACAATTTATCTACCCCATATCTTGCTTTTATCTAGAAAGCTTCATCTAGAATCTAGTTGTATTCTCCAAAAATGTTCTACGTGGTATTCTGTGCCACCAGCTCATCATTCTTATCATCTATTTGATTCATAGAATTCTAGATAACAATCTTGTCAGCTTAGTTCTGGCAAACCTTCAATTTTTGAAATAATGTAGCAACTCGACACAATTGGTTTACTGATGCTCAGAACCTCTATGTTACTCAGCACTTGTATTTTCTCAGCACTTGATTCTTCTTGGCACTTGATTTTACTCGACACTTGTATTTGCTTGGCACTTGATTTTACTTGGCACTTGTATCTACTCGGCATCTGAAGTTCACTCAGCACTTGAAGTTGAACTGTAAGGCTTCAACTAGGAATCTGTTGGACACTTAATATCTTGCTTAGCTTCCTTTTTACTTAGTTAGGCTTTACAAATGTCTTAGCTAAAACCTTACATCTTTGATATGTTTTAGTGTGCCCATTTTCTGTGTCTTAGAGTATGTCATCAATACACTTTTTCATCAATGACTTAGTTGATCCTTGTACTTCATTGTAACATCATAACTTCAACCTTTCTATAGGTGTTCTAGTTACATCTTTATTGATTGCCTCCTCCTTATCAACCAACAAATTGATAGTATTTGGATCATTAAAGCAATTGTCATTCCTGCAAGTAGCAAGTTTGATATCAATGACAAAACAATGATTGAGAACATTCTTTACCAGTTCCATTGTTTGACATCAATCTCCCTCATGATCTTTTCAATCATTTCCAACAATCTCCCTCTTTAGCATTGATGGCAAACCAAACTAATCAATTGATCAACTTAGTTACCACCAAGATTGTATACATTGTCTGCTACTTTTCTTGGCTATTGCATCCTTACTACTAATCTCTTATAGCTCCCTTTTTCATATATATCTCCCTCTTGATTTTTATTGATCAATTTTCTACATATTTCTCCCTCTTTGACATAAATCCTAAAGATGTAGCATCTTTATCATGAAAAATATAAACTTTGGCTTCTTGATGTCTTCTCCCTCTGTCACCATGCTTGTGACTGATTTGGATTTTTTGCTCCTACTATCATCCTCTCCATCATTCTTCTGATATTCCAATGATTTATTCCTATTAATGCAGGGTTCTTACTTTAAACTACTTGAGTTAGGGGTAACTCGGCACATGAAGGAACACTCAATCGACACTAGATTGCTATAATAACTTGACATCCACTAAAGCTACAATAGCTTGGCATCTATTAGAGACAGAATAACTCAACATCCATTAAAGCTATAGTAAATCGACATCCACTAGAGCTACAGTAACTTGACATCAACATGTAGAATGAAAAAAAATGAATAGGATAACAAGGCAACCCAGGATGCTCCTGCATCAATATTCTTTCTAAGATCTCATTTAGTATATTTGGACACATTCTAAAAGAGAATTATGTAATAAAATGAACTATCTTATTAAACCCCACCCTCCGATCACATTTTAGACTTCAAAGCAAGTCTTTATGAAGCCTTGCATACTAAGGTCAGGGTCTGCACTTGGGGGCTACCAGTATATGCCTAGGTCCATGTGAAACCTTCTAAACAATATATTAAAATTTAAGTTTGGTTTTATGTAACTTTCTTTTGTAATTAGAATTAGTATTTATGAAGTATTATTTTAGTCTATTTTAATTTAATTTGATATATATTTAATGAAGATTTAAAAAGGGTTAGAAGTAGAAAGTAATGTTATTTTAGAAATTAGTAAGCGGATAATAGTTACAATAGTCTTTTTAATTAGTTTAAGATTTAAAAGTATTAATGCTAATCAAATTTTATATGGTTGCTTTATTTTAAATAATTGATTGTTTTGTTTCAAAAGTAAAATGAGTTAGTTAGTGAAGATAGTTAGTGGGGATGTTATATTAGGGATAAATAATGTATCTCACTTTATAATTGTATCATGAGCTTAACAATAAGATGAAATTCATATTATGATTGGAAAATTGTATTTGCTCCTTTATTTGATTTAATGAAACATTAATGCATCCTTGAGTAATAAATCCTTAGGTAATGTATTAAGGTATTGTTAGGGAAGCCTATGTCTACATTTCAACATACCTATAATTTAACTTGTAAAACGAATATTTAGAATCATGTCAAACCCCAATTGTCATGTGAGCCTTGGTCAAACATGTATCAACATAGTGGACTTATTAACATTTAAAAAAAAAAATTGTGTATCTTTTCCCTATTATTTTGGGCATGACACTAATATATGAAAATATTCCTATTTTTCCCTTTGTAGGAACTAAAAATTTGCATGGAATACTTTGTTGAGAAATTATTTTGCACAATGCTTAATGACATAAATCCTTTTAGATCTCTCTCTTGAAAATTTGATTAATGACCAGCTCTAAGGTAACTCAATTGATGATAAATGTGAATGTTCACAAGGAGGCGTTTGCTTGTACCCACCAATTTGCACAACTTTGTTGAAACCACAAAAGAGATATATTTTTGTATTTTATGTTTTATGATGAATGAAATTTCTAAACAATACAAATATACAAATTCCTATTTTAACCAAATTTTCTAAAAATAAAATAATGAAGATAAAGTAACAAGAAACTAAATAAAATTATTGAAAGGGAAATTCCTAATGGATATAAGCTAGAGTAACAACATGTCTACAAATTATTATCGAAAGGATCTAGTAGGAAACCATTAAAATTAGGAGTAACACATCCTTTACTCCACTAATGCAATTATCGATAGGAATTTCAATAATAGCCAAAAAATGTTTCACATTTCATCAAATTGTGAGGCCACAAAAAGTGTGTTCACATGAGATAAAATGCTATCCAAGAACAATATTGATCCTTTCTCCAATTTTTCACAACAACAAAATTTGTTAACATAAGAAAAATATTAGAACTAAAAGACCACATTATCATAAAAATATAAAAAAACCACTAGCTCCACTATTATTCATGAACATTCATTCACAAAAATAACACACTCTGACAAGAGTTACTACACTCAAAATGTGAGCAACAATAACATATATTATTGCATCAAAATAATAACTTAGAGTACATATTACATCAATGTATTTAAAATAGATCCTCTCCTCCTTTTGTTTTAGGAGTGAGAGATCTTCTAATATGACTCATATTAAAAGAACTAATAAAATAAGTCTATTTACATACAAACTAACTCTCTAAATGGTGTTAAGTAGGTCTCCACCCTTGTTTTTATCAATTAATGGGTGTATGAGCTTCTACATGACTTAAAAGAATAAAATAAGAAGGATATAAGAAGATAGAAGCCATGAGATGATCTAGGAGTCACTGAGAGCTCTAAAAATGGAAGCTTAACCTTCTCTATGTGTTTCTAGGAGTTGAACACCATCAAAATGTGTTTTCGATGCATAGAATGATCTAAAATAGAAATTGATAGTTAACTATCGGTGCATTGCTTCTTATTCAAAATTGTTGGTGCACCTCTGAAAAAGTGCACCTTCAAAAAGTGATCCTTGGAAAAGTTCACCTTCAAAAAGTGTACCTTCAAAAAGTGCACCTTGGAAAAGTGCATCTTGGTGACAAGACCCAAAAATCCAAAAATTCTTCTAACTATCAAAACTTGATTTCCAACATCGAAGTTTTCTTCCCTTTTATACCAAAATGATATCTAGATGCTTTTTTTTGAATTTGTCTATTATCTCCATTACTTCCTTAGCCTCTAGTAAATCTAATGAATCATACTTATTTCGAATTACTTTTCGATAGTTTCTCACTTCTATCCTCATATCCACAAAATCCTCAAGCTAAGAATCAATTTTTAATAATGCTTCTTCTATTTTGAAAGCTTGTCTAATATCATCTTCTGATGAAGTTTTCTCAAATGTATCCCTAAATTGTTGAACGACTATTTTTACTAAGGATAGTTTAGTCTTTGAATCATCTTCAAATATCTCAAGGCTAGCGATGTTGTATTATTTATTGCTTCCAAAAATTTCTCTCGAGTCTTATTCTTTAGTTGCTAAATATCTTCATGTGGTCCTTCCATGACTTTATCCCCAAAAGATATCTTCTCTATCCAATCATCTAAATTATCTAGTTTCTCCACCAAGTATATTTCCATAAACATCTAGTACCTTCTCACTATAATAGATTTGAGTGCTTTAAATTCATTGGCCTAGGTACATTCCTCATCCATCAGCCCAAATTTATGGTTAATAATGACAACCAATTTATCTGTATTAGTCTAGATGTTGTGCAAAAGGTTCAAATTAAATAGTATTATTTGCACTACCCTTTCCTCAAAATCATGATGCCATTTCTGAAGAGCATCCAAAAAGGAATCCATTTGTGGCTTCGTCTGCCTCCTTTCCAATGCATTTGCAAGAGAAATCTCATGATACACAAAGTCTATTGGCTCCACTACCTCATTTAGTTAGTCAAAAGCTTTACAATATCCACCATAGACTTACCCATTATGATCTCCTTCATCTGATAGTTCTTTAGAGTCAACTATTTAGTGTTTAGATGGGGAGGTGGAATGAAAATGTGTGCCAAGAGGTCTTGATCTTAATTATTAATTATGAAGGCAATTGTTCTAACATCACCCTTAAGTGGCTTAGGTTTCCAGATTACCTTTATTAATTCCAAAATTTCATCTTGTTCAATTAATTCCATTTATCTCTTTTGTTTGATCATAACCTCCTTCTTCAACCATGATGGTGTCATGCCAATTGATGACATATATTGTGCTAAAGAGGTTGGTTCTGTTGTAGGTTCCTTTCCCTTATCGCTCTTCTCTAGAGTCTTCTTATGTTGAGGAAGAAATCTAGAGTGAGTTTCTATATCATGTTGGGTTGGAGACCTAGCCTCTGTATGTAGAGGATCTAGTTGCATTTCTCCTACTATCTATCCTTAGATAGTTCATCGTTATGCAACATATTCTCCTTCTTCTAGATTTTGACTTTCAGATTCAATCATCAGAGGAGGTGGAGCCACTCATCCTTGTTCTATTAATTTTGGCATACCTTGTGCTAGTGGGGGAGGAATGCCAAGAGGTCCTTGTGGTAGTAGAGGTAGTTGAATCCAATCTTCTGCCAATGGATCCTTCCTAAGGTGTCCCATATTTTCTATCCTACCATCTTGATGCCTAAAAATGTGAAATCAAAGTTTGAGAGGTAAAAAATGTCTACCCCCTTGCCCTCCATTTCTATAATCTATTTATGTTTCTCATATTCAAAGGTCTAAACCTAGATGGGCTCCCTATGGATAGAAGAAGGTGTCTAAGTTGAGCTTCTTCTCCTCCCTTCTTTACCCATAGTAGGTGAGTGAGTTCTCTTATTCAAAGGTACAAACTTCATTTTTTTCCCTTCCTCCTCATCTTCCACCTTAGGGATTTTTTTTGGAATTCGTGACAAGTGGTTACTCTTATTCTTTAGTCTCCTCTTCACATCTACAACCTGTAGATGCCTAAATTTGATTACACTGCTTTGGTAATCCTATATAGCTATCTCTAAAGGCATCATTAATTAAATTCCTATTTATTTAATCCTTTGCGATCCCCTAGCTAATTAATTTAATTAATCATCTATAGTCCTAATTGATAAATCAAATAACTTATCATTTATCAATTAAATCCTAGTCTTCTATCTAATTCAAAAATATCCATTTATTAAATAAATCTATTTGATAAATAAAGCCCTCAATAACCCCTAACCTATTCCTAATCCTCTATTTAGCCTAATCCACCCCATCCACCCATACTAACTAAGCTTAGTCACTAACTCACCCACCCTCATGAATGCCATCCACTTGCATATCTCTAACAAGCTTAGTCTAATCCTAAACCATCTCTAATCACCCCCCTAACCTTGTAACATTCCCTAAGTAAGCTTAAGACTTTCCTAAGCCAAGAAAAGTCAACAATCTCAACTCCCTCCAAAATATCCCAACCACAATCCATGTGCTCCCCTTTGAGTGCATCCTAGCCCTCCTTAAGCTTTCATCTCTCCTTGCATCTTAGCCCTCCATCCCTCAAGCCCTTAGCCTATAAATTGAATCCCCTCCCAAGCCATTTCATCACAACCTTTGAGCTAAAGTTATAATGCTAGTTTGAGAAATAAAGCCTTTTAATCATACCCTTATAATGCCATTTTGAGAGCAAGTTTTACATCAAATCCATTCACCCAAGCAAAAATCTATCAAGAACACCATTGAAGCTAGTTTGAGAAGCTTGAGCATACATCCCAAATTTTATCAAATAGACTCATCCCTAAATCAAGAGAACAAACTTATTGAGAGAGCCTATTAATGGCTCACATTCTCATTTGAGTTGGTTTCTTCTTTGTCTCTCTTAAAGGTTATATTAGTATTGTTAGTTGATGCTTTTTTCTCTTAATAGATTAGTGTTTCTTGCTAACATATTAGTATACACATTTTGGTACACCCGGTGGGACCCCACTATGGATCATTTAATCATCCATTTCTATCTATATGTTGTTTTTTCTAATAATCTAATTTTTTTGTTGTTTGAGTGAGTTTTAGGGTGTTTCACTTGTTTTTGCAAGTTGAAGGGTGCACTTGGGAAGAAGAAATACCCTCAAAAATTTGACAATAACCAAAAAATTAAAAAAATTTGCGCATTTCAGTTCTTTTTGTGTAGTGTCGTCTCAGCAGATTGGCATCTACGTCAGCTACTCTGTCGTCTCCGCAACCAAACTAACGTCTCTAATGTCTGGCATCTTTGCCTAGTCTTTCGCTGTCGGCGTCGCCACTAAATTGTCATCTCTGCATCCTTGTCTATTGTCTCTATAGATCAGTGCCTCTGCCAGATACTCTGTCATCTCTACCGCTGCCTCTAGTCTTTTGTCATCTCCGTCGCTGCTAACCTCAACTATCGTCTTCGCAAATTGACATCTCCATCTGTTTTCCAATTAACTGCACCGCCAAACTAATCTATCATCTTTTCCCTTTTCTCTGTCGTCTACGCAAATTGGCATCTTCACATTTTAGCATTTTTGTAGTTTGGCATCTCCGCCTGATGAACTGTCATCTCCGCCTGATGAACTGTCGTCTCTGCCTGTTGTTGTTGCATTTCTGTTTTAACATCTCTATTCTTGTACTTTTTATTTAAAAAAAAAAAAAAAAAAAAGAGAGTATAAATCAAATTTTAACTTTTGGTGGTTTCATAGGGTAGAGGTTTTTCTAAGCATTTTTATGCTTAGGAAAAATAACAAAAAAAGTTTTAAAAAAATTTCCCATAGTTAAGCTTTCCTTTTGGAAGATTTCGGGTGACTAATCAAATTGCTTTTTTGTCTCATTGTAGGTTGGAGCAACGAACTTAATCATGTTTTTTAGGTTTTTCTTGGAATGAACTTGCATGGTTAAACACATTTTTTTTTGAATGAATGTTGCTCAAACATAATCTTGAATGCCATGGATTAAAATCAATCTTTCTTAGAATGCATGTTTAAAACAAAAAAAATCAATCTTGAATGAAAAAGATCAATTAACCATTGCAATATCTCACATTTCAATTTTTGGGCATAAAAAAAATTTAAATCCACATTTTTGTAATCTTCTAAGTTATAAAAATAAATAAAAATTCTTTGGGTGAGTTTGTCATTGGACTCACCCTCTATAATAACCCATCAATTTAACCATTGGTTGCAATCTCAGTGCCATCTATGGGGATGGGTCCACCTAAGAGGGTGTTAAGTGCTCTACAAATATCAAACTCTACTCACTTAGGTTTTTAGTGATTTTTCTAACTTAAAAAATTTTTTGAATGCACATTAGGCTCGCTAACACTTCAACTTTGGGCTTTAAAAAGAGTTCACTCAATCTTGAATGCTTAAAAATCAATGAACATTGTGTGGTTTTGACACATTTCAATGACGCTTGCATTTCTTATGTTCACGATCTCTCGATTTCCATTATGTTGACGACACTGTCAAATTGGAATGAACATTGTATGCCATAATCACAAGTGTCTTCAATCATAGCTTACAAAATCTAAATCATCAATTGGAATGAACGCGTGTCTTTTAAAACCAAGATCATGTATGGAGTCTTGTTTTACACTTTTTAGGAGGCCTGCTTGTGGATTTCATCAGCCCTTAGGACAAGCTCAACTCCAACATTTCAGTGGAGTATAAGAATTGGGAGGTGAATCGAAAGACACCTCTCTTGGGATCAAGATTTTGTCACTCGGGCTAAGCCTCAAGGAACTTTATACCCTTGAGAAGTGAAAGAGGAGAAGTCAGTTACCGCTCCTCTCGGCTATATGATATCTTTTTGGTTTCATCTACAGATTTGGGCCTCACATACCTTGGGTATATCGAGGACTCCCTAGCTAAACCAAATTTCATCCTTGTATAAAGCTTCCTAGGATGTTGGTGTGTTTGATGTGCTTGTTCCAAACTTTTTGTTTGCTTGTTCATAGCTTTTGAAATGAATGTTTGCCAACTTCGGTCAAAATCCCAGAAAAGAAAAAATCTGCTAGCTCAAGACATACTTAGTGTAGTCACTGCCTCATTAGAAAGTCCATCCAAATCATCCCCCCAGCCAGCTAGCAACCCAATCCAAAATCACCCAAGCCTTCAGAATTGTTGTTACTCTACTAGAGTTTGCTATCCAATCAATCCATCCAAATCAACCAATCTCACCAAGGTTAGCCCTCTGACAGAGCATTGTCTAGGGTAATCCAACTTTTTCACTTGTATCCCTCATAACCTTGAGCTAAAGTTTGGGATCCACAAGTGGTCAATCTCATGCCATGCCCATAGGATCATTAGTCTATCCTCAAGTTGACACAGCCACCAATCCTGCACATAGGAAAGCAAAACTCTCACTTTTTGATAGCATGCCCTTGAAGTCTTCCATCCACAGGAAAGCCAAAAATCTCCAGCCAATCCTCCTTAGGTCTGTCATGCAGCTTTGACTCTCCCTAAGAAATCTTTCATCAGCCAATCCAAAATCAATGCTTAATCCAAATCCAACCATGAACTTCTGTGTTCATCCATATGCAAGACCCCATCCCCATCCAATTCATCATCAAAACATGAAATCCCAAACCTATCATGATGTGTTTGGTCATATTGTCATTTCTCCCGCTACATCCTATTCTAATGATGATGAAAATCTTGTTGACTATGAAAAGTATCCTGAGAGTCTTAGAAGCCTTCCGCCAACCATCCTCTAAAATCAAAGAGTTATTCCATACTATCTAGTCATGCCATCTGATATCCCAGCTTCTCCTCCATCACCCAATCAACCAAGCTTCCAATCTTCCACCCCCATCATACTAGCTATTGCTATCAATCCACCTCCACCTCCACCTCCAACACACGAGTCTCCAAGGAATCTCCTAGAGAAAATACAAGAAAAGCTACCTCCAATAGCCGATAAGCCATGTCATCTAATCCAACCATGTGAAGTAGTCAGTGATGAAGCTTCCCCATCTATAATATCACCTCCATCTCCCATAGCTATCATCCCCATACCATGCATCAAATTGCTTAAAATATTTCCACTTCCTACAAGCATTAAAACCCCACCACCTATCAAATCCCTCAAAATCCTATTGAAATCACCTCCAAGCATTTCCCAAATCTCCTATAATGACCCTTATGCATCCATCTTCTACTCACCCATCTCCACTACCGAATCTCTCGTCTATCCATTTGCTTCCTTTGAAGAATCCATCCCTTCACCTCCTATTGCACCATCCACTCCAATCCAATCCTATCAAGATCCTACCCAAAAGCATGTTGACATCCCCCAAAGCATAAATGTAGAGATCATCAGACCATGTCTTCCATCCATAGTGCAGTCACCATCCCCTCCATCTCCAAAACCTCAAGCCATACCTCCTCTACTGCTAAATCAAGATCCTATCCTACCATCTCCTCCACTCCATGCTTCCATCTTACCACCTATCCAAGCTATTCCACCACCTATAATCTACCCTCTTGGTTCACTTACATTCATCCATGGTGGCCTCCTCTTAGCAGAATAATTAAGTACAATATCTCCCTATTGCAGTACATCTAATAAAGCACTTCTACCATTTTCTATAAGCAAAAAGTTTCCTCAGCTCATTCAAATGCTCAATCGATGGCATTATCAAGGTCAAGGTTTAGGACCACAAGAGCAAGAAATCATAAAGCCTATTATTACACAAAAGAATCCAGGATTTCATGGTCTTGGATATGTATCCAAAGGCTCACCATCTAAAAGTGTTGGTACATGCCATCCCCAAAGCAAGCCTATCTCCAGGCCCACCATGCTAGCCTCCCATCACTCCTTTAAGAAATTTAATGTCATCCCCCCTCCACCATCTTTACAACCCAAAACAACCTACCATATTCCCCCCTTCATCTGCTAAATCTATTTTGGGTCCCTATGTCCCAAAATCTACCATCCTCCATCCTCCTATCATCCAGCATAAAAATCCCACTCCTTTCATTCCCATTCAGGATCAACAAAGGCACACCTCTCTACCTATTATCCATCATCCTCCAATTATAAGCTCCTACATATCCTCTCCATCTTGTAAGGCTTCTCCTAACCATCTTCCCAAAGCTTACCACAGCAATGTGAATGCCAACTTCAAAATGCACAAAGCTGAAAATCCACATCCTAGGCAATCATATGTCTATTCTAAAAGACATACTCCAAAAAGGAAAAATCCAATCAAAGAATGCAAAACAATGCAAAAGCCTATGAAAAGAAAATCCAAAACCATGTCGATCCCAAAGAAAAAAGTTGAAACCCAATGCATAATGGCATCCACCATTGCTAATCCCCAATCTAGTGACTTGTGTCCCCCATCTCCTAACTCCATCTTGGGTGCCTATATCCCCAAGCACACTTCCACAAATCCTCCATCAAGCCTGCATCTACCATCTATCTCCCATATGCTCTTTTCACACCCATCCCAACATGCACCAATGTTGATCGTGCAAGCATCCCCATCTCATGCTCCTTTCTAGCCTTTTCATACCTCCATCTCCTACCATCAATCCCATATAATCTAATCTATTGCATAAATCACACATCTAGTGTACCAACAACTAGCAACAAAATTGAACATTCCAACAGCCAGTGAAAAATCCCAAAAAAGTGAAAAATAGCTGAAGAAAGCCAAAATCATTCCAGCTAAGTCTAATGTCAAAAAGTCAAAAAAAGAAAAGAAAAATAAAGTGTCCACTGGTGAAAACTTGGCAAACAAGCATCATGCGTAATCCAGCCATCCCCAGCTTAGCCTATCATCCTCATGCTTTTGGTCACATCTTGCCATCCACCTCCATCTTTCAATTTATCCACTTATCTTTCATCCTCCAGCTTTTATCTATCACTATCCACTTATCTTTTGCAACCTCACCCCATCATCCTTGCTATCATCCATCTCCGTAGCACCTTCAGCTTTTCCATCCTAGCTTCAATCCTATCACATCCATCGTAAGACCTCCTTCCACATGTCATCTTCTAACTAGGGGCACTATATTCCTTGGAGATCTTGTCTTGTCCATCCTCCCTTGTCATTGGTATATCTCTCTAGGCTATCCTCATGCAAATGCAATGTCATCCTCTCATTAGCCATTCACTCTAGCACTTTCTATTAGCTCAACTACTACCAACCTTAGCATTGTCCCCATCCTTGGTCACACATTTATCATCATCATTTGATGCATCTTGCCAAATCCATATCTTCCACTATCACCTCATCCTTAGCTTCTGCATCTTGCACAAACTTGAGCTATCCCACTATCTTATCATCCAAAGTTCCTATACAGCTTGTAAATAATCTTGTATCTAATGCGTGTATCACACGCTTGTATCATAGCTTGTATATCTAGTCTTGTCCAAAAATACCTTGTACATTTGTAACATATATTTGTCTATCAGCTTGTACATCCTCTTTATCTTTGTACCATTGTATCTATCCAACTTTTGTGTCAGTTCATCCTTGATCAGCATCTTGCACACATTGCACAACCCTTGGTTAGCTATTCCAATGCATCCTTTAGCTAGAACTCCTATCACCAAAGTGTTATCCTTCTTAGTTCAGCTTGCCAGACACATCACTCATCCAGATCCATCAGCTTAGGTACCCTCCGATAGATCCTTATAGGATATAGCTTTCCTCATGTTTGATCTTGGCCTGTTACTACCTCGTCCTACCCATTTTTTTGGCAAACAGTTCTCTTTTGGATTTTCGATTTCTTTTGATTTGGAATCTTCCCTTTTGGGTCTTGAAATATCTTTTCCAAGAAATCTTTTTGTTCCCTCCTCAAGGTTGCCACAATCTTCCATATCATGGTATGCTGCAAATGGGGCAATCTGAGCATGAGGTCTTGATCAGGTCTTTTGCTTGTTTTTCTTTTCTGCTTAAGGGTTACCCAGTGTCGGTTCCACGCTACTTCCTCTAGGATTCATGTGTGATGTTGGGGCAATCCTTATGTGTTTATTTTGAGTCAGTTTGTTAGTCCTCTAGACCATTGGTTAAAAGGCCTCGATGTTCTTGGTAAACTTGGCAATTAACCAATAGTCCTATAGAAAATCTAGTACTCAACTATATGGTGGTACTTCTCTTTGAAGTATCCCCCCACTCAAAAAGCTTCAATGGATTCCCTTCATCTCCATTATCCCCCATCCATATCTAGCATCTGTCTCTCCTACCCCAGCATATGCATTAGTATCTCTTTGAATCAATCTTCACTTTTAGCCTTAGGGATCCACAATCCTACTCTTAGGGATCCACCAATCCAATCAATCCACCAAGCCTAATCTTTCGAGATCCACAATCCTAGTCCTAGGGATCTCTAAAACCCATCTTCTGCCAATCTAAATCTTTGAAATCCTATTGCATCAGCTTTGTCATCCCCTCATCCCTCACCCTATCCTGGATTCCTTTTTATAACACTCCGCTCTTTCCTCCCCCCAATCTTGGAATGTCTTAAGCTTGCTTCCTTTGGTGAATCTGACCTCCCTTTATCATTCTCCTGTAGTGAGAGTTTGAGCTAATTCAGCCCCTTCTCTTTGCCAATTTGTGTCTCTGCTCATCTCAATTTTTGGTGCTTTTCAAGAAGTCGTCGAGCCTCATTTCTCTCTCCGCCACCTTCTTGAGGGGGCATCATCTAAGTCTAGTCTCTCCTCTTCTTATCCGAGACTGGGACAACCTTGTTGCTAAAACATCTTCCTCGTGTCATCTTCATTCGAACTTCTTTAAAATAATGTTGTCTCAACACTATGTCAAAGAGGGGCAAAATGTAGACACCTAAATTTGATTACATCTCTTTGGTAATCCTATTTGGCTATCTCTAAAGGCATCATTAATTAAATTCCTATTTATTTAATCCTTTACCATCCCCTAGCTGATTAATTTAATTAATCATCTATAGTCCTAATTGATAAATCAAATAACTTATCATTTATCAATTAAATCCTATTCTTCTATCTAATTTCAAAATCCCCATTTATTAAATAAATCTATTTGATAAATAAAGCCCTCAATAACCCCTAACCTATCCCCAATCCTCTATTTAGCCTAATCCACCCCATCAACCCATACTAAGTAAGCTTAGTCACTAACTCACCCACCCTCATGAATGCCATTCACTTGCATATCTCTAACAAGCTTAGTCTAATCCTAAACTATCTCTAATCCCCCCCCTAACCTTGTCACATTCCCTAAGTAAGCTTAAGACTTTCCTAAGCCAAGCAAAGTCAACAATCTCAACTCCCTCCAAAATATCCCAACCATAAGCCATAAAGAATCTTACAAGCCCATTCATTGCTCTTACAAGCCATTTATGAATGGTCTTTATGAATATATTATCCCTTGAGCTTCCTTTGTTGGCTCATCCTTTCTCTTTCCTCCATCCACTCACCCATGACATGTGTCACTCCCTGGTTGGTGCTAAACAAGAAGAATCCATGTGCTCCCCTTTGAGTACATCCTAGCCCTCCTTAAGCTTTCATCTCTCCTTGCATCTTATCCCTCCATCCCTCAAGACCTTAGCCTATAAATTGAATCCCCTCCCAAGAAATTTCATCACAACCTTTGAGCTAAAATTATAATGCTAGTTTGAGAAACAAAGCCTTTTAATCATACCCTTATAATGCCAAATTGAGAGCTCACAAAGCTACCAATTTGCCCTTACCCATCCATGTCCATTGAAGCTATTTTGAGAACCTTGAGCATACATACCAAATCTAAGGAAATAGACTCATACCCAAATCAAGAGAACAATCTCATTGAGAGAGCCTCTTCCATGGCTCATATTCTCATTTGAGTTGTTTCCTCTTTTAGTCTCTCTTATATGTTATGTTAATCTTTGTTAGTTAATGTTTTGTTCTTTTGATAGATTAGTATTCCTTTTCTAACATATTAGTATATACACAACCATCATCTCTATTCATGTTCTTTTGGGCACTGATGGGGAGTCTTCTTTTGCTTAGCGTCAAGGTGGCAAAATATTTTTTGGTGCCTATTGCACCTGTTCTTTCTCTTGTTGAGATTTTTCTTCTTGAATAGCCATTTTTTCTTGAGCCACTTCCTCTTTCTCTCTCCTTCTAGGGGCTTGCATTATCGTCTTACCCTTACCCTTTTGTGTCTCAAAATAATCAACCTCCTTGTCATGCTAGTGTACCATCTTTGGCTTCGCTATTGATTTGGTAGGGTAAGTTGATATGGTGACCTTTGTTCCTTTTCCTTTATTTGGTTAGGTTGTAGCTTGAAGAGGTAGGGCTTGAGGAATTGGATCCATCCAAAAAGGTTTCCTAATCCATTCACTTGTCAATTTAACCACATGTTGACCCCAATGTTTAATATCATTGTTCCTGTCATGCCCAATTTTTCCATTCATAATGGGTCTTTCATAGATCTTTTCCTCGTTGTACAAGAGATCTATTATATGAGGGACATCCTTGTCCCATGCTTTGAGGGGTGTCTCTATGTGTGACATTGACTTCACATAGCTGCATGAATTTAGTGATATTATCATCTCCAAGAGATTCCTCATAAAGGGGCTTGAAGACCTTTCTAATTGAAGGATTCAAGCCCTTAGCCTGCTAATCCTCTCTGTCCTATGGTTCCCTATTTCTTATTTCCTTGACCCTTACCCTTTAGCCAAAAAAATATTTTAAAGATATATTTTTTTTCTTCAGATTAGGCCTTGCCCTTTAATGCAAGTTAGGAAATAGTAAAATTAGGCTAATTTAATCAGCTATTTTGAATATCTATGTTATGAATTAATAGTATGTACATTGTACAATCTCAAATATAATCAATAAAAATAATATTTTTTGGCTTCTCAATCATTGTTAATGCTAGCCTATGACTCTATTTTTAGCTTCTCAATGAATTGTTCAAATGTTATTCTACAACTTTGTTATGAAAAATTAACTGTTATAAAGTTAGAAACAAAAAAAGGTTTTCAAAAATCCTTTTATGGTTTCATATTTGATTAATGATTCATATTAAAAAATTATTATAAGTAAAATCATCTTAGTTGTTTTTTTTTGTTAATCTATTTCATCACTTTCAAAGGGGAATAATGTTAGTAGTGGGTAATTCTATAGTTAATTTGAATAAATGAATGAGTTAAATTTTATGGTAAACTATGAATCTTATCTACCTAGAATATACATTCAAATGAAAACTAAAACCTTACATTTAACTCAATAATATATTTTTAAAATCAAACCAAACTATGAAACCTACACTGTGTTGTATGTATGTTGTCTATGTTTTTAGTTTGGGTTGACTAGAGTGTTGACCAATTTTAGGACATCGACCAAAGGCTTGAGAGTTCTCTGATTGTGGTATTATGTTGATTGATCTTTTAAACTCAACCATGGTAATGTGATTGGTATGCTCCTTGATGATTTTGTTTATATTGTTGGTTATTGTTTTTAGTGTTATTATGGGATAACAGGATGAGCGTTATGACCTACTTGACTTAAACATTTTGAGTCTTCAATCACTATTTTTGGGATACTTTCTGGATGTTAATAGAGAACTGATGGGTATTGTGATTTATCTTTTGATGATTTCTAGTCAGTTGTATAGGAGTAAGGTGATTTACTATGATTTTTTGATTTGTGATTTCATAAGCTTAGGGTAGGTTATCTATATGTAATGTCAAGAAGTGGCTCACAATGGAGGTCGGGGCTCTAAGTAGTTACCAGGGTAACCCATTGTAAGTTGTTTAATAAGTGAAAACTCTACACTAAATGAGAGTAAAATGAACCTAATAAGAGTCTTTGTATGTTCTTGTCCATGCCTTGAGTGCTAATATAGATGAGGATGGGAGTAGAGAGAATGCTTGGTTGTGACCTTGTATTGTTAGTATGAGAAGATTCTAGTGCCACATAGGAACACTAGGGGGTTGGGGTCCTGAGAGACTGCTAGGGTAACTCTAGTGTTGATTCTTGTGATGACACTTATCCACTTACATAGTAGGTTTCCTATGTGTTTTGTGTGCCTCTAGGTCTAGATGTTGATTTATCTTGGAACCTTTGAGTTAGATTACTTTTAGGGTTTCCTAGACTTAGAGAGTACTTTTGATATTTGGATTGATATCCTATTTGGGACTTGAGACTATCTCCTTAGCATGGCGGGAGTGGGCCTTCTTGGGTTACCATGTGGTTAGGTAGTAGTTCTTGTTACTCTTACCATTGAGATCCGTCTATAGATGTTGTGGCTAGAGTTTCCTTGTCTACATTTCCTTTCATTCTATTCTTGTGTATTATGATGCATGGTTGTATCTTTATGACGGATAGTTATATCTTTATGATGGATGATTTTATTTATTATATTGTACTTTGTATCATGGATCTGAATGGGATAATATAATTTTGTTTCTATAATTGTATATTCTTTTAGCCTTTCATACCCTATGACATGTACAATGGATGATTGAGTATTCTAAATTTTATTGCCAAGTGCCATTTAGAACAAATGTATATTATTATATGGACTTTGGACTTTGAATTATTCTTTCTTGTGGATGTGGTATTTATTAGACTTAGTATTAATTATATTTAAATGTGATTCAACGTCTTGGGATCCTTAAGGAATGCAATCTATTTTGTTTGCTTAATTATGACTATATGTTATTGCTTCCACTACTTAATGTTTGAAGTGTATGTTATTCCTTCTTTTAAAAATAATGTTTGGTAAAACTTAGTAAGACTTTAGGTTAATTCTTTTGGATCCCTTGGTGGGGTGTTACATCTAGTATCAAAGCCTAAGTTTCTATATTGGGAGCTCTGGTTATATTGTAACACTACTAGTTGTTAACTAGTTGAACTAAAACCAAAAATTAAACTATTATATATATCCATTACAAACTGAAACTTGAACTAGTTGAACTGAAACTTTTAGTTGTATATTTTCAAAACTTGAACAATTATACTTCAAAACTAAAATATACTTAAACCTAAAATTAGGAAAACTTGACACATGAAGGGTCACTCAACATACACTAGATAACTCAGCACATGAAGAGACACTCAACATACACTAGGTATCTCGACACATGAAGGAACACTTGATTGACACTAGATTGCTATAGGATCTTGACATCCACTAGAGCTATAATAACTTAGCACACATTAGAGCCACAATAACTCAAAATCTATTAGAGGTACAATAACTCAACATCCACTAGAACTATAGTAACTTGGCATCAACATATATAATGAACAAAAAATGAGTAGGATAACAAGGCAACCCAAGATGCTCCTGCACCAATATTCCTTTTAAGATCCCATTTAGTATCTTTGGATACATTTTAAAAGAGAATTATGTAATAAAAAGAAATGAATAAAAAATAAAAAATAAATAAAATATTTTAAAATGAATCTATGTTTATCCTAAGCTTTACCTAATAAACTTTAACACATAAACATAACTATCTTTTTAAACCCCACCCTCCAATAAAATTTTAGACTTCAAAGCAAGTCTTTATGAAACCTTGGATACTAAGATTAGGGTCTATACTTGGTGGCTATTAGTACATGCCTAGGTCCATGTGAAACCTTCTAAACAATCTGTTGATGACATGTGGAGGGAGTATGGTTGATGAAAGGAGGGGTCCAACATTATAAACAAGGTCATATTTAAAGCTGGTAGAGGGGAGGAGACGTACATCTGCCACCCTTGACTTTCCCTCCACACACTCCAAGTCACACCCACCTGCAATCTTCCTTGGTCAATATGACCCATGTATGGGGTGTCCACATGAGCCTAGGGTAGCATGGAAAGGGGGCTGTGGAAAATATAATGGGGTTAAGGGGGTAAGGTTAGACAATATGTAAGCGATTAAGGTGTTAGGATATGTCAGGATTTGGTTAGTAGAATGGTTAATATGTATGTAGTTAGGTGTTAGTTGTAGATAGTTGTAGTAAGTTTTATTTAAATGTTTTAATATTAATTTTTGGTTAGTTAGTATTATTTAGTCTTAGATAAATTTTTATTGTAAAGTGTTTAGATTTATAATTAGTTTTAATTAATAGTAATATAGTAAAATTTAAGTTTGTTTTTATTTAACTTTCTTTTGTAAGTAGAATTAGTATTTATGAAGTATTATTTTAGCCTATTATAATTTAATTTGATATATTTTTAATAAAGCTTTAAAAAGGGTTAGAAGTAGAAATTAATGTTATTTTAGAAATTAGTTAGTGGATAGTAGTTACAATAGTTTGTTTAATTAGTTTATGATTTAAAAGTATTAATGCTTTAGATCTTTTTAATTAAATTGTATATGGTTGCTTTATTTTAAATAATCGATTGTTTTGATTTCCAAAGTGAAATGAGTTAGTTAGTGAAGATAGTTAGTGGGGATGTTATATTAGGGATAAATAATGTATCTCACTTTAGAATTGTGTCATGAACTTAACAATAAGATGAAATCCATATTACGATTGGAAAATTGTATTTGCTGCTTTATTTGATTTGATGAAACATTAATGCATCCTTGAGTAATAAATCCTTAGGTAATGTATTAAGGTAGTGTTACGGAAGCCTATGTCTGCATTTTAATATACCTATAGTTTAACTTGTAAAATGAATATATAGAATCATGTCAAACCCCAATTGCCATGTGAGCCTTAGTCAAACATGCATCAACATAGTGGACTTATTGACCTTTAAAAAAAAAAATTCGTGTATCTTAGCCCCATTATTTTGGGCATGACATTAATATAGGAAAATATTCCTATTTTTCCCTTTGTAGGAACTAAAATCTGCATGAGAACACTTTATTGAGTGATCATTTTGCACAATGCTTAATGAAAGAAATCCTTTCATATCTCTCTCTTGAAAAGTTGATCAATGACCAACTCCAAGGTTCTAGATGGCTATTTTACAACCTGCTAGGTAACTCAATTAAAGATAAATGTGAATGTTCACAAGGAGGTCTTTGTTAGTACCCACCAATCTGCACAACTTTGCTTAAATGTAACCACAAAAGAGATATATTTTTTTATTTTCTATTAATTTCTAAATAATGTAACTATATGAATTCCTATTTTAATCAAATGTTCTAAAAATAAAATAATGAAGATAGAGTAACAAAAAACTAAATAAAATTATTGAATAGGAAATTCCTAATGGATATAAGTCAAAGTAACAACATGTCTGCAAATTATTATCAAAAGGATCTGGTAGGAAACCATTGAAAATTGGAGCAACACTCCTCAACACCACATATACAATTGTCGATAGGAACTTCAACAGTAACCAAAAGATGTTTCACATTTCATCAAATCACGAGGCCACAAAAAGTTCACATGAGATAAAATTCTATGCAAGAACAATATTGATCCTTTCTCCAATTTGTCACAACAACAAAATTTGTTAACATAAGGAAAATATTAGAACTAAAAGGTCACACAATCATAACAACATAATAAAACCACTAGCTCCACTATTATTCATGAATATGCATTCACAAAAAATAACACCCTCCAACAAGATTTACTACACTCAAAATGAGAGCAATAATAACATATATTATTGCATCAAAATAACAGCTTAGAGTACATATTACATCTATGTATTTAAAAAAGATCCTCCCCTCCTTTTTTTTAAGGAGTGAGAGCTCTTCTAATATGACTCATACTAAAAGAACTAATAAAATAAATCTATTTACTTAGAAAATAACTCTCTAAATGGTGTTAAGAAAGTTTCCAAACTTGTTTTTATCAATTACTGGGTGTATGAGCTTCTACATGACATAAAATAATAAAAGAAGAAAGATATAAGAAGATAGAGGCCATGAGATGATCTAGGAGTCACTGAGAGCTCTAAAAATGGAAGCTTAAACTTCTCTAGGTGTTTTTGGGAGTTGAACTACCATCAAAATGTGCTTCCGATGCATAGAACAATCTAAAATAGTAACTAAAAGTTAACTATCGATGCACTCCTTCTTATTCAAAATTGTTGGTGCGCTTCTGAAAAAAAGTGCACCTTAAAAATGTGCTCCTTGGAAAAGTTTACCTTCAAAAAGTGCTCCTTGGAAAAGTGCACCTTGGTGATAGGACCCAAAAATCCAAAAATTCTTCTAACTATCAAAGCTTGATTTCCAACATCCAGGTTTTCTTGCCTTTTATACCAAAATGATATTCGGATGCTTTCTTTTGAATTTCTTTATTATCTCAATTACTTCCTTAGCCTCTAGTAAATCTAATGAATCATACTTATTTCAAATTACTTGTCAATAGTTTCTCACTTCTATCCTCATAACCACAAAATCCTCAAGCTAAGAATCAATATCTAATAATGCTTCTTCTATTTTGAAAGCTTGTCTAATATCATCTTCTGATGAATTTTTCTCAAATGTATCCTTAAATTGTTGAACTACTATTTGTACTAAGGACATTTTAGTCTTTGAATCACCTTCAAAAATCTCAAGGCTCGCAATGTTGTATTATTTATCCACTTCCAACAATTTCTCTCGAGTCTTATTGTTTATTTGTTGAATATCCTCGTGTAGTCCTTCCATGACTTTATTCCCAAAAGATATCTTCTCTATCCAGCCATCTAAATTATCTAGTTCCTTCACCAATTATATTTCCATAAACTTCCAATACTTTTTCCCTTTAATAGATTTGAGTGCTTTCAATTCATTGGCCTAGGTACATACCTCATCCATCAGCCCAAAATTATGGTTAATAACGACAACCAATTTGTAAGCATTTGTCTAGATGTTGTGCAAAAGGTTCAAATTACCTTGTATTATTTGCACTCCCCTTTCCTCCAAACTATGAAGCCATTTCTGAAAAGCATCCAAAAAGGAATCCATTTGTGGCCCTGTCTCCCTAATTTCCAATGCATTTTCTAGAGAAATCTTACCCCAATGGCTCCTTCCTAAGGGTGTCCCATATTTTTTGTCCTACCATCTTGATGCCTACAAATGTAAAATCAAAGTTTGAGAGGTCAAAATTTTCTTCCCCCTTGCCCTCCATTTCTACAATCTATTTTTGTTTCTCATCTTCAAAGGTCTAAACCTTGATGGGCTCCCTATGAATAGATGGAGGTATCTAAGTTGAACTTCTTCTCCTCTATTCTTCAACCATGGTAGTTGAGTGAGTTCTCTTACTCAAAGGTACAAATTTAATTTTTTCCCTTCCTCCTCATATTCCACCTCATGGATGGTTTTTGGCATTTGTGGTAAGGGGTTACTCTTCTTCTTTAGTCTCCTCTTCACACCTACAACCATCATCTCTATTTAGGCTCTTTTGGGCACTGATCGGGAGTCTTCTTTTGCTGAGGCTCGAGGTGGTAGAATTTTTTTTGGTGCATGTTGCACCTTTTCTTTCTCTTGTTGAGATTTTTCTTCTTGAATACCTATTTTTTCTTGTGCCACTTCCTCTTTCTCTCTCCTTCTAGGGGCTACCTTTATCTTCTTACCCTTACCCTTTTGTGTTTCAAAACAATCAACCTCCCTCACATGCTAGTGTAACATCTTTGGCTTCACTAGTGATTTGGTAGGATAAGTTGGTATGGTGACCTTTGTTCCTTTTCCTTTCTTTGGTTAGATTGTAGCCTAAAGAGTTAGGGCTTGAGGAATTATATCCATCCAAAAAGCTTTCCTAATCCATTCACTTGTCAATTGAACCACATGTTGACCCTGATGATTAATATCATCATTCCCCTCACACCCAATTTTTGCATTTCTAATGGGGCTTTCATAGATCTTGTCCTTGTTGTGCAAGGCATCTATTATCTTAAGGACATCCTTGTCCTATGCTTTGAGGGGTTTTTGCATGTTTAGTAACTTTTTTGCTAGCTTTAGGCTCATCCTACAATAGTCCCTAATGCAAATATCATAGTCATCTATTGCATTCAACCAATGGACTTCCAAGGCCTCTTCATATACAAATTTGTTCCCCAACCAATGTTGTACCATCTTGATGTTGTCAAAACATGGACAAGGTGCCTGATAATCCTCAAGAGGATATTGATGGCATTTTGAATCAAACATAGCAATATCTTGCTTTTGTGTCACCTCAAAGGTTTTGATAGTGATCAACCACACCCATGTCTTCTTGTGTTTTTTATTACCTATCATATGTAGAGGTAAGTTGTCAGGCTATTTCAAGTAATATCAACCTTTCAGGTGGATATCAAAGGAGCTTCTTTGGGCACAAGAGAGTATCAACTACCTAGAGATATGTGAAGGTCTCAAACTAGATATAGTAAGCACCAACCTCTATTATCCATGTTACAACTTCTACTCACATCATCTTTGCATATTCCCTCTTAATGAACCTAATATTGACAAATATGAAACCAGAATTGACCACCCTATATTCCACACCTTGTAGTGGGATCTTCTTTTTTACCAGTTGTGGATATACTACATAAGGCCAAGTATTTGCATCCTATATGCTTCCCTTTCTATACAATCATAAATAACCCATAGTCCTCACTGCCAAGAGATACACCATGTATGAGATCATATAAAAATGGGGGTCATTCTTCATTAAGATCAATTACTCCTACAAATTGTCATTGAGAATTATGGCCCAATCAATAGGCATCTTTCCCATCCTAATGGTTTCTATAAAGTGTACCATCTATGTTTCCAACTGACTTGATGCGGAAATGTCCATAGCTCTACTCAAGAGAACTATTGAGTATCCAATATCATCAATCATATATCCACGTGTCATATCAACTTTCCCCAATCTTTAGTCTGAGGGCATCCTGTCAATTAGGTACTTTGATTGTACCAAATCCTTGGCCTCTATTTAATCTTCCCTATACCACTTGTCTACACCCTTATAGGAGATTTGAAGATATTCATCTATTTGTGGAAGGTGGAAGACCTTCTCAATATTTAATGACATGAGATCTAGGACTATCTCTCCTATTACACTCTTGATGACCTTCTCCTTAGGCACGTAGTGATGTGCTAAGGTCATGATTAATTCAAATGATTGAACTGATGTTGGGTGAGAAGCCATGTCCATCAACCCATTTCAGATTAGAGATGGAACCATACCTAACTTCTCCTTATGGTTGTTGCACAACATGAAAAATATGTTCCAATCAGTGTGCCCCAATTTAGTGTCTTAGATATTCATGTATTTATTTCGGAATTGGGATTTCTTCGATGCTCCTTGATACATGAAAGCCACCAAATTCGATGCCATCTTTGCTTCCATGGAGGATGATGATTCCACCATTATATTTGCAAAAAGGAAGGAATGTCAATATCTTAATGTTATAAAAACCATGATGACACTTAGATGAGACCTAGATTGACAACTAACTAACCCAAAATAGGCTAAAATAGACCAAAAATCCCATTAAATTCCTAGAATACACAATTACATAGGTGCACAAGGTGCACAAGTGTTCTTTTAAATTTGAAATTTTAAAATAATGTGCACAGTTGTTCACATTGTGCACCTACGCACATGCAGATGTGTTTGTCTATGTCTATAAAGGGTTTGTCAATTTTTAGTTATACACATGCACACCTATTGAGGATGTGTACATGTGAACCTTTTGAGGGTATACACATGTTTATGTGCATACCTCAATAGGTGGTGTTTATACCTTAGAAAAGGTAAAAGGTTTGGTGATGTGAAGGTTTGGAGATGTGGACGTGTAGGGCATAAGAGGGTGCATAGGTGCATTGATGAGAAAGAGAAGAGAAGAAAATTGAGGAGAGAGAGAGAGAGAGAGAGAGCATGGGGGGGATATTTATAGACCTAGGGTTCTAATGTACACCTCCAAGGTTGCACACTTGTGGATGTCCACACATCTGAGGGTGTACACATGAGAAAGTGTGCATGTGCACATCCTTTAAAGGAGGTGAGTGTGTAGGTGCACACTAAGAACATGTGTGCAAGTGCACACTTGAACACTTAAAAAACCCCAAAATTGGATTTTACCCCTTTTCACATGCACAATACTACCTAATTGCGAACCTAGAGGAGGGTCCTAGATGACTGAGGCACCTAACTGGGTGATCTAAGATTATTTTGAAATCAGGGGTTCCCCATTTTGTGACTCAAAATGGGGTGTGCATTGTGAGACCATAACACACTTCAACTACTTATATTTTATCCATCTTGGTCACTCTCCCCTGCCTCCCTCACCCTATCATCAGAATTATCTATCCCTCTAACTCTCATCAATCTCTTCCTCTCTATCTTACTCTATATTTGTATATCTCTCTATTTTGCAAATTCTCACTATCTACCTCCCTATCGTTTCCTTTATTTCTATCTCTATCGTGTCTTACCCCTCTCTTTACCATTTAGCTCTCACTATCTATATTATGTTTTCTCAATTTCTCTTTGATCTTATATATGTATCTTTCTTATACTATCTATCACCTCAAATATCTTTATTCTATATCTTCATCTCCCCGCTCTCCTCTTTCTATTCATATCCCTCCAACTTCTAGTTTCTATATCTTTCCCTTCACACATTCTTTCACTATTTTTCCCTCCCTATGTCTTATCATTTCCAAAATTTCACCTCTTTATCTCTCTTCTTTCTTCATTTAATTCTCTAACCATATCAAAGGTTGACTTATTTGAATTTAATTGACATTTACCCTAACTTAAACTATTAGTAAAACTACAAAAACCATAATTTTAATTAATCATTACTCATAAATCTTATTTCTTAATCTTATTCAAAATCTATCAAAATAAAATTAAAATATATGAATAAATATTTTGTAGGGTTTTACTACAAGGGGAATATGAAAAAATCTAAAATGGTGGAATAGGATTCTATTTTCATAGAATGATTGAGGAATTGAAATCTTTAGCATTTCTATTTGACTTTGCATAGAGTATGAAAAACCTTTGTCAAACTCTAAACACTATTGTTATCTCTAAAAATCTGAAAATCAATATGACCCTATTTACTTACCAACAATTGTTGACCTTTTTGCAACCATGAAACTTTATAAGGACATGGATGCCTAATTATTGTAAGGCTTGACTTATCTAGTATCTCATTTCCATAGTGTTTTCTATCCTACCACTATCTATAATCTGGTGCTACTTTATTTAAGTAGAAGTATTTGATCTAAATATTTCTTTAACTTAGATCTAAAGATTTCTTTAACTTAGAAATCTACAACACAAGGAATTGTTGTCATTCATTATACACAAAATGGAAAGCATTTTTTTTCTTTACTCTTAGTTAAACATATATTTGAGAAATTAAAGTTAGAGAGGAAAGTGAGACAAAGAGATAACTTCAACAAATGATCATTAAGAATAATACTAGCTTGCAAAAAATAGTCCCATTAGAATATAAAATAAAATTAATCAATGATTAATGTTATCTTTTACTATTGCTTTCTCTTCATTTTGGACATTTACAAAAACACACTACAAACAAATTTTCTATGTATATTTATCTCCTATGTCGTCTCTAAAACATCTTGCATGTCTACATAATCTTTTTTCTCTTTATTCAATTATTTCTTTGAATCTATCCACTCCTTTATAACCCCATCTCATTCCACATCACATATCATAATCAAAAAATAAAATATAAGATGTAAGAAGGCTTGTTCATGAGCACACTATGGACTAATATTAGAATAATTTTTATTAATCTATATTTTCTTTCATATATCTCTTTGTATCTATTTAATTATTTCTTTGACACTCTAACCCCCCGTCTCTAATTTTCTCTCTATATAACTTTCTCTCTCTCTCACACACACACATACACATAGACACACATAAATGAAAAATATCTCTACAATAAAGCTCTTAGAATTTTGGGTGAAAATGAAAAATCTTTAAAATTTCTTTGCATTTTTTTTGTAAGTGCTAAGAATAGTCACACCATTTTGTATTTTCACTTAAAAGTGAAAGTATTTCTACTTTGTGTTTTCACTTCAAAGTTAAAGTGTTTCACGATTGGATGTAAATATAAGTATTTTTATTCTAACCCTCTTTTACATTACTTTCTTCAATTCATACTTGTAAGTTGTAATATGTAATTTCCTTCTAATTCTAAATGTTCTATCTTTAGATTTTCTATTTAATTTTTCACCATCTCATCTTTGTCAAAAAAAAATTTCTATTTTCATTAAAAATGATGAGTTTATATATTTTATGTATTAAATTATTAAAATTTTCAAAGTACTCATCAACAAATAATAAGAATATGAAACAACATTAATAATAAATAATGAAGTCTAAATGAAGCATTCTTTTCACCAAAACCATTAAAATTTAAATTTAGAATTCATTCATTCTTATATGAACTATTGAATTGAAGTTGTACATCTTAAATTTAAATTATCAAGGCAAGACTTAATCCAATATTATAATAAGGAAGTAATTAGAACACATATACTTTAACTAAGATGCAAATTTGACACACCTTATGAGAAGATTTTATCTACACCATTTCTCAATTTTTGAATTGGTTATTTGATAAAATTATTTTCAAAGTCTGACAGATAACACTCTTTTTTCATTACTATGGAAAACTATTAAAGTTGTTAAAGTTTTACCATTGTACACACCATTAAAATATTTTCCAACTATTCTTCACAAAAAAATATGAAAACTCTGAAAATGTGTCATGTAATTTAAATTTTAATAATTACCAAGGATTCCAAGAAAATTTTAAGATAAAATAAATTTCTAAATATATAAAATATTTCAAGATTTAAGATAACAATATATCAATATTATATTTTTTAATTTGTATAATTAGAATTTAAAAAACTTAAAAAATTTCTAATTTTTTTTTTGTTAAATTCTAGTTATTAAATATAACATATCTTATAATCTACAATTTGAATATTATAATAATACTACATTACTCAAACTAGGACATTTATAAAAACATTCCATGGAGAATTTTATTTCCCAAAAAATAGTCAAATCTCAACCTTATAATAATTATAATAATACTACGGTACTCAAACTATGAAGTCTTTAACCAAAGAAATGATACTTCCTTCACACATTCTTAGACTTTGTAAGATAAATTTGGAGAACTTTAACTAACACAAATAGGTGAGATTAAAGAAAATGAAACTGTTTCTTTTGCCTTCTCAAAATTGAGATGCAAAGTTTGTAAAGATGTTTTACGTTTCATTAAAATTAAGAATAAATGTTATTCAACACACACCCCCACAACTCAACCCATCATTGAAAAGATTAGTGCTCAATGCAATAGTTTGGACTTCATATCCCTGTGAATACAGAGCTCCCATCCATGCATCATGAATACTCCAAATTTTCACTGACGTGGTGTTGGTAAACAAATTTTTCACAGTAGAATTTGCCCAATGGAGTGTGTGGCAAACCGTTCACAAGAGTTGGAGAGGCCCTTGGTATGCAGCCTTCCTAACTAGACTATGTACAAGGCAGGTTTCCCTACCTCTAGTGACTCAAGGTATAATCATGCAAATCCATTCACAGGGTGGGGAAAATAAATACCATGGTGCACCAACATGTGACAATTCTTAAGCTTCCATGGGTTCGAATATAAGTGTGCTACTTGAATACAAACTCTAAAGTTCATAGCACACCCCACATCTCTGGATGAGAGAGCATATCCAAATAACGAGGCTTCATAAAAAATCTCTGACTTTAAAATCAAATATGCTTCCTGTTGAATGTCATAGATGACTTCATTTTGAAAGAGTTGAAGTAAAAGGCTCTCGAGTTTCTTAATGCATTTTTTATCTTCTCTTGTGCTTGGCGAACCCTCTTCTTTTTCCATGGGCATGGTCATGGTTGAATCCTCTATAAAATTATTCCGACTAGGATGCACATCCATGTTATATTGAATTTTCCCATTATCTATTTCTTCTTCCTTATCTTCCAAAAGATTGTCTTGAAGTCTTAAGTACTGTGAAGTTATACTGATATCATGGTCAACATGGTTGGTCATCACTTCAATTTCCCTTCCATTAATATCAAAATTCTCCTTCTGAAGATCCTTTTGGTGACTAAGACTCAAAGATATCAAACCTCATATTGGATTGCCTTCATCTAATCTGTGGTGTGAAGCAACTTGTGGAGTTATGGCCAGCAAACCTTGTCTTTGAATACCAACTTGAGAATCATCAATAGAAATGCTTTTCTCTAAGAATAAAGGATTAAATTAAACACTTTCTCCATAGAGGAAGTTACCATCCAAATCTTTTGAGCACAAACTTGGGATAAAAGCATCATTAGAGTTTCCTCCCTCAAATTCCTCCATGAGATCACCTACTAACTCATTACTTTCTTCATCAGGCTTATTCTTCTCATAGAAGTTATTTGGCATAGAATTTCCTATTTGATGAAAAGACTCAAAAAGAGGATTTCCTTAAACTTTGAATGATCCATAGGAATTTAATTTTACTTTCATTCGAATAGGGGAACTTGTCTTCATATCCATATAGCTTTCATCTTCAATATGTTCAATGATATCTATCTCCTCTTGAATCATCATTTCTTCTCCAAGACAATTTTCATGAATTGTGAAAGTTGGCATGCATGATAAAGAATTAAGATTACATGGTTCATCTTCTTCTCCTAGAAGTTGATTTTTAACTTTTTCATCAATTGACCATTTAATCACAAGTTCATAAATTCATCAAATGTAAAGGTCTCCATTTCCTCAGGGAAAGCGGATATTTGTAGAAGTTCATGGCTGCTTTTATCTCCATCAATGGTAGTGGTTTTTTGATTGTCTCATGACAACTAATGTATTGATGTCATCAATAGATTCATTTTTTGACCACCACTATCCATTTTCAATTGAAAAGAAACACTTTTATTATCAAGTTCTTCCTTATGCTCACATGTGGAGCTTCCTTTCGAAAATGATTTGGGTCTGTGAGAGAAAAATTGATTATCTTTACCATCTTCTTCATCTATTTTTTGCAAAGTTTAGAGCAAAGATGGATGAATCCCTCCTAGGTCTAGTTTTTGTCCACCATAGAAACTTTTCAAGAAGCTTGCCTGCTTAGGATCAATCTGATTTTGCTGAGATATAGGTGCATGAGAGACATTTTTACCATTCTTCATTGTTGATTTAGATGAAGTACATTTTTCGGCAAAGCCTTCTTTATCTTTATACACTAAATCTTTTTCCAAAAAGGATTTTTGATGATGAAAAAGAAAACCATAATTCTTTCTATCCTCTTCTTCAATCTTTTGAAAAACTTGAAGTAAGTGGGGATGAACCATTTTAGGGTCCAACCTCTTGCTGCCAAAGAAATTCTTCAAGAATTCAACTTGCAGAGGCTCATCAGGAATCTATTTCTTGATATACAAAAAGTATTCATCATCACTATCACTTTCAACTTTTCCTTTGTACCAAACCATGATTCTGAGTTGCCACGGTCAAAGAGTCATCGATAATCAATCTCTAAAATATAGTCACCAACCTTCGTTGTAGGGAAGGTACCTCTTATCAATCATGTTATTGATTATTGTTCAATTGGTTTTGGATTTGACCAAGATTTTTCTTATTTCTTCTTCGAATGACTACTATTCTTTCTATAACTACAATATTCTAACCAATAGGAGCACTTCGCAAGATTTCTTCAAACTCTTCTTCTTCTTCAAGAACTGATTCACCAGATGGTATTGTTGAGCACTTCATCTACACCTCTATGCTAAAGTGTTCAAATCTGAAATAATATCTTCTTGGGTGTCTTGGAAGCCAAGGTTTGGTTGGAGAACTGGAAAAATGTTCTCATGTGGTAGCACCATCATGCTTCATAACAGGTGACTGTCAATCTTCTTGTTCAGTCTCCCCATAGGAGTCACAAAAAATCTGTTGGTAAACAGATTTGTCATAGTAGAATTTTCCCAACAGAGTGTGTGGCAAACCGTTCACAACAGTTGGAGAGGCCCTTGGTATGCGGCGTTCCTCTCCATTTAGAGGGAAAGCTCCCTTGTATGATATAATTTTTAAAAGATTTTCAAATAAAGAATCTAAAAACTTCAAAGATTAGGAGAAAATCATTCAAGATGAATGCACCACATTCCCTTACAACCTTCTTTGGTAAACAAGATTGATAAAAAAGGTGATCAAGAACTACGCTTGAAAACAACCAGTATTACCAAGCACATTCATTAACATTTATGAACACTCGTACAGTACCATTAGAATGTTTACTACAACAGATAACAATTTTGATTTTAGAATAAGAAACCGAAAGAATATCTCATTTTGTTTCCTTGCACCAAGAAGACAAAAGAGATTTTCAATTTCAGAGATAAAAAGTGTACATATTTTCCAAAATTTATCTCTTAATCAAAATTTCAGCATGTGTGTTCCCTTATTTTTCAAACCAAAAGGTCCCTTTACAAAGCCCAAAAGAGCCCTTATATAGACATAGAGGTTAATAACTACCTCATTGTGGTTAATAACTGCCTCCCAAATATGTGATTTGGGTGAGGTTAATTAACTTGAATAAAACTAACCTCAAATAACAATGACCACTAGTCAGAATGTATAGCTTGGAACATGTCTTCAGATGGTTAAATCATTAGCTTGTTGAGTTATTTGATGTAGACTCTTCTTCGTGATCATCTATGTAATTCCTTGTAGACCTCCTTGTTCTATTGAATATCCTCTATGTGGGAATATGCTAGGAGAACACTTGCAAAGGCAATAGGGAATGGCTTCATACCTACTTTCCTCATTTCCTTGAAGAGGATCAAATTTTCCTCAAAACATCCACTTTGAATATATCATAAAATCATTATATTCCAGGAGACAAGATCTCTCTGAGGTAGTTTTTCTTAAAAAACCACCAAGGCCTCATCAAGCTATCCACTCTGTGTATATCTAGCAATCACTATGTTCCATGAAACCAAGACTCATCTGGGCATATCCTCAAAGAGTTTTTGAGCATCACCAACTCATTTATTTTGAGAATATGCTGCAATCAGTCGATTCCACAAAACCAAGTTCCTTCCAGGCATTTGGTCAAACATACTTTGAGCTTTATCAACCTGCCCATTCTGAGCATATGATGTAACCATTGTTGATCAAGACACCAAATTTTTCTTAGGTGCTATATCAAAACTTACACAGCCCTCCATTAAACAACATTGTACTTTGTCCTCTATAATTAACAATCTAGCAAAGGTCTTTGTGTTGCTCATATTGGTCATGCGTATAGAGGCTATTGGCAACTGATGTGAGATATAGCTTCACACACCATCATCTACGTGGGCAGTGGCTCCTTCTATATTTTCTTCTCAAGCTACAATGATATTTACCTTTACACCTACTAAATTGGATTTACTAAAGGCATCAAGAACCTTTCCAATTCATCCATATTAGACTCATACCAAAAATCATTTGATTCCTTAACATTCTATCAATTGGGAAATCTATCAAACATTTGTCTAGCACCAATTGTGACCAATAACTACAAACATTCTGCCATGAAAGCTCTTAAGAAGCCTTCCCTATTGGCACCTTCAAGGTTGAGATTTAGTGATAGAGTGGACAGGTGACATATAAATATTTGAAGAAACCTCAGGCTCAGTTTCCTTTTGTTTAAATTATCTCTGCCCTGCAAGCTTAAAGATAATAATGCACTGTTTTGTACATGTTGCGGTAATCTAAAAATCCACTATGAATGTATTATTATATAGTCTCATTATCAAATGAATGTATAGTGATCAGCCCAGAAGTGGAAGCTGTTTATGTTCACCCCTAGTGACATACAAGATGAATTTTATATGATCATTTCTCTTCCTCACATGGATAGAATAGTGTGTTCCTTTATAAAACTTGAAACTTGAAACAGTTTGAAAATTTCTTGAGCATCTACCAACATTCGCACCAATCACACATTTACTGGGAGTCAAGCAACCTTTTTAGTGAGTGCTGAAATGATAGCATAATAATATCTATCGCAATCCAAAAACCAAAAATTTGAAGGCTTTATATTGCACATTGTAGGAGTATTTTAGTTTGCCATGGTTTATGCTATTTGTACAGTTTGCCCTATTATTTGGAGGCTTATAAACTCTTACTTCCCTTGAGACTAATTTACTAATTTGATTCCTTGGTTTTTATTTGGCGGGTACCCATTTAATCACCTTTATAATTCATTTAGAACTCAAATATGTAGCTAAGAAGCTTCTCATTGTTTATGTAATTTAAACCACCTTTTACTGCACATGATGAATCGTCAAGGACTCTATGGTTCCACACCTTAATGATGTCCACATTAGTGCTTATTGAATGTAAATTTTTAAAATAGATATTCTAAACAAACATGGCTTCATAAATTTAATAACTACAACTTCTTACATATCATTTACTTTAGATATTTTTAATTTTAGTTCTCTCTAAATTTAGAGTACTATTAAAATACAATATTTTTGAACCGAATATAATATATAACCATAAAACATAAACCCTAAAATTTTAGCACAAATTTTTAATGATACATCTTATTACATAAACAAGGCTCAGAATTTATAGTTTATAGGATTAAGAATACATTTTGAAATATTTATGGAAATTCTATTATAAATTCAAAGTTGAGTGAGAGGAGACATAATAATCATTCTACAATTTTCCTTAATCTTTATTATTACTAGACTGCTATCAATTGCAACTATTTCTTCCTTTTCTTCTTTGATTTCATTATTTTCTACTATAATACAATTCACAAAAACTCATCCAAATAAATGAAATAATCCATTGAATTTTCTTATGCAATGTACTGATAACAACAAATCTAATTCCTTTCCATCTTCTTCTTCAACCTCATCATTCTTGAAGATGACATCTTCAAGAAGCTTGACCTTTCAAGTTTTATAAGATCCCATTCATTGTTACACAACTAGGAAAATAGATCACTTAGCAACACTATATAAGTGAAGCAAATGATTTCTATCATTACAAATAAATTCATATATAATAGATACCTACTCAAATTTGAATGCCTTCTCAAGTTGCATTAGAATGCTTCATCAAAATTACAAATGCCTTGCTCAGATTGTATCTTTTCAAATGAATAACAATTATTAACATTATTTCAAATTCCCAAAGTAATTTATTTCCTAGGTTCTTTTTGGAAACTATTAGGACATTAACTTCCTTCCTAGTAAATATCAAACAAGGTGTTAATTTCTACAAAAATATAAAAGGGTCCCTTATAACACCTCGCTAGGGAACCAAAGAGAGATTAACCTAAATAGTGAAACTAAGCTTATTGAATTTGTTTTCCTTAGGAGTTTACAAACAATAATGTAAAATAATGTGGAAGTAAGAAACAATAAGATAACATGTGCATACACTACAAGTCAAAACATAGATTACAAATCTCAAGGGTTCCATAACATAGAATTACATATATATTAAAATCTACTAAATACAAATGATATATACAACTACACCTAATATAGATGAATCAATAAGAACATCACCACATATGAGAATCCCAAATCAAATTGATACAATATCAAAACACATAAAGACTCTACATCCACTACACATGTCACAGGGCATGAGTTATAGATAAAAGTATAAATACACCATAGGTTTTATGACCAATACATAAATTAATATACAAGAATAATATAAGAAGATAAAAAAAGTCTCTAAAGATGAATCATGATAACATAACTTTTGCAAGGATCATCCAACACTAGAATAGGAATCTAGAACATATCTCAATGATAAAGGTCACAATACCACCCGACCTCATAGAACCCAAAAAGGCCCACTTCCTCTATAATAAGAAGATAACCATAGACTCCACACATATGTTAAACCACAAACCAATCACAAAGTTCAAGGATGGAATCCTAAAAATTTATCTAATCTCAAAGTCAATACTCAAATGCAAAGTTAGTACATGCTAATCCAAAGACAACACCACATGTAGGAAATCTTACATGTATATAGAGAAGTGTCATCAAATAAATATAACCCTTGAGTCTCATCTTGGTATCCTCTCTAGACCTTGATACTCAAGTGAACACATGTGACATCAATAAACCTTTCATACATACAAGGATACTAATTGTGCAAGACCTAATCAAGTATCTTTTCCCACTCCCATCATAGTCAAGATCTCAATCAAGTAGCCAGGCATGGGTGAGGCATATGTATTATTAATACTCCTATCCTAATAGATTTATTAACTTACTTACAATAAGCGATCCTAGTAGCCACTTGTGGGCATCGATGCTTATTACAAGCCACTAGCATGTATATTCTTAGATAAATTACCCTAATATAATAAATCATAAATAGTTATAAATTAGATCAAAGTAATTATCAAGTATGGTCCATATGAAGGTTGCAATGCCCTACCCAGAGATCCTTGCAACAAGGATTCAATAAAAGCCAAGATTTTTTTTTTTACAAGCATGAATGCACATGGCAACATCATACAAGGATCACAAAGATTGCAACGGAAGACTTCACCACAATCTCGACAACCAACAGATCTCTGAATGCCACTACCAAACTAACACACGCAAACAAAAGCCAACAACAACCACACACAAGATGAGGGCTCAAAGAAACGACCACACATCAACAAAACATCGAGCTGGGATAGAATGCAGAATCCTAAAATTTGGCTAAGTCTAGATTTTTGAAGCTGTCAAATTTCCCAGAATCTTTATCTTATCTCGGAGAGGTCTGAAACCTATCTCAAAAGATTCATTGCATATATTAAAATATATCTTTAGTATAATGAATTAAATATACATTAAGGAATTAAATATACATTAACTTATACTTAAAACAACATATTTTAAACCCCAACAGACAGACTATTGAAACACACACAATAGAAATAAAAAAGCAACACTATAGAGTTGAAGAACATCGAAGAGGGTATCCAAATCAACTCTAAAAAGTTTGAACCAGACCAAAAAGTGCACGCTGCCCGCCCGCATAGGTTTTTACAAAAATCAGGCGATACTTTAATATAGCATAGAAAAGTATTGCACAACATTTCTAAAGGAGGGTGACACTTTCAGGGATTGGACAATATTTCTCCCAATGACATGCGACACTTTTAGGGTGTTGTATGAAATTTCTCATAAGGAGGTGCGATACTTTCCAATATCACCTGATATTTCTCCGAAAAGCATGTGATAGAATCAGGGGACTCGCGACAAAGTTTCAATGGGCATGCGATACATTTTTGTGTCACACCATGCTGATAAAATATTGCCCATAGAAACAAAAAAGCACTTAAGGAAAACATAACAGGGGAAAAAAGAAGAGAAAAACTAACTTCAGAACCTCCACACTGGGGAGTACCGGATCCACATAGATTGAGGAGCAAACACTCAAGAGTATAATCAACAATATTCCAAGGAACAAGAAAGAGGAACATCTATCCATCTAAATCAAAGCGGTAAAGAACATACAAAAAGCAACATCACAATGAACAAAAATGATAAAACAACTAACTAAGTACGTAGTTCTTCCCAACCATCAATGGCATCATAAGACTATCATGGGCCCTAGCCATCCCCTGTACATAACATCCCAAGCCATCGATCAAATCATTGGTACTATTGTAATAGGGATGTCACTACTAAAAAATGCTACAATATAAGTATAAGGAAATCTAACATGCTAGTAGTAAAGCATAAGATAATCCAATACAACAATTCACATCATCTAGTCATATGCTAAAATTTATAAGATGGGAATGCATCAAATAAACTAACATTAGCTAAACATGATATCCAAGCATTCTAATGAAAGAATAAATCACAAGAAAGCATCCTCTGAAACTCGAAGCATTAAGTGAAAACATCCAGCAATGGTTGCACTAGGATAAGAGACCATCTCTGTACACCGGTCCCTAGTAATGGTGAAGGTAGCTACGCCTCCAAACCACATGGCACCTGTAGGTCCACACCCACTATGCTGATGGAGATAATGATCCAACCACAAACACACAAAAATAACATCCATGGCTAACACTCATGCCAGACAGTATGATGGTTGTAACCAAGAACTTAAGATAATGCAAGGAGTACAGGTCCTAGTGAAACACTCAATAGGCTACTAAGTAGGGGATGACATCATGGAGAGTTGCTTGGTGCCAACAAGCCCAAGCTCAGATTTGTGCAGATTCAACTCCCTCAATGGAAGGCTCATACATTGTGTAGATTCAACTCCCTCAATGGAAGGCTCATACACTAAAGCACTATTTTATTATCTTTAGTTTTATTAACACTCACACATTTTATTTGGTTATCACTTACTTAAAACTTCCTCTACCAACCCTATGGCATCATGACACCAGGCTGCGAGATAGAAGCCCCCTCCATATGCTACGCTACCCTACCCATTCTCATTGTATGACAAGTGCCCATGGGCGTGCATACTCCCATCCCAACCCTAATGATCATAACTTTTGGAAGTACCACAAAAGATCGGGCCTTGCAAGTCTCCCAACAAATGTATGCACATGTACTCATGTGTGGTGCACCACCATCACAAAGATCAAAACACAAGGACAGGATGAGAACACAATGCAAAAGATAACACCCAACTGAAAGCAACATAGGAAGGATGAATTCTACATGAATTCCAAAGCCAATAAAACCATACATCATGAAATCACTCAATTGGCCTCAATCTAGGAGTATGGATTCTACATGAATCCCAATGATGCAACAAAACCAGACATCATGAACTCACTCAACTAGCCTCAATTTGAGAATATGAATTCTACATGAATCATAGTGTCCACGAAAAAAAAACAAAGGTCCAAAAGAATCCATAAAACTAGGTATAAAATCACATCCTGAAAAATAGGAAAATGTTCATACTTGCCCAACCGAGTAGAATTAGCATACAAAAATGGAGGGGAACATTATTTCTTAGCCTAAAAAAGATGGCTACCGAAAACAAAAGCAGAAACAATAAAACAAGAAAGCCCTACCTCACAGCCAAAAGGGCAAAACAAGAATCTAAACCATAAAATAAATAGCCCACAAAAGTAGCTGAAAAATGTGGTAATCCAAGGTTTGCCTAAGTTGGATCCAATGAGCTCAACCTCATGATGATCCTATGCCTGTAGCTCCCATAATGAACAAAATAGTAAATCCTCATGAAGAGGATTTTGGGTTTTACTCTCCAACTTTCTAATTCAAAAGTGAGAAGTGAGGAATTAAATTTCTTTTTGGATATTTATTCACTTTTCAAGTGAATAATCAATTAGGAAAAATAACCAACCAACCTAGTTAAACCCAGAATTGACCCAAATGAAAATAGGCTATTCCTATAAATAAGAATTCATCTATGAAAAAGCTACCAGAAATTAAAATAAATCAATTAAAAAGCTCAGAAACCCAAAAACACATAAATTGCCTTAACAACTTTTGCGACAATGCGAACCTCTAAATGCACAGACATGCTTACTGGTCTAATCACATAATGCAAATGAGTTTAGATTTAATAATCATTAAAAGGGATAATAAAATAATTAAAATAAGGATACGTCGACCATACAAGGATGACACTGGTAAAATATGAATGGTTGAATCACTAAATCCATGTGTCACTGCCAAGGATATAGATCTTGCACACTAAACAACACAATCAAGTGCAATTGTATATAATAACATAGCCGAAGCAATAAATGAATTAAATAACCTAATTTAACCATTTATTTAATTATATTAAAATAATATATTTACATCACTCACATTCGCATAAAGCATAACAATGCAGGAATGGAGTAAATAACCATAGCATTAAATCCAACACATAACATAATTAGTGATATGTCCAAATGTCAAATAACCAGATATCATCATAAAACTCAGTGTCATCTCAAAAAGGCATCATCATGCAATATGATCAACTAAATAGCATAGTAGTCTAAAATTTATGATATTGAAATCAAAGTATAACATCTGACCCTCAGGTCCTCTCAAATATAAAACATCACATAAGTAACAGATATCTCTCAGATCAAAATATAACAAGGTAAATGTCCTCAACACATAACCAAATAATCCAACATGAACAATCCATTTCAATAATTTAAGCATTTAATAATGATTGTTAACACAACATGAAAAGGCACTTAAAATACATAAGTGAACACAATCATAAACATGACTAACCACCGCTATAGGAACCTAATCCAGTGTAGCATGGTAATAGAACATAGTGCAATCTCTACACACATCTCAAGGTAATTATGGAAAAACCTCATGATACCTCATTGATCTTAGTAAGCACTGGCACAAACCTTAATGAACCATAAATCATATCACAATCTCCTAAATCAGTCAAAGCATAATCAAAACAACTGATACATAAACATAAATCCAAACACCTCAACGGTGTAGACCACTCATGGTCACAATCATGATCCATCACAACAAAAGATCAACAAGGTTGCATCCATCTGAATGACTTACAAAAGTCAAATGGGAGAGGCACTACAAAGGTAACTAGAACACACACACTAGTCGTAAAACCATAATTCTCATTAATACACATGGGTCCTCAAATCTATATTTAGAAAAATCTAAATTTGGTCCTCAAATCATAATTCTCATTAGTACATATGGGTCCTTAAACTACAATATAACAAATCTAAGATTGACCCTCAAACAATTACATAAAACACTCTCATAAGGATAAAATTATAGGTCTTAGAAAATTGGTTGGGAAAAAGTAATCATGACTGAAACATTAACAAAAAGTACTTAACATAACCACAATGAAGTATAATATACCCTCCCTAAGCCTCAATGTACAACCACTATAGCCAACGTAAATCCCACTATACCCAACAACTACAAAGATAACGTAAACACATGCATTTCACATAAAATATTCTTAGTGAATAAAAGTTCACTTATTTTCAAAGGTTTAGCGTGACTATAAAATATATCATTTTAATATTTCATAACAATTTAACTATTTAACAATATAAAGTCTCAATTAATTCTCCTTATATAATAAAGTTCATTAATAGAAAGTATTAACTCTCTAATGAATAATTTATTCATTTAAATATCCTTTCTTTTGTTTACAACTCCATTTATATTATATTTAAATAAATATTAAACTAATTTGAACATTTATTTAAATTCAAAACTTAATATAAAACTCTAAGTTTATTTACATTAATAAATATCAAAATTTAATTTTCATTAATTAAACAAAACTTACTTTAAAACTTAATTTATACTTTTTATAAATCTTAAAAAATACATTTTATTTATTTATTTATTTAAACTCTTAAAATAAATAAATAATAGCTTTACAAATTGGGGGAAAAAATTAAAAAAATAAATAAATTAAAGAATAATTAAAAAAATAAATTCAAAGGAAAATATTAAATTTCCTAAATATATACCAACATACTTTTCTCATTTTTTAATTATTTAAAACCCTACGAGATAAAATTTTCTTTTTCCTTTAGGGTTTCTAGTAAGGTTTTTGTTTTCTAATATTTTGTTGTAAACATGGAAAGCCAAATCAACCAATAACATGATTTAATGGAAATCAACCAATTTAGATGCAAGGTAGTCAGTCTTTTCAAATAAAATATCAACATGAGTTTTCCAAACCCTGCCTATAATCACAATTGAATAGAAATAACAAACAAAGCAAAAAACACAACTCCAAATCCAAGCTTTCAAAATATTTGGGGGAAATGGGGACATTAATATTATTATTACATATGATTATAATTATGATTATTATTATTAACTATTATTATTATATATGATTATAATTATTATTATATAGTAATATGTATAATAATTATTATTAAATTTAATATAGTTATAAATATAATAATAATTATTATAACTAAATATAATATAGTAATATATATGATAAATATTATTATAAATAATAATATATATGGTTATTATTATTATCAAATCTATAATCTAGTAATATATATGATTATTATTGTTATATAATCTAATAATAATATATTATTATTATATTAATACATATATATAGTGTTATATTATTATTAAATATAATCTTGTCATGAAATGCATCGAAAGGGGTCATAGGCTAATGTATGACCCCTTTCGGTGCATTCCCAATGGGTCCCTAGGGGTCCTAGGGCCCATAGGGACATACATTGTCATTAGATGCATTGAGAGGTCTCGACGCATTAGAACCAACTACATGCATCCCTAAGGGTCTTAGGGCCCCTAAGGACATATGTTGTCATGAAATGCATCCAGAGGGATCATAGGTTAACCTAGGGATCATAGGTTAGATCAGATACCCGATTAAACTGGCATGATTTTCCCAAAAATATTCCCTATCACTGCAAACTCAACAACATCGCTTTTTATGGGCCATTTTCACAGGTTTTTGGGAAAACTCATGTTTTGGGGCCCAAACGATCAAAACATGTTTGATAATATATCATTAGGTGTCCAATATTGTCATCTGAATGGGGAGTAGTAGTGATCGAAAGGCTAAATGCAAAAGGAAGGTATCCAATGAAGACATTGTGGCATATCGGGAAAGGGACAAGGTAAATCATTGAAGGAAAAGACAAGGTATGTTAAATGTGATTCAAGTTGACGATGAATTGGTCGAAGGTGAAATTATAGAGTCAGATAATGAATATGTGTAGTTGGGGAAGGAAAATGTACCAATTGATAATGATAATGCCATGATTGAAAATTTAGAGAATGAAAATTTGGAGGATGAAATGCTACTAGGTCATAATGTAATTATTTATGCATTGAATAAATTTAGGCACTATATTACTAGATATGCAATATTTGTTCATACTAATCACTTTGCTATAAAGTATCTAATGAATAATCCTCCAATATTAGGAAGATTAGCTCGCTAGTTGTTACTTATGCAAGAATTTGATATCACGATAATAGATAAACCTAACAAGGCCAATATGGTAGCTAAATTTCTTTCTCAATTGCATGTCCTTGATGATCTTGCAACCATTGATGAAAATTTTCTAGATGAACACCTTTTCCTATTATTGGCCCAAAATCCATGGTATGTAGATATTGCAAATTACCTAACCACAAGAAAGATGCTAGCCCACTTATGTGCCAAAGAAAGGAAGTTACTCTCTGAAAAGTGTTTTAACTATTCTTGGATTGTTGGATTTATGTTTTATACGAGACCTAATCAAGTAATGTGTCAGTGCATAAGGGAAGATAAAACATATGATATCTTGAGGGCATGTCATGATGAGCCTTGTGGAGGTCATTTTTTAGCCAAAAGGATAGCCTTTATAATATTGAAAAGTGGGTACTATTGGTTAAGTTTACACAAGGATGCAACTAGATACACTAAGAAATGTGATAAGTGTCAACATATGGGAAGACCCACTAAATCAAATGAAATGCCCCTGTAGCCTCAAGCAGTTGTTGCACCCTTTGATAAATGGGGGATTGACTTTTTCACTCGTATTGAATCCTCTTCACAAGGTAAATCCTATATCGTAGTTTGCATTGATTATGTAACTAAGTGCGTAGAGGCCAAATCCATGAAACACCCAAGGGATAAAAATATTGCAAAGTTCTTGTATGAATCCATCTTTACACAATTTAGAGTTCCTAGGGAGTTGACATCTGATCAACGAGCTCAGTTTACATGTAACTTGATAGCTATTCTCATGAAAGAATATATTATTTAGCATGGTAAGTCATCACCTTACCACCCATAAGATAATGACCAAGTAGAAGTTACCAACAGGGAGCTAGAATCCATTCTCACCAAAATAGTAGCACTCCATAGAAAGGATTGGACCACATGCCTTCCTAAAGTTCTTTGGGCTTATAAAACCACCTAAAAATCTACAATAGGTTTTACTCCTTTTGAGCATTTTTATGGTAGGTCAAATGTAATTCCTATAGAATTTGAATATAAAACATTGAGGACTACTTTGGAGCTTGGTATGGAACTGACTATTGCATAACAACACCGAAAATTGAGTTTAAATGGTCTTGATGAATGGTGCAAATCTACATTGAACAACACCAAACTCATCCAACATCAATGAAAAACAATGGCATGATAAGTTTTTCAAAGATAAAATGTTTGCTATAGGAGGTTGGGCCCTCCTTTAGGATTCCAAGTATCGGCACAATCTAGGAAAGTTTCAAACTCACTAGTTAGGACTGTATAAAATTGTTGTTGTATTTCCAAATGGAGTGGTCCAGTTTTGTTCTATTGATCATGTTTGATTCAAGTTACTTGTCAATGGGCATCACCTCAAGCTCTACAAAAATCTAGTCAGTTGTGAGGAGTTCCTGCAGTAGTTTCAACACAATGCAAATGTACTCATTCCTAGAGCCGAGCAATTTGGGTCTTCTACCTTGACTACTACTAGCTCTTAATTCCATTCAATATTTTCATAATAAACATTTTCTTTCTTAAAGTACTTACCCTCTCTCTTTTCTATCATTCCACTCTATCCCATCACTCCATCATTTCTGATGATCTTTTTCGGCACACTTTGTTGCAACACCTACCAGGTATGTGTCGCGTACTCTTGGATATATTTTCTTTTACTCACTCTTTATTAAAAATTTGTGTTGTTTAACTTTATTACTCTTGCATATATCCTATCTTGGTGGGACCCATGCCTATACTTAGTTGGAAGGGGGGGAGGAATATTCATTTTTCAAATTTTCAAATCACATGTAAACTTTAAAAGCTATTATCTTATGATATGACTATCATCACATATTGATGACCTATCCTTTTATGATTGAGTCATTAAGGGAGTTAAGGACATTAATGTTGAGCTTAACTTTTAATGATAATTGGCAGTGTGTTCGAGGTGACAAACCTGTACATGAGTAAAAAATTATGAGACTATATGTAATGAATAATATCATGAGATTGCATGCATTAAAAATCTTTATGAAGCACAAAGTGACAGTATGTTAGTTTTTGTATTCGGTGCCATAATATTGCAAATTTTGTTAACTTGCCTTTATTGAACTATGGAAAATGCTATAATTCTATCAAAATTCTACTATGAGTAACAATGGGTGGAAGTCTCTAGAGATATGAACCAGTTGATTATCAAGTTTTGTTGGGTGATGTGACCAGTTGCGAGATGTTCCAAAGAAGAGGATGGTTAGATTACTACCTCAGTCTTATAGGATTTGACAAGGAGGTTTCTCTTCAACTCTTGAGCACCCTGTAGGATGGCTTTGGAATGGTTAAGGGCCTCAAAAATTAATTTACAAAAGATGTGGTAGCCGAAGTCATTGGGTTACCCAAGGAAGGAGAAAATTGGGCAAAAGATTTTGACCTACAAATGACTAGGGCACAGTTCAGTGTGCATTCTGACCCTCCATTGGACATTGACAAGAAAGAAGGGTAACTCTAGATTATCATTGCCTTCGAAGTTTTTCTAGTCAACAACATTCATCATTCAATACTTCACTTTTGAAGGTTGTTACAAATATTAGCATGCCCTACATTTTAATATTTTGGCTCATCTATGACATGATTATTGATAGGTAAATGTTCCCAAATTCCTATTTAACATTGTTAAGAAGCAAGCTTCTTTAGTGCAATCAGAAAAGCATCAGTCTATCTCCCATCATTGCTTGATAAAATTAGTTGTGGAAAGAGAATTGAAAAAACAATCAATTGGGACATTGGAAGAGTTTTTTTAGTTAAAAGAGGTAGAGCCTAGGTTGGTTGGCCCTAGAGGCCAAGGGGTTGGACAAAGGGATTTGACATTTACTAGTTTTTTTAAGGTTATCCCCTAGACTGAAAATGTTCCTGAAGCCTCTTCCTCTAGTCCTAGAATAGCTAAGAAGAGGATTTATAAAGCTAATAACTTTATTTCTAGAAAAAAGAAAAAAAAAATAGAGAAGTTGTTAGTGCCCCCAAGACCCCATCGTCTATTAAGACTAGGTCTACAATTAGGGAAATCAAAGATAAAGTTGTGGGGCCTGAAGAAGAGAAATTAGTATGACAACCTGATGATGAAATTAATGTTAATTAAACCCTTCACTCATAAGAAGAGGGAGGTTTACAAAAACCTCTTGAAGCACCTACTATAGAAATATCTGCAAGAAAGAGGAAGTGAAAGAATTATTTGTGCCTATTGACACCTCCTACAAGATGAAGTGCGAGGTTTTATGAAGGAAGTAGGGATACTGAAACCCCTATTCTAATGGTTGACCTAGAGTCTTCAAGGGTAGAGAAGGAATCCTCTTTGGAGGAAAAATTGCAAAAGGATGTAGCCACTGATAATGAGTGCTATAATCAGATTTCACAACCTGAAGTTGACCTTAGTGTTAACTATGTGCTTATTGATAGTGATAAGAGTCTGATGAACCTAAAACATCTAAGGAATTTGAAGAAACCCTATTATGTAGGAAATTGATGAGAATCCAAAAGACCTTCCTTTCGAGGACTATAAAAAATTCAGGCAATAAATTATCGAGGAAGTAATAGAAAAACTCAATTAGGATGGACTAGATACACTAACCATAATAGTGGCTGAATCCAGTAAGGAAGAGAATGTGGTGACAATAATTGTCATAAGAAAAGGAGAATGCTCCACACCAAAAAGTGTCAAAAAAATCCTCATTTGACCTTTGAATGGATAGATAGTTTTAATTAGGAACCATTTCCACCACCCAATTTGTCTACACCTTTGTCTGCAGGAATCAATTTGTTTCAATAGTTGTTATGGGAAAGAGCTCAATAGAAGCTAGAAAAATAAAAATTGAAACATTTTATTAATGAATAGAGCTATCAGTTGAAATAGAGCACAGACCAGAATGAAGTTTTAGAAAGGAGGATTGAACAAGTTATAGGATTGATTCCTGAATTAATGGAATGTAGATTACCATTGCCAGTGTATGCATTGTTCCTTAAAGAGCAGCTATTGAACTTCAAATTAACTAGAATTGTGGAAGGATTTAATCCCTCCATTTGAACTCCACATGAGTTATATGACATATTCCAGTCTATTCCAATGCGTTTAAAGAACTTACTGTGTGAGTTGTATCTCCATAATTTGGTAGTACCTAATAATACAGAGTGGAACTCACTCTTGTATATAGGGGATGTGCAGTTGAGAGTAGTGATGTCTTAGATGCATAATGAAATAAGTAGGGAACATCAAGCTAAGCCTTATAGGAATAATGAAATGACAATCCCTTTTCTCATGAGACCAAAAGTTCAAGACACTAGAAAGACATTTATGGTTTGGATTTCTATCCTAGGAAACCTTGCTAGAGTTAGTAAAGTATGTTCAGTCAAAGAACAAGCCTTTGTAGACTTGGAGTAGCACTCCTGTCAAGATGTTGAGACAACTATTGTTGCTTCAAGAAAATAGTGGACATGGATGCCACATGGCCTGAAGATAACAGAACCCCACTCTCATCAAAATTTAACCCTTGCTACTATTAGAATTCCATGGTATATTGATTTGGTAAGGAATCAATGCAAATATTGGCTTCCATTAAGGTATCAAGCCCCTATTATCCTACAATCACTACTAGTAGTAAATGACAATGCAGAGGATCATGACATGACAACCAAAGTTTGGTGATGAAGAAGGTTCAAGGCAGATATATATGCATGCCCACACACACACACACACACACATTCAAGGTTCTAATCTCCTATGGATATCATGGAGAAGGTGGTTCCTTCTCTAATCACATTATTTTTGAAGTTGGGATCTTAAGTTTACTAAATCAAATATATTGTCTCTTTAGTTTTTAAAATAATTGTTTCATGCTTATCCATGTTTCTCAAGGGTATAGGGCTAGAGATCATCTCCATATATGAATAAATAGGATGTGTTTGTTCCTTTAGATTTTAGTTTAACATCCCTCAATGGGAAGGAAGACAACTTTTCTTTAAAGTCACATTTTGAAATTTTCATTCTTAGTTTCAATTTTCTTGTGCAAAGATATAAGGGAATGAGCTTGATAAGGATTTGTTGTTAGAGAGGCATGCCTTAATAATATCAACCCAACTATTTAGGGTTCGAGAGATCTTATTTAAGGCCTTGATTAAGGAGAATAAGAGGATAACTCAATGAGGATAAATTTAAGGTCCTCCCTCTCCATTGGATTTAAGTCTTAGAATCAAAGTAGCCATGTTTTGATCGAAGGTAAGGATATACCGCTTGTAGGGTATAGAGTTACTTGAAGCTACCTCAAGTGGTGGAATGTTGCAATTCCTAATTGTTTTGATAGAGAGTTATTGCTTGTCTTTTATTTTTTCCTTGTTGATCTTATGTGAATTTTTTTTAACTATCCTTTAACTTTTGTATTTTCTCTTTTGTTCTTTATGTTAGGACTCTTTGAAAATCCCTCATTCTAACTCATAGTTATGGTCAAATTTTTTACTTTAAATAAACTAAATATTCATGAATGAAACATACTTACATTTGCACCATTCCCTTTTCCATTAAATTATCAATATCACATGTTTTTAGATGATTCATGGAAATCATAAATAATTTAATAAAAATTGTAAAATCAAACTTTCACAATGTATAACTAGAACCTATAAAGATCATTTTAAAAATAATATTGAAAACATACAAATTTAAACAAATACAATATAAATGGAAAAAACAAACCTCTAGATCCAACAAGAGCTTAATTAGGAATATAACACCATCACCTATCCTATCAATACATATTTTCAATAGATACAAGTAGTTGCATTTCCATATGATAGAAAAAAATTAAGATAACTATTTTTCTTAACTTAAATGACTTTTTTTTTTTTTTTGCCACTCTATAGTAATTATAAATTTCCAATTATTTTTACAAACCAATTTTTACAAATTTTTCTTTTAATATATATTTTCTATCATATATATTTTATTTTATTTTTTGAATTTTATTTAAATAAACTATTTTTTGCAAAAATAGTTACACAATGGAATTCAAAAATAATATTGGAAGCAATCTTATGAATTGTGAGAAGTTATTTGTTTTCAATTCAAAAAAATTCAAATATTTACTATCAAATTTATTTTGATGGGTATTATTGATTGAGATTAATTATTATTATTTATGAAGTTCGAGTAGAGTTGAATCTAAAATCTAATTTACAATTTTTTGATGGACTACAAAGATAGCATAATATTAGTAATAATAGAAATTGAAATATACAAAATCACAAAATATTAAGATATAACTACAATCGTAAATCTAAAAACATAACTAAAATTTGAATAATATTATATGTCCTCCCAAGAATTAAGATTTTAACATATCTATTACTTCATTGAAATATAACTTAGAATAATAGAAACAAAAACTTAAAAATGATTAATTAATCCACTAGACGTTCCTTATCTTTTAACATATATGTTAATTCATTGAAATATAACTTGGGATAATAAAAACAAAAAATTTTAAAATGGTTAATTAATCCACCACAGGTTGCTTATCTTTTAATATATGTATTACTTCATTGAAATATAACTTAGAATTATAAAAACAAAAATTTTAAAATGGTTAATTAATCCACGAGACATTCCTTATCTTTTAACATATCTTTTTTGAAATACTTAATTAATCCACCAGACGTTCCTTATCCACAATTTAAAGAAGAAAATCAGCATCTATCACCGAAACATATCGAAAGTCCTAAAACATAGAACAACCAAAAGAAGATGCCAATGTGAAATACAGGAGAAGTCAATCTTTTGGGCGTTCCAGTTCACCAACATAATCACAAATCGAAAACCATGGTCTTGTTTCATGTAGGTTAGAGTTTGGAAAACGAGACACTAGTGTGCAATACAGTTATAATTTTGCTCCCTTTCTCTTTCTTCCTAAGTTTTTAGAAACTATTTTCCCTACTCACAATTTTCCTTTTTTTTATCTCATTCAATTCATCTACATTTTATTTTCTCAATCTTTTCCAAATATTAAAACATTCCATTGATATAATTAATATAACTTTTTTGATTTTAGAGTTCACAATCAAATGATATCCCTTCAAAATTGACTTAACTGATGAAACCAGAGTTAGGGAGGCATGGGTCGATAATTTAGAAAAGGAGACGGCTCTGATCTAGGAGATATTAGACAATTATCCTTATGTTGCCATGGATATAGAATTTCTAGGCATATTGGTAAGACCTACAGGAAATTCTAAGCCTACTTTAGAATATCATTACCAAGCTTTAAAGACTAGTGTTGATATGCTCAAGCTTACTCAATTGGACCTCCCCTTTTTGAATGAAGATGGAAACCTTCCCACATGGATAACTAATAAGTACCATATCTAGTAATACAATTTCAGAGAATTTACCGTTGACGTAGATCTATATGCCAATGATTCTATTGAACTTTTGAGATAGAGTGGTATTGATTTCAAGAAGAATAATGAGATGGATATTGGAAGTTTTATGGATATTGGATATTCAAAAAATAAGTTATTTCATTATCTATGCTATAAATGAGCCTGGGATCCGAGGTATGTTATTCTACTCACACTATACTATCATAATTATTATTGATTTGAGGCTTAATTTAAAAATAGAAAAATGTTCTTTTCCAAATCGAAGACTTCAATCAGTAAGTAAGAGTTTAGTATTTTATTTTTAAAAAACTGTTCTCCATCAGTAATGTACAAGAAATCAAAAGGATGAATTAATTAAGAAGGGAATTATAATTGTGCAATTGAAGTGGTATAAATTAACAATATAAGGGAAGATATATCTAGAAATCTTAAATTGTAAGGATTTTGTCAATTTATTTTTGTATCTCTATGTATGAGTGAATGGCTTAAAGTAAGATTTCTTTTGGGTATTCACTGATCTCTCTTAACAGATTGTCAGAAGGCAAAGTGGTCTATGAAAAATATTATAATTAGACCTTCTTCTCTTATGCAGAACCCAGAAAGATGAGTCCATCTAGAAAGAATTCCTGTATACACAAGCTATACAACCACAAAATTAATCGGTCATACAAAAGAGGAACACTCAATTATTTTTCCCAAACATTATAAAACATATATTAAAACCATCAAGTCAAAAACAACATAAGTGGCCACTAGCCAAAACAAATTTGAAAGCACATTTCAGAACTCTGAATCAGTAAGTAAAGAAAAGAGACAAACTAAATTTCTTAGATTATAATGAACCCAAAATCTAATATTACATCTAAACCAATAAATCAATCAAGAAAATAAACAACAAAATTTTGAAACCCTAACTAGAGATCATAGGTTTTTAAAATCATATGAAACCCCACACAAATTCTTGACAACACATTTCGAAACTAACACAGTTTATCCAGAATTTTTTGAGGACTACCATGAGCAGTGAAAAAAACTTGTGCCTACAACCCTAAATTTGAAGCACACAGATAATTTCTTCAACCAGTTGGAACCGAAAACCCTAAAATATATTTTCATAAATTGTGAGTATAATATTTATTGACATGACAAAGCACTGGAGCACAATTATGGAAGTTTTAATATGTAACTTCGAATTGAAAACTTGTGTTCCCGTTTTCATCATTTGACCAATTTAAATACCAAGTCTAGATTACAAATTGCATATGAACACTGTGTATATGCCCATCTCTAAATGCACAAATTTATCATCAATTTTCTATTTAAAACATAATCATAAAAGTCTGTTCTAGTATGTTTCTCCTTTCTAAGATTATTAAAAAGTTTAGATAAATCAAAATCCAATGATAAATAGCTAAACTTGGGTTGGACCAATCCAAATTCTAAAAATTAATATGTGATTTAATGAGACTTGAAAATTTTGTGGACCTTAGAATGGAGACCGATCCAAAATTGGTTATAGAACACACAACTTCAATTCCATTTTAATAAGAATTCGATCACTCTGTTTTACCCTCAAAGATCCCAAAAATATAATTTGAGAATTGAATGGTATCAACTTTAAGATTGCTATAATTAGCCTATTCAAGATTTGATCCAGAATTATTTCAGAGTTATGATTTTCTTTCATATTATTTCCAGATAGTATCGGCCCATATTGAAGGACACAATAACACTATTTCTGGCAGTTATGGGTTAGTGCCAATTCTAGTGTTTATCAATAATTTCATCTGATTGAGTATGGAATTCCTTTTTTTGAAATTGATATTATGATATTATCAGTTGGCTTACTAAAATCCAATTTGAATGGATGGGAATATAAATTGGTTCCATGAATTTGTTACTAAATGAGTTAAATATTATTTTACAATATAGTTTTAATGGTTGATATTAAAAGGATCTCCCTTTTAAAAGTTTTAAAAAAAATGCTAATGCTATCGGGTCTGAGAATGAAGGCATGATTTGGAAATGAAAGGTTAGTTCTCTTCTATGAAAATGAAAGCCAATTTATAATCGGTTCTGCATAGTAATTTTTTTAGATTAACTTCTTGGCCAAATGTGGTATGGATTTTATTAGTTTATTACTAATCAATTGGAGATGATTATATAAGGAGACCAAATTAAATTAATTCCACAGAATATGTCTTCATGGTTGATTCAGAAGATCTAATTTATAGGAAAGCTAATTTTCTAATTGGGCTCATTTTCTTATCTCACAAGACCAAATTGATCTGTTGTGACTTCTTCCAATGTCTCTGAGCTTTTGCTGAAGATATCTCAAATGGGTATGACTTGAATTTGATCACAAAGCTTCCAAAAGAACAACAATCCTCAATGCTAATAAATAACAATACAAATCTATATTAATTTTTTTGTTAATCTTTCACATCTTTATGAACTAGCCATCCATCAAAATCATAAACAGTGTCATCAGTTGTCATTCCCCATTCTTCACTTTGTCTATCAGCAATGGATCTTCCTTCAATATTATCTCTTGTGTTTTGCACCTACATAGAAACAATGTTTACAATTCAAGATACTGATTTTTTGAGCTATTACTATCACGAAAAACTTCTCATTTTCAGCATTCCAAATAAAGAAGAAATCTAGAATTTTTTTATTGAACAACACATATGTCAAATAAAATACTAGAACAAGAAATTTTTCATCTTTTCTAGAACAGGAGAACACTATCTAGAATATGTAATGTTGTATCTACCTTAACAAAACTTACATCAGAATGTTGGACAACTATATCCTCAATTGTATGGGATGTAGTCGCTTCCTGAGAATTTGTCAAGGGAAGTTTGACATTCCCTTCTATAATTTTCCTAGGTCTAATGGCTTCTTGAGAATTTTCTTTGAGAGAATATGTAATTGCATCTAGATTTTCTAAAATGTTATGACCTAGCTCACATTTTAATTCAATCAAATGTCTTGTAGCCTTTTCACTTGAACTTGATATTAGGGTCAAGTTCTCAAACATTTTTCCCAAAATTTGATGACCTAACTCAAGTTGTACTCTAGTCAAATGTCTTTCTACTTCCTGCTCTGAAGTTGTAGCTGCAGGTGTTGTAAAAGTTGATGTAGAGATATCCTTTGAAGTTGAATCAAGACTCAAGTTTTCTGCCAAATAAACAAGAAGCAAAATTGAATATGATCATTGACTATGATTGTAAATAAATCAAATTTAGAAACAATACAAAATAAATCATAGATTGTGGAAAACTAACATGTTTAAATAAAAAGACATTATTAGAAGAGAAATAAAGTATAATTTGTTCAAATGCAAAAAAAAAAACAAAACATTTGTTTTTTCCACTTCTTAACAGTGATATGCAGCTTTATTTTACCATATGTTGATAATTGAATATGTGAGAGAGATGCATCTACCTTTATATATGAAAGCCAAAGGTTCTGAAATTTGAAGATGATCTTTCAAGTTCAACTCAGTTGTAGGCTTTTCCTTAGAAAGTGCTTGAACAGTTTCCACGTTCTCTAAAGTTTTTTGAAATGTTTCTTTCAAATGTGGTGGCACTTTGAAATCAAATGCCCATGGAACATTTTTCTTCTCCTTTTCCATTGGTCTCTTGTTAACTGAAATCAATTTGCATTTCATTTAGATTTAGATTTGTTCACATATAATGATAAAAATAATTCATTTGATTGAAGTGATAAAGAATATGTGATATACTATTTAATGTAGTTGTTGGCCTAATTGAAAAAAAATGAACTAAAATTACCCAATGAGGTGAACGAGCTCATTCTTTGTTGGGTCTCCCTTAAGAGAACATAATAGTCAACAACCATTTAATAATTGTTGAGCTATTTAGAAGGTAACACATGATATAATCCAAGTGTCACATGAGCTAAGTGATTCAAAGAGGAAATATAGTTTAAGCCAAACATAGTAAGAAGAATCAAGCATGATCAAACATTAAAGGCTATATGTGTTGAGTTATGTAGTTAATGTATATGAGTTTGGAATGGAACAAAGTATTATGTAAAGCATTTTGTCAAATATGTAATGTATTTCTATGATCATGGTGAAGATCAAGGAGGTGATTGTACCTGTAATCCTATATCATTAATCCCTATGTAGTGTAAAAATATAATAAAAAAATAGATCTTAAGTGATAAAAAGGATGAATGAAAATCATTGATTATAATATGGAAGATTCTTAAGATGACTCTATAAGAAAGTATTCAAAGTTGAATATGTGGTTGTGAGTTCAAGGAATTATGTATGTAAAGATGAAGGGGAATTAGTCATTATTAAGTGTTGAAGTACTAAAGGTGAGAAAATAGTGCAGTGAGCAGATATTGCAAAGTAGTCAAATTAAGGTGATTAGATATTGGAGAGATAATATCTTTTATCAATAAATCAATGTAGACAAAATGATCATAGTACCATTACATTCAAACTAGCGTATCAGGTGAATCTCTTAATAGAGTGGTCCTAATAGACCTATTGTAAATCCTTTAAGAGAGTACTCACTTAGTTGTGAAGTTTAACTCCTTTCGTAAAGGTAAACTTAATAGTCTTGTATGATTTTAGAAAAGTGGACCCCTCATAGGGTCTTGAAGGTTTTGTGGGCATCATCCCCACTACCATTTTACCTTCATGTTGGAGGGGTTCTCCATTACCAAATATTGTGTCAAGTAATGTCTGATTACATACAAGGTTAATTTTAATGAGGTGTATAGTTAATTATGTTTACTATGGTTAATGTGTGAAGTGGTAAAAGTATTTAGGAGATTTTGATCCCCCCCCTCCCCCTCAACATATCACTTTCGCATTAGGATTCCAACAATTGGTATCAGAGCTTAGATCTCTAAGAAAGAAGTCTAACCACTTGAGAGTCAAAGTCTTGGAGATGGATACCTATAAACTAGGAAAAGTGATTAAAAATTAGAAGCCTAATTTGTAGATTGCATTAGAACAAGTAATGGTTGGAAAGAAGGAACTAAGGAAATCATTGAAGAGAAGGAAGGAGATGAAAATCCAACAAAATGATAGACAATACTAGGAAGAAAGAACTGAAGACATATGTGATGAAGGCAGATCTAGTGAATATGATGCAAAAATAGTGGATCTATTAGACAAGAACAATAATTTGAGTGAAGAAGTAAGAGAACTAAAGAGAGAATATGAAATGTGTTTAGTAAGACTATGTGAAAGAATGGAAAAAAAGAGATAAGTTGAAGATGATAAGACAATGGTTGATGAAGATACAAGGAAAATGGCTACAAGACATGATGAAAGGGGTATCAAAATACAAAGCTTGACATACAATAAAATTGATATAATCAATTAATTATTAAGAACTAATCATGAAATTTGTAGGAGGGTGGAAGAGATTGCAAACCAAAGATCATAAAATAGTCAATTGAAAAATAAATTGAGATATGAAAAATAAATCAATGAAATAATAAAGATATCTGAAGAAAGGATCCCCTAAAAATGAAGAGAGGTAAATAAAGGTTGGTTACCTTGGATCCCATAAAAATGAAGAGTGGAAAATCCATTAAGATGACCTAAAAACTAGGGAAAAGGCATCTATTACTAATTAAAGGCTCAATCTCAAGGGGTAGAGGCATTGTAAGAAGTTTTGAAAAGAAATATAGTGATTGTGAGTGTGATTAATAGTGCAGACTGAGCATTTTCGTCTTATGTGATGCTATATGGACTAAAGAGTAAAAATTGAGTTGAATTCATGTAATAGGATTATTTTTAAGTCTTTTTCATTTTTTTTAGTTTGAATGTAGAGTTAGTTTAGTTGGTTTAGTAAATTGTTTTGTACGCAGGCTATTCATTGGAGTCGTGTCAACTAGTCTGTGAAGAAATGGTTCCCCCATGAAATCTAACCATAGGAAACACCTGAGGGTAGAAGAAAAGGTTAGGGGAGTCATCAATGTACATATGTATAGGAGTTGGAGTTGTGAAATTTTGGGAAGATATTTTTAAACTCAAGCCCTAGGCAATCTAGGAAGGCTCGATTAGAGGTTTGAAAAGTGTTGAAACCAATGTTTAGGTGTAGGGAATGAATGGGAGGTACAAAAAAAGTGCAATTCTAGGAATGGAATAGTCATACCTTGAAATATCCTAGAGATTAAATTATGGACTAGATTGACATCATTGAGAACCATTTTGAATGTGATAGTATCTTTGAAGCACAAAAAGTTGCGGTGGCCACATCTATATTAAGAGGTTCATCCCTTACTTGGTGGAAGTTTGTTAAAACTAAGAGAGAAAAGGATGGAAAATGTCCTATTATTATATGGAAATGTATGGTAAACAAAGTGAAGCAAACTATCTTTTTCATGACTATGAAATTCAGCATCATAGGTGAAGACAAAATCTTTGACAAAAATATTTAGATGTCCAAATATAAATCAAGGAATTTCAAAAATTATGTTTGAGGTCTGAGGTAGTTGAAGAGGAAAGCATTAAGCTTGCAAGGTACTTGAATGGCCTTAAATGGTCCATTCAAGATGGGATGACCCAAGTGAACTTCAAAACCATTATGCTATGTTATCAAATAGCCTTAAATATAGAAGAGAAAAGTAAGAGGAAGCAAGAAACCTCTAAAGGTAAGGCTAAGAGAAAGGAAAATAGAGTCAAAGAGGTGGTTATGGTAGAAAAGTTTCAAATTCAAGGACTCAAGGTGAGGTAAAATTCAATGAACAACAAGAAGGAAGCTCAAGTAGAGGTGATAGAGGAAGAAACTCTAATTATAGAGGAAGAAGTGGTGGACAAGGAGGAAGAGGAAACTACTTTGCTATTATGAAGTGTTACCAATTGTTATCAAATGGGTCACCCAACTTATAGATGTCCAGAGAAAAGTGGTTCATCACAAGGAGGTGAAAAGAGGACAAATCTAGTTCAAGATGAGTCAAATACAAGAGACAAGCATGCTGAAGTACCACTAAATTTAGAAGAAGGGGAGAACTTTGATCAAATAGCTAGTAAAGGAGGAACTAAGCCAAAGAAGATCTTTATTTAGGATAAAGTGCAAAATGATGGGAAAAGTGTGTAAAGTCATTATTGACTTAGGGTCTACTAACAATAGTGTGTAAGAGGAAATAGTCAACAAGATAAAATTGATAAGGATACCCCACACCAATCCTTATAAGATCACATGGCTTAACAAAGGCCAATATTTGTTAGTAAATGAACATGCATGGGTGGATTTCTCAATTGGAAGGTATAAGGATAAAGTTTTATGTGATGTGTTACCTATGGATGCATGTCATTTTCTCCTAGGTAGACCATGGAAATTTTATTGCCAAGATATCCATGATGGAGGAAAGAACTCCTAAACCTTTAAGAAGTACAATATGAATTTTAAAATATAATCATTGATGGAAGATGCTAAAGCAAAGGAAGCTAGTCCAAATGTTCTCATGGTGAGTGAAAAGTAGTTCCTACAAACCATGGAAGAAAGTGAAGGTGTAGGTTTTGCATTAGTGTGGAGACCAAAGGAGGGAAATGAAGATAAGGAGACTAAGAGGGCATAATCACCTTCAAGGGATGGTACAAGCTTACCAAGGTATTGTAAGTGATGGACAACCATCAATCTTGTAAGGAAACTCGGGTGCGGAAACAACTTCCTACACTAATCTCATAAGGAAAGTATGATGCAAATCCTATTAAAATCTTCTACACTTATAGATTCAATATCATGTAAACAACAATATTGTAGCCAACCATGCATACATAAAATAGACAAAGAAAGGAACACATAACACAAGGATTTGCCGGTGGGAAAAACCTTTTGCTAAAACAACCCCACCCCTTTAGAACGTACACAATGTATTATCTTCAACAAAAGGTTACAATACACTTGCAATGCAAGCTCAACATTGAAAATAGAAGACTTCAGTAGCTACTCACAGTACCAATAATACACATTTTTTGCATTTCTTCTCTTCACAACCCTAAAAATTCTTATAACATGTGCTTCACTTTTAGGGCTACTCCCAAAGGTAAACCGTATTAGGGTTTTTCCATTCTCCAAGAAAATAGGAACCCCACTATTGGGGTAGAGTGTACAGTACTCAAATATCTTAGATGCCACATGTCTTCACCTGTCATTAAATCTTCCTAACATTGCTCTTAAATGTCATAGGAATCTGTCATAACCGTTTTAGTCATGATCTCCTTACACACAATTCAAGATGTTGACACATCAACATTATTTGCAAGAAATACAATTTACAAAACAAATAATAAGAATAGGAATTATACAAGGTTGAGACACCTTATTCCTAACATTCTCCCACTTGTCAAAAACTTGGTAAGAGCAACAAGAACATAACAAGAACTAACTGCTATAGGCCGAAAGGCCCATAGACTTCGAACACCATTTGAACTTCTCAGTGCCCACTAGTTTCGCTAATGCATCTGCAACATTCTTCACAATATATACCTTTTCCAAATTTACCTTTCCATCTTCCACCATATCTCTCACAAAGTGATACTACACATCAATGTGCTTCCTTCTAGCATGGAAAGTTGGATTCTTTGCAAGGTAAACAACACTCTGACTGTCACACCAAATAGTAATCTATTTTGCATCAACACCAACATCAGAACACAATATCTTAATCCAAATGGCTTCCTTATAAGCATGAGTAGCAGCCATGTACTCAGCTTCTGTAGTGGAAAAAGCAACCACAGGTTGTCGCTTGCCCATCCAACTAATGGCACCACCAAACATAGTGAACACATAAGCACTAGTGGATCTCCTGCAGTCAATATCACCTGCCTAATCTGAATCCACAAACCAATGAATACAAACTAAATGCAAAGATCCAAAAGAGTTACCATGATATCATATGGAGTAATCTGATGTACCCGTCATTATCTAGAATACTTGATTAACTACATCCCAATGTATCCATCCAGGATTAGTCATAAATCAACTTAGGAGTCCCACTGCTTGGGCAATGTCTAGTCTAGTACAGACCATAGCATACATAAGACTGCCAACTACACTAGCATAAGGTACTCTACTCATGTCCTCCACCTCACTAGGAGATTTTGGACAATCATCTACAAATAACTTTGTTCCCACAGGAATAGGAACACATAGTGGTCTACAATCTGCCATGTTGAACATGTCCAACACAGACTTCACATACTTACTCTGACTCAACCAAAGTTTTCTATTAGACCTGTCTCTACTAATTTCCATACCCAAGATGTACCTAGCTGCCCCAAGATATTTCATCTAAAACTGTGCTGACAACTGAGATTTAAAATCAGAAATCATACCTTTACCCTTCCCAAACAAAAACATATCATCAACATATAATGTAACAATAAGAAGGTGATCATTTTCAATTCTGAAATAAACACAATGATCTGATTTTGATCTTACAAATCCAATTGACAACACAAAGGCATCAAACTTAAGGTACCACATCTTAGGAGATTGCTTCAAACCATATAGAGATTTCTTTAATCTGCAAAGTAATGATTCTTTACCTTTAACAATGTAGTGCTTAGGCTATGACATATAAATCTCTTCCTCCAAATCACCATGAAGGAAAGCTATCTTCACATCCATCTATTCTATCTCTAAATCATATGATGCAACAAGAGATAATAGAAATCTAATGGATGTCAACTTTGCAATAGGAGAGACTATTTCACCATAATATATTCCCTCTACCTGTGAATACCCCTTTGCAACCAATCTAGCTTTGTACCTTTCAACACTGCCATCTGCACAAAATTTCTTCTTGAACACCCATTTATAGCCAACAGATTTTCTCCCTTTAGGCAAAGGTACAAGGTCCCATGTTTTTTTTTTCTCTAATGAAGCCATCTCATCATCTATAGCCTCAATCCAGGAACTTGCATCTTCCATGCCCAAAGCCTCTTTCACAGATCTAGGCTCATCAGTGTTAGTAATCAAAGCAAAAGCACAACTAGAATCTAACATAGAATAACCAAACCTTTCTAGTTGCTTTCTTTCTCTCATGGATCTCCTCAAGGGCTGAGGTTGATGTTGTTCTTCCTCTTCTTCTGAACTATCAGAGCTGCTAGAGCTCTCCTCGTCATTAGACCCAACATGGTCTCTCTGTTCAGTCTTCTCAGGGGTAGGAGGCAACTGAACAACATCTTTTTCCTTTTCTTTTTCATCTGGTTATAGCACAATAGGAGAATATGTTAGCTCTCTAAAAATAACATGTCTACTATACAAAACCTTACTAGTCACAGGATCCCAAAGCTTGTATCCTTTCACACCAGCACTGTACTCGATTAAAATACATTTAACAGCTTTATTTTCCAACTTAGATCTTTTCTCCTTTGGAACATGTGCATAAGCTTCACAACCAAAAACACGAAGATGTCTAATTGAAGGCTTCTTACTAGAACACACCTCCATGGGTGTCTTACTAACAAGGGATGATGTAGGAGATCTATTAACTAGATAGCAAGCAGTGGCCATAGCTTCGGCCCAAAACCTTTGTTCTAAACCAGCTCCACTAAGCATACTCCTAGCCTTCTCCATCAGTGTCCTGTTCATTCTCTCTGCAAATCCATTTTACTCCAGGGTATAAGGAGTTGTCTTATGCCTCTCGATACCTTGTTCTTTATAGAACTTTTCAAACTCTGCTAAGCAAAACTCACCACCATTTTCAGTTCTCACACACTTAATCTTCTTACTAGTCTGATTCTCTACAAGGGCTTTAAATTCCTTGAATCGACTAAAGACTTGTGTCTTACTTTTAAGGAAATAAATCCATGTCCTTCTACTATAATCATCTATGAAAGATACAAAAAATATAGACTTGGAGATTGAAGGAACTTTTACAGGACCAAATACATTAGAATGAATAAGATCCAAAACATCAGAAGATTTGTGAGAACTAGAGTAAAACTGAACATGATTTTGTTTACGGTAGACATAGTGTTCACAAAAGTCGAACTTGAGATTGAAATCATTTAACACCTGAACAAGATTTTTATTTTTCAGGGTTCTGAGACCCTTCTCACCAATGTGACCAAATCTCAAATGCCACAACATTGTCTTTTCTGCAAGAAGCTTTCCTTCCAAAGTGTTTGCACCCTTAGGTACACTAGTTGCACTACCATCAGAACCACTAACCATAGTCTTCTTTACTACTCGTTCAGATGGTGGGGATGAAATGATAGCTACTCTCTTCTTTGAAACAGAAGAACTATTACACTGAGAAATGTATGCATCAAGCTGAAACAAAGTACCTCTCCTAGTACCCTTAGCAAGCACCATAGCTCCTCCCATCATCTTAAATCCATCTTTAGAAAAAAAAACTTGCACACCTACATCATTCAGTATACTTACAAATAATAGGTTTCATGCCAAACCTGGAATGTGCATAATTCCATTGATTCCCTTTACTCATCCATCATGAAATTTGATAGTGACCCTTTCGTGTCCAACTATCTTTAGTTGAGAATCATCACCCAAGTACACCTTTCCACCATTAAACTCTTCATATTTTGAGAACTAGTTTCGATGAGAGGTCATGTGAAAAGATGCACCTGAGTCAACCAACCACACATCATCAAATGCATGGGCTACCAAAGCTATGATGAATGCATCACCATCTTCTTGAGATTTTTCAGAACTAGAATCTGAGGCTTTCTTCTTCTTCTTAGGCTCTTTACAGTCTTTACGAAAGTGTCCAGTCTTATTACAGTTCCAACATTTTGCCTTGGACTTATTGGAAGTATTTGACTTCCCACAAGATTTGGATCTACCCTTATTGTCAGACTTATTGTCATTTTTCTTTCCTCTTTTCGTGGATCTCCCACGAACAGCAAGGGCTTCTTTTTCTGAAACATAAGCTTTTCTCCACATCTCCTCTGATAACAGTAAAGACACCACATCATCCATTTTGAAGGTGACTAATGTGCTTCTAAGAGCCATCACAAGATGGTCCCATGAATTTAGTAAAGAACACAATAGTGTCTAGCAACGATCCCCCTCCTCTAACTTGATACCAGCTGATATCAACTGTGCAACTAGCAGATTAAATGCATTTAAATGATCCATAAAGGATCCACCTTCCTCCATTCATAGAGAATAAAAATTCTTCCTCAGGAACAACTTGTTCACCAAAGATTTGGCCTGATACATGGCCCCAAGTCTCTCCCACAAACTATATGTGGTTTTCTCATCTAGAACATTCAGAAGGATTGCATCAATTAGCCAGAGTTTTATGAGACCCTTAGCTTTATGATCTTTGATATCCCAATCTTCTTGAGCTATAGTTGCTGGTCTTGTAGTGCTTGTAGTCACTTCCCATAGGTCATGATCTTCCAACATATCTTCCATCTTGAGTTTCCACAACTCAAAATTAGTGCCATTAAATTTCTCCACCTCCATTCTTCCATATGATGAACTCACCATCTCAATCTGCAAATAAGATTCAGGATGCTCTACACAAGACTCCCACTCAACTTGAGATTAGCTCAAAAAACCCTACCCAACAACTAGGATCAAAAGTTGATCAAGCTTTGATACCACTTGTAAGGAAACTCAGGTGCAAAAACAGCTTCCTACACTAATCTCATAAGGAAAGTATGATGCAAATTCTATTAAAATCTTCTACACTTACAGATTCAATATCATGTAAACAACAATATTGCAGCCAACCATGCATACAAAAAATAGATAGGTAAAACAACCCCACCCCTTCATAACCTACACAATGTATTATCTTCAACAAAAGGTTACAATATACTTGCAGTGCAAGCTCAACATTGACAACAGAAGACTTCAGTAGCTACTTGCAGTACCAATAATACACCTTTTTCACATCACTTCTCTTTGCAACCCTAAAAATGCTTATAACATGCACTTCACTTTTAGGGCTACTCCCAAAGGTAAACCATATTAGGGTTTTACCATTCTCCGAGAAAATATCTTAGTTGCCACATGTCTTCACCTATCATTGAATCTTCCTAACATAGCTCTTACATGTCATAGGAATCCATCATAACCATTTTAGTCATGATCTCCTTACACACAATTCAAGATGTCGACACATCAACATTATTTGCAAGAAATATAATTTACAAAACAAATAATAAGAATAGGAATTATACAAGGTTGAGACACCTTATTCCTAAAAAATCTTACCTCCTAAAAGAGATATAAGGCATAGGATAGACTTTATTCTAGGAGCTACCCTACCTAACAAAGTAGCCTACAAGATGACCCCTTAACGAAATGAGGAAATAGAAAGACAAATACAAGAACTCCTAAACTAAGGCCTAATTAGGAAAAGTATTAGTCTATGTGTCATACCTACTATACTTGCACCGAAGAAAGGAGGAACTTGGAGGATTTGTATGGATTCAAGAGCCACTAAATAGGATAACCATTAGGTATAGGTTCCCTATTCCTAGGATTGAAGACCTAATGGAGTATCTAAGTGAAGCCAAGTACTATAGCAAGATAGACTTGAAGAGAGGTTATCACCAAATAAGGATACATTAAGGAGATGATTGGAAAACAACCTTCAAGACCAATCAAGGGTTGTATGAATGGCTTATCATGTCATTTGTATTGTCTAATGCCCCCTCCATATTCATGAGACTCATGAATGAAGTTCTCAAGGACTACATAGGAAATTTTGTAGTATTGTATCTAGATGATAACTAATTTATAGCAAGACAAGGAGTGGGCACGTAGAACAACTTGACATGAATGATCATGCTAAAAAGAGCTTTGAGTTACTAAAGGAAAAGACATCTACTCAACCTATTTAAGTGCTACCAAGATTTAAATTTCTTTTCACTATTTAGTGTGATGCTAGCAATGGAAAAATTAGGTCTATTTTAAGATAAGAGGCAAAACTAGTAGCCTTTCATTTTGAAAAGTTGAGTGAAGCCAAGAGGAAATACTCATCCTATGACCTAGAAATGTATGTATTGGTCCAAGCTCTAAGAAAGTGGAGGCATTATTTTATTCCCAAGGAATTCATAGTGTATTCAGACAATTAAGCACTAAGTTTCTTTAATTCACAAGAGAAGTTAAGTCACACACACATGAAGTGAGTTTAATACCTACAAGAATATACATTAAATATCAAGCACAAGAAGGGTATTCTAAACAAGGTGGCATATGCATTGTCTAGAAGGGAACTCGTACTCCAAGAAATTTAGTTGAAAAGCATGGGGATAGATAATTTCAAGGATGTGTATGCAGATGATGAGGATTTTGCTGACATATATAAGGTATGTGCTAAATACAAAAATCATTTTCATAGTAGGTGTGTTGAATATACTTTACAAAGTGATGTTTTTTTCAAAGGGAATTAGTTGTGTGTTCCTAGAGGCTCTATTAGAGAGAATTTGATACAAGAAAATAATAATGGAGCTTTGAGTGGTCATTTTGTGATTACTAAAATCTAAGACCTTGTTTCAAGGTTTTACTATTGGCCTAGAATGAATCTTGATGTTAGGAGGTCTGTGGAAAGTTGTGTCATATGCCAAAAAGCTAAGGGCACTTCTCTAGGTGTTTTTGGGAGTTGAACTACCATCAAAATGTGCTTCCGATGCATAGAACAATCTAAAATAGTGACTGAAAGTTAAGTATTGATGCACTACTTCTTATTCAAAATTATTGGTGCACCTCTGGAAAAAGTGCACCTTTAAAAAGTGCTCCTTGGAAAATTTCACCTTCAAAAAGTGCACCTTCAAAAAGTGCTCCTTGGAAAAGTGCACCTTGGTGACAGGACCCAAAAATCCAAAAATTCTTCTAAGTATCAAAAATTGATTTCCAACATCTAGGTTTTCTTCCCTTTTATACCAAAATGATATTCGGATGCTTTCTTTTGAATTTCTCTATTATCTCCATTACTTCCTTAGCCTCTAGTAAATCTGATGAATCATACTTATTTCAAATTACTTGTCGATAGTTTCTCACTTCTATCCTCATAATCCACAAAATCCTTAAGCTAAGAATCAATTTCTAATAATGCTTCTTCTATTTTGAAAGCTTGTCTAATATCATCTTCTGATGAAGTTGTTTCAAATGTATCCTTAAATTGTTGAACTACTATTTGTACTAAGGATAGTTTAGTCTTTGAATCACCTTCAAAAATCTCCAAGCTAGTGATGTTGTATTATTTATCCACTTCCAAAAATTTCTCTCAAGTCTTATTGTTTATTTGTTGAATATCCTCGTGTAGTCCTTCCATGACTTTATTCCCAAAAGATATCTTCTCTATCCAGCCATCTAAATTATCTAGTTCATTCACCAAGTATATTTCCATAAGCTTCCAGTACCTTTTCCCTTTAATAGATTTGAGTGCTTTCAATTCATTGGCCTAGGTACATACCTCATCCATCATCCCAAAATTATGGTTAATAAAAACAACCAATTTCTAAGCATTTTTTTGGATGTTGTGTAAAAGGTTCAAATTACATTGTATTATTTTCACTCCCCTTTCCTCCAAATTGTGATTCCATTTCTAAAAAGTGACCAAAAAGGAATCCATTTGTGGCCCTGTCTCCCTACTTTCCAATGCATTTTACAAAGTCTATTAGCTCCACTACCTCATTTAGGTAATCAAGAGCTTTAAAATATCCACCATAGGCTTATCCATTATGACCTCCTTCATCTAATAGTCTTTTAGAGTCAACTCTTCAATGTATGGATGGGGAGGTGGAATGAAAATGTGTGCCAAGAGGTCTTGATCTTGATTATTCATTATGAAGGAAAGTGTTCTAACATCACCCTTAAGTGGCTCAAGTTTCTAGGTTGCCTTTATTAATTCCAAAATTTCCTCTTGTTCAATTAATTCCATCTATCTCTTTTTTTTGAACATAGCCTCCTTCTTCAACCATGATGGTTTCATGCCCATTGATGACATATATTGTACTAAAGAGGTTGGTTCTGCTATAGTTTCCTTTCCCTTATTGGTCTTCTCCAGAGTCTTCTTATGTTGAGGAAGAACTATAGAAAAAGTTTCTATATCATGTTGGTTTGGAGTCCTCTCCTCTATATGCAAAGGATCTTATTGCCTTTCTTCTACTATCTATCCTTCCTTGGATACTTCATCGACATGCAACATATTCTCCTTCTTCTAGATTTTGACATTCAGATTCAATCATCAGAGGAGGTGGAGACACTCATCCTTGATCTATTAATTTGAGCATACCCTATGCTAGTGGAGGAGGGATTCCAAGAGGTCCTTGTGGTAGTGGAGGTAGTTGACTCATATCTTACCTCAATGGCTCCTTCCTAAAGGTGTCCCATTTTTTTGTCCTACCATCTCGATGCCTACAGACATAAAATCAAAGTTTGAGAGGTTAAAATTTTCTTCCCCCTTGCCCTCCATTTCTACAATCTATTTTTGTTTCTCATCTTCAAAGGTCTAAACCTATATGGGCTCCCTATGGATAGATGGAGGTATCTAAGTTGAACTTCTTCTCCTCTCTTCTTCAACAATAGTAGTTGAGTGAGTTCTCTTACTCAAAGGTACAAATTTAATTTTTTCCCTTCCTCCTCATCTTCCACCTCATGGATGGTTTTTGGCATTTGTGGTAATGGGTTACTCTTTTTCTTTAGTCTACTCTTCACACCTACAACCATCATCTCTATTTAGGCTCTTTTGGGCACTAATGGGGAGTCTTCTTTTTCTAAGGCTTGAGGTGGTAGAATTTTTTTTGGTGCCTGTTGCACCTTTTCTTTCTCTTGTTGAGCTTGTTCTTCTTGAATACCTAGTTTTTCTTGTGCCACTTCCTCTTTCTCTCTCCTTCTAGGGGTTTCCTTTATCTTCTTACCCTTACCCTTTTGTGTTTCAAAACAATCAACCTCCATCTCATGCTAGTGTACCATCTTTGGCTTCAGTAGTGATTTGGTAGGGTAAGTTAGTATGGTGACCTTTGTTCCTTTTCCTTTCTTTGGTTAGGTTGTAGCCTAAAGAGTTAGGGCTTGAGGAATTGTATCCATCCAAAAAGGTTTCCTAATCCATTCACTTGTCAATTGAGCCACATGTTGACCCTGATGATTAATATGATCATTCCCCTCACACCCAATTTCTACATTTGTAATGGGTCTTTCATAGATCTTGTCCTTTTTGCACAAGGGATCTATTATCTTAGGGAGATCCTTGTCCCATGCTTTGAGGGGTGTCTGCATGTTTAGCAACTTTTTTGCTAGCTACAGGTTCATTTTACAATAGTCCCTAATGCAAATATCATAGTCATCTATTGGATTCAACCAATGGACTTCCAAGGCATCTTCATATACAAATTTCTTCCCCACCAAATGTTGTACCATCTCAATGTTGTCAAAACATGGACGAGGTGCTTGATACTCCTCAAGAGGATATTGATCCCATTTTGAATCAAATGTAGCAATATCTTGCTTTTGCTTCACCTCAAAGGCTTTGATGGTGATCAACCACACCCATGTCTTCTTGTGTTTTTTCTTACCTGTCTAATGTAGAGGTAAGTTGTCAGGCTATTTCAAGTAATATCAACCTTTCAGATGGATATCACGGGAGCTTCTTTGGGCACAAGAGAGTACCAACTACCTAGAGATATGTGAAGGTCTTAAACTAGATGTAGTAAGCACCAACCTCTGTTATCCATGTTACAACTTCTACTCACATCATCTTTGCATATTCCCTCTCAATGAACTTGATATTGACAAATATGAAACCATCATTAACCACCCTATATTCCACTATTTGGAGTGGAATCTTCTTTTTTACCAGCTATGGATATACTACATAAGGCCAAGTATTTGCATCCTATATGCTTCCCTTTCTATACAATCTCCAATAACCCATAGTCCTCACTGCCAAGAGATACACCATGTATGAGATCATATAAAAATGGGGGTCATTCTTCATTAAGATCAATTACTCATGCAAATTGTCATTGAGAATTATGGACCAATAAATAGGAATCTTTCCCATCCTAATGGTTTCTATAAAGTGTAACATCCATGTTTCCAAGTGACTTGATGTGGCAAGGTCCATAGCTCTACTCAAGAGAACTATTGAGTATCCAATATCATCAATCATATATCCACGTGTCATATCAACTTTCCCCACTCTTTAGTCCGAGGGTGTCTTGTAAATTAGGTACTTTGATTGTACCAAATCCTTGGCCTCTATTTCATCTTCCCTATACCACTTGTCTACACCCTTATAGGACATTTGAAGGTATTGATCTATTTGTGGAAGGTGGAAGACCTTCTCAATGTTTTACGACATGAGATCTAGGACTATCTCTCCTATTACACTCTTGATGACCTTCTCCTTAGGCACGTGGTGATGTGCTAAGGTCATGATTAATTCAAATGATTGAACTGATGTTGGGTGAGAACCCATGTCCATCAACCCATTTCAGATTAGAGATGAAACCATACCTAACTTCTCCTTATGGTTGTTGAACAACATGAAAAATATGTTCCAATAAGTGTGCCCAAATTTAGTGTCTCAGATATCCATGTATTTATTTTTGAATTGGGATTTCTTCGATGCTCCTTGATACTTGAAAGCCACCAAATTTGGTACCATCTTTGCTTCCACGGAGGATAAGGATGCCACCATTATATCTGCAAAAAGGAAGGAATATCAATATCTTGATGTGATAAAAACCATGATGATACTTAGATGGGACCCAGATTGACAACTAACTAACCCAAAATAGAATAAAATAGACCAAAAATCCCATTAAGTTCCTGGAATACACAATTGCATAGGTGCACAAGGTGCACAAGTGTTCTTGTAAATTTGCAATTTTAAAACAATGTGCACAGTTGTGCACATTGTACACCTATGCAAATGTAAATGTGTTTGTCTATGTCTTTAAAGGGTTTTGTTTGTTTTTAGGTATACACATGCACACCTATTGAGGATGTGTTACATGTGCACCTATTAAGGGTATGCAAATGTTTATGTGCATACCTCAATAGGTGGTGTTTATACCTTATAAAAGGTAAAAGGTTTGGTGATGTGAAGGTTTGGAGATGTGGATGTGTAGGGCATAAGAGGGTGCAGAGGTCCATTGATGAGCAAGATAAGAGAATAAAAGTGAGGAGAGAGAGAGAGAGAGCATGGGGGGGATATTTATAGACCTAGGGTTCTAATGTACACCTCCAAGGTTGCACACTTGTGGACGTGCACACATTTGAGGGTGCACACATGAGAAAGTGTGCATGTGCACATCCTTTAAAGGAGGTGAGTGTGTAGGTGCACAATAAGCACATGTGTGCAAGTGCACACTTCAACACTTAAAAAACCCCAAAATTGGATTTTACCCCTTTTCACATGCATGATACTACCTGATTGCGAACCTAGAGGAGGGTCCTAGATGGCTGAGACACCTAACTGGGTGATCTAAGATTATTTTGAAATTAGGGATTCCCCATTTTGTGACTCAAAATGAGGTGTGCATAACACACTTCAACTACTTATATTTTATTCATCTTGGTCACTCTCCCTTGCTTCCCTCACCTTGTCATTATAATTATCTATCCCTCTAACTCTCATCAATCTCTTCCTCTCTATCTTACTCTATATTTGTATATCTCTCTATTTTGCAAATTCTCGCTATCTACCTCCCTGTCATTTCCTTTATTTCTATCTCTATCTTGTCTTACCCCTCTCTTTACCATTCAACTCTCACTATCTATATTATATTTTCTCAATTTCTCTTTGATCTTATATATGTATCTATCTTATACTATCTATCACCTCAAATATCTTTATTCTATATCTTCGTCTCCCCACTCTCCTCTTTCTATTCCTATCCCTCCCACTTCTAGTTTCTATATCTTTCCCTTCACACATTCTTTCACTATTTTTCCCTCCCTATGTCTTATCATTTTGAAAATTTTACCTCTTTATCTCTCTTCTTTCTTCATTTAATTCTCTAACCATATTAAAGGTAGACTTATTTGAACTTAATTGACATGTACCCTAACTTAAACTATTAGTAAAACTACAAAAAACATAATTTTAATTAATCATTACTCATAAATCTTATTTCTTAATCTTATTCAAAATCTATCAAAATAAAATTAAAATATATGAATAAATATTTTGTAGGGTTTTACTACAAGGGGAATATGAAAAAATCTGAAATGGTGGAATAGGATTCTATTTTCATAGAATGATTGAGGAATTGAAATCTTTAGCTTTTCCATTTGACTTTGCATAGAGTATGAAAAACCTTTGTCAAACTCTAAACACTATTGTTATCTCTAAAAATCTGAAAATCAATATGACCCTATTTACTTACCAACAATTTTTGACCTTTTTGCAACCATGAAACTTTATAAGGACATGGATGCCTAATTATTGTAAGGCTTGACTTATCTAGCATCTCATTTCCATAGTGTTTTCTATCCTACCACTATCTATAATCTGGTGCAACTTTATTTAAGTAGAAGTATTTGATCTAAAGATTTCTATAACTTAGAAATCTACAACACAAGGAATTGATGTCATTCATTACACACAAAATGGAAAGCATTTTTTTTCTTTACTCCATATATTTGAGAAATTAAAGTTAGAGAGCAAAGTGAGACAAAGAGATAACTTCAACAAATGATCATTAAGAATAATACTAGCTTGCAAAAAATAGTCCCATTAGAATATAAAATAAAATTAATCAATGATTAATGTTATCTTTTACTATTGCTTTCTCTTCATTTTGGACATTTACAAAAATGCACTGCCAACAAATTTTCTATGTATATTTATCTCCAATGTCGTCTCTAAAATCTCTTGCATGTCTACATAATCTTTTTTGTGTTTATTCAATTATTTCTTTGATTCTATCCACTCCTTTATAACCCCATCTCATTCCACATCACATATCATAATCAAACAATAAAATATAAGATGTAAGAAGGCTTCTTCATTAGCACACTATGTACTAATATTAGAATAATTTTTATTAATCTATATTTTCTTTCATATATCCCTTTGTACCTATTTAATCATTTCTTTGACACTCTAACTCCCCCCCTCTAATTTTCTCTCTATATAACTCTCTCTTTCTCTCTCTCTCTCTCTCTCTCTCTCTCTCTCTCTCTCTCTCTCTCTCTCTCTCTCTCTCTCTCACACACACACACACACACACACACACACACACACACACACACACACATAGACACACATAAAAGAAAAATATATCTACAGTAAAGCTCTTAGAATTTTGGGTGAAAATGAAAAATCTTCAAAATTTGTTTGCATTTTTTTTGTAAGTACTAAGAATAGTCGCTTCATTTTGTATTTTCACTTCAAAGTGAAATTATTTCTATTATTTGTTTTCACTTCAAATTTAAAGTGTTTTACAAAAATCAGGCGATACTTTAATACAGCATAGAAAAGTATTGTGTGACATTTCTAAAGAAGGAGGGTGACACTTTCAAGGACTAGGTGATACTTCTCCCAAAGGCGTGTGACTCTTTTAGGGTTTCATACAACATTTCTCATAAGGATGTGTGATACTTTCTAGTATCATGTGATATTTCTGCAAAAGGTGTGCAATAGAATTAGGGGATGCATGACAAAGTTTCAATGGGCATGTGATACTTTTTTGTGTCACACCATGGTGATAAAATGTCGCCCATAGAAACAAAAAAACACTTAAGGAAAACACAATTGGGAAAAAATAGAGAAAAACTCAGTTTAGAACCTCCACACTGGGGAGTACTGGATCCACATAGATTGAGGAGCAAACACTCGAGAGCATAATCAACAATATGCCAAGGAACAAGAAAGAGGAAAAATTGTCCATCTAAATTAAAGCAGTAAAGAACGTACTGAAAGCAACATCGCAGTGAATAGAAATGATAAAATACCTAAGTACATGGTTCCTCCCAACAGTCAATGGCATCATAAGACCATTGTGGGCCCTAGCCATCCCCTATGCGTAACATCCCAAGCCATCAATTAGATCATCAGTACTATTGTAATAGGGATGTCACTACTAAAACATGCTACAATATAAGCATAAGAAAATCTAATATGCTAATAGTAAAGCATAAGATAATCCAATACAACTAGTCATATGCTAAACATCATAATATGAGAATGCATCAAATCAACTAACATCAGCTAAAAATGATATCCAAGCATTCCAATGAAAGCATAAATCACAAGAAAGCATACTTTGGAACCTAAAGCATCAAGTAAAAACATCCAGCAATGGTTGCACTAGGATAAGAGATCATCTCTATACACCAGTCCCTAGTAGTGCAAAAGGTAGCTATGCCTCCCAACCACATGGAACCCATAGGTCCACACCCACTGTGCTAATGGAGATAATGATCCAACCAAAAATTAACAAAAACAACATCCATGGCTAACACTCACACCAGATAGTATGATGGTTGTAACCAAGAACTTAAGACAATGCAAGGAGTACAGGTCCTAGTCAAACATTCAATAGGCTACTAAGCAGGGGTTGACATCATGGAAAGTCATTTGGTATCGACAAGCCCAAGCTTAGATTTGTGCAGATTCAACTCCCTCAATGGAAGGCTCATACACTATGTAGATTCAACTCCCTCAACAGAAGGCTCATACACTGAAGAACTATTTAATTATCTTTAGTTTTATTAACACTCACACATTTTATTTAGTCATCACTTACTTAAAACTTCCTCTGCCAACCCTATGGCATCATGACACTAGGCTATGAGATAGAAGCACCCTCCATATGCTACCCTACCCTACTCATGCTCATCCTACAAGAAGTGCCTGTGGGCATGCATACTCCCATCCCAACCCCAATGATTATAACTTCTAAAAGTACCATGGAACATCGAGCCTCACAAGTTACCTGACAAATGTATGCACACATACTTGTATGTAGTGCACCACCATCACAAAGATCAAAACACAAGGACAGGATGAGAACACAATGTAAAAGATAACACCCAATTGAAAGCAACATGGGAAGCATGGATTCTACATGAATCCCAAATCTAATAAAACTATACATCATGAAATCACTCAACTGGCCTCAATCTAGGAGTATGGATTCTACACAAATCTCAATGATGCAACAAAACCAAACATCATGAACTCACTCAAATGGCCTCAATCCGAGAGTATGGATTCTTCATGAATCCTAGTGTCCACGAAACAAAAACAAAGGTCCAAAAGAAACCATAAAACCAGGTATAAAATCACTCAACCAACCACAGTGTCAGGAGTACGGATGCGATATGCATCCCAATGCAACATAAAAGTGCAATAATGGTCTAACTGATATCCAAATGGATCATCAAGGTCCACGACCGATAATATGCCAAGGAAACCTGAGAAAATAAGGTGACATGCAAAATGAGGTAAAAACTCAAAAATTTGGAAAGCTTGAAAATCAAAACCCATTTGGCCTTTGGGCATAAAAACCCCAAAAATCCAAAAATAATCAAGTTCAGACACCATATGAAAAAATAGCCAACATAAGGGCGTAAAACCCCAAACCCTCATCCCGAAAAATAGGGAAATGTTCATACCCACCCAACCGAGTAGAATTAGCATACAGAAATGGAGGGGAACACTAGTTTTTAGCCTCCAAAAAAATGGCTACCAAAAACAAAAGCAGAAACAGAGTAGAAACAATAAAACAGGAAAGCCCTACCTTACAGCCAAAAGGGAAAAATAGGAATCTGAGCCATAAAATAAATAGCTTGTAGAAGTAGCTAAAAATTGCGGCAATCCAAGGTTTGCCCGAGCTGGATCCAACAAGCTCAACCTCATGTGATCCTACTCCCGTAGCTCCCACAATGAATAAAATAGTAAATCCTCATGAAGAGGATTTTGGGTTTTACTCTCCAACTTTCTAATTCAAAAGTGAGAAGTGAGGAATTAAATTTCTTTTTGGATATTTATTTACTTTTCAAGTGAATAATCGATTAGGGAAATAACCAACCAACCTAGTTAAATCCTGAATCAACCCGAATAAAAATAGGCTATTCCTATAAATAGGAATTCATCTATGGAAAAGCTGCCAGAAATTAAAATAAATCAATTAAAAAGTTTGAAAACCAAAAAACACATAAATTGCCTTAACAACTTTTGCGATAATGCAAACCTCTAAATGCATACACATACTTACTGGTCTAATCACATAATGCAAATGAGTTCAGATTTAATAATCACCAAAAATTTTAATAAAATAATTAAAATAAGGATACGTTGACCATACAAGGATGACATTGGTAAAATATGAATGGTTGAATCACTAAATCCATGTGCCACTACCGGGGATATAGATCCTACACACTAAGAAACATGATCAAGTGCAATTGCATATAATAACATAGCTGAAGTAATAAATGCATTAAATCACCTAATTTAACCATTTATTTAATTATATTAAAATAATATATTTACATCACTCACGTTCGCATAAAGCATAACAATGCAGGAATGGAGTAAATAACCATAGCATTAAATCCAACACATAACATAATTAGTGATATGTCCAAATGTCGGATAACCAAATATCATCATGAAACACACTGTCATCTCAAAAAGGCATCATCATGCAATATGATCAACTGAACAACATAGTAGTCTAAAATCTATGATATTGAAATCAAAGTATAACATTTGACCCTCAAGTTCTCTCAAATATAAAACATCACATAAGAAATAGATATCTCTCAGATCAAAAATAACAAGGTAAATGTTTGTAGCACATAACCAAATAATCCAACATGAACAATCCATTTCAATAATTTAAGCATTTAATAATGATTGTTAACACAACATCAAAAAGCACTTAAAATACATAAGTGAACGCAGTCATAAACATGACTAACCACTGTTATAGGAACCTAGTCCAGTGTAGCATGGTAATAGAACATAGTACAATCTTTGCACACATCACAAAGTAATCATGGAACAACCTCATGATACCACATTGATCCTGGTAAGCACTAGCACAAACCTCAATGAACCATAAATCATATCACAATCTCCTAAATCAGTCAAAGCATAATCAAAACAACTAATATAGAAACATAAATCCAACCACCTCAATGATGTAGACTACTCATGGTCACAATCATGATCCATTAAATATCAACAAGGTTGCAGCCATCATAATGACTTACATAAGTCAAATGGTAGAGGCACTACAAAGGTAACTGGAATACACACACTAGTCCTAAAACCATAATTCTCATTAATACACATGGGTACTCAAATCTATATTTGGAAAAATCTAAATCTGGTCCTCAAATCATAATTCTCATAAGTACATATGGGTCCTTAAACTACAATATAACAAATCTAAGACTAACCCTCAAACAATTACATAAAACACTCTCATAACTATAAAATTATAGGTCTTATAAAATTGGTTGGGAAAAACTAATCATGACTAAAACATTAACAAAAATTACTTAACATAACCACAATGAAGTATAATAGACCCTCCCTAAGCCTCAATGTACAACCACTATAGCCAACGTAAATCCCACAATACCCAATAACTACAAAGACAACGTAAACACATGCATTTCACATAAAATATTTTTAATGAATAAAAGTTCACTTATTTTCAAAGGTTTAGCTTGACTATAAAATATATCATTTTAATATTTCATAACCATTTAACTATTTAACAACGTAAAGTCTCAATTAATTCTCCTTGTATAACAAAGTTCATTAATAGAAAGTATTAACTCTCTAATGAATAATTTATTCATTTAAATATGCTTTCTTTTGTTTGCAACTTCATTTATATTCTATTTAAATAAATATTAAACTAATTTGAACATTTATTTAAAATTCAAAACTTAATATAAAGGTCTAAGTTTATTTACATTAATAAATATCAAAATTTAATTTTCAATAATTAAATAAAACTTATTTTAAAAGTAAATTTATACTTTTTATAAATCTTTAAAAATACATTTTATTTATTTATTTATTTAAACTCTTAAAATAAATAATTAATAACTTAAAAAATTGGGGGAAAAAATTAAAAAATTCAAAATAATTAAAGAATAATTTAAAAAATAAATTCAAAGGAAAATATTAAATTTCCTAAATATATACCAACATGCTTTTCTCATTTTTTTATTATTTAAAACCCTACGAGATAAAATTTTCTTTTTCCTTTAGGGTTTCTAGTATGGTTTTTGTTTTCTAATATTTTGTTGTAAACATGGAAAGCCAAATCAACCAATAACATGATTTAATGGAAATCAACCAATTCAGATCCAAGGTAGACAATCTTTTCAAATAAAATATCAACATGAGTTTTCCAAACCCTGCCTGTAATCACAATTGAATAGAAATAACAAACAAAGCAAAAAACACAACTCCAAATCCAAGCTTTCAAAATAAGTCTCAAATATTTGCACCAAAAATTCTTCTTCAAAATGATATACATAATCCAAAATAATAACCCAAAACCCTCATTTATAGAAGACTCAACATGTTTTCTAAAATAAGAGACTCAATTATGCAAAAAAAGAAAAAAATAATAGTTTAATAATTAATTCATTTAGTTAAGTCATTTAACTGAACTTTATTTTAAAATATTAAGCTCTAATTTTATATTAAAGCATTTTTCAAGTTGTATTTTTTTATCAATAAAAGGCAATTGCCATCGTTTAAATAAATTTAAATATTTTACATAATGATTTTCATCTGAGTGTTTAAAGTGCAAGCATCAAGGGAAAAGAATGGGGAAGAAAACCCCATGTCTCACCTAGGATGATAGTGTCCTCTCTACTAAAAAATACATATGCCACTTATTAGGAAAGGGGTCTTGAGGAAGGCATACCTTCCTTTACATATAATTATAAAAACATGTTTAGAGTACATTTATTCTAATTTTGGAGATTATTTGGATAATATAAGCCTTCTCTTATACACGCTTAGAATATATTTTCCCAAATTTTGGGATTAATATACATAGATTATAATTATTTCTATTAGAGAATATTTTCTTTAAATTAGTACTTTGTGCTTGCTACTTGTTGCATTTCCTTTGGCAAAGGGATACATCTTTTTCTTGCACACTAAATTCTGGCTCAAATCTTTGTTAGAGAATAATGCATTTATAAATATGTAGTACTTGATGAAATAAATTAAGATTTAAACTAAATTTTACAAATATTACTTGTCCATAGTTACGAATAGACATACCTATATTTGCCTTGACAATTAGGTCACTTTTGATTAGGGAACCTAAGTAATATTATAAATATTCTAAAAAGAAGATATACTTTCTTCATATAGTCTAAAGTTATAGTTTACATCCTATGGAGGATTTGAGTTACATTTTCAAATAGTTCATCATATACATGTATGAGATCTTAAACTGCCTATTATTAATCTAAATTGAGAGATAATAACTAATGAGAAAAACTTCATACTACTTAATAGATTAAATATATAATATTTATCTTAATATTTCATGTTAATACATATATAGTTTCTAAAGTTAGGAGTAGAGGAAGAGCCCATGAAGGGAAACATAGATATAAGTAATGAATAGGTTGAGAGTGTTGAGTCTAATTATGTAATAGAGAAAAGAAGGAAGGGAACATAAAACATCTTATTAACAAAGATAATTGATAAATTCATTACAATTTTAGATAAGACTTATGACCTTAGCTAATATATGTGACTTGGAACTACAAATTATTCAAAAGTTATCCATTACCAAAAGTTACATCATAAAATTAAGGCACCTCCCACCCTGATCAATATATGTGAGTGGACCTACCACCATGATCAATAGATGTGAGTGGACCTCCCACCCTAATCTTTTAGACAAGATTAAGCTCTGGTGGAGTATTGATGTGGAAGGCACAACTATGTACAAGGTAGCTAGAAAACTAAGGAATGTTAAAAGGATGGTTAAAGCTTGGAACAAGTCTGATTTTGGCCACATATTTTTTGAGAAGGAAGTCCTATCTAACAATCTTTCTTCTATCCAAGGCTCAATTCAGGAGGATGGGTATGATGAGTTAAACAGGGAGGCTGAGCTATCTATCCTTTAAAATTTACACAATATTATCAGTAAAGAAGAGAAGTTCTAGAGACAAAGATCAAGGGTTAACTGGCTCAAAGAGGGAGACCAGAATACAAAGTTTTTTCATCTTACTACTCTAAAACATTGTACTAATAATAGAATAACAAGTTTAAAGAATGGTCAGGGAACGCTGACCAAGGATGAGGAAATCTCAATTGAGGCTATTTCTTTCTTCTCCTCCCTGTTGCCTTGTGATCCTATGTTATCCAAAGTGGATCAGGATGGCATTGTTTCCTACATCCCTCAGATCATCCTTCCTCACCATAATAAACTATTTCGAGCCATTCCCTCTAATTTGAAAGTTGAAGAAGCTCTCTTCTCTCTACTGGCAGATAAATCTCCTAGCCCTGATGGTTTCCCTTCTTTCTTTTTCCAATTGTTTTGGCCTGTTTTGATGAAGGATGTGGTGAAGGTTGTTCATGAATTCTTTGGGGCTAGAAGCATTCTCAAGGAGATAACTCTAATTTTTTAGTTCTCATTCCTAAAGTTCCTGGAGCCAATTCCTTGGACAAGTTTAGACCAATTTGTCTTTGCAATTCTAGAAAAAGGGAAGGGATTTTACTTAAACTGGACCTCTCAAAAGCCTATGACAAGGTTGACTGGTCTTTCCTAGATATGGTGCTTAAGGCTTTTGGGTTTGATGATAAAACTTGTAAGCTAATCTCTTAGCTCATTACTACATCCCCACTTGCTATCTTAGTCAATGGATCCCCCTCTGATTCATAATCTTGGCAAAATGCATAGATAGACTTATAAAGAAGAATAAGAAGGAAGGGAGATTCAAAGATTTTAAACCTTCTTCTAAAAATGCCCCTTTTATGCATCAACAATTTGTTGATGATACTATAATGGCAAGGGAGGCTTCTGTTAAGGAGGTAAAAGCAATGAAGGAAATCTTGGATATCTACTCCAGAGGGTCAGGATAGTCCATCAATAGGGAAAAGAGTTATGTTTTCTATATCAACACTCTTGAGGATAGAAAAAAGAAAATCTATAGAATTATGGGATGTAGTGTGGGGAAGCTTCCCTCTACCTATCTTGGCCTTCCTTTGGGCACAAATCCTCCTGATTCTTTCTGGAATGACATTATGGATAGATTTAATAAGAAGTTAGTTGGTTGGAAAGGGGCCTCTCTTAGCCAAGCTGGAAAATGCCAACTAGTTAAATCCACCGTTTAGAACTTTCCTGTTTATGCTTTGAGCCTTTTTTTGATCCTTGGGAAATTTGCTGAGAGGATGGAAAAAATTTAGAGAGACTTCTTATGGATGGGAGCTGAAAAGAATAAAAGGTATCCTCTCATTGCTTGGAAAAAAGTCTGCCTCCCTAAGAAATATGGAGGTCTAGGCATCAAGAAGCTTACTCACCTCAACAAGGCTCTTTTGGCTAAGCAAATATGGAATATCTTCAGTAGCATAGGGGAATGGAGAGACACTATGGAAAACAAGTATATAAAGATGCCCTCTAAATATTTTACCCTCTTCAGTGAAGATATCCCAAGAGGTTCCACTGTTTGAAATGGTTTTTTAAAAGCCAGGGACCTAGCAAATTCTAGAATCTCTTGAAAATTGGGAAATGGGGAGGATATCCACTTCTGGTCTGATAGCTAGCTTATTCAGGGCCCTCTTATGAACAACCCCAACTATGAGGTTTGGGTGAATGATTGCATCAACCATTTTGGGCAGAAAGTTAGTAACTATAGGAATGACCAAGGATGGATAGACCTATCTGTCATCTCTAAAGATCTTAATCCTATTATGATAATGCTAAACTCTATGACCCTAAATAATGCCAATGGGCTATATACTACTGCCTCTAGGTATTTAGCCCTTCGAAGATTAAATGAGATTCCTCCTTGTACGAGGGCTTGGCTTCCTAGCCTCATTCCAAAAATTAATATGTTTTCTTGGCTATCTCTACAGGACAAAATCCTCACCAGGATAACCTCATTAAAAGAGGTCATATTATGCTCAGCTGATGTGTGTTATGTAAAGATCAGATGGAGACTGGCAATCATTTGTTCATTCATTGCTCTTTCTCCAAGGAGGTTTGGGTTTTCCTAACCTAGGACTTGGGCGTCAGCTAGTGTGTTCCTTTTAACCTTCTGGATTTCTTCTGTCAATGGAAATGCATGTTCAATAGGTCTGATTTGCAGGAATTAAGTTCCTAGATCCTGCCTCATTTCTGTTGGAGCATCTGGAAGGAGAGAAATAACAAAATATTCAGAGATAAAGAGGAGCTGGCTATAGTGATAGGAAAGAAAATATTTGCAAACATTAAGGAAAACTATTCAGTAAGGAAAGGGGGATATAGAGAATTAGGTGGTAGAAAAAAGGAGAAGGCAAAAGATAGAAAGATGAAAAGACAGGAAGCCAAATGGTTTCTCCCCCCGAAAGGATGGCATAAAGCCAACTTGAACGGAGCGTCCAAGGGAAATCATGGCTCCTCAAGAAGTGGAGGCATAATAAGGAACGGAAATGGAAATAGTATTGTGGCTTTTTCCCTATCATTGGGATTTCAAACCAACCACTTTGTGGAAGCAAATGCTACGTGTAATGTTGTCAAACTGGCATTTGAAATTGGAGTTACTAACCTTTGGCTTGAAGGGGATTTAAACAACATTATAAATTGTATTAATGGAAACTCTTAGCCATCATGGTTGATTAGAAATCTTATTGATGAGACTTGTGAGACTCTTGCCAAATTTGATAGAGCCCACGTCACTCATATTTTCTAGGAAGCTAACTCGGTTGCTGATAGGTTTGCTAATATAGGGGTTGGCACAAACCAAATTATGACTTGGCATCTCGAAAATATTTTTCCTGTGTATGTCAAAAGCATGATTGAACTAGACAAGATCCAATGAAGTATGGAGAAGATCAATATGCAATTATGAGTATGAATGGATCAAGGGGAAAGGGTACTTCCCAAAAAGGTAGCATGGGAAATTGTAATTGCTGTAATTTATTATAGACTTTTCGACACACTTTTTGGGTCACTTTTTGCATCTACAATAGGAGCAATAGAAAGGTTATTTCTTTCTGTATTCTGCTCAAATAAAGAGGTTCCTATCAGTCATAGTTCAAGGTGCATATGAGAATTGAGGGTGCGTAAAGTGCAAATATGGTAGGTGAAAGGTGCAGAAAGGAGCTGGTTGGTGAAATAGAGAAATGAAGGAGTAGGGGAAAAGTTTGGGAGTAGCTGGATCATGGCAAGATTACCAGATACATTGTGAAATTGCATGGTTTTGATTAGGAGGTGACCAAGAGTATGGTTGGTTCATGGAAGGATGACATAGTTAAGGTGAATGGGGTTTCTTTCATGATCACTCAGGAGGTGATATCGACCATTTCTAAAATCTTGATTGAGGGTTTTAAGTTTTTCAGGGACAAGAAGCTCTCAACTAATGCTATGTAGGATTTCGTGAAGGATATAGAGGAACTAAAAGCCCTGAAGAAGATTGACATGTACTATGTTCTTAATACCATGAAGAAACTGTGGAGGTATGTTCTGAGAGTTGTAATCGAGTACATTACTCTAGGCCCTAGGTTTGATCGGGCTCGTACACACCACTTTGTTCTTTTGAATCATTTTTGGCACAGCTGTAAAATTTCTTTTCCTTTTTACTTGTTAACTTCCATGAGCAAGGTGGTGGTTAGCTTCAAAAAGAAGCCCACTAATAACCCCGCTCTACATGAGGGGCTCTTTCTGCTCATTTATGAGTACTTTAAGGCTTAGACTATAAGCAATGCTCCCCCTTAGACTAAGAATGTGACCTCTAGAAGCTCTAGCTTCTCTTTAGACTCGAATGATATTCAAAGCTTTAGCTCTAAGGATGGCAGGATTTCTTCCATTGATAAAATTGTCACCCTTCAGGTCAAGCATTCACCTTCTTCCATTACCCCAAGTAGGAAAAGCCCTAGGGCTCATAGGCAAAAGCAACCTAAGAAGGATGTGAAGGTTGATGACAATGATGAGGAGGATGTGGAGATGAAAGAGGAGGAAAAGGATATGTAGGAGGAAAATAAGGAAGATCGGGGAGGGAAGAAACATAAGAGGGAGGGTCTGGAGGATGAGAGATTGTAGCAAGAACAAGATATGTCTTCGCTGCCTCTTTCTCATATCCATACTTGAGACCAACCTAAGGAGAAAAAAATGGATTCTGAGACTGAGGGAGGAGAGGTGCAGGTTAAAGACAAGAGGAAAGCTTCGAAAATTTTTAATGTTAGGACCTTGAAAATGGGCATTTTTAGAGAGGCCATGAACCCGCAGGTCCTTCTGGAAAACCAAGAAGAGGCACAACTTGAAGAACTTATAGACCTAATGATTGTTGCTATTTTGGATAATGCAAGGGAATCTAGGTTGAACCTATTGAACAATGCCCACAACAATATGATTGATAACTTCATATCAATCAAGTGGCTTTTCCATGAGCTAGAGGAGTTCAAAGAGCGAGTGGGTCATATGGAGGATAACAAGAATGGAGTGGATTTTGATAATAGAGATGACAATGGTGAGAGGCTCAATTTGGTAGAGAGAAGGATTAACAACCTTGAAATCTACAATCATAATCTCTCAAACTAGATGATTTCGCTGCTAAGCTCCATTAACAACAATATTATTTCTTTAACTAGTTGGATCAAAGATAGAGTTATGAAGGAAGAAGAGGAAGGAAAAGCCAGGGAAAAATCTAGACTGGTGGTCGACACTGCAAAGGACAACATCAACAATGGTCAGGACTAGGAGGATCAAAGGGCACACTAGCAAGAGGCTGAGGAGAACCAGATGGCCTATGAGGCTATTCCCGGTCTTTTCTATTATCTTTTTTTTTAGGCTAGGCCTTGGGCTTATTATCAGCCTTTGAACTTGAACTCTTTTGGCTAGGCTTTTCATGCTTATTATCAACCTTGCTATTGTTTTAACTCTTGGGTTTCAGGGTCCCTATAAAACCTATTTATCTAATCAAAAACATCATAAGATATTAATATTAAAGTTAAACAATTCATATAGTAGAGAGTACTAAAATTTGTTAATTATAGAGATTCTTAAAGCCACATACATATAAAAATATTAGAAATATATCTAGATAAACATAAAAGGAGTATCTGGTTAAAACAAAATCTTCCTATGAAACTAAATCAAAGGGATCTTCGAAATCCAAGCCTTCAAAAATCCTTACTTTGCCTAGATTATCTTTAACTACATTTAGTCTTGTAGAGTTTTGGAAAGATGAATTTCATGCTTCCAAGGTCACTAATATCCATAGATAAGGGAATGCAATAACTTTAGCCTTTAGGATGTTTAATGATTTGGAAGAGATATAAGTGTATATATACCCTATTATAAGTGTGTGTGTATATATACACACACACACACACACTTATATATATATATATATATATATATATATATATATATATATATATATATATATATATGAAGGTATGTAAGTGTATATATACCCTATTATTAAGTCAATGTATTTTGTAATAATCAATATAAAAAATAAAGTACAATTAGTCAACTCATGTTTTGCGATATGTGTGTGTGTGTGTGTGTGTGTGTGTGTGTGTGTGTGTGTGGTAGTCTCATATATGTACCCATATGTATGTTACACATATATACTTCTTAAAGACATAATATTTTAATTGGGTGATTACTAGATGTTACATGTCATGTATATTATCTTAGATCTGTACTATTTATTTTATGTAAACATGTAGGAGCATAAATCGATTTAGACTTGAAATGTTTCAAAATATGCATGCCAATAGAAGTTTCATAGTATGTGCAATGCAAGGACTTGGTAAGCATAGGTCTTGAAACTAAACAATGTTATAGGTATTATTGTTATCTATACATAGCTAAGTAACAACAATGAACACACCTTTCCTACATTCAACATCTGGTAAATGTGTTTTATTGAACTTAGAATTACTTAATTAAAGCCATTGGTAACTAGGTTTCACAAGGAGGCCCTTGATTACATTACATATGTTATGTGAGGGTATGTGCAGGATCATGGTCAACCAAACTATGGCCTTAAGTGGCAGTGAAAAACTAGCAAATCAGGCTTATGTCAACTTGACACATAATTTTAAAGTGGTTTTGGACTTTATATCAAAAATTTGTAAGAAAATAATCTATAACAAATTGAATTTAGTTTCTAAACTACTAGGCCTTATTTGGAGAATAAAATATTTGATTGGTCAAAAGTTTGGATTTTAATGCAGTACTACAAAAATTTCAGGGCAAAAATAAAAAGTAGATGTATGTCTGACCACCTTAATCAAAATTAAATGATAATATTTTTAAATATAATTATAGATATAAAAATTAGACTCATGCCCGGATGTGATGCATATTTTTTGGTATTTTTATTCCAAATAAATAACTAAATATGAATTTTCTACTAAAAAATTTTTGAAAAAAAAACTCTCGTGTCTGAGCACCTTAACTAATTGAACACTTTACCAAATTAATTTATTTATTTTCCCTTATACTAGGCAAAGCATAGAATGTGACATAACTTTTGGATTTAAAAAATGTTATACCATTTGAAAGTTATACCTATTTTTCAATCAGTTTGTCAATCAACACTTTTCAATCATCTTCATTGAAAATTAACTAATAAATACTTATCAAACTCAAAATTTGATAGCAATTATATCGATGGAATCTCAAGAGTCTTATAAAAAAATCCTTTTTGTTTCATTCAATTTCGATGAAAATAACATTTTTAGATGGATACCCGAAGTCTGAGTGTTAGTGAAACCCTTCTCAAACATGTTTTTTGGGTTGACCAAATAGGCTTGGTAAATATTGAGCCTAATCGGATACGCGAAATAAAATTGGGTATCCAATCTATAATCGGATACTCGATATGAAATCTGGTATCCAATCACAGCGAGTTTTCCAATTGCAATTTTGAAGGCAAATTTGAGAGGAAAGATTTTCCAATTGCAATTTTGGAGGGAGCGAAATTTGAGAGGGAAACTTTAGATGGTTTTAGAGTGAAATTTATTTGGGGGAAATGTGGACATTAATATTATTATTACATATGATTATGATTATGATTATGATTATTATTATTAACTATTACTATTATATATTATTATAATTATTATTATATATAGTAATATGTATAATAAATATTATTAAATTTAATATAGTTATAAATATAATAATAATTATTATAACTAAATATAATATAGTAATATATATGATAAATATTATTATATATAATAATATATTATTATTATATTAAAATATTCAGTATTATATTATTATTAAATATAATCTTGTCATGAAATGCATCAAAAGGGGTCATAGGTTAACATATGACCTTTTTTGACGCATTCCCAATGGGTCCCTAGGGGTCCTAGGGCCCATAGGGACATACATTGTCATGAAATGTGTTAACCTATGACCCCTCTTGACACATTACAACCAACTAAATGCATCCCTAAGGGTCTTAGGGCCCCTAGGGACATAGGTTGTCACCCTTAGGGATGAATGTAGTTGGTTCTAATGCATCGAGAGGGGTCATAGGTTAACCTATGACCCCATTGGAACCAACCAAATGCATCCCTAGGGGTCCTAGGGCCCCTAGGGACATACATTATCATGAAATACCTCAAGAAGTGTCATAGGTTAGCCTATGACCCCTCTCAACACATTAGAACCAACCACATGCATCCCTAGGGGTCCTAGGGCCCCTAAGGACATATGTTGTCATTAAATGCATCCAAAGGGATCATAAGTTAACCTATTACCCCTCTTGATGCATTAGAACCAACCACATCCATCCCTAGGGGTCCTAGGGCCCCTAGGGACATACGTTGTCATAAAATACATTGACAGGGGTCAGAGGTTAACCTATCACCCTTCTCGACACATTATAATGAACCACATGTGTCCCTAGGGGTCCTAGGGCCCCTAGGGACATACGTTGTCATGAAATGTGTTGAGAGGGGCCTATGACCCCTCTCAATGCATTTGAACCAACCAAATACATCCTTAGGGGTTCTAGGGCCCCTAGGGACATACGTTGTCATAAAATGAATTGAGAGGGGTCATAGGTTAACCTATGACCCCTCTCAATGCATTAGAACCAACCACATGCATTCTTAGGGGTCCTAAGGCCCCTAGGGACATACATTGTTATGAAATGTGTCAAGCGGGGGCATAGGTTAACCTATGACACCTCTTGACTCATTAGAACCAACCACATGCATCCCTAGGGGTCCTAGGGCCCCTAGGGAAATAGGTTCTCATGAAATGTATTGAGAAGGGTCATTGGTTAAGCTATGACCCCTCTTGATGCATTGGAACCAACCAACCTTAAGGGTCATAGGGCCCCTAGAGACATATGTTGTCGTGAAATGCATCAAGAGGGGTCATAATTTACTCTATGACCCCTCTTGATGCATTAGAACCAACCACATGCATCCCTAGGGCTCCTATGGCCCCTAAGAACATACGTTGTTGTGAAATGCATTGAGAGGGATCATAGGTTAATCTATGACCCCTCTCTATGTATTAGAACCAACCACGTGCGTCCCTAGGGGTCCTAGGGCCCCTAGGAACTTACATTGTCATGAAATGCATCGAGAGGGGTCATAGGTTAACCTACGACCCCTCTCAATGCATTAGAATGAATCAGATGCATCCCTAGGGGTCCTAGGGCCCCTAGGGACATAGGTTGTCATGAAATTTGTCAAGAGCCTATGAGCCTCCTCGATGCATTAGAAAAACCACATGAGTCCCTTGGGGTCCTAGGTCCCCTAGGGACATAGGTTGTCATGAAATGCATTGAAAGGGGTCATAGGTTAACCTATGATCACTCTTGACACATTGGAACCAACCAAATGCATCCCTAAGGGTCCTAGGGCCCCTAGGGACATACGTTTTCATGACATGCATCAAATTCTTGATGCATTAGAACCAACCAAATGCATCCCTAGGGGTCCTAGGGCCCCTAGGGAGATAGGTTGTCATGAAATTCATTGAGAGGGGTCATAGGTTAACCTATAACTGCTCTCAATGCATTGGAACCAACAAAATGCATCCCTAGGGGTCCTAGGACCCCTAGGGACATACATTGTTGTGAAATGTGTCGAGAGGGGTCATAGATTAACCTATGACTCCTCTTGATGCATTTTAGAACCAATTAAATGCATCATAGGTCATAATAATAATAATAATAACATATATAATATATTATGTTATTATATTTAATAATAATATAATATAATAATCACAAATATTAATAATAATAATAAGTCATAATAATATATAATACATAACAATAATCCTAAATAATGTTACTCATCATACATTCCCCTTAATTCCCTCCAAAATTTTGGCATCAATATTTGATATCCGATCTGAAATTGGATATCTAAATTATTATAATTAAATTGGCATGATTTTCTCAAAAATATTCCCTATCATTGTAGAACCAACAACATCGCTTTTTGTGGGCCATTTTCATGAGTTTTGGGAAAACTCATGTTTTAAGGCCCAAACGATCGAAAAAGGTTTGATAATATATCATTAGGTGTCCAATATTGTCATCTGAATGGGGAGTGGTAGTTGTCGAAAGGCTAAACGCAAAAGGAAGGTATCCAATGAAGACATTGCGGCATATAGGGAAAGGGACAAGGTAAATCATTGAAGGAAAAGACAAGGTATGTTAAATGTGAGTCAAGTTGATGATGAATTGGTCGAAGGTGAAATCATAGAGTCAAATAATGAATATGTGTAGTTGGGGAATGAAAATGTACCAATTGATAATGATAATGCCAGGATTGAAAATTTAGAGAATGAAAATTTGGAGGATGAAATGCTACTAGGTCATAATGTAATTATTTATGCATTGAATAAATTTAGGCACTATATTACTAGATATGCAATATTTGTTCATACTAATCACTCTGCTATAAAGTATCTGATGAATAATCCTGCAGTATTAGGAAGATTGACTCACTAGTTGTTACTTATGCAAGAATTTGATATCACCATAATAGATAAACCTAACCAAGCCAATATGGTAGCTAAATTTATTTCTTAGTTGCATGTCCCTAATGATCCTACAACCATTGATGAAAATTTTCCAGATGAACACCTTTTCCTATTATCGGCCCAAAATCCATGGTATGTAGATATTGCAAATTACCTAACTACAAGAAAGATGATAGCTCACTTCTCTTCCAAAGAAAGGAAGTTACTCTCCGAAAAGTGTTTTAACTATTCTTGGATTGTTGGATTTATGTTTTATACTGAACCTGATCAAGTAATGTGTCAATGCATAAGGGAAGATGAAACATATGATATCTTGAGGGCATGTCATGATGAGCCTTGTGGAGGTCATTTTTCAGCCAAAAGAATAGCCTTTATAATATTGAAAACTGGGTACTATTGGCTAAGTTTACACAAGGATGCAACTAGATACACTAAGAAATGTGATAAGTGTCAGCAAATGGGAAGACCCACTAAATCAAATGAAATGCCCCTGTAGCCTCAAGCAGTTGTTGCACCCTTTGATAAATGGGGGATTTACTTTGTCACTCCTATTGAATCCTCTTCACAAGGTAAATCCTATATCATAGTTTGCATTGATTATGTAACTAAGTGGGGAGAGGCCAAATCAATGATACAGCCAAGGGATAAAAATATTGCAAAGTTCTTGTATGAATCCATCTTTACATAATTTAGAGTTCCTAGGGAGTTGACATCTGATCAAGGAGCTCAGTTTACACGTAACCTAATAGCTATTCTCATGAAAGAATATATTATTTAGCATGGTAAATCATCACCTCACACCCGCAAGATAATGACCAAGTCGAAGTTACCAACGGGGAGCTAGAATCCATTCTCACCAAAATAGTAGCACTCCATAGAAAGGATTGGACCACATGCCTTCCTAAATTTCTTTGGGCTTATAGAACCACCTAGAAATCTACAATAGGTTTTACTCCTTTTGAGAATTTTTATGGTAGGTCAGATGTAATGCCTGTAGAATTTGAATATAAAACATTGAGGACTACTTTGGAGCTTGGTATGGAACTCACTATTGCATAACAAGACTGCATATTTAGTTTAAATGGTCTTGATGAATGGCACAAATCTACATTGAACAACACCAAACTCATCCAACATCAACAAAAAACAACGGCATGATAAGTTTATCAAAGATAAAATTTTTGCTATAGGAGATTGGGCCCTCCTTTATGATTCCAAGTATCGACACAATCCATGAAAGTTTCAAACTCACTAGTTAGGACTGTACAAAATTGTTGTTGTATTTCCAAATGGAGTGGTCTAGTTTTCTTCTATTGATCATGTTCGATTCAAGTTACTTGTCAATGGGCATCACCTCAAGCTCTACAAAAAGCCAGTCAATTGTGAGGAGTTCCTACAGTAGTTTCAGCACAACGCAGATATACTCATTCCTATAGCCGAGCAATTTGGGTCTTCTACCTTGACTACTAATAGCTCTTGATTCCATTCAATATTTTCATAATAAACATTTTCTATATTTTCATAATAAACATTTTCTTTCTTAAAGTACTTTCCCAACCTTATATTTCATCTCACCCTCTCTTTTCTATCATTCCACTCTATCCCATCACTCCATCATTTTTGATGATCTTTTTCAGCACACTTTCTTACAGCACCTACAAGGTATGTGCCACATACTCTTGCATATATTTTATTTTACTTACTCTTTATTAAAAATTTGTGTTGTTTAACTTTATTACTCTTGCATATATCCTATCCTAGTGGGACCCATGCCTATACTTAGTTGGAGGGAGAGGGAGGGGGGGGAATATTCATTTTTCAAAATTTCAAATCACATGTAAACTTTAGCAAGCTATTGTCTTATGATATGACTATCATCACATATTGATGACCTATCCTTCTGTGATTGAGTCATTAAGGGAGTTAAGGACATTAATGTTGAGCTTAACTTTTAATGATAATTGGCAATGTGTTTGGGGTGACAGACTTGAACATGAGTAAAAAATTATGAGACTAGATGTAAAAAATAATATCATGAGATTGGATGCATTAAAAATCTTTATGAAGCACAAAGTGACAGTATGTCGATTTTTGTATTTGGTGCCATAATATTGCAAATTTTGTTAACTTGCCTTTATTGAACTCTAGAAAATGCTATAATTCTATCAAAATTCTACTATGAGTAACAATGGGTGGAAGTCTCTAGAGATATGAACCAGTTGATTATCGAGTTTTGTTGGGTGATGTGACCAGTTGTGAGATGTTCTAAAGAAGAGGATGGTTAGATTACTACCTCAGTCTTATAGGATTTGACGAGGAGGTTTCTCTTCAATTCTTGAGCACCCTGTAGGATGGCTTTGGAATGGTTAAGGGCCTCAGAATTAAATTAACAAAAGATGTGGTAGCCAAAGTCACTAGGTTACCCCAGGAAGGAGAAAATTGGGCAAAAGATTTTGACCTACGAATGACTAGGGCACAGTTTAGTGTGCATTTTGACCCTCCATTGGACATTGATAAGAAACAAGGGTACCTCTAGATTATCATTTCCTTTGGAGTTTATCTAGCCAACAACATTCATCATTCAATACTTTCACTTGTGAAGGTTGTTACAAATATTTGCATGCCCTACATTTCAAGATTTTGGCTCATTCATGAAATGATTATCGATAGGTAAATGTTCCCAAATTCCTATTTAACATTGTTAAGAAGCAAGATTCTTTAGTGCAATCAAAAAAGGATCAGTCTATCTCCCATCATTGTTTGATAAAATTAGTTTTGGAAAGAGAACTGAACAAACAATCAATTGGGACATGGGAAGATTTTTTGTAGTTAAAAGAGGTAGAGGGCCTAGGTTGGTCGGCCCTAGAGGCCAAGGGGTTGGACAAAGGGATTTGACATTTACTAGTTTTTGTAAGGTTATCCCCTAGACTGAAAATGTTCCTGAAGCCTCTTCCTCCAGTCCTAGAATAGCTAAGAAGAGGATTTATAAAGCTAATACCTTTGTTTCTAGAAAAAAGAAAAAAGAAATAGGGAAGTTGTTAGTGCCCCCAAGACCCCATCATCTATTAAGACTTGGTCTACTATTAGGGAAAGCAAAGGTAAAGTTGTGGGACCTAAAGAAGAGAAATTAGTACGAAAACCTGATGATGAAATTAATGTTAATGAAACCTTGCACTTATAAGAAGAGGGAGGTTTACAAAAACCTCCTGAAGCACCTACTATAGAAATATCTGCAAGAAAGAGGAAATGAAAGAATTCTTTGTGCATGTTGACACCTCCTACGAGATGAAGTGTGAGGATTTCTAAAGGAATTATGGTTACTGAAACCAATATTCTAATGGTTGACCTAGAGTCTTCTAGGGTAGAGAAGGAATCCTCTTTGAAGGAAAAATTGCAAAAGGATGTAGCCACTGATAATGAGTGCAATAATCAAAGTTCACAACTTAAAGTTGACCTTAGTGTTAACTATGTGCTTGTTGAGAATCCAGAAGACCTTCCTTTCAAGGACTATCAAAAATTTAGGCAAGAAATTGTTGAGTAAGTAATAGAAAAACTCAATTAGGATGGACTAGATACTCTAACCATAATAGTGGCTAAACCCAGTAAGGAAGAAAATGTGGTGACAATAATTGTCATAAGCAAAGGAGAATGCTCCACACCAAAAAGTGTCAACAAAATTCGTCATTTGACCTTTGAATGGATAGATAGTTTTAACCAGGAACCATTTTCACCACCCAATTTGTCTACACCTTTGTTTGCAGGAATCAATTTGTTTCAATAGTTGTTATGGGAAAGAGCTCAATAGAAGCTAGAAAAATAAAAATTGAAACATGTTATTAATGAATAGAGCTATCAGTTGAAATAGAGATCAGACTAGAATGACGTTTTAAAAAGGAGGATTGAACAAGTTATAGGATTGATTCCTAAATTAATGGAATGTAGATCACCATCGCCTATGTATGCATTGTTGCTCAAAGAGAAGCTATTGAACTTCAAATTAACTAGAATTATGGAAGGATTTAATCCCTCCATTTGAACTCCACATGAGTTTTATGACACATTCCAATCTATTCAAATGCCTTTAAAGAACTTACTGTGTGAGTTGTATCTCCATAATTTGGCAGTACCTAATGATACAGAGTGGAACTCACTCTTGTATATAGGGGATGTGCAGTTGAGAGCAGTGATGTCTTAGATGCATAATGAAATAAGTAGGGAACATCAAGCTAAGCCTTATAGGAATAATGAAATGACATTCCCTTTTCTCATGAGACCAAAAGTTCAAGACACTAGAAAGACATTTATGCTTTGGAATTCTATCCTAGGAAACCCTACTGGAGTTACTAAAGTATGCTCAGTCAGAGAACAAGCCTTTGTAGACTGGGAGTAGAACTCATGTCAAGATGTTGAGACAACTATTGTTGCTTCAAGAAAATAGTGGACATGGATGCCACATGACCTGAAGATAAGAGAACCCCACTCTCATTAAAATTTAACCCTTGCTACAATTAGAATTCCATGGTATATATATTTGGGAATGAATCGGTGCAAATATTGGCTTCCATTAAGGTATCAACCCCCTATTATCCTACAACCACTGCTAGTAGTAAATAACAATGCAGAGGATCATGAGATGACAAACAAAGTTCGGTGATGAAGAAGGCTCAAGGCAGATTATGGGTACTTTGACTATGTTAAGAATGAGCTAGGGGAGAGGACAACTAGTGATTGGAGAGTTCGGGCAAAAAATCAAAAACTTCATGGTTTCTAGGGACCAACATTAACTCAATTGGGGGGAATGATGGGCCTCTAAAAGGCCATTATTTTAAGATCTTTTTATCTTATGTTTAAGAAGTTTTCTTGCAAAAACAATCATGACATTTTGGTTTTAAGAATATGAAATTATGTTTATGCATATGTTGTGTGTGTGTGTGTGTGTGTGTGTGTGTGTGTGTGTGTGTGTGTGTGTGTGTGTGTGTGTGTGTGTGTGTTAAGATATGAAGTAGAAGTATGGATAGTTCAAATATGCTACATTTTCTTGAATCTATGCACAAAAATGGTATAATAAAGTAATATTACATGTTGATAAATGTTTCTCCATTTATGATATGTCTTGGGTAGTTTTCCTCCTATAACCATAGGATTTGCAAGAGTGGTAATTTGAACCTTACACCTTTTCTAATATTGATGATGAAATAAATAAATATATGTGTGTGTGTGTGTGTGTGTGTGTGTGTGGAATTTGTGTGCACATTGAACATTTTTTAGGTACTTGTCATAGATATTCAAGGGTGAACACCTCAACATTAAAGTTAGAGCCAACCAGATTGTTAAACCATCATGAGTGGAGCAAGTCATTTTATGCTTTTTGTTGGAACAACACACAAATGTAGCTCCCACAACTTGCTACATTCCTGGAGGATTTAATCTTGATTAATGTTGATTATGTTTCAAACTTTATGAGTTTGTAATTGATCCTCATTAATGGAGTGTTTTTAGAGTTAGGGAGTAGTTGTAGTTTCCTTTAAATAACATCTGTTTTAGCTTTAAGCAGAATTTTTGAAGAAGAATAAGAAGTTGATTTTCATAGTAACAAATTGTGATATTGTTTTTAAGTGTAATCTTTTCACCATGAATGAATAGAATGAGTAGTTTAAGTTTATTTCTTTTATCTTGATTATCTTTTTTTTTAACTCATACAAGGGGGCCCACTTGGTGAGTGAATTATTCCATTAGAGTAGATTTCATTTCCTTGTTTGTTTCCTTGCAAAGTAGAAGTATGTTGCTCCTATAGCCATTGATAATAGAATCAGTGAGTTGTTCCTGTAGCATAGGTGCATAGATAGGTTTGCTATTGTAGCATTACTTTTAAGCTTCGAGTTAAGTTGTTATTTTAGTTGCTAGCATACATTTCCTTCAGCATTGCCTTTGCTTTAGTTGTAATGACTTGAAGGAGAATTAGAGCATACACTTTGCAGTCATCCTCTCAAGTTTATGCTCCTGGGTTGAAAAATTAAATGAAGTCAGTCTACTATTTTAAGTAAAACACATGATGTTGTCTGACCATGGAATCACTGTGAAAGGATGTCCAAAGGTATTTAGTGATCGACCAATCTTTACCCAACATTAATCTTATAGATTTTCCTAAGATAAACAATATTTTTTGGGGCTCCATTGATATATGAATGGTAGTGAATAATTTATTTCTAATTATAATTTCTCTCTATGAATATCATATATATATTATGTTAAAGGGGTATGGTTTTTGATTAATTTTATTCTATTTATCAAGAGATATAGAGAAATGATCAACATTTGGATGGTCCTATACTAGGGGAGACTTTTTATTTTTCCACTCAAATATTGAGATAACAAAAATTAAAGATTAAGTGATATCTATTTTGGACAACTCATTATTGTTTAGAACATAATAAAAAAAATAAAAAATATATACATACATACACATACACATATATACATATGTATATGTATATATATCTATATATCTATACATATGTATATGTGTGTGTGTACACATGCATGCGTGCGCGCGCACACACACACACACACATTCAAGGTTCTATGCTCCTGTGGATATCATGGAGAAGGTGGTTCCTTCTCTAATCACATTATTTTTGAAGTTGGGAGCTTAAGTTTAATAAATCAAATGTATGGTCTCTTTAGTTTCTAAAATAATTGTTTCATGCTTATCCATGTTTCTCAGGGGTATAGGGCTAGAGATCATCTCCATAGATGAATAAATAGGATGGGTTTGTTCCTTTAGATTTTAGTTTAACATCCCTCAATGGGAAGGAAGACAACTTTTCTTGAAAGTTTCATTTTGAAATTTTCATTCTTGGTTTCGATTTTCTTGTGCAAAGATAAGGGAATGAGCTTAGTAAGGATTTGTTGTTAGAGAGGCATGCCTTAATAATATCAACCCAACTATTAGGGTCTGAGGGATCTTATTTAAGGCCTTGATTAAGGAGAATAAGAAGATAACTCAATGAGGAGAAATTTAAGGTCCTCCCTCTCCATTGGATGTAAGTCTTAGAATCAAAGTAGTCATGTTTTGATCGAAGGTAAGGATATACTGCTTGTAGGGTATAGAGTTACTTGAAGCTACCTCAAGTGGTGGAATGTTGCAATTCCTAATTGTTTTGATAGAGGGTTATTGCTTGTCTTTTATTTTTTCCTTGTTGATCTTATGTGAATGTTTTTTAACTATCCTTTAACTTTTGTATTTTCTCTTTTGTTCTTTATGTTAGGACTTTTTGAAAATCCCTCATTCTAACTCATAGTTATGGTCAAATTTTTTTCTTTAAATAAACTAAATATTCATGAATGAAATATACTTACATTTGTACCATTCCCTTTTCCATTTAATTATCAATATCACATGTTTTTAGATGATTCATGAAAATCATAAATAATTTAATAAAAATTGTAAAATCAAACTTTCACAATGTATAACTAGAACCTATAAAGATAATTTTAAAAATAATATTGAAAAATATAAATTTAAACAAATACAATATAAATGGAAAAAACAAACCTCTAGATCCAACAAGAGCTTAATTAGGAATCTAACACCATCACCTATCCTATCAATACATATTTTCAATAGATACAAGTAGTTGCATTTCCATTTATGATAGAAAAAAATTAAGATAACTATTTTTTCTTAACTTAGATGACTCTGTTTTTTGTGACTCTATAGTAATTATAAATTTCCAATTCTTTTTACAAACCAATTTTTACAAATTTTTCTTTTAATATATATTTTCTATCATATATATTTTATTTTATTTTTTGAATTTTATTTAAATAAACTATTTTTTGCAAAAATAGTTACACAATGGAATTCAAAAATAATATTGGAAGCAATCTTATGAATTGTGAAAATTTATTTATTTTCAATTCAAAAAAATTCAAATATTGAATTAATATGTCTAAAACTATCAAATTTATTTTGATGGGCATTATTGATTGAGATTAATTATTATTATTTATTAAGTTTGAGTAGAGTTGAATCTAAAATCTGATTTTACAATTTTTTGATGGACTACAAAGATAACATTATATTAGTAATAATAGAAATTGAAATATACAAAATCACAAAATATTAAGAAATAACTAGTAAATATTCATGTTATGCTTCTTGATATAAAAAATAACGCTTTTGTTCTTGTCCTTTGACAAAAAAAAAAAGAAACTTTCATGCAATCGTAAATCTAAAAACATAACTAAAATTTGAATAATATTATATGTCCTCCCAAGAATTAAGATTTTAACATATCTATTACTTCATTGAAATATAACTTAGAATAATAGAAACAAAAACTTAAAAATGATTAATTAATCCACCGGACATTCCTTATCTTTTAACATATCTATTACTTCATTGAAATATAAATTGGAATAATAAAAACAAAAATTTAAAAATGGTTAAATAATCCACCACAGGTTCCTTATCTTTTAACATATCTATTACTTCATTGAAATATAACTTAGAATAAAAAAACAAAAATTAAAAAATGGTTAATTAATCCACCACACATTCCTTATCTTTTAACATATCTACTACTTCATTGAAATATAACTTAGAATAATAAAATCAAAATTTTAAAAAGTACTTAATTAATCCACCAGATGTTCCTTATCCACAATTTAAAAAAGAAAATCAGCATCTATCACCGAAACATATAGAAAGTCTTCAAACACAGAACAACCAAAAGAAGAGGGTATGCTTTCTATTTTGCAGCACAATTATGGAAGTTATAATATAAAACTTTGAATTGAAAACTCATTTTCATCATTTGACGAATTTAAATACCAAGTCTAGATTATAAAAGCCTTATCAGAGCAATGAATTTCATAGGTATATATTCACTGTATATATCTTTGCATTTAGAAAATTAGGAATCTTTGTTTCTTTTGTTCTTTGACAATGTGAGGAGATAACCAATAGGAAAGATGCATTACTGGAGGTTATTCCATGCCATTGATTCCTGAAACATTCCAAGTAAATCTCAACAAATTCGATTCAGTGTCGTAAATTTAAGCTCTGAAATTCAATGGATTCTTCACAATAATTGCGTTACTTGAATTTCTCTTCCTTATGAAAGTTAAAAATTCAAGGCACCTCATAGAACTGTGGATTGTATGTTGGAAAAAGATGAATGCAATTGCTTATGACAATTATTGTCACCACATTCTCTTCCTTACTAGATTCAGCCACTATTATGGCTAGTGTATCTAGTCCATCCTAATTGAGTTTTTCTATTACTTCCTCAACAATTTCTTGCCTAAATTTTTTATAGTCCTCGAAAGGAAGGTCTTTTGGATTCTCATCAATTTCCTACATAATAGGGCTTTCTTCAAATTCCTCAGATGTTTCAGGTTCATCATACTCTTTATCACTATCAACAAGCACATAGTTAACACTAAGGTCAACTTCAATTTGTGAACTCTAATCATTGCACTCATTATCAGTGGCTACATCCTTTTGAAATTTTTCCTCCAAAGAGGATTCCTTCTCTACCCTAGAAGACTCTAGGTCAACCATTAGAACAGGGGTTTCAATAACCCTACTTCCTTCAGAAAGCCCCACACTTTGTCTTGTAGGAGGTGTCAGTAGGCACAAAGAAATCTTTCATTTCCTCTTTCTTGTAGATATTTCTATAGTAGGTGCTTCAGGAGGGTTTTGTAAACCTCCCTCTTCTTATGAGTGTAGGGTTTCATTAACATTACTTTCATCATCAGGTTCTCATACTAATTGTGTATGTTGGAAAAAGTCTGGATTCTTTCTATTCTTAGCTATGGCTTGGTGTTCAGCAATCATCCTAGTTAGCATCTCATCAAACCTCTTGTGTAACTTTTTCATTCCTCTTTGTATTCCTTGCAAGTCCATCCATGCAATAGAGGGTATAAAATCACCAATGTTGAAATACCCAACAGTTGTCATGAGCTCAACTACCATGTCCTTGAATTCATTGGCTTCATCTCCTCTTTCAAAGACTCTCTTGCTTATAATAACATGACCAAAAATGTTAGCTGCATAGAGATTAAGCAGTTCTGGTATGTTCACTGCAAAGCTTTTTTTTGAATGATCTAAGATGGATCTACACATGTGACCCATTTCAGATGATCTCACTAGCTGCCAATCCTCTAGTGCCTTACCACCTAGCATATGGAGATTGCAAACCTGAACACAAATTTGGAAAAAAAAAAAGAAGATTAAAAAGCATATAACAAATTTAATAATGAATAATGAAAGCATTCTAATCTTTGAAAATATCAATAATTAAAAAGAATATTACAAATACTCATAATATATATAGCTATAAATCTTATGAAAAGTACTTTCTACTTAATATCCCTAACATGTGGGAACTGGGTCACTCCAAACTTATCCAATTGGATTGATGCATGTACACACTCATAGGCCTATGGATATGAAATATATCCAGTATAATAATCATATAGGCTCCCCACCTTAGAGTATGAAAAGCTTTGTACAACATTAAAATTTAAGTCCAACCCTAGAAATCACTTCCTATAAACTATTATATTAAAGAATTAAAAAATCTAATAAGACTGAGCTCAAACAATGGACAGTGGTAAGTTTCTAAGAATGTTTCCCACCAAACAGCCCCAAGTTTTTTAACAGATAGTGTAGATCAATATTGGATTGTTTATATTTCTCATCACCTTCAATAATCTATAATAATCTTCTTTTTATGATGAATAACTGAGTATGATAAAAAAAAGTCCAATGATTCATTTGAGAATATAATAGCTCATCTGATTGTTTGGATTAGGTTCAATAATCTGTAGTAGAAAATTCTTACAACATTGTAATAGATTCCAACCCTAGAAAATAGTTCCTATAAACTATTATATTAAATGATTTAAAGATCTAATAAGGTTGGGCTCAAACAATGAACAATGATAAGTTTCTAGGAGTGTTTGACACCAAACAGTCATAAGTATTTAAACAGATAATGAAGATTACCATTGGATTGTTTATATTTCTCATCACCTCCACTGATCTATAATCTTCTTTTTATGAAAGTCAAAATTTTCACATTTTGTAATATTTTTAAAATCATACTCCACGACCTAATAATAGTAATAAAAGAACATTATGTTGAGTTCATTCAAGTTCTTTAATTATGTTGAGTTCAGTAAATTATTATAATACTTTTAATAGCAGCCCTCACTGTATTATAATTTTTTTTCAAAGTTTTCCAAGACCTGATAACTCTATTCTACCAACAGAAGCAACAAAACTACCATTCTGTTCAATACTTTTTTTTTTTTTGAATAAGTTGTGTTGTTAATAATAATATTATTGATTACAAACATAGTTAAGTTAATATAAGGTAACTAAACTCATTTTAAGATTTTCTATCAATGAATTTAAGTTTTTAATGCATTTTCTATGTTGTACTCTATCATGTTTCCATCACTCTGTTGTGACAAAATAGACAAAAGTTCATTTGTCATAGACTAGGCTTCTGAAATACTTACAAAAACTCTATAACTTTCCCACAAAGATTCCAAAGCAACGAGACTTGGAATTCTAAGTGCTGTTAACAACCTTGTTTTCTCATAGAGATGTAGAAACAAAAATCTTTGAAGTAACTAATCTTCAACATTTGCATATTTATTCCTCCTTTGGAGTGAATCTATATTATCTCACAAGACCAAATTGACCTATTGTGACTTCTGCTAATGTCTCTGAGCTTTTGCTGAAGATATCTCAAATGGGTATGACTTGAATTTGATCACAAAGCTTCCAAAAGAACAACAATCCTCAATGCTAATAAATAACAATACAAATCTATATTAATTTTGCTGTTAATCTTTCAAATCTTTATGAACTAGCCATCCATTAGAATCATAAATAGTGTCATCAGTTGTCATTCCCCATTCTTCACTTTGTCTATCAGCAATGGATCTTCCTTCAATATTATCTCTTGTGTTTTGCACCTGCATAGCAACAATGTTTGCAATTCAAGATTCTGATTTTTTGAGCTATTACTATCACAAAAAACTTCTCATTTTCAGCATTCCAAATAAAGAAGAAATCTAGATTTTTTATTGAACAGCACATATGTCAAATAAAATACTAGAACAACACATTTTTCATCTTTTCTAGAACAAGAGAACACTATCTAGAACATGTAATGTTGTATCTACCTTAACAAAACTTACATAAAAATGTTGGACAACTATATCTTCAATTGTATGTGATGTAGTTGCTTCCTGAGAATTTGTCAAGGGAAGTCTGACATTTTCTTCTATAATTTTCCCAGATCCAATGGCTTCTTGAGAATCTTCTTTGAGAGAATATGTAATTGCATCTAGATTTTCTAAAATGTTACAACCTAGCTCACATTTTAAATTAGTCAAATGTCTTGTAGCCTTTTCAATGCCTGCAGAGAAAATCATAACCAACAACTCATCTATCATCCTGAGTTAATTCTCTTATTTTGATGATGGATCACAGAGTGTGATTCAAAAGATTGATTGTAGAAAACAAGTACAATCAAATCTAGAAACAAAAATTGAAATCAGAGAGAATCGTAAACAATTAATCTTGTAAAACCAAAATCAAAGAGAATGAAAAAAATTGAGAAAAATGTTGTGAAATTCAAATTCTCACCCGTCTTTCACCTGCAATTGGAGATTGCAATGGTGTCCTCCCCAATTTTGAGGTATTTATATTGGTGTCCTCTTCCATTGTAAACAAATTGCTGCTATGCTTGAGAAATTGAGGCCTATTTCTAGCAATTTGATGCCTTTGAAATGACTTTTTCACAAAATGCTCATGAGATAGCTCAACCATGTAATCTTTAGCAATTGTATTCCATGCAATTGCAGGACAAAACTGACTTGTTTTTTTGTTCTTAAAACTGGCATTTTTATCTTTCCTTTCTGGCTCTACATGCTCTAAAGCAAAACGAACATGTTTTCCTTCCCTCCTCATTTTCTTTTGTTTTGGCTCTACATGCTGCAGCACAAAACTGACATTTTTTTCAGTCCTCGCCTTTTTTCTCCGTTGTGGCTCTGCATCTACATCAAAAGAAACTATCCAACTATGGTGATGGTCCATGATATCATAGGTTATATGTCACATAATAGAAGTTTGCCATTTCTACACTATAAAACTCATTATTCAACTCCAATTGAGTTAGTTGTATCATGAGCCACTACAAACATGATGCACTATTAGATGAAAATTTTAATTATTTAAAAATAGTATATGTGTTAATTAATCAATAATTAATCAATTATTCTAACCTTTCACAACCAAAAGTATTAAATTTTTTTAAGAGTAAACATATTTGGTTCACCATTTTCAGAAGGGTTCCAAGAGAATGTATAATAGGTTGGATAGATTCTATATGAACAAGGACTTTTTTTATTGTCCTAATAGATCTAAGGGTGGGTGTGTAGAGGTGATCTCATATTCTTTATTTGATCACCACCCTATTGTCAACTCATTTTATTTTAGAAATACTTGAATGTGATGGAAGGAAGAAGTAAGTATGGATTCGCCCTTAATACCTCTCTCCTCTGTGAGGATGATGTTTTGGCTATAGTATATGTTATTAAATTGTTCAATCAAAAGATTCCCAATCATGAGAGTGCCATTGAGAGATGGAAGCAGAATGTGGTTTCTTAGAGATTAGTATTCCAAGTGGTAGGTAAGAATTTGGCCAAGGATGCAAGGAAAGATGAGGTGTGCCTTTTCCCCTCCCTTCAGGAGGTTGAACTAGGAGTGTAGTCCAACCCTTCTGATATGTAATCAATAGATCTCTTCTCGCATATCAGAGAAGCACAAAGGAGATTGCTTAGTAAAGAGGATCCAAAGAACTAAGGTTAAGAACATGACCCATTATCTCAACCCTTAGAATATGGATTCATAGTTCTTCTTTAAAACTCTTATAACTAAGGAAACCATGGATATGATATATTTCATTATAGATGATGAGACAACTCTTGACTCTTAGGAGGATACCATATTTTCCTTTGCTTCTTTCTATATTAGATTGTTTAAGTTAGAAGATGAGGGTCGATGTATAGATGAGGCTAAGTGTAATATCAAGGAGCTCATCCTAACCAAGGTCTTGGAGGAAGATGTTGGAATGTTAGGCCTAGACATATTAGCTAAGGAGATTAGGAGTGCTATATGCAAGATGTGTAATGATAAACCATGTAGACTAGATGGTCTTCATGTGGAGTTCTTCAAGAAGAATTTGGAATGGATTAGAGATGAGCTACTATAGATTTATGACCTAAAGAAATTAACAATAAGTCCTTGGGTTTAGACATTAACCCTAGACTAATTAAGTTGTTACCAAAAGGCAAAGACAAGACTTTGATCAAGAACTAAAGGCTAATCACCCTTTTGAATGTATCATATAAGATTTTAGAAAAAGTGTTGGTGATCAAAATGGAAGAATCTCTCCCAAATATCATCAATCATTCTCAAATTGGTTTTCTTAAAGATAGATGCATCTTGGAAAATCCCATTACTTCTTGGGAATCTATGGATTAGGACAAGTCTCTAGGTCAAAATGTGGTAATATGTTGTCGATAGACTATGAAATGGCCTATGATAGGATTAAATGGAGTTTTATTATTGTAATGTTTGAAGGAATTGTGTTTCCTCCAACCTTATATAAAATGTTCTCTACTCTTATGAATGAAATAGTAGGCACTATCAAGATCAATGAGGTTAGATCAATATAACATTCTCTTTCTAGATCTATTAGGCAAGGATGTCCTTTCACACCTTCTCTATTTGTAATTACAAAAAATTATATTCTAAGAGATGAGTCCATATCTCCCAAGGTGGATGAAATAGTCTTTCTAGACAATAGTTGTAATGCGTGAAAATGCGGCCTATGCTAACACACACACTTCAACACGGTCCTTATTTGCAGATTCATCACGGAATGAACATTGAATTGTTCATCCAAAATTTTCCCTGCAAAGTGACCTGTTGCCTTCTATCTAAAGGGATTTTGCCTCTTAATATCCTCAGAATCGAGATGTAGGCAACCAGACCCTCTAAGAACGAAGGATTTGACAATGGAATTAAGCTAAGAATGAGTATACAAAGTAATCTAAGAAATGAAAGATGCAATGTAATCTAAGAACAAATGAAGCAAACTAGATTAAGCATATGCATGATTAAACTAAAATGAGATTAAACTAAAACATGAGAATGTATGCAAGAAATGTAAGTAAATATGAGCATGAATTTCAATAGCAATTCGATAGCAAATCAATTCATCCTCCCCAAATGAAGAGATGAGGGTCTCTTAAATAGAGTTTCCTGGAATCCATCAATGGTTGAGATCGATTCAGATCAACGGTTAGGATTGAAGATGAGTTTCGGTCATAAAGGGAGATTCCTAAATTAAAGGGAGTTAACAGACTTAATTTGAGATAAATAAGGAGTTAACTATTTTAATTTGAGTAGAAAAAGGAGTTAACTGTGTTAACTCATTTTTGATCAATAGTGAACTGGAAATTCCCCTTTTTGAATTGAAGAGAGATTTTGTTGAGATATTTAATTTAATAAAATGAAATATGATCTCATAATTACTTTTTCTATTTAATTAAATAATCTTTAATTAATTAGAGACACTTTTGTTTAATTAAATAACTTTATTTAATTAATTAGGAATGTCTTCCCATTTAATTAAATAACTTTGTTTAATTATTTAGAAGTAAGTACTCCATTTAATTAAATAATTTCTTTTAATTAATTAAGATAGGCATATTTATTAAATTAAATAAATTTAATTCCATAGTACATTAGCCTTAGGATATAATTTAATTTAATTAAAGTATAAATACTTAATAATTAAATTAAATATTAATCAAGTAGGTTTAATGTAACTAATATGACGTACTATAGGAATTAAATAAGAAATATGATGAATGCAGATTAGGGTTTTTTTGCATCTGACAATTAAGTCAAGTAGCGAATAGCAGAATGAGAATTGCCTATTAGAATAGGACTTTGAAATTATCGGAAATAGACTAGAATTGGTAAAATGGCAATGAGCCAATTTTGGGGTATTACATTTTGCCCCTCTTTGAATGAATGTGCGAGCAACATGTTCAATTCAAAGATAATCAGAAAGCATGATGCGAACATGAGATTGGTTCCAAATGTGATGACACGGAGACCAATTGATAAGTTTTTTAAGGACCATCTCTAGAGCAGAGCTTAATCCTAAGGAATTCAAGTAGAGCACTTAGATACCTAAGATCGATAGCATTTAAAAGACTATCTTCAAAATGAAGCATAATCTTTAAGGATCTAGATAGAATGTCTAGATACCCGAGATTGATAGCATTTAGAAGATTATCTCCAGAACGAAGCTTAACCTTTAAGGATCCAGATAGAACACCTAGATACCCGAAATTGATAGCATTTAGAAGATTATCCCCAAAACAGAGTTTAACCTTCAAGGATCCAAATAGAACACCTAGATACCCGAAATTGATAAAAGATAATAAGGTCTCATCATGAGTCATAGAATCATCCCTAGAATGAGGTTTGATCCTCAGGAGTCAGGGTTTAGACTGTCCCAATACCTGTCCATCGAACTCTGAGAAGAGTTGTTATAAGGTTGATCAATTGATGAAAAGATAAGATAGATGGCAGAGATGTCAGATAGAAGGGAACAAAAAGCCCCAAGTGATGAGATGCCCCAAGTGACTAGGACATAAGATGGGAACTAAATGCCCCGAGAAATAAGTATTTAATGATGTAATCATCATGCCCCCTCGGGAGCAAAATTGAAAGATGACACACCAGAAATATGATTTGAAGCAGTATATCATGTAAAGTTGACTTAAGTTGACTATTTTCAAAATGAATTTTGAAAATATGGAGAATGTGAAGTTGAAAGGATTCCAAGAATCATAAAGTATCAGAAAGATTTTGACTACACAAGCGTTCGATCACATCGGTCCCTAAAATTTTAAAATGCATTTTTAAGGTTCTTGGGTGTGTCAAATTTCAAATTTGATCCCAAAAATGAATCCAGGATGGTCCAATTAGCCAATGGTGCGATTTTTGCGCAAATTTGAGCACTTTGAAAAATTTGGTCAACACCTATATAATGGCTTGGAGGGTCATTTTCAATTCATTTGTGGTTTTGTCTTTTAGTGATTTGGAGCTCTGATATAGACATGGCAGTAAACTTGAGATATCATCATTTTGAGCACTCCAGACGACATAGCCGACCAACAGACTACGGACCACCGGTGAGTCATTAATCTCCCATCTTCGTACTTTTGATTACACGCATTTCGAGTTCATTTATGCATATTTTTAGCATGTTTTAGGAGTTCAATTCTTTCTTCGCGTGAAACCAATCTCTTCTCGCATGAAGAAATAGGATGTTCTGTTTCTTCGTGCACGGCTAGAATATCCTCACTCAAGGCAATTTTGGCTTCGAGCAAAGATAGAGATTCTTCGCGCGAGGCAATTCCTGGTTTGCATGAGAACCTCTTTTTTCGTGCGAGACAGTCTATCTTCATGTGAGGAGATCTATTTTCATGCGAAGTTGAGTTTCTTCATGCGAAGAGAGAACTATTTCATGCAAAACCATATGTTTTCATGTGATATTTCAGCAATCTTGCACGAAATTTTGTGCCAGTTTTGTGATTTTCGCATTTAGAAATCGCATTTTATTTTGTTTTGATGTTTTGATTTGATTTGATACTGATCGTTTGTTTGTCATATTTTTGTTTTGTTTTTGTTGTGCGTGCAGGAGATATTCGAAGATGTATCATTTAGATCTCATTATCCACCCTATGGAGAGTTATTGCGAAGTTTGGATGACACAGATCAGGCACACATTGCCCGATTGGGTTTGTCTTCACTATGCCAGATTCCAACCATGATGGTGAATCACGGTTTACTGACTGCATTGGTAGAGCGTTTCCATTCAGAGATGAACACATTTTATTTGTCGATGGGTGAGATGACCATCACACCAGAGGACATATGGAGGATCTTGAGAATTCCCTTTCACGGTGCCCGGGTTGTATATGATACAGTGCCTCGATTAGGGACAAAGGCACTATCCATTGTTTTTGAGAGAGAGCTACCGAGGGGCAGGGCCATCAGCTGGGATGAGCTGATGCATACTTATGGACCTACACATAGGTTTGCTTCCATGTTGGGTATTTTCTTGAGCTGCTTCCTATGTCCTGACAGGGGACATCATGGGTTGGAGTGTGGATGGTGTGTCATGCTCCGTAGTATGGTTGAGGCACCTGAGATCTTTGGGTGGGGTCAGTGTATGTTGGCCCATCTTTTTCATGAGATGCATGAGGTCACCTTCCATGAGAAGAAGACCATGGTAGCAGGTGTTTATGTGTTACAGATCTGGGCCTGGGAGCATCTTCCTGTATGTAGGCCAATTTTTGAGGATTCTCGGGAGCCCATGGAGCCCTACATTTGCAGATATCAAGGGCATATTACCCAGGCCCACCTGGGTAAGACTGAGCATTGGCAGAAACATCTTGATGACCTGGTGTCTATTATATGGTGACCCTAGAGAGAGACAAAGGACTGGGATAATGCCTCGAGAGAGCTACCTTAGATGCTTTGTTCTCGATCGCTGGCAGGCAAGACGACATCAGTGATAGAGAGATTTGTCATCTCACGAGTGTGGCAGCAGTATGGTTGACCACATGACATTTTGGCTGAGTACTATGCCTATGCCAGGGTGCAGAAGGATATAGAGCGGGGATGGCCTCCACAAATAGATCCAGGATGATCCATGATAGATATTCATAGCCTTGTTGTAGTTCAGTGGGACTACCTACCAAAGGTAGTAGATGCCAGGATGACGCCTGCATATTAGGCATTTTTTATGAGCCATCCATTCCCACGCTTCACAGATCCATTAGGGATGGCAGGGCAGGTACAGGGGTAGGGACAAGTATCACAGTAGCAGTAGGCACAACGATAGGTGCCATCACAGGTCCAGCACCAGGTACAGCAGATACCTATTCCCCCATAGCAGATGGGATCAGACCCAGGTGCTGGGGGCAGTGGAGTGGGACACAGTCGACAGAGGAGGCAGAGGACAGAGGAGCAGGCTCATCAGCAGGAGGTCCCACAACAGTGGGTACCTCCACCACAGCAGGCACCTCCACCTCAGCATGCACCAGAGATGGTCGATGAGGATATGCCAGATCAGCCAATAGGTGGGGTACAGGACATGGTATGGCAGTACCGAGAGCAGGTTCATATAGCCTCCCAACAGTTGGGAGAGTTGCAAATTGCAGTGGTAGTTAGGGATGCGCAGCTGGTAGAGAGACAGAGAGAGACAGATCGCCAGAGAGAGCGCGTGGAGGCTGCAGAGCGGAGGTTAGAGTTGGCCCAGGATGAGATCCGCTTCTAGTCTGTTTGAGCTACATATTATTATGCTGCATACACTAGTGCAGTACTTGATGAGACATTTCAAGTGCAGTGATTCTCTTAGTATGCACGAGAGTCCGAAGGTGCACGACCTCCTGTTAGGCCAGATATGCCACCACCGCCTCCGCCACCTGTTGCCTTGGTTCCTCCTGCTCCTCCCGGATGTGAGAGTTCTGGATAGAGTTAGATGTTTTGTGCTTGACTTTTATTTTGATCTCTGGCTATGTATCGATTAGTGTGCCAGCACCAAATATATCATTTTTGATTGATTGTACTCGAGTAGCACCCATTTTATTTGTACTGACCCATTCTTTGACATATATATATATATATATATATATATATATATATATATATATATATACGAGATTTTGAGCTGAGTATTCCTGTGTACATGTCATTGTCTATTTTATTTTTCTTTGATGTATGTTTAGATAGAATGCATATGTATGAACTGACATCTGACATATTGTTGTGCATTTTTATTTGACAGTCACAAGTATTCCATTAAGGAACGAGAATCGATGAACCAAATGCTTGTGCAGCTGTGGAGGAATCTGATGCATGTGGAGTATGAATAGGATTACCGTCGAATTGTGTGCTAATGCAAATGAAGTAAGCAAGACTATGTTAAATGTAGCCTTAGGTCTGGTCACCAAGCCTCGATGATTTATCATCATTGGATATAAAACAAAGCTCGTATGTTACACAATTTCCACTGACATTGCAATCATGAAAATATGAATGTAACATACATTATTGGAATGTCAGGATTAAATGTAAGCATTCGAGGCACAAGAAGCCAGAATGACTAGAACATTTGTCCCTTTTAATGTAACAAGTTAACATAAGAATCAAAGCATGAATGCTAGGATGACCTGAATGTTGCTTGCATGATAGGCACACCAAACACATCGGAGATTCCTCTTATGCAAAGTATTCAATATTCATGTTATCCACAATGACCCTTGCATTCATAACCTAAGATAGAAGTGTGCTAAATATACTCGCAGTGACCCGTACGTTCACTTAATAGGATGAGTATCAGTATGTACTATAGCATGAAGAGTTCACTCCAACAAACAAGGAGAAGAACCAATATCATTGACATATCTGTATAAAATGAGTTGAGGTACACACGACCATCCAATATGAAATGGAGGCTCTTATAGTGGACACCCCTCCTATAGGAATGTATCAACTTATTAGAACTAATCTGCAAATAGAAAACATATGAAAAGATCATGCCCCCAGTCATTACTTCTCTAGTCGGAGATGACATCATCGATGTTGCTCGAGGAGATATGATAAAGCAAAACAAAGTAATAAGAGAAAATGCTCAGCATATCCAAACTAGTATATCATTGAGTTTAATATTTTTGAGATGATGTCAAGTGTCAATGTCCAAAATATGTAAGAAAGAATTCTCTTCAGTAGGGTGACAACAGTAGGCAGATGCAGTCAGAACAACTGGTGACTATCATGAAGGAGATTCCATGAGGAGAATCTTGAAAAGAGTGACACTGGTGACAGTAGGCAGATGTAGTCAGAACAACTGGTGACTGTCATGAAAGGAGATTCTATGAGGAGAATCTTGAAAAGAGTGACACTGGTGACAGTAGGTAGACATAGTCAGAACAACTGGTGACTGTCATGAAGGAGATTCTATGAGGAGAATCTTGAAAAGAGTGACACTGGTGATAGTAGGTAGACACAATTAGAACAACTGGTGACTATCACGAAGGAGATTCTATGAGGAGAATCTTGAAAAGAGTGACACTGGTGACAGTAGGCAAACGCAGTTAGAACAACTGGTGACTGTCACGAAGGAGATTCTATGAGGAGAATCTTGAAAAGAGTGACATTGGTGATAGTAGGCAGACACAGTTAGAACAACTGGTGACTGTCATGAAGGAGATTCTATGAGGAGAATCTCAAAAAGAGTGACACTAGAAGGGAATGCCCCCAACCTATGACAAGACTCAATCCATGGATACATGAGCAGGAAAAGTAGGAAAGCAAAAGCATGAAAGTGACTAACAAGAGACGCATGTTTACCAGGTTTTCACCTTCTTAGTAGGTTTTTTTTTTTTTTTTTTTTGTGATACTAAAAAGGTACCTATTGCTAGGTTTTTACCAGGATAATAACTTTTTCAGGACTTTTTCTGATTTTTAGAATTTTTTTTAGGACATTTTCTGATTTTTAGGATTTTTTCAGGACATTTTCTGATTTTTAGGATTTTTTCAGGACATTTTCTAAATTTTAGGATTTTTTCAGGACATTTTCTGATTTTTAGGTTTTTTTCAAGACATTTTCTGATTTTTAGGATTTTTTCAGGACATTTAGATATGTACAGATAGCTTGCTGAGATTGAATCAACTGAAAAAACCACTTCAGGTGGAGAGTGTTCATAGGCTCTTTAAGCACTTCTCCTTCAGTTGTGGAAAGTTGATAGGTGCCAGATCCATATACTGCAGTAATGATGTAAGGACCTAGCCAGTTTGGTTCAAACTTTCCCTTTTGCATTCGTTGTTGTTGATTCTTAGGATTCTCTCTTAGAACGAGATCACCAAGCTGGAAGTCACGTGGCCTAATCCTCCTATTGTAGCTTCGCGCCATTCTTTGTTGATATGCTCATAGATGATCACAAGCCACTTGTCGTCGTTCATCCAACAACACAAGTTCTTGAAGCTGGGCTATCCTATAGTCATCATCTGTGATAAGGCCTTTCATAGAGATTCTCAAGGTAGGAATCTCGACCTCTATCAGAAGTGCAGCATCTGCCCCATATACCAATGCAAAAGGAGTCATTCTCATTGGAGTTCTAATGCTTGTTCTATATGCCCATAGGGCTGGATTGATCTAGAGATGCCAGTCTCACCTTGACTTACAGACTGTGCGATGAAGAATTTTGAGGATTGCCTTATTGGATGCCTCAGCTTGCCCATTACCTTGGGGGTAATAAATGGAAGACCAATGTTGTGTAATTTTAAATTTCTTGCATAGTTCCTTAAGGTATTTATTTTTGAATTGTCCTCCATTATCAATAATGATTGAGGATGGTATACCATATCTACAAATGATGTAGTTTGTGATAAAAAACGCTACAGTTTTGCCATCAGCAATTGTGAGAGGGACTGCCTCTACCCATTTTGTGAAATAATCTGTAGCGGTGATAATGAACTTATGTCCATTAGAAGAGGTTGGGTGAATCTATCCCACCAAGTCAAAGGCCCATTGTTGAAATGGCCATGTTGAAGTAGAGGGAATCAACTCTCTAGCTAGAGCGTGAATGAGATTCCCATTTAGTTGACACTGTTTGCAGGACCTAGCATATTTAATAGCTTCTTGCTCCATTTTAGGCCAGTAGTAACCAGCACAAAGGAGTTTGCGAGCTAGTGTTAGGCCATTGGAATGAGATCCGCAAATGCCTTTGTGAACATCAATTAGTGCACGTTTGGACTCGTCGGGTTCTAAGAACCTAAGGAGTGTTTTGTCGAGACCTCTCCTATATAGATCATCAGCAATAATGACATAATGTGAAGCATTGCAAATTAGGTAATGTTTCTCATTTCGGGTCAAACCTTCCAGAATGGTTTGATTACGAAGGTAGGAATAGATGTGATGGTAGTGAGATGATTCTTGTCCTATAATAGAAAAGATCATCTTGGAATTAGGTGTGTCATAGGCTGGGTAGTGTAACACTTCCACCAAGAACTCATGTCGGAGATCATTTTTTGGCATTTGTAGAAGGGAGGCCAGAGTGGCCATGGTATCAGCCACTTTATTATCTGCACGTGGAACTTGTTGGAAGGTGATGTGTGCAAAATATTTTGTCAAGTCATCAACCATGCGCTTATAAGGAATTAGTTTTTCATCCTTTGTTTGATACACATCATTTACTTGGTTGATGACAAGCTGAGAGTCACCGAAGATATCCAATTGATCTACTCTCCATTCAGCTGCAATTTTCATACCATTGATCAAAGCTTCATATTTAGCAATGTTATTTGTACAAGGAAACAGAATCTTGTATGCTTTGGGAAATGAGTATTTATGTGGTGTGATGAAAAGTAATCCAGCACCTGATCCTTGTTGTGTGAAGGATCCATCAAAGAACATAACCCATGTATGATGAGTGAGTGTTAGAATTGACTCATCTGGAAAATCAATGTTTATTGGCAGGGGACTCAGTATGGGTGCCTCAGCTAGCTGGTCTGCAATTGCCTATCCCTTTATAGCTTTGCATTCAACATATTGGATGTCGAACTCACTTAGTATCATGACCCATTTAGCCAATCTTCCTGTGAGAGCTGCCTTACTTAGTAAATACTTTAATGGATCTATTTTAGCCACAAGCCATGTAGTGTGGGCAAGCATGTAGTGTCTCAACTTTTGGGAAGCAAAGACAACTGCCAAGCAAGCTTTCTCAATAATACTATAGTTTTTCTCATAAGAGACCAATGTTTGGCTCAAGTAATAAATTGCTCTTTCTTTGTTATCATTGTCTTCCTAAGCCAACAAGATTCCCAAAGATGTTTCAGTAGCTAAAATGTATAAAAGCAAAGGTTTCCCATGCATGGGAGGCATCAAGATTGGTGGATTGACAAGATATTGTTAATCTGTGTTAAGCTTTGCTCACAATCCTGGTTCCAATTAAATTTCACACCCTTATGTAAATTCTTTGTGAAGGGTTGTGATTTATCTGCCAATTGTGAAATAAATCTGCGAATAGATTGAAGCCTTCCCTGTAGTCCTCTCATCTGACTAATGTTTCAAGGTGGTGGCATGTCCATTATTGCTTGTACTTTTTCTAGATCTACTTCAATTCCCTTTGCAGAAACAATATATCCTAGCAGTTTTCCTGATGTGACACCAAATGCACACTTCTTAGGATTGAGCCAAAGACTAAACTTTTCCATACGATCTAGAATTGGTCCCAAATCGTGCAAATGGGTATTGCGTTTAGCGCTTTTGACCAAAGTATCATCAACATAGTCCTCCATAGTTCTATGCATCATGTCATGGAAAATTATAGTAATAGCCCGCTGATATGTAGCTCCAACATTCTTTAAACCAAATGGAATCACATTCCAACAAAAGGTTGTTTTCTCTTGATCTTCTGGTGCAATTTTTATCTAATTGTATCCAGAAAAAACATCCATAAGTGAGTACATCTCATAGCCAGCCGTCATGTCCACAATCATATCAATATTAGGGAGTGGGAAGTTGTCTTTAGGACATGCCAAGTTAAGATCATAGAAATTTGTACAAACTCTGATAGACTTATCGTGTTTGGACACAAGGACAATATTGGATATCCATTCAGCATAATCAATTGCATGAATGAAACCAGCCTTTAGAAGTTTCTCCAATTTGACTTTGACTAGCAATGCAACATGAGGATGCATTTTGTGGAGCTTCTGTTTAACTGGTTTTACGCCTGGCATTATGGACAAGTGATGCATAATAAGATCAGGATCCAATCCTGGCATGTCAGAATATGTCCAGGAAAAATTTATTTTTTTTCCCTTGAAAAAGGCAATGAATTGTGCCTTTTCTTTAGTTGACAATGACTAAGCCAAATGTATCACATGAGGATGTTCTTCTGTGCCTAAGTTAATCAGCTATGTTGGCTCTATTAACACTGATGATCTCTCCTGAAAGTGACTAGGAAGGACATCAAATATCTCATCCGTAGGCACCTCATAGAGGTTTTCACCCTTGGATACATCTTTTGTTTTTACTATTTTTGGATCCGATACTACCACAATGTGGTTTTCACCATCGGACCTCTTGCATTTTTCTTTTTAATTATGTGACTGAGATATTTGATGTCGGCCTTAGTCATGTTGACGCTCTACTCATTGGTGGAAGACGTTACAAGTTCGATAGTATTTAGGTAACATGCAAGAGTATAGTCATTTTGGAATGTGGGGACTTTGTTAGATGCATTGGGGTTCCAGTCTATAAGCTCAAGATGTGTGAGTGAGAGAGTAGTGGTTGGTTCAATTGCATTCAAAGTATAGTTATTAAATGCATGGACCAGAAATTTGAGCCCTACGATGACCTCACCCACAGGTCTATTCAAACATCTCAGAGTGTGAAAATTAGTAATTGATGGCTCTAAGACACTAGTTGGATCAGACCCCTGTGACCTATCCCTAGACATTTCACTCACTTCAATTTGATTTTCATAGACATGCACTTCGTCAATGTCTTTATCAGTAGTCACTTCTAAAAGATTGTCAAATTCATATTCATGAGAATTGGTGCTACATGGTGAGAGACTATAGAACTCCCCAATAGTGATAGGGACATACTCTCCTTCAACCTCTGGATTCTTACACAAATACTCAATATGACATGACTGACTAGATTCTCCCTTTTCTGAATGATATTCGAGTTGCTCAGTATTGTCCTCAAAAGAATCACTAGTATCATCCAGAGTGCTAACACATGGCACAAAGTCATCTGGCTCAGCAAAGAATTTAGCAAGATCATAAGGAATAGGATGAGGGTAAGAATCCTCATCATTAGATTCTTCCTTTTGAGTACTTGATTTAGATTGTGACTCATTTTCAGATGAACTCTTAGATATAGGTATGAATTTATTGGATCCCAAATGGAAATGGACCTTCTTGAACCCTAGGCCAGTTGTGTCACTGTTGCTTCGAGCTGTTACTTTGACAGGATCTATTAAACCATTGTTATTGCACCCAATAGGGCCATTTCCCTTGTAGCCAAAATGCTTCATAAGCTTAAGACCAGGTCCATACTTCTTAGGAGTGATTTCTCAAAATTTTTCTATTAGGTCTACTGGAGACTCTTCTTTGTAAAGCCATGCAGCAATGGCTCTGTTTTTGCTTTCATCTTCTAAGGGAACTGTAGCTTTGACAAAAGAACCATTAAACTTGGTATGAGGTGTCAACACAAATGGCTTCTTTGCTAGTGAGGGTCTCCCAAAATGTCGAGGAGATTCTAGAATTGATGTTAATGATAACACTAGTTCCATGTGGTACTCTCCCATACCAGTTTCTTTCAATTTAAATGATTGCTCAATTTGTTTCAGCTTATTATTGTGACAATCAGTAGACTCACGGTTAGCAGGGACGAAAGATTTAGCAGCTTTGAGCATATTGCAAGTGTAGCTAGTAGTTGCAAGAATAGTAACTTCAGAACCATGAAATGGGAATTTAATGCATTGGTAGTATGTGGATGGTACAGCGCACATCTCATGTATCCATGACCGTCCTAATAGAATGTTGTAGGCTAAGGGAATGTCAAGCACCTAATAAGTGACATCCCTTTCGAGAGGACCAATGTGAATTGGTAAAGTCACAAGACCTAGTGACTTTCGTTCTACTTCATCATATGCTTTAATAGTGATCTTTTGTCGAGGATCAATAGAGTCCTCAGAATAACCCAATTTTCTAAGCAGAGCTACAGAAACAATATTTAGGCCTGTGCCATTGTCAATTAGTACCCGACGAACACGTGTCTAGTGGATCATAACCTCAATGTGTAGAAGTTGATTGTGTGGGTGATTTAGTGAGTTGTTATCCTCCTCAGAGAAGGTCATAAGATGAGGTGAGGTCAAGTGACCTACCATGGATTGAAATTGTTCAAGATCAAGATCCTGAGAAATGTTTGTCTCAGTGAGGGCTTTGTCCAGAATTTGCCTATGAGCGAGCAAAATTTTAAGCAGCTCAAATATAGAAATGTGAGCATTGGTTCATTTCAATTGATCTAGAATACTATAACTAGTTGCAGTCAAGTTCGTCGTGTGTTTTGCACCTTTACCGGATGGACCAGCAAGGGCGTTGTCCTTGTGTTGTTCAAGATTTGAAGTAGGAGGTGTAGGGCCTTTGAGCACCAATTTTGCATGAGAGCGAGTAACAGCATTAGCATAGTGTTGCGAAGACGTATTATCCATGTTATTGGAATTAGGGCCTCTTAAGATGAATGGGGTTTATCATTATCTTGCTTCCCCTTTATGGTAATAACGTCGCAGTATTCAAAATCTACAGGTTCAACCATGTGAATGACATTGTCATCATTGGAATACGTATAGTTGACCTTATTGTAGGGTTTTGGTTTTGAAATCTCTCCTTTTTCATAAGGTGGGAAAGGCTCTTTGAACGCCTTGTGGTCCGAGTTTTTGTTATGTCCATCTACCACAAGTTCACTAGCATCAATCATGTCCTAGAATTTATGACGTAAGTTTATATAGTTGATGGTTTTATGACCCTTGTTTTGGTGATACTCACAAAATGAGGTCTCATTCCACCATGGTGGGCGTGGTTGTGGATCATAGGGATGAGGATTATCCATTGGTGAGATAATCTTGTGTTGTAGCAATGTTTTGTAAACCACATCCAAAGGTTCTCCTAAAGGTGTATACTCTCGCTTGGGTCATGCTGCCCATGAGTTTCTTGGTTTATTCCCAGACATTTTATTGTTAGGAGGAGACTTCTCAGCACTTTTGGCTGCTTTGAAGTAGTCTGTGAGATTAAATGTTGCTTTAGCAGGTTTTGTGACATTATCAACAACCCCATCATGTACAATTTCTCGGTTCTTGTTGACATGTTTGGTTTTATCCTTGTTGGAAGTGGAACCTTGTTTTGAGTCTCTCTGAAGAGTGAGCTCACCTTTCTTGATCATAAATTCTTCGATATGGATAGCCTTTGTAATCATGTCTTCAAAGGTATGCGGACCTTGTAGTTGGACTCTATACTCGAAATCAGGTAAGAGGTTATCGGTGAAAATGTCAAGCTTCTCCATTTTTGGGATTTTACAGGAGTACTTGGTATAAAGCTGTCTCCACCATTGGAGGAAAGTGAGAAAAGGCTCACCAATCTTCTATTTAAGGTTGCATAGATCTCGAATATTTACAGGATGTTGAATGTTATGAGAATATTGCTAAACAAATGAATTAGCAATTTTATCAAACATCTTGATACTAGGAGGTAAATGTGAAAATCACTCCAAAGCTTGACCACCTAGGCTTCTAGGGAATAAACGCATGAGGTACATTTGATTGTATATAAACTCCATAGACAAAGCACCAAATTCCTGCAAGTGATCTTGGGGATCAGTAGTACCAAAGTACTTGTCATATTTGGGTAGTTCTACACCTCTTGGGAAAGGCGGCATGTTTATACTTGTGTCAAATGGAAATGAACAAAGAGTGTCCAATGTGTATGTCTTTTTGGGTTTCTCTTTCTCATGCATCATCTGAGCCAATTGGTCTTGCATAATTTTTAGTTTTTTTTGGAGTTTAGTGGTCTCAGTTTCCTCTTCACGTGTGATAATGGTCTCCACATCAAAATGTGTGGCTAGTTTAGCTCCTTCTTGGGCAAGTTTGAGAAAGTACTTTTCTTTCTCTTCGTTGATTAGGATTCCCATGACCTTCTGAAAGTTTTTGTCTCTTCGACATCTTGCTATGTGTTCAGGAAGGATTTCCACCTCTTCTTGTTCTTCATCAGTATCATTTTCTTTTTCTTTCTCCTTGTCATCCCTAGGTTGTTCTTGATGTCAACTATGGCTACCCCGTTCAAGCTCACGATTAGTCATTATAGGAAGTTGTTCAATTTTTGTAGGTTGTGTTTGAAAAGGGTCCGTGGAGAAAGGGTCATACATTGTGTTTGAGAATGCAAGACTCCTACCTGTCTCAGTATCATTTTGGTAAAAAAGATTCCCAATTTGTTGCAAATTGGAAAATGTTCGCTGATCTCGAGATGAACTTGCAGGTGAGGAAGACCGTGAAGACACCTCACTAGCCAAACTGGATATGGATTTCGTAGCAAAAGGTAAGCTACCTCTACTGTGATTATGACCGCTAGCATGACCACGTTGAATGTTATCAGGATAAAACATGTTGCCGCTTATGGTTGTGATAGTCATAGGCAAGGACAAGAAGCTAGAACCCAGACAAGGACTATACTAAGACTGAGTCTCAGAAAGGACAAGATAGTAACAAGAATGCTGTTCACTAAGGCACAAATGGTTTGATTTAAAGGCTAGAACAACCAGAGATTATGACCACTGTAGCACAAAGTATGGCAAGCATTAAGATGAGGATGTATGAGATGAGACTAGTCAAGGTATAAGACACAAGTTTTCAATTAAGTCAAGTATCACTGTTCCAGGACTGTTTGCAAACAAAGAGCGATAAATGGACGCAAAAAAAGACAGCGTGCAGGCCGCAAATAGCTAAAACAGACCCAGATTGTAAATTCTGATATAAAATTTTGTGCAAAAAACCTTTACGGGTCGTGCGAAGAATTTTTATGGGCCGCGCGAAGATGTTTCTGTCTCGCGCGAAGATCAGTAACAGTTTTTAATTTCGTGCGAGAATGTTTCTAGATCACACGAAGATGCGCAACAGAACTTTAATTTTGTGCAAGGGAAAAATGGATTCACGCGAGAGCCAAATGATTTCGCACCAGAGCAAAATGATTTTGCGCGAGACCAAAATGATTTTGTGCGAACGGACAAAATAGTTTCACAACAACGACTAATTTTGACAAATTTTTTTGATCAATCCAATAACCAGGTAGATAAACAGGCACGTAGAATAGCAAGCAAGTGATTTCAAGCATGTCTGAAAATAATGAGCAAGGGAAAAAGCAACCTTGCGCATGAACAATCAAGTGACTTAGTTTGTGTTAATCCCTAAGAGAGCTATTTGTGTACATCTTCAAAGAGTTTTGCAATCATTGCACACATTCCTTAGAAAAAAAAAAGTTGGCTTCTCTAAGATATTTAATAATGCTTTGACTCTACAACTTTTATGTCTCATAGGGGTGACCTCCAATCCCGGCGCACTGAGGTTTTGACACAGTTTGAGAACTTAATCTTCAAGAGCTGCTAGGGAGATCTAACAACCCACAATGAACCACACCCGTGGAGATTTCTTCCACAAGGATATTTATATAGCTGTTGTCACTACCATGGTGAAAATGGCTATTACCGCTTGAGGTTCCGTCATCACAGTTTTCCCTGTAGAGGGATTGTCTGCTACGGTTAACCCTCTCTAAAGGTGACCAACTCACAATAGTATACCACAAGGGGACTTAGCTTCCAGATTCAAGGTTCTGACACCTTTTCACCTTTAGCCCAATCAAAGCAAATAGATTAATCCAACACGCTAGACTAAGATTATCCCTTAAAGATCTATGATATCATCTTCCTGTAATCTATCAACCTCTCTGGAGAAAGGATGCCTTAATCAACAAGTCAAAGATTCATCTATCTACAAGATGCTCAAAGTATCCTCCCCACCCATAAGGAATCCATCTTAGAGAGGAGTTTCACTAGGAATCCGTCTTAGAGAGGAGTTTCACTATGTGTGTACAGATGTTAATTTCTGAAAGCAAATCTATCTAAAAGTAATCAAAAAGCACAAAGTGGTACACTTAACACTTTAACTAATGTGAGGTGAGTCCAAAGATGTGGAACATTTAACCCCTCACACAAGCCAAAATGAGTCCACAACTCAAAAATTAGTGAGTTCTAAAAAAACACAAAAGGGTTGCCTTGTGTTGCCTTTAACGCTTATATCCTGTAGACCCCTCCCCTATTTAACATGGTGCTGAGCTTGCAACCATAGGGTCGAACAAGGGGCTGGTAGATTAGCGAGTCCAATAACCCAAGATAGTTAATTAGATCTATCACTAAAGACTAAGCCTGCCAAATGAATACTAACAGAGATTACACCCTAGTATGAGTTTATGCATGTGTTGTAAAATGGAAGTACAGAAGGAAACACACAAGCTCAACATGAAAGATGTTTGTTTTAGATCCAAATGAAATGTTATCAGCTGATGAGGATTACTTGGTGATCCTCACAACGTGCTTAGTAGATTCTTACCTGTTTCTGACAACTTTAGCATGCTTTTCCCATTATTCCACAAACCGCTACTATGCTGTTCAAAAAAATTAAAAAAAAACACAGAAACACTAGAAACTGCTAACAGTCAGCAAAAAAATCAGAAAACACCCAAATCAATGCAAAAAAAATTCGCCTCTGTCAGCAGAGTTTCGCGCAAAATTTTTGACAGTCCGCGCGAAGAAGTTTTACGGCGCGCACGAAATCAAATCCGGCTCGCGCAAAATTAAATTTGGCTCGCGCAAAAAAATAAAGTCTCGTGCGAAGATTCATGCGCCAAAGAACTTTCTCGTGCGACGCAGAAAGAATCTTCGCTCGAAGATTCTAGATCCTCACGCGAAAATGAACAGTTTCGCACGAAGATTCGAACCTGTACAGAATAGTATGGATAGAGCACAAAAAAATGATTAAAAAAATACAGAAAGAGGCTAAAAAAATTGATTTTCGGGCCCCACGGTGGGCGCTAGAAATGTAATGTGTGAAAATGTGGCCTATGCTAACACACACACTTCAACACGGTCCTTATTTGCGGATTCATCATGGGATGAACATTGAATTTGTCATCCAAAATTTGCCCTACAAAGTGACCTGTTGCCTTCTATCTAAAGGGATTTTGCCTATTAATATCCTCAGAATCGAGATGTAGGCAACCAAACCCTCTAAGAACAAAGGATTTGACAATGAAATTAAGCTAAGAATGAGTATACAGAGTAATCTAAGAAATGAAAGATGCAATGTAATCTAAGAACAGATGAAGCAAACTAGATTAAGCATATGCATGATTAAACTAAAATGAGATTAAACTAAAACATGAGAATGTATGCAAGAAATGTAAGTAAATATGAGCATGAATTTCAACAGCAATTCGATAGCAAATCAATTCATCCTCCCCAAATGAAGAGATGAGGGTCTCTTAAATAGAGTTTCTTGGAATCCATCAATGGTTGAGATCGATTCAGATCAACGGTTAGGATTGAAGATAAGTTTCAGTCATAAAGGGAGATTCCCAAATTAAAGGGAGTTAACAGACTTAATTTGAGATAAATAAGGAGTTAACTATTTTAATTTGAGTAGAAAAAGGAGTTAACTGTGTTAACTCATTTTTGATCAATAGTGAACTGGAAATTCCCCTTTTTGAACTGAAGAGAGATTTTGTTGAGATATTTAATTTAATAAAATGAAATATGATCTCATAATTACTTTTTCTATTTAATTAAATAATCTTTAATTAATTAGAGACACTTTTTTTTAATTAAATAACTTTATTTAATTAATTAGGAATGTCTTCCCATTTAATTAAATAACTTTGTTTAATTATTTAGAAGTAAGTACTCCATTTAATTAAATAATTTCTTTTAATTAATTAGAAATACCTTTCCCATTTAATTATATAATTTATTTTAATTAATTAAGATAGGTGTATTTATTAAATTAAATAAATTTAATTCCATAGTACATTAGCCTTAGGATATAATTTAATTTAATTAAAGTATAAATACTTCATAATTAAATTAAATATTAATCAAGTAGGTTTAATGTAACTAATATGAGTACGTACTATAGGAATTAAATAAGAAATATGATGAATGCAGATTAGGGTTTTTCTGCATCTGACAATTAAGTCAAGTAGCAAATAGTAGAATGAGAATTGTCTATTAGAATAGGACTTTGAAATTATCAGAAATAGACTAGAATTGGTAAAATGGCAATGAGCCAATTTTGGGGTATTATAATAGTGAGACCTTGAATATACAATTTATAGATGACACAACTATTATGTTAGGTCTAAATGAAGAAAACATGAACAATCTCATGAAAAAGTTCGATCTATGTTGTTTACCATCATGTAGTAAAGTTTCCTATCTAAATCCATTCTCCTTATATGGGATGAGAATTTTCTATCTTGGTATGGTAAGTTCTCTATTTAGTGGGGGGTTCCTAATCGTGTGGTCAAATATCTAGGCATCCCATTTGTAGTTAATCCCAATTTGAAGAATATGTGGGAATGGATAAGAATTAAAGTTGAGAAGAAACTCAATAAGGGGAACAATAGATTTATGTCTCTTTCTACTAGAATTTAGATTTATCAGAAGGTACTACCCTCCTACTCCATTTATTTCTTCTAATCCTAGTTGTTTAACCATGGATAGTTCAATTCCTTGCAACAAAATACCCAATATTTCTTGTATTTTGATGGAAAGGGCAATACAAAGAGGCATGCTATTAGTTGGGATTGTTGCACTAGAAGTAGAGAACTAGTGAGTCTAGGATTAAAGGACTTGAGGACTCAAAGGGTTGTCTTAGCTACAAAATAGATTGCCAATAGCATGCCAAGGGGATGAGCCCTAGACGATTCCTATTAGGAACAATTTTTTTAGGTTTGTTTCTACTCATGCTAAATAAGGGTGGGTATCAAAATCATTAGTTTTGATATTTTTATACCCATTTTTATCATCAGTAATATGTAGATTTTTGAGGTTTAATGATTAAATGCTTTATAAGAAAATGATGGAGAATAAGAAGTTAATTATGAAATGTGTTATATGTAAATTATGAAATAATAGAATTAGCATGTACCATTACTTTCATATGTATTTTATCTACGACTTTTCATTGGACTACTAATGCTCGAGTTTAGTGTGCAGGAAAGGAACCATGGAAACATAACAGAGAAACAAGGTATAAACACATGTTAATATGACATTGCTAAGGTGAATCTTTAGAAGATTTGTAAACCTCATTGTGATGTGTTTATTTTGCAAATGTGAGATGTATGTGTGTAGTATGTATTTAATGAGTAGATTCAAAACCTGTCATGTGTGTTGTGTAGTGATTTTTGTGCCTGTCAGTTGACACTTGTACTTGTTATGTGAAAATGACATGTTCTCTTAAGATGGATTATGTGGCCACCTTATCTCAAATTAAAATCCTTAATTAAGAATTAGACATATTGCCTTGACTTAGTAAGGGAAACAAAGGTTACCACCATAGGAAATTTGAAATTGGCATTATGAGGGCCAAAAAGTAGCTCCAAAGTGTATTTGTGATGAAAATAAACCTTACCCATGATAATACTTCAAGTTAGGGGGCTAAAATTGACCACTAGAGTGCCTAGAAGACCAAGGAGACCCCAAAAAGTATGCATTTTTTTTATTAAATCCAAAAATGGGAGTCTTATATAGAGGATTGGCCAAATTAGGAACCCACTTACCTACTCTTTAATTTTAGAGACACTTAGGGTTTGAAAGAAGGAGGATAAGGAGCTCTACAACAACTTCCATTGCCATTTCTTGGAGTAAGGTTGGTATCCATGATCAAGGGTGTTCTCTTCATTGTATTGTAGGTTTTGATATGGTGTTTTTATGGCTTTATGAAGAATCTTGTTGTATTTATTGTTGAATGTGAGAAGTTTATGTGTATATTTTCCTTGAATCTTGCTTTGTTCTTGTTGCTTGTTTGTGTAAATGGGTGTGAAGCATCACTCACCCTTGGGAGGGAAGAGATGCTTGGGTGAAGGGGTTAGTTGGGCTCAACCATGTAGTTGAGAAAATCTCCCATGTGTGGAGATGAATTTGATGTGTTTCAATGGAGTATGGAATTCATGATTACTTGCATTCTTGGGAGGTATAAGGAGGTGTATGAAAAGGAAAATCATTGTTAAGCCTTGAAGAAATTGTGAGTATATATGATTCATGGATATGGCATTCTCCTCATGGAGAGCCCACCTTCACCCCATTTCTTGATTCTATTGTTGAATCTTTGTGCAAGCCTTGGGATGGGTTTTATTGTGTTGTGTTGTGTTGAGTTGTGTTGTTATGGTTATGCATGATATGCGAGCTTAAAGGTGTGCAACCAGTTGTGCCTTGTTTCCCCAAGCTTAGTGGGTGGCCTCCTTGAGGCCTAGGATGGGAGGTGAGCCTCCATGGTTCTACATTTTGTCTCTTATTGAAGGTTTTACTAAGGCCTTGGAATTTTGGAGTTCTTGAAGATTCTCCATTGCATAGGAAGGGAGGATACTATTTTATTTGTGTTGAAAATGGAGAAATAAGCTCCATCTTGTTATGTGATTTATTTGTATTTGTAAGAGTATTGTTATTGTTCTCATCCCTTTGTCAATAGAGAGGTTGTGAATCCTCCATGTATTGTAAAAGGTTCTTTCCATTGTGTATATTTTGATATGGTGATTTCACCACCCTATGCTCATGCTTGACAAGTGTGTTGGATGGAAGCTTTGAGAGGATCATTAAAGAGGATTTCATTGTATTGATGTTGTTGTTTCATTATCTTGCTTATGAATGTATTGGAGAAAAGGATTAAGAATCATTGTATAAATTAGTAAGATTGAAAGGAAATTATCTCTTGTATCATATTATTCTCCATTCTCATAGAAACAATTAGATTTATTATATGATCAATCTTGAGTTATATATAGATGTAGAATAGGCATTTAATAGTTAATGTAATTCATATTTAGTTATAGTCATAAAGTGGAAATCATTAATGGAATTTGAATACTTGTTTTTCATGAAGTTTCATTCAAAAGATTTTAGTTATGTTCCATATAAAAGTATCTTGTAATTAAGTTTGATAGCAATAAGGTAATTGTTATGTACATAATCATTAGATTTACTATATAGAATATGCATTGGATTGGATTATACAATGTTAAAATATCATCAACTCAATTTTAAAACAATCGTAGATAATAAGTTTAACTCTATAAAAAAAGAGGCCTGTAGGTGCATATTCACTTGCTAGAAAATGTATGACAACTCAAACAAAAGCCTCTCCTCAAATACAGTCATTAAAATAATACACTCAGAATAAAATAAACATTTTCCTACCAATACTCATCATAATAATTTTGCCTTACAAGAAGTTAATCAAAATGAAGGGACCAGGTACAATGTTAGCCAATCAATTATAAGGTGAACAAACAAAAAGGATATATATATATATATATATATATATATATATATATATATATATAGGGGACAAGGGGGTCTTAAATATTTGCAAGTACCCTTCAAAAAAAGAAGAATTAAAATTTTTACTCTTCCTTAGTACCCCCTCATCCCTTCCCACACCTCCCACCTACCTTGGCGTTAATTTCAAGAGGTAGGTTATATTAAATGCATGCTGATTTACATCTCCTTATAAGAGAAGTAAAGCATGGGTGGTACTTAGGAGGTAGGGGGGGAAAAGTAGCTATGAAAAAGGAGGGCTAAGACTTAGGAAAATGTGGGGTAGGTAAAATAGGATATAAATTAGTATGTAAGGGGTAAAATAATAAATATTAAGTACATGTAATATATGGTATATTATGGGTAGGATATTTTAAATTAATTATCATGATAAGGTAGTAAGATAGGTAGATGGGTAGTAGGTTAGTGTTGATTATTCTTAGGAAATTTTAAAATGGGATAGTTAGGTTTTAAAGGAAATGTAAGTTTATATTTATATTAAGGATTTTTTTTAAACAAAAAGTAAATTAATGTTTAAATACAGTATACCAAGGTTTAATTAGGAAATTGGAATAAATTAGGGAGTAGAAGTAAAATAGATTTGAAATTGATTTGGTGTAAAAGTTAACTTAGGAAGATAATGAATTTCTTCAATAAAATGTAGTTAGAAGTGATGTAATGAGATGATAATTTAGTAAGTTTTATAAGATATGAATTAATGATTAGATAGGGTATCAAACCTCGATATTGAAAACTAATGAATCATCATCACCATGCAAGGATTAATTGCTAGTTAATAGACATATGTAACAATAATTATAAAAGCAATTTAGAAGTATTTGAAACATGATATACATTAGGTTAAGAACAACATAACCATACCTCATAATTTGGATGTAACTTACAAAAAAACTACATTAAACTAACTAATGAAGTTGAAGTATACCCTACCTCTTTGATTGAAATTCAGAGTAGTCAACCAATGTCTAAATTCCCATCATAACTTGTAACCTTAGAATGCAATTGATACACATTAAGTATAATAGTTTACCTTTTAAAATTTAACCCAACTCAATACAAATGTAAACTTCATCTAACTAACATCACACCATCCAACCCCATTGCATAACATAAAGGTTCCTTCAATATTTTATTTTTTATTTTTGTGGTGTTTTTGCCTTGTAGGTTTTGGGCATGACAAAGTGAAGCTGATGAAGATGAAGGTCAGAACCAAGCTACAAAGTATATGTAGAAGAGTTATATCAGTCATCATATTGTCATTAATGTCAAGCTATCTGACAGTACTAATTTATGTAAGTTGCAATCATCTAAGAACCTAATTGGAAAATTGATAAATCAGTCTACGACAATATGATGTCAGTTTGATTGTTGTACATGATTTCATGGAGAGTTGAGATGATGTAGAAGCAAGTTAGAGTGGTCAATAAATGGAGAAGTCATAAAGAGAAGTAATTTAGTATTGACCAAGAAAGTCAAGTGTTGACTGGACAAGTGTAATATTAACCAAATGCAATATTAATCAAGTATGGAGAAGGTTGAGATGCAAGAACATTGTTTGGTAAATAAAGTATAGTTTATGAAAGATTGATTAATGACTAATATAGTATGAATATCTCGATTGTTCAAGAAGTTTCTAAGATAAGGACAATTTTTTTTAGCAAGATCAATAGTCAAAATAATTAAGACAATATTTGATAATGGAGATTTGAAGTGTGTTTGGTTTGTTGGCATTAAGTTATTATTGCCATTAGTGACAATGCTTATCTACATCAATATAACAACTGAGAATTCTAGTGTTAACCAAGCTTCACAGTTTACACTAAGCATTCTAGTGTTAATCGAGCTTCATAATTTACACCAAGCGTCTACAGTGTATACTAAGCATTTAGTGGTTACCTTGTAGGTTCATCACTTATCAAGAATTCATGAAGCTACCGAGTGAATGTGCAATCCAATAGTGTCTACCAAGTTTACAGTGTTCATCAAGCTTCACAATGTTTACCAAGTGATGGAAGTATAGTGTTTACCGAGTGAAATCAAGGTAAATGAACGATCCATTTTTTATCGAGTGACACTATATCTATTAATTCTCCAATGGTTACCAAGTTTCAAGCTATGTTTTGTGGTTAGTATGGATCGAGCCTCTACTTCTACTGAGTGCATGATGATATCGAGTAATGCAGTGGATGTTGAGTATCAGAAGGTCACCAAGTTAGCTTGAAGAACCCAAGTTTTCTATTGTTTGGCTGACTCAGTAATGTTTTGTTCACTTGTGTTTTAGCCGACCTTGAAATTGTAATTATTGGAATGGTATATATGTAATGTAATATATCATTTACAAGTGAGATATGTATGTGAAGGAATGGATACAAAAAGCTTTGAATGAAAGTGAATCATCAGCAGAGAAGAGTATTCAGCAAGGTCTACAAGGAGCAGTAAAGATTCATTAGTCATAAGAGGTGATCTATCTTTCAAGGATCTAATTAGCAATCAAGTTTGTAAGTAGATCCACTATTTCATCCTAATAGGTGAATACATTTTGTAAATCCTTTAACAGGGTAGACTTAACAATCTTTTGTATAAATCTCCTAACGGAGTGCATACTTTAGTGTATGTTTTTAAAATCCTCTAATAAGGTGGACCTAGCATTCATTTGTGCTCCTAACAAGGCAAATCACCATAAGTGGTCAATGTAAGCCTTAACAGGCCAACTTCATACTGCGGTAACGAAGTTTTGTGGGTATCATCCCCACCCCAGTTTTACTTTCTATTTGGAAAGTTTCTAGGTCACCAAATCACTATGTACATGTGTTATAAATGTTTGTTCTCTCATATATGCAATAGATTAGATGAATAAATGGTGAATAGTATATATGGTTAAAGTGTTGAATTGTTTTAATGTTTTGACGTTATTGATTCATCTATCTCCTCTTAGTAACCTATCATATCTTGAATATTTCCAATAATTGGTATTAGAGCAGTTTGGTTCTCAAGACAAAGCTTGACAACTTGAGCAAAGATCAAGGACAATGGAGATATTTAGACTTGACAAAGCTATTGAAAATGAAAAGCTAGATCTGGAAATGGCCATGGTTCAACTCAAAGAAGCTAAGGAGCATCTTTGTCAATCTCTTAAGAGAAGGAAGGAACTTGCAAGACAAATGAATGACCATCATTATGTTGAAGAGAAGATTGAAGACCTTTTAGCATCAAGTAGCTCAAATGAAGCAAATGAGGCTATCAAGGAACTCCTAGCAAAGAATGGCTCTCTACAGGAAGAGTTAAGAAAGCTTAAAAGAGAACAAGAAATGCAATCAATCAGGCTATGTGAAGTTTTGGAATAGAGAAACAAGGCAAATGAAGACTTAGAGGTAAGAAATAATCAATCCCTTCAGCATGAAGATCTTGTAGATCAACTATCTAATTCAAATGAAGAAGTTATGAATCTAAAATTTGCGAATGAAAGCCCGAGGAATGATTTAATCACTAAAAGACAAATCAATGAAAGTTTGGAAAATAACCTAAATGCTAAAAAACAAATCAATGAGAGAATGATGAAATCTCAAGCAAACATGACTCAATTAAATCAACAAAGTGAGCAAAATTTTCATAAGAAAAATGGTAAAGCTGGAGTTGGTTATAAGGAAGAAGGTGAAACCTCCAAACAAGGTGCCCAAAGGAATCAAAGACCTACTCGCAATCACTATGGTAAGTTAGGTCATACATCAAAAAAATGTTGGAGTAATGGAAAAGCTAAATTCAATGGTAAATGCTACAATTGCAGTCACATGGTCATAAAGCTAATGGATGCAAGGAGAAACCAAAATTTGAAGGAAATTGTCACAAATGCAAGAAGCATGGTCACAAGGCATTCCAATGCAGATCCAAATCATTCAATCCAGCAAAACAACTTGTTAAAGCAATATTTGGATGGGACTACAATACCTAGTGTAGATGTCATCATTGTGGAGAATATGGACATATTGGTATAAACTATGCAAGACATCACCTAAGGAAAAAGGACACTATTGTAAGATGTTATACATGCATTAAACTCAGTCATATAGCTAAAAAGTAAATGAACATAGGAAGAGTCAAAGATGAAAAGAAAACTAAAGATGATAACATTCAAAAGAAGATGAGGCAACAATGGAACTGCATCTTCTAGTGATATCTGAAGCAGTTCTGAAATAAAAGAAATCAAAATGATCAAATTAGTATTTTAGATACACAAGGATCAAAGAAAGTGTATCTTTTTCTGAGTTGCATCTATCGAGGAAAGTTAGTTGAAGACCTTGCCGAGCTAGGTCGGGAGCAACAAAAGTTTTATTCAATCACCGAGTTACTAGCTTCTATCGAGCAAGTGAATGACAACCTATCAAGCACTATGTCATCTCAGCTATGTTCGTACTAAGTATTTATGAAAAAAATTTCATCAAAAGGGCAGAATTTCATTTCATTTTCACCATGATTAAAGAGCTAAGAAATTTCCAGTGATTCCAACTAAAATTCTAAAGTAATTTCAAGCAATTTTTAAGAGGAGAATTTGTTCAAAAGTTTCTTACACCTACCGAGCATCAATGGCATCTGGGAGTAGCAGTAGCACCAAGGAAAAATGAGGTTCAAAAATGCTAGTTAAAGGTGTGGAGTGGAAGATGTCGAATTTCAAACTAGTTCCAACAATTGCAAAATCACTCAACTCCAATGGAGCTCAATAAAAAAACTCCACCAAAGGTACTTCTCATAAATGACATTCATAATCATTTCAAATGTTCTGTTCAAGAGATTGGAAACTTAGAGATGGATAATTCCCTAGGAGAAATGAGTGTTGATGGTTCTTTGAAACCTGAGCGTAAACATCTGGAGACCAAAGGGTTAACCCACATCTCACATATGCCAAGAAGTTTTCAAACTAAGTGGATTAGGTACATACTCAGTCATGTTCACAATGGGAAACTATGGTTAGAGTAGCCAGTGTTAATCACCAAGAAGATGATTCATAAGATTATTGGTCTCCCCATACTCAGCAAAGCAAAAACCATCAAAACCCTAGGTCGGCAGGAGTTGTAGAAGAAAACCCTAGCTAAGTGGGATGGGAGAGGTTTAAAGGTTAGCACTATTTCTAACATTGAATTAAGGTTTGGAATTCATGTCATTTCCCACAAAATTTATAGCTCCAGTTGTTTGAACAGTGTGCCCTATGAGGCTGTGGATTTGGCTTTCAAAATTGTGAAAAAGAACCTTGAATTTGACCTGTCATAATTATTGTTGAAATAATTGAACAAGAACATGGACAGCCTAAGGAATTTGAAGATTAATCCCTGCAAATTTGGTTCCTTGTTGAATTTTTTATTTTTCTATGTTCAAAAATTTTTTCCATCAAAAGGAACTATAGTGTGGAGAAAAGACATTCCTATTCTATATCAGATAAATGAGTTTGTAGCAGAAATGGGTGAAAACTTTGATAGCATCATGGATAATTATTTTGAATATTTCAAGGAATGGATGAATAATAGGTTTCAAATTCCACCAAAACTTGTTGAAGATTACAAAGATGATGTATGCTTCATGGTTGACTATGATAAAGTGTACATTCAGGTAGTCAAACCTCGAGTTGCATGGTAAAACCTCTTCCCTATGAAGTTAATATTGATGAAACAAGGGACATTATTGAAGCAATACTAAATGAGCCTATAGATCCTAAGCTTCCTACCTTTGGCACCTTTGATGAAGCCAAGACCAAAATTGAGCTTGAAATCAAGCTACCCTAGGCTATAAGAAAAAGAAAGAGGAAGATAGCCAAGTTGAAAATTGAAACTGGCCCTCTTATGCTTATTGAAGGAAAAGGTGAAGATGAAGAAGAGGAGTAGGAACCAAAAGATAGAGAGGAAGAAATAGAGAAGGAGGTAGAGCCATTCAGAAAGAAAGGCAAGGTAATCATTACCAAGCCACCCAAAGCATCCACGGCTATTTTCACTAGGTGAGAAAAAGGTAAGAACAAAGGTGAAGTAGTATTTAGCAAGCCCCAACTGACCTTCCAAGAAAGATTGAAACAATTGGAAGAAGGAGCTGGCATCACAAATTTCAAGGAATTGGAATTTGAAAGAAGGATAGATGCAGAGAAAATGCCAATTGAGGAACTGGTACTCAATAAGATGGGAAAATGGAAATACTTCCCAGACCAGCTTGCCCCTCAAATCTCCAAAGAACTGTTGGAGAGATTGCAACCTAGGTGGGAGTCAGCCACCCAAATAGCCAAAGATATATATGAGAAATCCTTAAAGAATCTTCTACTGAGTCTTACAGAACCAGACATAAAGGCAACAATGAAGAACCATAAAGGTAAAATGATGATTAGATTTCACACATGTTTGATTTTAACTAAGGACATTGAGCATGTTGTAAGTGATGTAACAAACATGTGTAAGAACATCTATCATTTGCACAAGCCCAGTGATGACCCTGCTGAAATCAAGGATGATGACAATAGTAATAGTGATGATTTTGATAGCACTCCATCCATCATAGTTACTCTAGGAGAGTTGCATGCACTAATGGAAGCAAAAGAGGAAGAAGACAAGGAGGAAGAAATAGATGAAGAAGATAGAGTAAAAATTACAGTAGAAGTTATTGCATCCCTTCCTCACTCTCCACCAAAGACAGTTACATCTACTTTGGAGATAGCTTCTGCAAGTGAGATTGTGAGCACAATAGTCACATCAATTGCTCAATCTTCACCAACCTCCTCCCAGCTCTAGGTATCTAAAATAGATGTGCCAAGAACTTCATCTACCAAGCTACCTGTCACTTCTTCAGCCACCAAGTCAGCCTCCTTAACCCTTTCATCATCAGTAAGTGTAATAGTAAGTCCTACAATTTTGTCTCCATCAATTCTAGTAAGTTCTACAATTTTGTTTTTGTCAGCATCATCTGTATCCACTTTGACTTCAATCAGTTCAGATACTACTATGGGTACTCTACCGAGTGCGTTACCATTTTTAGGAAGTGTTTCAATTTTTGATCCAGTTAGTACTTCTATTGGCATTCAATCCTCAAGTCCTATCCCAGTTTTCACTGCTAGCCCTTCTATCTCCACTATTGTGTCTATTCCAAAGGTCAAACCAGTCATCACAAAAGTCAAACAAAAGCATCCATTAAAACTTCTGATCACTGGAAAGGAAATTGCAGAAGACGTTGACTTAGACACAGAGATAGTGATTCCAAATATTGACTATGACAATGCTACCATTGAAGAGATGAGGTTAGCCAGTCAACTCATAGAGATGAAAGCTATGCAGAAATAGTTAAGATCAGAAAGGGATAAGGAAGATAGAATAATTGAAAATGCCAAGAATATAATTACAAATGCTATAAATGTTGAAGTTGATTCTACTCAATACATTTTTATTTAGTTAGAAGAGGTTGTACAAAAATTTAATGAAGATTCTTCCAAACAAAAGAAACTTATTGAGAAAGATGAAAAGAAATTTGATAATAAGGTGCTAGAGCATATTGCTCAAAAGATAGCAAACAAGCAAGTTGAATTGTCAACATGTTTGAGAAATTTTGAAAATTCATTTACTAATGCAGCATCACTTTTTGCCAAACTTTGTGATGTTTGAATTTTACCAAAGAAATAAAGGATAAGTTAAATAAGATTGACATTGATATGCAATCAAGTACTTCCAAGCTAAAGGTGGACTCCTCTTCTACAACCTCCCATCACACCAAAATCAGATATTTGGCAGATGTACAAGCAGGACTATTGAGAGAGGAATCAAGGATCTGGTCTACACTCATAGACATCCAAAACATGATCCTTCTTATCATGGACACAATGCAGAAACATATTACTCATTGCAAAACATTGGTCCAAGATAAGAACTTCTTTATGGCTGATCACTTGATCCAATTATCAGTAGAAGTTCAAATTTCTCTCTCCACCTGTCAAATCTTGCAGCAAACTTGGGATAATACATTTGCCATCATCCTCAAGGTATATCAACAATTTCTATCTCACTTTGGTGTAGTCATATAAATTGTATATATGTAGTCCTTTGGCATTACTATCAAAAAGGGGGAGAGATTCAGCCTAGTAAGTGAGGAGAGTTATCACTATGAGTGATAAGGGGAGTTAGCACTCAATAGAGTTAGCATGTGTACATAAGAATCTTTATATATACACTATAAGTCATCAAAAAGATATATAGAAATGTATATGCAATAGTTCTACAAAGATCAATTTTGAAGAGGAAAAATTCATTGAGTCAAGTTATGTACATATGTTTTGGCTTATAAGTGTTTTGTCACTAATGCCAAAGGGGGAGATTATTGGCATTAAGTTATTATTTCCATTAGTGACAACACTTATCTACATCAATATAGCCACCGAGCATTCTAGTGTTAACCAAGCTTCACAGTTCACATCGAGCATTCTAGTGATAACTGAGCTTTGCAGTTTACATCGAGCTTCTACAATGTATATCGAGCATTTAGTGGTTACCTTGTAGGTTCATCAGTTACTGAGAATTCATGAAGCTCCCGAGTGAATGTGAAATCTAGCAGTGTCTACCAAGTTTACAGTGTTCACCGAGCTTCACAATGTTTACCGAGTGATGGAAGTGCAGTGTTTACCAAGTAACGGGAGTATAGTGTTTACCGAGTGAAATCAAGGTAAATGAAGGATCTATTTTTTACCAAGTGATACTATATCTACCGAGTCTCCAATGGTTAATGAGTTCCAAGCTACATTGTGTGGTTAGTATGGACTGAGCCTCTACTTCTATGGAGTGCATGGCAATGTCGAGTAATGTAGTGGATGTCAAGTATCAAAAGGTCACCAAGTTAGCTTGAAGAACTCGAGTTTTCTACTATTTGGCCGACTCAGTAATGTTTTGTTCACTTGTGTTTTAGCCAACCTTGAAATTGTAATTATTGGAATGGTATATATGTAATGTAATATATCATTTACAAATCATAAATGTATGTGAAGGAATGGATATAAAAAGCTTTGAATGAAAGCAAATAATCAGTAGAGTAGAGTATTCATAAAGGTCTACAAGGAGTAGTAAAGATTCATTAGTCACAAGAGGTGATCTATCTTTCAAGGATCTAATTAGAAATCAAGTTTTTAAGTAGATCCACTATTTTATCCTAATAGGTGAATCAATTTTGTAAATCCTTTAACAGGGTAGACTTAACAATCTTTTGTATAAATCTCCTAACAGAGTGCATACTTCAGTGTATGTTTGTAAAATCCTCTAACAAGGAGGACCTAGTAGTCCTTTGTGTTCCTAACCAGGAAAATCACACGAAGTGGTCAATGTAAGCCTTAATAGGGCAACTTCTTACTGCAGTAATGAAGTTTTGTGGGTATCATCCCCACCCCAGTTTTACTTTCTATTTGGAAGGTTTCTGGGTCACCAAATCACTGTGTACATGGGTTATAAATGTTTGTTCTCTCATATATGCAATAGATTAGATGAATGAATGGTGAATAGTATATATGGTTAAAGTGCTGAATTGTTTTAAAGTTTTGATGTTACTGATTCACCCCTCCCCTCTCAGTAACCTATCATATCTTGAATATTTCCAACATGGTGATCTAAGTAGAAGTTCAAAGTTTGAGGTCAAAGTGTGTCTAAATTCAATGAATATGAGTTGGAAAATATTAATCGACAATTGTGGTTGACTAGAAAAAAATATGAAGGGGTTGAAGCAACAAAAATATGTCTATAAGAGGAAGATACAAGAAGGAATTCATTACTTGTCTAGTTAATAGCCAAGTCGATGTGAAGTGCTAAAGAATATTCTATCAAGTAAATTAGAGTGTGAAGTTGAAACAAAGTGAAGTGTTATTGTGATGGTCAAACAATGAGAAGAGATATTGAGAAAAATGAAGATCTTATCAAAAAAAGTGAGTTGTTATTTTTAATAGATCATTTGATTTTTTCTTTGTAACCATTGTAGCAAAAAATGATTAACCAATTAGACTTAACAGTCTTAATCTTTAAATCTATTTGTATGGTGATATTCCATTGAATGTTTGAAAATCATTTAGAGAGGCCACTTATTGAAGAGTGAAAAGATCTAGATGAAATTTGGTAAAAATACCCTAATAGGGTCACCCCTAACATTGTACTCTTAACCTTTAATAGGGTTGGATCTTAACCAAGCTCACTTCATAAGAGTAAATATATTTTGGGGACTAGTACCTTGTGGATTTTACCCTAATTCGGTTTCCATATTTAAAATATTGGTGTTCATATGTTTATGGATATTTTTCATGTTATTTTCTTTTATATGTTAAAATTTTATCATTTATGTAAGTTGGTTAATGATGTTGATACTGAATGGAAGTTACAGATAGAATATCAATTTACATATTGATAAAGTTAATGTGTTTACTAAGTTGATTATTGATAAGTATAAGTTGTTATAAAAGTGGTGAATTTTTTTAAAGGGCCTTAGTATAACTTTCTAGCCACCCCCTCTTAGTTATCCAACAATTGGAATCATAGCATTGGTGGTTGGAGTAACAAGCTTTACATACTTAAGCTAAAGATCCAAAGATATCTAAGAGAGAGGTATTAAAGATGACAAGGAGAAATTTCCATCATTGCAAAGAAGAATGAGACTATAAATTATCTAGAATTGGAGACTGTGTATTGTACTACCTAGAAAATCAATACTTAGCAGCACCCCCTCATCCTATAACTATTATGCAGATGAGAGAAAAAAAAGAGCACAATTCTCTAATGATAGAGCTTGCTTATTCCTTAAATGATCTTGATTTTGGTGACATCAAATATTGTGATACTACTAAGGATATGTGGGGCAAATCAATACTTCTCCATGGAGGAGATCAGAATGTGTTAAGAGAAAAGGCTTAAAAAATTTAGAGGTAAGTTTGACAACATGAGAATGAAAGAAGGTGAGAACATTATGAAAAAAAATAACTAAATCAAGGAAGTTGTTAATGCTATCAAAGGAGTTTGTGGAGTCATAAGTGATGAATTAATGGTAATAAAAGTTCTTAGAACACTTTTACCTATCTATGTTATTAGAGTTTGTTCTGTTCAAGAGTTGAGATCTATACCTGGAAATAATATTACTCTTGATGCTTTGGTTGGTAAACTAACTAATTTTGAGATGAATAAATTTGATGATTGTTTAGTTCCAAAGATTGTATATGCATTTAAGACATCTCTAAATATTGGAAGTTCAAGGAAAGAGAAGAGTGCTCATCATACTAAGAATGATAGTGATTACGAGTCAGATGATAATGACCAAGAAGAACTTGAACTACTATTGTCTAAGAGGCTACTAAGAGGTGAAGGAAAGTATAAAGGTAGACTATCTTTTATTTTATTTAAATTTAACAAGGTTGGTCACATTGCATGTACATATATGTCTAGAAAAAAGAGGAAAGGAATGACAAAAGAGAGACTACAAAGATAAAGGAAAGAAGGCTTGTTACCTAGTTGAAGAGGAAGACATTGAATAATAAACTTCTAATCAAGAGGATGGTGAGTAAGTTTTGTATATTGCAATGGAGGAAGAATCTCATTTTTCAAGTAAGTAAAAATTATTTGTGGATTATTGATAGTGGTTGCACTCACCATATGACTAGTGATATTGGTAAATCTCAGAGTCTAGAACACTATGATGGTGAATATGTTAAACTTGGAATTGATGATCCATTCCCTATGAAAGGAAAAGGTTATACTATTTTGAATGAGAAGATCAAATGTGATAATGCATATTGGATACAAGGAATAAAGAATAATATGTTGAGTATGGCTCAACTGAACAACACATGTCACTAACTAGAATTTCAAAACCAAAAAGTGAAGCTATATGATGATGCTAGAAATCTGATGGGTACTAGTGAATATTCAAGAGGTAGCCTATTTTTCTTGGGTTCTATTGAGAATACATGTTTGATTAAAATAATTGAATTTTTTTATCTATGTCACAAAAGGCTATGTCATGTTAATTTTGACAACATAAACAAGGTTTGTAGAAAGAAAAGAGTAAGAGGATTGTTAAGCTTATCAAAAATTGATAAAGTGATGTGTAAGAAATGTTAAATTAGGAAAATGACTAAGTCAAGTTTCAAAATTAAGTCTTACTCATCTAGTGATGTATTGAAATTGGTTCATGCTGATCTATGTGATCCTATGAAAGTTCAAAGCTACTACGGTGATTGGTATTTTCTTATTTGTTGATGATTTCTCAAGAATGATGTGTGTTAATTTTTTGAAAGAAAAAAGTGATACATTTCAAACATTCAAATGGTATATTGAAAGAGTTGAGAAAGAAAATGGTAAACGGATTAAATGTTTGAGATTTAATAGAGGAGGTGAATTCATGTCTGATGAATTTAATGACTTTTGTAATGAGAATGGAATTATGAAATAATTATCATCCCCAAGGATACCACAATTGAATGAAATTGTTCAAAGAAGAAATAGATCCATTCTTAATTGTTCTAGAACACTATTAATTGAGAAGGAGGTTGCACAAATATAGTGGAGAGAGGTAATTAGCATTGTATTTTACACACTAAACAAAGTACATTTGAAGAAAGGTACAAACAAGATACCTTATAAACTCTAGTATGGGCATATAGTAAATGTAAGTTATTTTAAAATATTTGGAAGTAGGTGTTATATTTTCAACGATGCTAGAAATAGGAAATTTGTTTCTAAAGGTGATGAAGGTATATTCCGAGGCTATTCCACCATGACTAAGGCATATAAATGTTTGAACAAGGCTACTAAAAAAATGATTAAGAGTGAAAATGTGAGGATTGATGAGTTTGCAAAAAGGAATAATGAAGAAGGAAAGAAATAACATGAAGATTAAAAAATATTTGTCTATGCTCAAGAAGGAGAACCAAGTAAACTACTTGAGAAATAGAAAGAAGTCACCAAGTGATAGAACAAAATAATTCAAAAACAACAACCTACTACTAAGCAACCTATTGAGTACACACCAAGTGAAGAAAATACCAGAGAACATAGAACCAAAACAAATTTTAGAAAAGTATGTTAGAAAGAACCATTCACCTAGATAGATTATTATAGATAAAGATGTTGGAGTGATGAAAAGAAGTAAGTTGAGAGACAATACATGCTTAATTTGTGAGTTTGAGTCTAGAACAATTAAGGATGCATTTGAGAATGAAGATTGGATTAATGCTATGAATGAGGAGACTAAGAAAATAGATAAGAACAATATATTGACATTGGTACCAATACCCAAGAACAAGAATGTGATCGGTACTAAATGGACTTTTAGAAATATGTTGAATGAAAATGGAGAAGTAACAAGAAATAATGCTAGACTAGTTTGTAATGGATATGCACAAGAAGAAGGAATTTATTGTGGGGAAACATTCTAGACCAGAAGGTGTGATGATACTACTTGTATAGGTTCCTTTAAAGGGATTTAAACTTTTTAAGATGGATATCAAGTCTAGATTGTTGAATGAAATACTAGAAGAGGAAGTCTACATTAAACAAACATAATTTTTTGTTGATCCAAATTAGAGGAACATGGTATGAAAGATACACAAGGAACTATATGGATTGAAACAAATACCCTAAGCATGGTATGAAATATTACATTCATATTTGATGAGAATTAGTTTTTTCAAAATTGGTGAGAACAATAATCTATACTTAAAAAGTGAATATGATCATAAGATCTTGATTGTTGAAATATTTATTAATGATATTATATTTGGAGGACATGAATTGATTTGTGAGATATTTTTTGATTAAATGAGGAAAGAATATGAAATTTCAATGTTTGGAGAGATTGAATTCTTGATTGGTTTGCAAGTCGAACAAGTAAAGGATGACATATACATCACAGAGTTCAAGTATATCAAGGAGATCTTGAAGATATTTGGCATGGAAGTCACAAGACCATTTGCTACACCGATAGTCATACGGTATAAACTACCAAAGGAGGATGATACTACTAAGGTAAATCAGATACTTTATATATGTATTATTGGAAAGCTACAATATGTTGTCCATAAAAGACTAGATATTACTCATGTTGTAGGAATAGTGGCTAGATTTTCTTCTATTTCTATGGAAACACACATGATTTTTGTGAATAGAATCTTTAAATATCTAAAAGGGATATAAGATTATGGTTTATGGGCAAATACAGATGAAGATTTGGAGCTAAGATTTTATATTGGTGTTGATTGGGCTAGAAATGTTTATGACCAAAAGAGTACTAGCGGTGGAGCTTTCTTTTTAGAAGAAATGCTTGTAACATGGATAAGTAAGAAACAAAGTTGGATCTTAGAGTCCACTATTGAAGAAAAATATGTAGCTACTTTTATTAATTTCTCCAATATTGTATGGATCAAAAAATTATTGGAAGGTATGCAATAGGAAGTGAACCATCCTATAAAAATAGACCATGATGACACAAGTGTAATTAACATTTCAAAGAATCTAGCAATTCATGCAAAGAAAAAGGTTATATCTATCAAGTATCATTATTGAAGAGAGAAAGTCTAAGAAAAACAAGTCAACCTAGAGTATGTGAAAACAAAGGAGCAAATAGCTAATATATTTATTACCTAAGGATACTTTTTAATATCTAAGAGGTAAACTAGGGTCCTTCCCCTATCCAATGTTCACTAATTAAAGATGCATTTCATCAATTTATGATTTATCAAAATATATATTTTAAAGTTGATGCAGGAATTTACTCTTAAGGCTGCCCTAAATTTGTGAAGAGGATGTAATGAAGCAGAAGTGATCAATACATGCAAGATACAATGTATAAATACAAGGTATATAAGTTTCAAACTGAAGCTTATTGTTACCTTTAGCATTGTTGTAAAAGGGGAAGAGAATGAGTAAAGGGGGGAGAAAGTATAAAGGAGAATTATTTTCAAAGGGGGACTAATTAGTGAAGAAGATTATTTCTAGAGAAGAAGATGTTGAAAATTGAATGATATATACCCTAAGGGGGAGTATATGAGAAAAGAGAAAGAATTTTTTGAATGGAGATATAAGTTGTAGAAGAAAAAATTAGATGAGAACCTAATAAAGAACATAACAGAGTTAAAGAAGAAAGATCGAGTGGGGTAGAATTGATGAATTGTTGTAGAAGATGATGATGTATGGTATTGGATGATATGTTTCATAATGTGTTTCCATCAATGCCAAAGGGGGAGATTGTTGGACACAACTAATATTGATGAAAGTAAAGGGGAGATTGTTGAATAGAAGTGAAGCTAATAAAGATGAAGATTAGAATTGAGATGCAAAGTATATGTAGAAGAATTAGATTAGTTGTTATATTATGATTTATTTCAAGCTATTTGAAACTATTAATTGTTGTAAGTTGCAATCATCTAAAGGATGTGATGTTGTATAGAGAAGTGGAAAGCAGATTATGAAGATAAGATAAAGAAGTAATGTTAAGTATGAGAACCTAATTGAGAAACTAATGAATAATTCTATGCTAGTATAATGCTGGTTTGATTATTGTACATGATTTAATATAGAAGAAAGTTTGAGTAGTTAGTAAATGAAGAATTTATAAAGAGAAGTAAGTTAGTATTGATTAAGAAAGTCAAGAGTTAGTCAAGCAAGCATAATGTTAACCAAGTGTAGTATTAACCAAGTATGAGGGAAGTTAGTAAAAGAAGACCACTATTCAGTAAATAAAGAATACTTTGTGAAATATTTATTAAAGATTGACATAGTGAAAAGATCTATATTTTTGAAGAAATTTCTAAGATAAGGATGAAGTTTGTTAGCAAGAGCAATGAACATAATAATTAATATAAGTTCTGATAATGGAGATTTTAAGAATGTTTGGTGATTCAAGGAGAAGTTCAAAGTTTGAGGTAAAAGAATTTCTAAGTTCAATGAATCTAAGATGGAAAAGATTTAATTAAGAATTGTTGGTAGGTGGGAAAATTTGTGAAGAAGGTGAAGTAGAAAAATCTATCTATATAAGGAAGAGACAAGAATGAGTTCATTGTTCATCCAGTTGATGTGAAGTGTTGAAGAAGATTCTAACAAGCATATCAGAGTGTGAAGTTGAGGTGAAGTGAAGTGTTTATGTGATGGGTAGTTGACAAGTAGAGTATTGAGTAGAATGAAGATCTTATGAAGCAAAGTGAGTTTCTAATTTTAACAAATTATTTGACTATTATTTTCTAACCATTATAACAGAAAATATTTTAACCAAGTGGACTTAATAGTCTTAATTTTTAAATCCATTTGTATGGTAACACTCCACTGACTATGTGTAAGTCCTTCAGAGAGGCCAATTATTGAAGAATCACAAGGTATAGATGATCTTTGGTGAAAATATCCTAACAAACTCACACTAGCTACCAGGGTACTTGTAATCTTTAACATGGGTGGCTCTTAACTAGGCTCACTTTAGAAGACTGAAAATACTTTGAGGATGAGTAATCGGTGGTTTTTCCCTAATTTGTTTTCCATGATAAAAATATTTGTGTTCATGTGTATATGGATGCTTTTCATGTTATTTTATTTTATATGTTAATATTGTTATCATTTTTGTAAGTCAGTTAATGATGTTGATACTCTAGCATCCTGATGATGGATCATGTAGTATGATCCAAAACAGTGATGTTAAAAACACTATACACAATCAAATCCAGAAATTTGAAAGCATTAACATGGATTATGGAAATCTAATAGATCTCATGTTGATACTCACTAGGAACTGCAAGTTAGTTTATTAGTTTATAGTTTGATGAAGTCAATGTATTTACCAAGTTGATCAACGATAAGTATTAGTTAGTTATCTAATAGAAATGGGTAGCATAGAGTATTCAATGTTTTAAAGATGTCATGTACCACAATGAAAAAGTGAACTAGGAGGTGATTATGTCAAAGTTTTACATGTCTAATACTCAATGGAGAAAGCACTTTATGCTTAAGGAGACTTCTTGTAAACTTTCTCTCCCTAAACCATGTTGTGTGTTGGGAGTGTATGATGTAATCTTGACGTGGCTAGATGATTCTATCTTGCATTGCATTAAATCAAAATACTTCTATTCCCTCCTCACTCACAAGTTTGATATTTATGATCACCTCAACCATAAGTGGAGCCTAAACTTGCACTATGTTACATGAGGGAAATATATAGAAAATATGTGGCACCAACCCATTGAGCCTAAAGTTTCATGCTTCTTATGGCACCTTTTCACACATAAATTGCCTTTCAAGGGATTGAGAGTTGAGCCTAATATATGTTCTATGTGAAAATCTTTGAATCCACCAACCACATGTTCTTTGATTGCATATTTTCCATAGAGATCTAGGGTATGTTAGGTCTTTATCTGAACTATAATTTTACTTTATCCCATGACATTCTATCAACTTATATTATTGATAATAGAAATTTTTTTAATATGTTTTGGTCAATTTTCACTGGTCATGTGCTTTAGCTCATTTAGAAAGCTAGGAATGATGATATTTTTAATGGGAAGGCTAGGTACCTAACTGAGTCTCTTTAAAGATGTGTATACTCTATTATTTCTCTACAAGTAATAGAAATATTCAAGTTCTTAGAATAAAAAAATTCTCAAGTTGTTGAGAGAGGGAAAGAATGAATACATCATTAAAGAACTAGCATATGGGCACACTACAATAATCACAAAACTTGAGTTTGAACTTACACTAAAGAAATTTTCAAGAAGCTTAAAGATAATGGAAAATGGAAGAAAAAAAGAGGACAAAGGACTACTTGGGACCATAGATATTGGAGTAGAGAAATCAGAGGCTCTTTAACATAGAATTTCTTCAAATTTCAACAAATGGTAAGTATTGATGATCATATAGATAACTCTTCAGGCTTGAGAGAAGGTGGTTCCAATATAGGCATCAATCTTGAAGACTATCTAGTAGAGGATGATTATGAAGATGAATGGAATGGTCCCTTTAACTAAATATATTTCCATGTGATTAAATATAATAAAATATGGAATTTTTGCATTTTTATTTAAGGTTCAATTTGTAATATATGAACTCCTCTTAGTGAGCTAAAACAATGATACTTATATATGATCATGTTTTGTCTAAATGATAATTAATAGAAAAATCATTAGAAATAAAAGAATTGTTACTATTAACTTTTAATGAATTAAAAAGTATGGTCAATGATGTATCGTGTTGCCACCCTAACACTTAAAAACATTTAAAATATCAAGTTAATTACTAAAAAGGGAAAATATTAGGATCACCATTTATGTTTTAGATTATGGTAAAAGAAATTTTTGAAGGGTCAAAAAAACCTTTACAAAAAACTAAAGATAAACATTAAAACACCACCAAGTTTGACAAGGACCTGAAACCTAAAGTTTAAAACATCAAAACTAGGTTTTCCAGGGACCTGAAACCAAAAGTTTAAAATGAAAAAAAGAAACTAGGTTTTACAAGGACCTAGAACCTAGAGTTTAAACAAGCTGGAAAGCAAAAGGTAAAAACCAAAAATCCCACCTAGGCTAGCAACTAACACACCTGCTCCACAACCAACACCTATAATAGCTCTTTGATAATGTTCACCACCTCTTTACCTACTTTTGCAGTACTCTAGATAATGTTAGCCAGAGTAAGAAAAGGAGCCTTAAGAGCCTCAACAACCTTTTTCCTTATGCTCTACCTAGTTCTCTTACTAGGTCCTCCTATACTCCCCATCTCTGCATTACCAAGAGAAAATACCTCCTCATTACTCTTGTTATCCAGACTAGCCACCACAAAACATAGACTAGAAATGACATATTCCATTTTTTGATCACTTTCCTTAATTATGTAACAAAGCTCCTACTCATATTCTTTAAGCTTTTTGAGGATGTTACCAATTTGTACTTCTATTTGAGCTCTCCTAGTGTGTTCAACAATTAATTCTTTGTACATAACCCCCAATTTCTTCTTGAGAACCATTATTTCTTTATACAACCAAGAATCACCCTAAAGGGAAGTCTTCACTTTAAGCTTAGTAGTGTGGAGAAAGGAATGTTTTGCATCCTAAGAGTCATCCCTCCCATCAACCGAAAACCTAGGCTCAAAACCAACCACTATAGTCATAGTTTTAATCTGGGTATCAATATTAATATCCATACTCTCCATCCTCTCCTCATTTTCTTCCTTTCTCTAGCTATTGTCCTTACTGATAAGGCCTTTATATTCAATTTCTTACCAATATCCTCCTCCATTTTCTCCTCACTAGCATTACTCTTCATATGAGAAGGGTGAGTTTTTCTTCATCCTCCCCAAGAGCTTCCAACCCAGCATTTGAAATAATATTTCTATCTTTACTTCCCTCTTCATTATCTTTACTAGATGAAACCCCTTTTCTCCTAGAGTAAGTATCCAAGTTAGAACTAAGTTCCCCCATTTTTATTTTCTCATTATTATCAGAATTCTCAGATTCTTTAATTTCCTCAACATTTTTCTTACTCCTCTCCCATTTCAAAACCTTCTTTCTATTACTAGTCCCTTCTTCAACCTTTATTCTCTTAGAGTGGGAATCATAACTAGTCCCTTTCCTCTTCTCTAGAATTGAAGAGGGCTTTATAGCCTTATTTTTACAAAAGTTTTTAATAAGTAATATTAAACCTTCATGAAGCATAGGACAAGACTCTTTATTTTGTTATTGTGGTTATTTATATTTTAATGTGACATCTCCAAACTTTGATATATATAGTTTTATAAATTGTTACTTATGTTTCACATTTTTTATCAAGTGGTAAAATTTTAGTTTTCTTAAGTGTATATCTTTCCTAGGAATTACTTGACATTATAAAATGTTGAATCTAAGAATGTTACTCCTAAGGGGCCATATTGTTGAGAAGATGGGGGGAGAATTAGTAATCAATTGATTATGCAATATTTCAACCACTGAACCCTTATCACAACATAAGCTTAATAAAGGAAGATGAAATCATTAAATATGTAAACACATCTAAACAATAATGCAACACTTGACACATTTATTTTTATCTCATGGAAACCCAACTTGGATGAAACCCATGGTAGGAATTACTACTCACAAATTGTGCACTCTTCTAAAGTATGCCCTAGTAGGAGCTTATCCCTGCTAGGATTTTATATAGACACTGTTAAGTGCCACCCAGTCTAGGGATTTACTGTTAGAATAAATAAATAAATTAATTATTAAGTCAACTTGACTTTATCATTAAGTTACATTTACTTCTCTCTTAAGATAGAAATGTATGTATTAGTGACATTTAATAATTATATCAAGATACACCCCTTTAATTAGGTTCGATTGATGCAAAAGGAAGTGTCAATCTGTAACCTAATGTGAAAGAATTGAATAACTCAAAAATTTATTTCCAATGTATAAAAATGGAAAAGGGGAAGATGATATACCTTATGAAATATAAACTTGAAAATGGGCTACCGAATGAGCTCCAAATTTGCTAATTCCATTAATCTAGGCTGAAAACAATTTTTTTTATAAAATATATAAATTGTTTGGCAATCTAACAAGGGTGACCTACATGGCCTTGTTTGTAAGGGTGACCTCTATATCCTTCCAAAACTATATTAGGCATTGATTTTGATTTCACAGTTCTGAAGAAAGCTAAAAAAGGGCATTTGAATCTACAACATGTTCAACAATCCAGGATCTGAAACTTGCAAATAAAGGGTTTCTTTTTTTTTTGTTTTTTTTTTTTGGAGACAAGGGGAGGGTTCGTCTTAGTCAAAACCAATTTTTGAATTAACCTTGAATTGAAATAAGTATAGAATGATGGAAAGTAGTAGTGATAGATCTAACATGGAGTAATGTAAATCTATGAATGTGCTCTTGAATTTGGAAGGTAATCAAGTATGTAGATGAAATAACTTTGAATCAATTCAAAACCCTAGAAAAGGAAATCAAAGTGAAACCAAGACCTTCATGAATCAATATGCTTGAAAACCTCCTTAGGAATGACTATAGATGAATGTAGATCTTGAGAGGTGAGTAGAAAATATGCAACAAAGGATCTTGAATGTATGAAGGGAGATCTCAAATGTTCAAAATACAATGAAAGATCTAGCATAAACTCCTTCAATAGCTTTAATGCATGAATCCTTGATCTTTAATGAAGAAATTTTTTGAATTCCTTAAATTATTGAAGAATGCTTGATAACTTAGAAGCTTATGCTTGAGCTCTTGATAAATTGGATGAGTGAGATTAGAGATAAGAAATGGAGAAATTGTATGGGTTTATAAAGGGCTCAAAATAGCTTACTCCTATAGGTCAACCTTCCTAGAAGTTAATACCTCAAAATAATCCAAACACAAGACTTAGGTAATGAAACCAAAATAGGGCCTAAGTAATGATGCATTGAGTACCTAATTAAACCAAAAAGGTAATCATACATCCCAATAAAATAGGGCATAAAACCCTCAAGACTCCTTTGGGGTCCCAAAATAGGTCCCAAATCTCTGAAATTTGGTGTAGAACTTGAGAAATAGTTTTTACAATGAGGAAAGATATTATGAGTGATTGGTTGAGAGAAAGGGAGACCTAAGTGGTTATATATTTTAAAACTAAAGGAAATCTTGGTATTGTCTATTAGTGAAAATACTTAGTCATTTACAATGTAGAGTTGGTCAGTCAACACTACCACTGAGCCACAACATAGGTCAAGCTACAAAGAGAAAATGTGTACAACTTTAATATGTGTCAAGAACATAATAGTCATCAACAATTTAATAATTGTTGAGCTATTTAGATTTTAACACATGATATAATCCAAGTTTCACATGAGCTAAGTGATTCAAAGAGGAAATATAGTTTAAGCCAAACATAGTAAGAAGAATCAAGCATGATCAAACATTAAAGGCTATATGTGCTGAGTTATGTAGTTAATGTATATGAGTTTGGAATGGAACAAAGTATTATGTAAAGCATTGTGTCAAATATGTAATGTATTTCTATGATCAAGGTGAAGATCAAGGAGGTGATTGTACTTGTAATCCTATATCATTAATCCTTATTTAGTGTAAAAATATAATAAAAAAATAGAAGATCTTAAGTGATAAAAAGGATGAATAAAAATCATTGATTATAATATGGAAGATTCTTAAGATGACTCTATAAGCAAGTATTCAAAGTTGAATATGTGGTTGTGAGTTCAATGAATTATGTATGTAAAGATGAAGGGGAATTAGTCATTATTAAGTGTTGAAGTACTAAAGGTGAGAAAACAGTACAGTGAGGAGATATTGCAAAGTAGTCAAATTGAGGTGATTAGATATTGGAGAGATAATATCTTTTATCAATAAATAAATGTAGACAAAATGATCATAGTACCATTACATTAAAACTAGTGTCTCAGGTGAATCTCTTAATAGAGTGGTCCTAATAGACCTATTGTAAATCCTTTAAGAAAGTACTCACTTAGTTGTGAAGTTTAACTCCTTTCATAAAGGTAAACTTAATAGTCTTGTATGATTTTAGAAAAGTGTACCCCTCATAGAATAGGTTATTGAAGGTTTTGTGGGAATCATCCCCACTACCATTTTACCTTCATGTTGGAGGGGTTCTCGATTACAAAATATTGTGTTAAGTAATGTCTGATTACATACAAGGTTAATTTTGATGAGGTGTATGGTTAATTATGTTTACTATGGTTAATGTGTGAAGTGGTAAAAGTCTTTAGGAGATTGTGATTCCTCGCCCTCCCCCTCATCATATCACTTTTGCATTAGGATTCCAACAATTGGTATCAGAGCTTAGATCTCTAAGAAAGAAGTCTAACCACTTGAGAGTCAAAGTCTTGGAGATGGATACCTACAAACTAGGAAAAGTGATTAAAAATTAGAAGCCTAATTTTTAGATTGCATTAGAACAAGTAATGGTTGGAAAGAAGGAACTGAGGAAATCATTAAAGAGAAGTAAGGAGATGGAAATCCAACAAAATGATAGACAATGCTAGGAAGAAAGAACTGAAGACATATGTGATGAAGGCAGATCTAGTGAATATGATGCAAAAATAGTGGATCTATTAGACAAGAACAATAATTTGAGTGAAGAAGTAAGAGAACTAAAGAGAGAATATGAAATGTGTTCAGTAAGACTATGTGAAAGAATGGAAAAAAAGAGATAAGTTGAAGATGATAAGATAATGGTTGATGAAGATACAAGGAAAATGGCTACAAGACATGATGAAAGGGGTATCAAAATACAAAGCTTGACATACAATAAAATTGACATAATCAATTAATTATTAAGAACTAATCATGAAATTGGTAGGAGGGTGGAAGAGGTTGCAAACCAAAGATCATAAAATAGTCAATTGAAAAATAAATTGAGATATGAAAAATAAATCAATGAAATAATAAAGATATCTGAAGAGAGGATACCCTAAAAATGAAGAGTGGAAAATCCATTAAGATGGCCTAAAAACTAGGGAAAAGGTATCTGTTACTAATGAAAGGCTCAATCTCAAGGGGTAGAGGCATTGTAAGAAGTTTTGAAAAGAAATATAGTGATTGTGAGTGTGATTAATAGTGCAGACTGAGCATTTTCTTCTTATGTGATGCTATATGGACTAAAGGAGTAAAACTTGAACTGAATTCATGTAATAGGATTAGTTTTAAGTCTTTTTCATTTTTTTTACTTTGAATGTAGAGTTAGTTTACTTGCTTTAGTAAATTGTTTTGTATGTAGGCTGTTCATTGGAGTCATGTTAACTAGTCTGTGAAGAAATGGCTCCCCCATGAAATCTAACCATAGGAAACACCTGAGGGTAGAAGGAAAAGTTAGGGGAGTCATCAATGTACATATGTATAGGAGTTGGAGTTTTGAAATTTTGGGAAGATATTTTTAAACTCAAGCCCTAGGCAAGCTAGGAAGGCTTGGTTAGAGGTTTGAAAAGTGTTGAAACCAATGTTTAGGTGTAGGGAATGAATGGGAGATACAAAAAAAGTACAATTCTAGGAAGGGAATAGTCATACCTTGACATATCCTTGAGATTGAGGTCTTACCAATCCATTTAGGTAAGTTTCCAAACATTTTTTGGTCTAGCCCTAGGGAATAGGCCTTTTAGTCCTATTTGACCTACATAATAGGAATCACCTATATGGATAACTTATGTTTTAAGTCCAAAAAATATTTTAGGGAATCCGAAAATGTGTTCGAATGTAAATTTTATTTTTCTATTTTTTTGGAGACTTTTTGCAAGAAAGAGGAAACAGTGGATTACTATGGCTAATTTGAACTAGCCCTAATTAGGCTTCTTGAGTCAAGAACTTGAAATTGTTAAGAGGTCTAAAGATATTTCCAAATGGCCAAAAATTTGAGAAAGTGAAGTGATCTCATGATATTTGATGATCCTACAAAGAAGGATGAAGTTAGAGAGCAAGTTGCACTTAGAACCCTCTAAGTGTGGATGGAGAAGAGTACTAAAATTAGCGTGTTAGTCTTTTGAGGGTAAGAACAAAGGATCAAACTCTTGAAGACTAGTTTGGATTGGTGTTAATTAATCATCTAAATCAATCAGGAACCTAGGTGTACTAGGTTCTAAGAAGAGATAACTAGGTCTCTTGAGGAGCAATTCAAGCAACCCTTGGAACATTCACACCTTATTGCTATTAGAGCCTATTTAGATTAGGCTTGTGGTTCATGTTTTAGCCAACATAATTAGTTGGAGATAATATGCTAAGTGGAATAGTAGAAGACACAACTCTGGTGACTAACATTGAGTTAGCCAAGAAGGTTGAAGAATAAGAAGAAGATAACAAATTGCTAAGGGAAAGAATAACTCAAATAGAGCAACCCTTGGGTGAAGTCCAAGACAGAGATGATAGGGTGAAAGAGAAAATTGACCTAAAGGAAGAAAGAGAAGCAAGGGAGAAGGAACTAGAGTTGGAATAAGAAGCACCAACCCTTAACCCTATTCTTCCTAAAGAACCATTGTCAAAGGCATCAAAAGCATTGAGTGGAAAAGCTCTAGAAGGATTACCACTATTTAGTTAACAAATGTATCTAGATTCAATTGTGGACTAGATTGACATCATTGAGAACCATTTTTAATGTGATAGTATCTTTGAAGCACAAAAAGTTGTGGTGGTCACATCTATATTAAGAGGTTCATCTCTTACTTGGTCGAAGTTTGTTAAAACTTGTAGGACTAGAAAATGGGCTAAAAGAATAACATACTATGAGAAAATCACAAACTCAATAATCATACGTTAGCACCCACTAGTCTACCATGAAAGCCAAACTAAAAAAAAGAAAGAAACCATAATCAAAAACTCCCTTTTCCGTTTGTAGCTCCCATGTCCTTCTTTCTTCTCCAAATGATTGTAGCTCCAAAGTTGCCTATAGTGCACACAAAATTTGAAGCAAAAGCCTATGATAGTGATAATGCCATGAGAATAATTGAAGTGTGATTTTATGTGAGAGAGGGAATGCAAAATGCAAATTAGTAGAGACTCAAAAACTCAAAGATTAAAGGACTCAAGACTTAAGCATTCAGATCTCTAAGGACCAAAATGAGAGAAAGAGTGTTCATTTTATAATTTTCATGTAGGGTGAGAGCATTGGATTTGTCACCCACAGACATGTGATGTGGCAAGAGATTCCTATGATGCATATGACAAAATATGCCAATTGTAAGATTCTATGACACATGAGAGTCAAATTTGGCTAAATGTGGAAGAGAATCTATGACGCATCATAAGATTCCTCAACCCACTTAAAGCCAAGAATCTATGACAAATAAGCCAAATAGGGATATGCGTAAGAGGTAATAATAATTCCTATGACGCATATGACAGGATATGCCAAAAATAAGATTCTATGACACATGAGAGTCAAATTTGGAAGAGAATCTATGACGCATCATAAGATTACTCAACCCACTTAAAGCCAAAACTCTATGACAAATAAGCCAAATAGGGACATGCATAAGAGATAAGAATATTTGATTATGACAAATCTCAGCCAAGTGTCAAAGGAGAATCCATGAGGAGTCACATCCAAGTGTCATGATGATGGAATATTTAATGGAATATTTGAATTTAAAATCCTCTTATTCCACAAAATAAGAATTAGTAGAAAATGGAATTAATGATGGAAAATGGAACTTAGGAAATTAAGAATTTCTATGGTTTGCAGATAATGAATCAATTAATTAATAAAATTAATTAATTGAGGATGATAATTGGGAAGAATAATTAGAAAGAATAGGATTAAATTATGGGTTATTTAATCCTATAGAGAAAATTAGTAGATGATTGGCCAAATTGATTAAATGAATGCGACCGTATCTTTTGATGAAGATGTGACGATGATGGATATCAAATAAGATGATGAAAAGGTAGACCAAAGCCATGGTCAAATTAATTGATATATTGAAATTGATAACATGCCAAGGAAACATGACATGAATTAATTGATATGTAACATTTAACCGACATTGTAAATGCTATAGGATTGAAATTGATTGATAAGGTTCGATCATAATAACACTGATGGACACTGTCAATATTATTAAAATGGTTGATGATGCCATGACCTGACATTGAAAGCCTCAAAAATATCAAAGATTGAATGACATGAATGATATTTTGATCTAGTACTGAGAGCCATGACAATACTAAGGTCAGATTGATAAGATTGATAAGTTGGTAGGTTTCCAAGACACTAAAAGCCACAATAATGCCTAGGAGTAGATAAATCATGATTGATTTGGGATGTTTGATATGTTTTGAGTTGATTAGGACTGATTTTGAGTGATTCCAAGTTGATTTGGGGTGATTTCGAGTTGATTTTATATTATTCCGAGTTGATTTGATATGATTCTGAGTTGATATGAAATTGATGTGAAAGGGGATACAAATGACAAAATATGGTCAATCTAGCCAAAAGATCAAAGTTAGTAGAATAAGAAAATGGGAAAAATTAGTATGAAGAAGTGATGAAGTCGTAGATGCAAACCATTTTTGAGCATCTACATTTTGCCCCTCTTTGATACAATGTGATTTAGAGTGTTGTATCAAAGAATAACTGATGAGAAAGCTACAACATGCCCCAGTAGGGATGATATATATGGGTGCCCCCTTGATAAATTGAATAATATAAGTATATGATAAGTCAATTTATTTACAACAAGAAGACAAACCCATATCAACTGATAGAATGAAAATCAGAGCTAAAATGTGAAAGTTATGAGGCCTAGAGTGTAGACCTGAAACTGTGCGTGCATGGCCAAAATGATGGAAAGATGTCATAACATGAGGTAAATCATCAAAAATGGTCATATTTGGTCAAATATGATGAGAAAAATGTTATACTAAGGTTGAACTAGGTGGAAAGCCACAAAAAGTTGATTGACAGCGTAGGATGATGCAAGAATGCATGAATGCAAGATGAAGATGATCTGGTGAATTAGAAGACATGATCATAGTGATGGAGAATGAGATGAAGAAGAAAGATGAGATGAGGAGATGTTAGTATGATGGAAAGACTTTTGCTTCTAGAAAGTGCACTATATGTCAAATGGAGCTTTATTTTGATATGGCAAAGGGAATGCAACGCATCATGGCATAAAGGGCCAGAGTGCAAATGCAAGCCTTTTGCGTAAACAAGCACGATGCAAACAAAGAATGACCTTATCCTTCCTGAGGCATATGTACATGCCCCAGACTCTCAAAGGTACATTTTAATAGACAAAAATGGAAAAAGATGACCATGAACCATCTCGACTAGTCTCATAGATTAGTTTTATATCATCGAGTGGCATAGGAACATGATCAAAGAAAAACAAAGCCAAAAATAAATCACTCACTAAATAGCATGAGCCAACAGCTATCCTTGTCCATTATTTCTTGCTTTCTAGTGTGTTAGGTGTTTAGATAGTGTTTGAGAAGTTGATAATGTGATAGCACTTGTTTGTGGATTCAGTTGATATGTTCATAGTGACATGTTCGATTGATTGTTGGTTCCTATTGCTCAGATATTGTGATTGGCATTGAAGTGTAGTGGTTTGATTTTTAGTCTGCAAAGTGCAAGTGTTTATGCAAAAGGGATGGTTATCAACAGTGAACATGTACAAGGTTTATTGCAAATTTTTGATGGGTTTTGTGGATATTTGATTTTTTTGTGTGACTAGTTTCTTTAGGTCATTTTACGATTTTTAGGGTTTATTTCAGGACATTTTATGATTTTTAGTATTTTTTCAGGATCATATGTGAATGTTTAGGATTTTTTCAGGACATTATGCAATTTTTAGTGATTTTTTCAGGACATTATGTGATTTTTAGTGATTTTCTCAAGACATTTTATGATTTTTAGGGATTTTTTCAGGATTGCATAAGCATATACCAGTGTTAGCTCCAATCCGTTATGCGATAGGTCCAATGGATAAAAAGCACTTAGGGGTATGCCCCTAGTTCAAATTAAAACTTATGCACCATGTAGGTAATATGCCCCTAGACAAGACGCAAATTATGTACAAAGGCCAATGACAGAGTGTGTGTGTAGACTGGTGATGCTTAAGCAAGGTAACAAAGGACATTAACCAGTTCATGAGCCATGATAAGGGACCAAGGATGTCTTACAATATGAAGGATATGATCAAGGAATTATGGAGGGGGAAAAGACCAAATGGAATCCTAATAGATGGAGGAGCAATAACTGATTATACATGGCACCTGTTTGCCAGGTTTTCACCATGGTACTTGCCCAAAGTGCCTATTTGCCAGGTTTTCACTTTTGGATAGAATTTTTCTCTTGACTCAAATTTTCATGCCAAGATGTTTGTTTACCAAGTTTTCATCAAGGCATCCATTTTTTCATGACTTTTTTCACTTTTTTTCTTTGCTTTTTTCATGACTTTTTGCTATTTTTTTGATATTTTTTAAGGACTTTTAGATGAAATCAAGAATGTCACTGACAAATGCTGAGAAGATATCTGTTGTTGGTGTTGCTAGTTGATGAGCTCTGGATCCATGACTAACCATAATTATGGAGATTTTTTCTGAGTCTGTAGCTAAAATCAAACCACTAGAAAGGCCTCGAGAGATACCATCGTGTACCATATGTAAGACAATGTCTATCTCTTGCGAATCGAGGCATCTAAGGATAATTGGGTCAATAGAAATGTCATGTGGGATGTCACTGATGATGACATATGCAAAGGCTTGTTGGATAAAGGACTGATTTTGGTTATTGGACAAATTAGGTACCTGGATTTGGGGATAAACAAAGGGATATAAGGGAGGGTTGGGAGGTTTGAGACCAATGAGCTTCTGCATGAACACTGATTGAGAGAGCTCCAAAAGAATTTTTGGCATGTTGAACACTGGAACACTAATACTCATGGCATCATATTTTTCATTTTGTATGAATGGGAGCTTCTTAGCTTTTGATTTTTTATGGTCTAATGGTGCCTTTCATTTTTCACCAAGAGACCTATGCTTGTTATTTCTTTCTCTTTTTGCTTTGTAACTAGAAGGTGGAGTAGGCTCCCCAAAGTATGCCAATGTGTTCTCTTTAGAATAAATTGCTTCTTTATGATCTTCAGTCATAATTCCTTCAAATTCTATTATAAGAGTGTCATCATTGTCAAAAAATTGGTGGTCCACGTTGGTCCCTATCCAAAGGTTCAGGATAACTTGAGGAGATGTCATCATCAGTGTTGAATGGGCTATGGTTGAAGGTAGATATATGAGTAACTAATTCAACTGGGTCATTGGGGTTATGCTCAGAGGCTAGGGGATTGTTGGTTTCAAGTGGAATATCCTCAGATGCCTTTTCATCATTTGAAACATCCATAGTCTTACATGTAGGTACCATGGTACTAGGAGGACCTATTTGTAATGGTTTAAATCCAAGCCCCAAACTAGGAGGTTGTCCTTCTGTAGTGATAGGTTCAATGATTCCTTGTTTTTGAGATCCAAGACCACTATAGCCATCATAGCCTTGTTTTTGCATGATGGTAAACCCAAGTCCATACTTGCTAGGAGATATCAAAGTGGGTTCTCATTCTTCTTTTGCTTTCTCAATACATATGGATGTATTCTCATTGATAGAAGTATCATTCTTTGTACTGATGGGAGAAAGTGGTGACTCTCTAATATGAGAGACTTGAGACATAAAGTACTCTTCACACCCATTTTCTTCAATCTTCATCTTTTCCTTGGCTTTACTAAGCAGTATATCAGCATCCACATACTTAGAGGAATTTGTGGGTTGTGCTTCATTGTTTGTTGGGATTTGGAATGCAGTAGCATCTCTTAGATTAGCACAAAACTGGAAAGGATCTAGATCACCGGGGATGGTAACCTCTATGTTGTGATAGGAAAACTTCAAACATTGATGATATGTAGAAGGGACTGCTTTCATAGCATGAAGCCAAGGGTGTCCTAGTATCATGTTGCAATTCATTTCAATGTCTAGGACATGGAACAATGTGTCTTTAGTAGCTGGACCAACTCTGACAGGTAATGTGATGATGCCCCTAGAGAAGCATTCACCATCATCATAAGCTTTTATTGTGATTCTTTGAGATGGATCCACATCATCTTTAGAATAACCCAAATTGTTGACAACCTTAAGAGTACAGATGTTCACTCATGCTCCTCCATCTATTAAGACACGTTTGACTTTGGCATTATGGATGAAGACTTCGAGATAAAGGGGATTATTATGGTTAGGTTTATCCTTAGGAATATCTCGGGGTGAAAAAGTGATATGTTGATGCAAATAGGTTCCCAACCATGGCTTGGAATTGGGAAACGTCAATGTTATCTAGGACAACTGACTCTTTAAGGGCTTGATCCAAGATCTTCTGATGTTGGGGAGATGCACGCAGTAGGTCCAAAATGGATATTTGTGTAGGGGTTTTTTTGAATTGTTCAACAAGGCTATAATTAGATGAAGTAGGAGCAGTAGGTCTACTTGGGGGTATAGGTCTAGTAGAAGCATTAGGTCTAGATGGGGCTCCAAGTAGGGTGATCTTGCTATGGCATGTAGTGACAGCACAACAAGGGTCTTCAGCCTTCAATGTGAATGTGGATATGTAGAAGTCATACTCATTAAAGCAATTAATGGTGTAGTCATAGCCGGTGCGTGTGTAATTCACATTACCTTGTGAGATTGAGTTTGAACTTGAGGGTTTCTCTTTGTCATGATTACCCAAAGGATCTTTGAAACTAGTATGATCAGAGTTGGATGCTAATAGTGATGGATCAATTGTGATGACACCATCATCAATAAGGTCTTGTATTGCATGTTTCAGTTGGAAGCATGATGGAGTTTTGTGTCCTTTGGTGTGATGGTAATCACAATACTTTTTGTCATCCCACCAATCAGCTTTAGTCAATGGTTCATCTTTGATTGGGGGTAATTGTAGGAAGTTATTACTCAACAACTATTGTAATGCAGTCTCAAGTGGTATTCCCAATAATGAGAATTTCCTGTCTTTGGTTCTAAGATGTCTTTTGTCTTGTGTGGAAGTCTCAACTTTTTGTTGTGGAGCTGATGTTTGATTAGAGGTTTGTGAATTTTTATGGTTTACACCTTTCAAAGTGAGGTTGTGATGTGCTAATTGTGTGAGCATCCACAATACCATCATTAGTCACATTCTTGTTTTTGGAGAAAAATTTTGCCTTGTCATTAGATGAGTTGGTGTTTGTGTTTTCTTTGTTTATCTTGAGCACTCCCTTATGGATAAGAGCATCTTCAATACTAGCCCCTTTTTTCATTAGTTTAGAAATGGTGCTTGGAATCTTGATTTTGAGTTCATACATTAAGTCCAGGACTAAGTTTTCAATGCACAAGTTTACTTGTTGTTCTTCAGGAATGTCTAGTGAGCATTGACTAACTAAGCTTCTCCAACACAGTAAGAATGTAATGAATGATTCTCCTATCTTTCGTTTAGTTGAGCACAAATCAAAAAGTGTCACCTCATTTTTAATGTTAAAGGCAAAGTGGGAGATAAACTTGTCTGCTAACTCTGACCAAGATTTGATATTACCAGGAAGTTTGGAGTACCATTCAAGTGCAGGCCCACCCAGAGAACGAGGGAACAATCTCATAAGGTAAGTGGGCTCATTACTAAGTTTGGCACATGAAGTATAAAATTCTTAGATGTGATCAATAGGGTTTCATTTTCCTTGGTATTTTTCAAACCTTGGAGCTTCAAAGTGTTTTGGGAATGGAGGCATATATAGACTTTTATCAAATGGGTTAGGACGTAGGTCCCTTTCTGTATATAGAATCTATTTATTTTGGACTCCCAATGCCTCAAATTGTTTGGAAAGTTCTTTGAATTGTTGTAATAGTTCTTCATTGGGATTTTACATGATGCTCTTTCCTTCAAGTCTTTTGTGTCTATGAGTAGACCGTTTGCTGTGGCGAGAACTATGTCTACTTGGTTCTAACATTTCTGTGTCTGACGAGTCTAATGAAGTGTCACTGGGTGGTGGAGGTAAGTTGGTACCTCAAAGATAGAAAGGTCCCTGTTGTTGGGTAACTTGTTGTGGTATTTGATGTGGTACTTGTTGTGGGATTGACTATGATTTTTGTTCCATGTGTTGTTGTTGTGTTGTGTGTTGTGGTTATTGTTGGGATACCTATGTTGGTTGTATGTGAGACCATGTGCATGCTCGTTGTTCTAGAGGTATTTGTTGAGGTTTTTGTGGTACATGTTGTTGTAACAAATGTTGCTAGTATGCAATTTTTTGCTCAAGGCATTTTTGGTATTCCAACTATTGCTTGAGTTGCTCTTGTTGTTTATCAAACATCATTTGTTGTTGTTGGAATTGCTACTAAAATTTGTGTTGATAAATTGTGTGTAATTCAAGTGGGTCCATACAGGATTGCATGTTAGGAATGTTGGATATTTGCCCCACTTGAGGTTGTTGTCATTGTGGTTGATGTTGTTGTTGATATGTGGGATGTGTGTCAAGTGGATGTAGACTTGGTTGTCCCTTGGAAGTGTTGGGTCCTTGTACCATTGTAGGTTGTTGTTGTCATGGGGATTGACTAAGTCCTTGAGAATTGAATGTCATGTTTGTATTGTTGTTTTGGTACCTTTGTGTTTTAGATGTTCCTGCTTGCGAAATCATATTGACTTGACTATGAGATGCATTTCTATTGGGAACTGGTGTAATGTCAACAAGACTTTTCCCTTGTGTTTCCATAGGGATGGTTGTGCTTGATGTTTCACATGTTGTACTTGTCAGAGGTTCTATAGTGTTTGATGTTGTAGCACTGGGTAAAGTTAGGAGCAAAGGTGTACTTTGTTGATTTTCCTCCAAAGAAGGTATGTCTAGCATCCCTAGAGCATGGGTCCCTTTAGGTGCATCTTGTTGTTGCATCATGTGACTAAAATCAAGTCTTAATGTCCTTTTGGGGTGTTTAGGGATTGGTGGTATTTCATCAAACAAGGGGTTAACATTGATGTGTTCAAATGTACTTTGGAGGATTTCAATTTTTGGTTCTTGATGGGACCTCATAGGTGCCATTATTGTGTTTGAAAACTCCAAAGGTTGTTTTCCCTCATCTAAGTCCAAATTTATCATGGGTTGGATGTTTTCAATTGTTGTGATGGTTTGACTTTTGGACCTAGGACCTTCCAAGTTTGGATTAAATTTGACAATTTCTTGAGTTGCCAAACATTTGAAGTTCTTGCGAAAACTTTTGTCTTGACATGCCCTAGCCATTTCTTCATCAGTGATGCCATAATCAATGTCAGAGTCATCACTTAGGAGTACAATACCTTGTTGTATGTTTGATGTGTTAGGTTGGCTGAATTCAAAAGAATGTGATTGTTTATCTTCAGGTGAGGTTGGTACACTTCCTTCTCCTAGTGGCATTGGCACGAATATAGGTTCAAATTCAAGACTCCATTGAACCATCCCATGTGTGGGGGAAGTGTTTGGAGGAAATCTCATGGTAGATGTATTGTTCAAGGTTTGTTGTGCGATAGCTTGAGGATCTTGTGGATACATGTTCAAGGGGTCTGCTACTAATGGTTGTGATGCTTCGATTTGGTCTTCGTCAAAGGTTTGTTGGATTTTCTTGCTCTTTCTTTGTCTTGGATGAGGTTTTGGTTGTGCTTGTGCCTCAAAAAACAAAGGTTGATAGAGTTCCTCAGGTCTCTGAGCTGCTTGTCTCCTAGTAAGTGCTGGCATGATACCTAAGAGTGCAAAGAGTGGTGGGTATGCAAGATATGAGTGTTTTTTTGGGATTATTTAAGTGTTTAGGAATGTTATGTAATGTGAAAAAATGCTAAATGAATTATGGTTTTTATGTGCAAAGTGAAAATGTCCTAGGGATATTATGCAAATGCAAAATGCAAGGTGATGTTTTGAAGTTTGACTAGAGGGGATGAAAATGAATCTAAGGTATGCAAAATGAAAATTAGGGTTATGTTTTGGACTTTTCAAGGATGCTAAAGGTTGATGTATGCAAGGTATATCATGCAAAGGATGATTTTCTAGGGTTCATAATGATTTTTGGGACATGCAAAATGAGGGTAAATGCTCAAGAAGGTAATTTGGTTGATGGACAATTTGATAGGGTTCGGTAGTGAAAATGATACTAAGGAATTTGATCAATGCAATATGATGGGGATATACCACTAGGGTAAATCAAAATGATGTTTGGGGATGCTAGGGATATGATTATGCTATGACAAGGGTATATGGAAAGTTTTCAACTTAGATAAAACCTTTTGAAAGTATTTTGCCTAAGAGTTTAACCTTGTGATAAAGGACTTCGGATCTTGACCAAAAACTAATAAAAGATGAAAAGACCAAATTGATAAAAGATGAAAAGGTCAAATCTATCAAGTCATAGATAGATTTTGACCCAAGAAAATGATAAGAAAAGATAAAAAGACTAGTCAAGATCCATTATCCATCAACACTAGGAGATACTCTAAGACTCATACTTTGTTTAGATTTTTGACTAAATTCAAAGGTTTTGGGGGTTCAAAATGATATTTTGAGGACTCAAAATGATGGTGATGCTGAGAAGATGTGTGATACAGACAATTTCTATGATGCAAAACGGGATTTTGGGTGCCAGATTCAGTTTTGGGTCAAGTGCAGAACAGGGAGGTCTAGAGGCTCCTAGATGCAGTTTTGGGGTCCTAAAGTGCAATTCAGAGGCCAAAAATGGTCATGAAAGTACCCAAGTGCACCTTAACAGTGCCAAGTGTGATAGGCATGCAAGGATGCAAGGTGGTGAATGCAAAGTGCTGATTTTGAGATGGGAATGCAAAAAAAAAGGAAAGTGAACTGAACCTAAATGGATGCAATATGAAAGGTAATAGATACTAAATGAGGACTAAAAGGTGCAATATGAAGTCTATATAATGTAAGAATGAAGCCTAGACTAGGGTGAATGCAAGTGAAATCTATGCAAGTGTGAGATCTACATTTTGCCAAGCACATTTAAGAGCACAAGTAGCCATGTTTTCCAAGGTTCGAGTGTGTTGAATCAATGTTTGCAAAGTTTGATAAAGGTTGAAATGTTTTGGTAATGTGTGAGGTTTTAACAAGTTCAAATGATATCCAAGGTGTAAATTTAAAAGTTTCGCTTTTATCTCTATTATGTTTTACACACACGCAAGACACATTAAGACAAGAATAGCTATTGTAAAAGTTAACAAACACACCACAACCTAGGCTTTTAGGACTGTATCCACTGAATTCCTACTTGAACCAAAGTTCAGCCATGCTTATCCAGAGTGGACAACCTAGGATATTGGCACCACAGGCTCCCCCTTATAGCACACTCACTTCTCGGGGCTACCAAGATCCGCTTCCCAAGGGGTATGACTTCCCAAGGGACTGTTGTCTCTACTAAGGACCACAAGAATGTAGGATGTCTTCACGGGCATGGTTGACCCCTTGAGCCAGTGGATAGAAAGGATTTTGTCCATTAAAACATGGTTTTTAGTAAGGGCATTCCATTTGGCAAGTGAATGATAAACTTTTGCAGAAGGTCTCCTAGCCCCGAGAATCAGGGTTTGATGCACCACAAGGGTACTGGAGGAGAGCTATCACGCAGCAATACCACCGACACAACTTTCACTGTAATTGAGTTTTATATAGTGGCTGGAACGTTGACCTGGATTTGGCCCATTACCACTCTAAGGTTGTCCCCTGGCATACCCAATATCGAGTATCTTGGTCCAAGGTAGGCCTCCTATAGAAGTTACATGGATTTATCTTACACCCAAGATCCATGAATGGCGAGGGGAGAGGATACATCCAATGCAACTCCTAGGGATCTAACACCGTAGACACACCAGGAAAAAAAGAAAAAGGTTCTTTTTAAGCACCAAACGAAGTGTTATCTAACCTAGGAAATCCACACACATAGTTTTGATTGACACACAAAGTCTTCAACGACATCCTGCAAACAAAGCATTAGTAGTTTATGATCATGTCTTCATCCCACAATCACCACATGCTGCAAATAGATCATCAATAACACAAAATCACCTAATCTATGTCCTAGAGAGTGATAGGAGCTTGAAATGCAGATTTTGATTGGTGCATGTGCTTACTATGAACCTAGGTGTGCTCTGATAGTACAGATCTAGGTGTGAAAAGGAAGAGCAGATAGTCATTATACCCTTCCAAGTGAGCTCCTTCCTTGCACCTACAAGCACAAAACAAGAAAACCCAAGTTAGATATGCATGTTCACGTTGGGTTCACCAAATGTAGGACCAGAAAATGGGCTAAAAGAATAACATACTATGAGTAAATCACAAACTCAATAATCATACGTTAGCACCCACTAGTCTACCATGAAAGCCAAACTAAACAAAAAAATGAAAACATAATCAAAAACTCCCTTTTTCGTTTGTAGCTCCCATGTCCTTCTTTCTTCTCCAAATGATTGTAGCTCCAAATTTGCCTATAGTGCACACAAAATTTGAAGCAAAAGCCTATGATAGTGATAATGCCATGAGAATACTTGAAGTGTGATTTTATGTGAGAGAGAGAATGCAAAATGCAAATTAGTAGAGACTCAAAAAATTTAAGATTCAAGGAC